>JAVJGG010000037.1:20887316-20920164 GCA_035590195.1 Aviceda cuculoides | reverse complement strand
AGGAGGTTTTTTTTATTAATAGGATTTAAAAAAAAAAAAAAAAAAAAAAAGACAGAAATCTCTTGCCAGTGTGATTATTTCCTCCAAGCACATCTCGCTACAAGAAGGATCCACAGGCACTAAAATTCCCTGGTAACAAGCTATCCTAGAGAAGCCCAGGACATAAATAACTCCACGGCTCCAAGACCCTTTTTCACTGACGAACAGTAGTTGGCAATGCCACCACTAAGGCCCTGCTCTTCCGCTATTTATTTTCACCATGCCCCAGGGGTGCTTTAGAGAGAGGTAAAGGTCCACCCTCCACTTTGGATCCCACCCCTCGGGTGTTCGGGGTAACTCACTGCCCTGACGGTCACCGTCACCAGCTGTTGGAAAGCAGACTGGAAGACTTCCTTTGAAACTATCAGGACAGAATAATTCCAGCACCTTTTCCTACAGGCTGAAGGACCAAATTGATTTGAGGGGTTTTTTTCAAATGCAAAATCACGAGCTCCTTGCCAATTAGGTGCTACAATAGGATAAAGCCCAGCTTAGAGCTCAGCTACACATATAATAACAAATGACTGTTTGCTTAACTTGCAAAAAGAGAAGACAAACAAGTTCCGTCTGACATTAGAGAGCTTTCAGACTTTGAAAGCATGTCCGCATACTTCAAGTAATTAAAATCACATGGAATTATTCCAGAACATACATCCATGCACAAACAAATATACACACACATGTTTAGGCTTTTATAGAAAGCGTATTAAAGACAAAAATGGTATCAAAAGGGTCTAAAATGGTTACGATGACTTTAACTGTTATGATTCAGAAATAAAGGTAAATAAAATTTATGTCTAAAACACAAATACTTAATTTAAAAAAACAAAAAACCAAAACATTTCTAACCAGTACATGCCGCTGTTCCTTCATCAATGCATGGTCAATTTGCAGTTTTACATCTGAATCATTCTCCCCACTTTATTGCATCTAGAGAGAAAGACAAATTTGTGATTTGAGTAATGGTATGTCATATGTTAAATTTATCTAAAAATAGCATCTTTTTCAGTACAATTTCTTTGTTTTCTGTTATGTATTTTTTTTCTGTGTATCACTGAGGTTATATCTGATCTCATTCTCTTTGCCCTCCACTTAACTGGAAAAGGACAGGTTTTTTCTGTATTTGAATAACAGAAACATACCCCATGGGACAGAAAAATGGGCTGAAGTGAGAAGATCTGATTCTTATTCTAAATCTGGTTTGTGACCTTGGAGCGAGTCACTTCTCTGCACCTCTATTTCCCCTCTCTTTCTTTGCCTTTCTTGTCTACTTAGATTACAAGACCTCTAAAGCCTGTTAAGTGTTTATACAGTATCAAACAGATAAGATTCAGCTTTCATTAGAATCACTAGATAACACAAAGCCAGAAACAATAAATCTTATCAATCACCACTTAAATTATTGCTCTTCTATAGTCTACGAATGTGAAACGCGATTTCAAAGTGATTTTCGCTAGTTAATTTCATTTAAAATAAAATAAATAAATAAATAAAGGCCCACAGAAGAAAAGTATCTTCAAGAGGAAACAGATCCCTTTAATACCATTCCCCCCACCTAAAACCCGTTGACCAAGAGTCGCATTTCTATATCGATCTGCCGTGGACACGACCCACCTCTGCGATTGAACTAGCGGCTCGATCGTCACCCCTGGCTGAGCCGCGTCGCGCCGCGGGCTTCAGCCTCCGCTCAGCATCCTGCTGGGCACCCATAGGGTGCTCTGCTACGTGCTGGGAGCAGCAAAGGCAGTGGGAAGGCACTGGAGCTCTCAGACTACTTTTCTTGCTCTCCCAAAAGAGCGTACACAGACACTGTGTAAATCCCAGGCCATATTCCCGTGCCACCAAGGAGCAAAAGCAGCACACAAGCTTTTTTTCCTTTGTGGGTCACCTTTAAAAGTTATTTTCTTTCCAGGCTCTCCATATGAATGACAAGATATTCAGTGAGATGTCTTAAGGGAAAAGAAGTGATAAAGAGAAATTCAGCTAACCTATTTTCTTTCTTGTCACTAATTGATAATCTCTTTATCTGGTCTCATTTCACCAGTTGCAGACAGACTTATTTCCCCACGGACAGACCCAACCCTTCTTCCAAAGTGCACACGTGCACATGCACCTCCTTTCCCACAGCATTTCAAATTCATATTGTAATGTCTCTCTACTAGTCTGGTGTACATATAGCCAAATTCAGCATACGTAGATGTACATGCCTATTGCCACACACACATCTCTAGACTTTCATATAGTTTCTGTGGTTATGGGCACACAAAGCACCTTTATATGAACCACCTCATCAAAAGAAATATGCAATTTCACTGAAACACAACTCACTAGCACATATATTTTAAAGTTCAAGCCCTTTGTCAATAAATTATGGTTTCCAATGTGAACAGAAAACATCTTCTAAAGCTCTGCAGTGATTTAGGAACCTCAAATCTACTTTTAGTTGCACCTTAATCCTTCTTGACTTCTATTGGGGCTTTAGCTTAGAAATCTTTATTCTCCTGCTAGCAATACACTCAGCCTTTTGGAACGTCTTTACCTTCACAAAGTAATGTAACTGCAATCTGTAATGCCAAATGCAAATTGCCTGATCTACACCTTGTGCCAGCTGGGTATAACCCAACAAAGCTGTGGCAGCCTCATCCAAGGATTGCAAGACATGCCTCAGATAGAAAGTACGGCAAACCCAAACCCAGTCCCACGCACAGTCACCAGGGCTTGCAAAGCAGAGTAGAAAATCCCTGTGCTGTGAAGCAATGTAAAACAGAGGCTATTTTCAGGATTTCAGTTTATCACGGGACTGGATTTAGAGAGTTCAAGACCAGGGATGCTGCTGTTACATCAGGTCCAGACTTCCTGCCGTTACATTTCCCTCAGCTATCTCTATATTAAGCCAATTCACTTGTCATTGATTAAAACATCTACTCCAAATGAAAAATCCACTTTATATTTAGAGACATGAAAAAAGAGGAAATTCAACATTATTTTATTCAGAGATTCTGAGGGAAGAGGGAATTACAATTTGTATGTCCCCCTCCCCCTATTTTTTAATCTAACTCAAAAATCACAGCAGAGAATAGTAAATCAAATGCTTTATAGCTGAATTCTTTTTAATCAGCTGTCTCCTATCTTTACCAGCTGTTTGTCTGCTTCTCCCATTTATGCTGTGCGTCTTGGACTTATCGATCTAGTAAGCTTTAAATTACAGCTATCCATGGGAAAAAAAAAAAAAAAAAAAGCAGAGTCAAACCATAACAGGAAAGAACAGACCTGATAAAGGATTTCTGAAGGGCTACTCACTTTTGCTAAAAGAAAATCTTAATAGAATTTCCTGGAGAGAAGGTCTGTAGGACTGAAGTTATCAGTGTACCATACAGACAGAGGAAGGGTAAATAGAGCTCAGAGATTGAAGGAAAGGATTTATATCAAAAATGGTTCTGGTGAAAAGTATGGCAAAACTTGGGGAAAAAAACCACAAGATATATATTAGTAACCCAGTCTGTATCGCTGGGTGTTTTTATTGGGTTTATTAGAGCCAGCCAATTTATAGCAGTTCTTGTTGTTTCAGGCATAGTCTAAACAGACAGTAAGAATTTATCACTCCCCAAAACCACTAAAAATGCTTAACACTAAAAAGGCGGAGTAGGAGCAGAGCTGATCTCAGTGCTCAAGTGCACCTACAGCAGCTTCAACTCAACAACTGCTAAGGAATAATGCTTTAGGCTTTCACCAGCGAGCTATCACCAGGACTCTTACTGAAGGAACTAAGCTGACCATAAATCTCCACAATCCTCCTCCACCTCAAATCCAATATCCCACGCAGTGATACAGCAGTTCCCCAGGGAAGGTGATCTAAGCTCCTGGCAACGTGCATCACCTGGTGAAGGTTATCCATCATCTTTGCCCAAGCCTCTTCTGTAACACGACGGAAGGGTTACGACTCGGCGGTCTACGTCCCAGGAGTTCCCATCCGGGGCGATGCTGTGGGTAGGAAAGCACCGTCATTCCTCCTGCGTAACAGCTATGCAGCAGGCACAGATGGCTCTTGGTTCCCCTGCTCAGGTAAATGGCTTTCTGTCCCAATCAAGCTACTGAAGTTTAAAAACCCACCATGAGGCTTATTGCACAGAGGGGTGAGGTGACGACCTGCGGCACTCTAGGCTACGTGCCGTTGTGACTGCTGTGCACAGAAGTATCCACGCGGCCATTTCTAGGCTGCCGAAAATTTGCAGTGCAAAAAAGGTCTGGAAAGATTGCATCTAGCGCTACACTGGAAAAGAAAGAATTACTGTAACAATATATGTCTGAATGAGAAATGCTGTCTCCCAGTCTATGTTGAAAATTTAACGTGCTCTTTGGGTTTTCATGCCTTCCATACTACTAGGGAAAAATCTGCAATCTTACAGACTGGGATTTATGATGACTGTCCTAGAGACCCCGTGGCCTGAATCAAAGTGGTTAGGTGCCTCGGTCTTGTAAATCTGTTGGGATTGTTAAAGATGAGAAATAAAAATACAAACTTTTTTCCTCTGTGGGTACGGGCAAAGTGTCTGCGTGGCTGGATTCCCAGTGCTGCTCCTGCTTCCCGCTTCCCAATGGCATTTTATTGTTATGATGTTCTGCAAGTACAGTCACTTTGGTCTTTCAATTTTCCACAAGGTTAGAGGGAGCTGACAGACTTCTAAGTGAGGCAATGCAGTTCACGTTTTTTTTCACTCAGCTGGTCCTTCGCTGAATTTGACACCGTATTTCAGCCGAGTCACGCGTGGTGCAGAGAAGGGGAGAAGCAGCAGGGCACGACGATGGCTTTAAGACATCTCCGATCCCTGTGTCGAGCTACCCGGGGGCTGCCCGGTCTCTGAGCAGAACCGGGAGCAAACGCTGCAGCCGGGATTAGGGCTGGCATCACCCGCTGCCTCTGGCCACACACCACAGATGGCACGGCCGGCTTCCCGGGCTCCCCCATCCACCGACTGCAGAAGGGGAACAGACTGGAGCAGGGACGAGCGGTCCCTGCTGCAATGTGACCTTCACATCTCACCCATCCATTTCCCTCTAAAAAGACACACGATTCGGTGAAGTACAAGCCTCTGAGTCAGGCTCAGATAACGTCCTGTAAACGAGAAACTAAATATTTAAACGTTACTCGAATCGTGCCTGCTGCAGATCCCCACGACACCGGGGGAAACGATCAATAGGTTTGGCCCAGAGGACTCGACAAGGCAGAACGGTGTCAGAAGGGGACTGCTGGCCAGGACGAAGCTTTGAGGCTGCTTTGGCCGCTCTCCCGCAGCCAAGCCCTCCTGAAGCCAACCCGTTCCCGCAGCCCCGGGGCTCTGCACGTCGAATTTTCTGAGACCCGACTCCGCCTTGCGGTGCCGACCGTGAAGGTTTATCCTGCTGCGGCGTACATCGTGGGACGTGTGGGTGGCAATGGGATGAAAGGACCCAAAATCCCAGCGCCCAAAAATCCCATCGGCTCCAGCACCGCTGCGAATGAGGAATAAGCTTCACTTGTGCATATTAATAGCAGAAGGTTATTCGAGGAGGAAGTTCCGATAAACAATAAAAAAGTGCATTAACCAGCTTGGAAAATAGCACAGGAGGAAACGGCTAAACTGTAGTCACAGCAAAAGGTTGCTGTCCTTACAGCTTATGGATCCCACGTAAGTGTAAATGTGCTAAAGGGAGTATTTGCACTGACATCTTCGGACTAATACCAAGTACGTAAAATTAATATGGGTTGAGAAAAAAAGAGCAAGAGAGAGAAGGAGCTCTTAATTGTTAAAGAAACAAACATTTTTAGATGTAATTTTACCCATGTGCATTGTGAATACAACCTAACAGATGCAGTGTTGCTGAGAAAAGTCAGTACAAGAGTTTTTGTGCTTCTTAAATAATATGATTATTGATTTTTAGCAACAATAGGAAAGTACTAATTATACAGGAATAAAATTAAGATGTCCAGTTTAGCAGACGTGCTTTGCCAATATTTATGTTTTCCCACCAGGAAATAAAAAATTTGGTTTGGGTCAGTCTCAAACTTAGAATAAGGTGGCTCGTAATTACTGCAAGAACACTGTTGCAAGTTGCTCAAATATCTGTTTATTTATGACTGAAAGCACTATCAGAATATGAAGAGAGCTTTGAAATACTAATCATAGCTGTCTAAGACCATCACATCATGTTAGCCAACAATTTCTGTGATTTACTGTACCAATAAAAGAAGGCACCCATGAACAAGTTTTTGTAAATCAAGCCTATTGGGCCAGATTCTGGTCCATGATTACTCAGGCATAAGAAATGTTATAGCACTTTGCTGGTACATAATTTGGGTCTGTAGTGAACTTCACAGTATGGATGTATGGCATTAAAAGTTGTAACGGTTATCGGAAGAAAATCACCTTGGTTCTAACATACATATAAAGGCTAACGCCTACACATGCACACACACTCTCTCCCTCAGGCTTGTCACTAGCCAGGCACATCACAGATATTTTTCCCTAAAAAAATGGTCAAAGTCTGTGCAAAAGCACCCAGGTGTCATGTACAGCACTGCCACACCATCACGGGAGGTGTATGTTCAGCAGTTAAACCCCGTGCCACGACACACATGCATGCATCGAGTTTAGATTTACAGTGAACACCAGGTGTTATTGTCCCTTAAGGGAGATTGTGACTGGCAGAGAATCACCACTGCCAATATTTCCCTCCTGGGTCAATAAATTGTGATAGTCAATAAAAGTCAGCGAGCAAAACCGACACCATCACAGGAGCCTGGGTGTACCTTGGGGTAAAATTTGGCACATTTAGTATCCGCTTATTAGTTACAATGATTTTGCATTTAAGGTCCCCAAGGTATAGAACGTACTTTCACTCGGTTTTAATAACTTTCTAATGCACAACACGACTCTGCGTTACAAGCTTGCCCTGAGCTCTTCAACATGGACTATGTGCAAAGTGAATGGCACGTGGGCCGAGAGCAGGATTTCTCCTGTACTGGTAAGGCAGCATCACGAGTTTCTACACGCCAGCTAAAAACCAGCCACCATTTGTCATGAGACCCATGCATTGCTATCACAACACTGGGGCTTCAGGAAAGAATACGGCCAGAAAACTTAGTTTTGTGCTTTCCAGATACAAATTAGATTTCAACTATTCACACCCACGTGCCAAAACACAGGGTCATTCTCAGATACTCTGGAGCAAATCTTCAACTGGGATTAATCAGCACAGGTTTTTTTGAAGTTATTTTTATTTACACCACCTGACAAACTATTCCCCCAATGTTTTATGGTTAAAAATTTTATGCAGGCAGTGTGCAGATTTAACTGAGGATGCTTTTTTCCACTCTACAACACAAAAGTCAATCATACGCAAACTGCCATGACACCTGAACTCAGAAAGATCAGAAGGACCTAACCCATGACACTAAGTACAAATAATGTAGAAAGATTTTTGAAACTATTTTTAAAATAATCAATTTTGCTGCTGCCCTGTTCACAACAGATTTAGAGTATAGTTTTAATGAAGGAATACTTTTTTCCTGTTGTAAAGATTGTTCACTGTTAATCTGTGATTTTCAGGGTGGGTTTTTTTCTTGGTAATGCCTTTTAAATACACTTGAAAAACATCCAACACTGAAATTGGAAACTTAACCTTATAATACGCAATTCTATGTTCAGATTGCTAATGATCATACAAACTAATAAGCAACTTATTTGGCATCTAAAACAATAAGTAAAACCACAAAACAAGCAAACTTAAAAGATTTCTAAACCTAACTGGCAAATGATTTACAGGCTAAAAATTTCTCTAGAGATTGAAAGTCATTAACTTTTACAAGTCAAACAGAAGGATAAAATGAAGTCAATAAACTGAAGTTGTTCATTATAACTCATTTGTTCAATTTTAATCTTAATTTGCTCATCAGCTCTCCGCTTGCTTATAAGATGGTCAAGCCATGCAAACAAAGTGATATTTGTTCACATAACAATATTGAACCCTTATATAGCACTTTTCATCATCAAATCTCAAAGCATTCTGCAAAGAAGGAGAGCTTTGTTATCCCCAATTCAGATAGGGAAATTGCAGCAGCAGGATAATTGCAGAGCCAGAAATAACACATCCGAGTCCCAGGCTAATGGCCTAAGTAACAGCACAGGGCATTTTATTAACACAGAAGATGACTGAGGTCAAGATGGGCAATTTCAGTATCTCAACTTTCGAATGGCTGAAAGCGCAAAGAGAAAAGTGCAACTGAAAAAAAAATGCATCAATTCAATGAGTGCTTTACATTGGCACTTAAGACTTCAAGCACGCTATTAACTCCTTCTGTCCACAGATATGCATAAAGACTTAATACCAACAATCCCCCATGGAGCAAGGTTACTAGGCAGATACTTAAGTCCTTATGGTACCCCAAATGTTTAGAGTCCTACAGGGTTTCAAAATTTTTTTTTGTCTATCAGAAAAAACACATATTTCTGCTGGAAAAGGTACTGTATAGGATCAAAAGCTGTTAAAATGTATGCTCAGAAAACAGAGTTTTTTCCTCAGAAGAGAGTGAGTCAATTATTTCTCAAGCCTTTTATGCATGGAGCTGTGCTGTGAAACAGGTGATGGGTTTGTTGGGAGCTAATGCTTATGGGTCAGAATCAGAGAGGCCAACAAGGAGGATGCTGCTGTGGGTGTTTTCTGCCCACTACCCAAATCAAGAACTGGAAGTGGATAAAGCTTTATTCAGCCTCCACAGTCAAAGGCCCTGGTCACCCTGGGGGACTTTAAGCAGCCTGATATCCACTAAGATGGCAACTGGTGGTGCACAAGCAATCGAGATCTCATGAGCGCATCAAAGACAACATTGATGCTGAACTTCAGGGGAGCGGTTTGGCTTGCTGAGGGAACTAGCAGGTGTAATGTCACGGATGACTGCCCTGGGGTGCAGAAGGGCACAGGGAAGCTCCTTGATCTTCAAGGAAAAACTGCTCAAAGCACGAGAACAATCCACCCTGATAAGTGGGAAGTGGAGCAGACGTGGCAGAAGGCTGACTTGGCTGAACGTGGAATCCCTGACTGAGCTCAAACATGAAATGAAAGTGAACAGAAGGTGGAAGTGGGGACGGGCTACCCAGGAGGAATATAGAAACCTTGACCAGACTGCAGGGACGAACGTAGGAAAGCCAAAGCTCAGGTGGAGTTGAAACTGGCAAGGGATGGTATGGCCAACAAGAACGGTTCACCCATAGGTACATCTGCAGCAAAAGACGAAGGAAAACATGGATCAACAGAACTACTGACAAAGGGTACAGAGGAAGGATGAGGAATTCAGTTCCTTTTTCAGTCTTGGATAGCAAGGCCTACTCTCAGGCTGCCAGGGTCCACGTTCCTAATGTCTTTGTCTGGGACAGGAAAGTTCTATCTACAGTACAGGAAGATTTTGTTAGGGACCACTTGATCAAACCGGACCTACGCACGTCTATGAATGTGCAGGAAACTGGCTGACATCATTTTGAGGCTGTTTCTTGTGTCTTTGAAACATTGTGGCAATTGGAGGATTCTTTTGATGACTGGAAAAGGCAACTGTCATGGCCATCCCTGAGAAGGGCAAGAAGGAACACCACACACCAACATCCAACCATTTGGTGACCATCACCTGGGTCCCAAAGAAGATTACGGAACAAAACTTCCTGAAGGTGACCTGTTTAACCACTTAATACCTTCGTTAACAACTTGGGCAAAGAGAGGGAACACACTGGCAGCAAGTTTCCAGATGACACCAGCGCTGGGGAGCAGCTGACATTCCGGAGAGTGGGGCTGCCATTCAGCAGCATCTCAGCAGGCCGGAGAAGCGGGCTGACAGAAAGCTCACAACATTCAGCCAAAGCAGACATGAAGTTCTGCAAACGGAAACCCACGGTGCAGAAAGCAGCTCTGGGGAAAGACAGACCGTGAGTTGAGCAGGAGACGGCAGCGACGGTGATGAAGGCCAACCACACGCTGGGTTGCGTTTGCAGGAGCACAGCCAGCAGGTCAAGGAAAACCATTATTACTCTCTGTTCAGCACTTGTGAGGCTGCATGTGGAACAGAGTGTCCAGTTTGGGTTTCCCCGTCACAAAACAGACACTGACGAACCGGCAAAAATTCAGCAGAGAGGACCAAGATGATGAAGGGGCTGCAGCACATAAGAGAAGAGGCTGGGAGAACTGTGTCTGTCTAGCCTGAAGAAGAGAAAGCTAATTACTGTTTTCAACTGGACAAAGCACTCAGCAACTTGATCTAACTTCAAAGTCGTGCCTACATTCAGCAGCAGGTTGGGCCAGATGATGTCCAAAGGTCCCTTCCAACATAAATTATTCTACAGTTTTAATGGTTTCTCCTTCACTTGTATTTATCGTAGGGCATTTAGTTGTAAAGTATCATTTGGAAATAATTATTCTGACTTTGTGCAACATTTTCAAATGCAATAAAAAATTCCATACATATTTGAGAAGTATTCAACTGCAGGTGAAGAATATCATGGCCTAAAAGCCAGTCAGCTGGAGCCAATTAAAGCACAATCAGCATCCCATGACACCAAAACGCCTAATTGAACTTTTACCCTCTGTGCAAGATGGAGATTTTTGCCTTCTCCACAGCAGCCCAAAATGAGGGGTTCACTGCTCTGTGTCTCTGTAAATCAAGATCATTATCAAAACATAACGATCAAAACAGGAGATGCCTGCCTTGATTAAAATAATGGTATTCCATCCTCTGAGAAGAAAGAATACTTCCCTTGCAAAAAGACGACCTCAGATGTTTAGTCACAGACACCCATTTTTACCCTCCTGGCAAATGGAGAATGTGATCAGGAGCAAGTGACACACATGCATATTTAGAATTAAACTTCAAACGCAAGTGGTTCATTAGCGTAACGTGAGAAAAACTAAGACGTGTCTGAATGAACAGCTATGGTCTAATAAAACCTGAGCTTGGTTTTAAAAAGAAGAGAAAAACTAAAATGTATGTCGACTGAAATATAAAAACATACAATGAAAATCAATTGGTATTTATAGATACTGAATAATGCACTCATTACTATTCATTCTCATTCCTGTTCATTTTGCAACCATCACAAAAAATATGGTGACTGACTGACAGCTTTTAAAATATTTTTATGCCTGAAGAATCAAAATAGCTGAAAGAGATCTGGAATTTTGAATTCAAAACACTGTACAAACTGCCAATAGTATAGTAATCTAATCTTCTCTTAATTTTTTTACTTTTTTTTAAGTTCAAATTTCCCCAATCTTTTGAGTTAATGTGAGTAATCCTTTTGCTTTTCTTCCTTTTAGGGGGGGGGGGGATCATGTTTCACTTCTATTTGGCTTTACTAAGCTGTGAAAATCTCTGTCTATCAGCAAGAGTACAAGCAACATTCTCCCCTAATTAGTCCATAAAAATGCTAATTTTTCTAATGAATCAGATTGAAATATCACAGGAGTAGGTAATAGCGCAAATACAGAGTTTGCTTATGGGGTAGGCTTTCAGATTCATTTTGCTAATCACTACGACAGCACTGGGCAACTTAGCCGATATTATAATGAGGTTAGAGAGGCAAAACATGCTCATCTTAATTTTTGTGCAAAATAAAGACAGTTACATGCATATGCATTCACTGCAACTGTGCATTCATTTATATAGATGAAGAAAACCAGACCCACCGTGTTTACAGCCCAGCTCCTCAGCCGCAGCGAGCCCTTCTATCCCCATTACAAGCAGAGGTCCTCTGCCTGTTTACTCAAGCTGAGGATGTGACCATAAATCTTTATTCTGCCCAATTTCACTGTTAATATAATCCATTTCTGAAACCAATAAAATAATACTTTCTTTTTTCATGGACCAGTAGCTAATAATGTCACCAGTCTGAATTGTACAAGCGAGAGACTGAAATCATTGTCTGTCTGCCCCACAGCATCTTTCTCTATTTTTTTTCCTGCACTTACACTTTTGCTCCTGCCTTCTGTGCTGGCACATACTAAGGCACTTGTATCCAAGCTGCAGATCTAGGAAGGAGTGGTCTTTTTTCAAGGCAAAAATCTAGTAGAATCAATGAGCTCTTAGAGGAAATCTCTTAGGGCTTGACCTTCAGGGTGGCCTTTTACTCTCTAAACCCCGTGTAAAACAGTGATTCTGCCAGTCAATCCTTAGTAAAAGATTTAAAGAAAGCGACTGTTGCCTATTGGTGGCACCAGCAATCTAAGCAGGAATTAAGCAGCTTGAAAAAGCGTTTAAATTCAACTTACCATTCTCCCAGAGCTCTCCATATATTCTTTCTGGCCCTGTGTTCCCTTACCCCTTTGATCATTTTATATTGAAGTAGTCTCTTGTTTAATATGTAGCTAAGATGACTGCATGATAACATCAAAACAGAAGGGAACATAAAGAACATGAAAGAATATGAAGTCAATAGCTTCGCCAATCACAATACATAAACAGGCCTAGTTAAAAGCCACGGCGTTACAGTGCCGTCTTTATGCTCTCACAAAGCTGCACGCAGTGTTAAGGCCAACTACAAACTGAAACTAATGATTAAAACTACATTGGGCTTGCTTTCTTCTGTTTTAATTGTTGTTCGCTTTGCTCAAAAGGTATAGAGCCGCAAATCCAGCCGCAAATCTTTGTGCTTCAGCCCAGAAGCCCACCACACCAGCTGGTCTAACTGTCTTTCTGTCAGAAATCAGGGTTTCCAAGCCAGGGTTTCCTCAATGCATGGAAGCTGCACACATCCATAAAACATGGTCCATCACCCTTGTACCATCGTCCTTACAACAGAGCTCCAACCATGCTCTAACCAGTTTCGGAGGTATTTTTGATGAGAAGCAAAAAGGGAGAAGAGGTTTCATTGAAATCTCTCTCGTGTTCTTTTAAGAACATTAACTCAGTTCAACAACAACAACAAAAAAAACCCAAAGCCTATTAACACAAGACTTTGTCTTCTTGATCCCCAGCATACTCCTGTTTTAGTGTTTACATAAAACTACATGGTATGTTTCAGAGGCCAGACAGATGGAAAAGTTGATGTCTACTGTCTAGAACTCATCTCACACTTGGTTTTCATACCATATTTCTTGGCTGCCTACACTCATGCTGATCTGCTAAAAATCACTTTACCCACGTGGAAGGCAACATATCACTTGTATTCAGTTCTATTATTCATCAGACAACCACGATGGCAGCTCCATGACTGACTGCTAATTATCCTTTCCAACTGGATGTCAGAGTTGCATTTTCGGCAGCAATTTATTCTTCTTCCCATGGAGTCATGAGGTGGAAGCTGAGGCCTATTGATGTCAGTGACAAAAGCCCTATTGACTTCAATTGTGTCAGGAATTCATCTTTTAACGGAAAGAGACCTGCTTAAGTGTTATTTAGTATATGATGTCAACACTTTGAGATAACAACTGACACGAGAACAACACGCACATTACCGATGGTGCCAGGATGGGACACAGCACTCAAAGGCTCTGCACTGCCGTCAGATCCCTGTCACAGGACCAGACAGGATGGTGGCACGTTCACATTTCGGGTGCCTCCCAGCAGAGAACAGCCTCATGTCTGGTCAAGCCCAGCGCACACAACACGGTCTGTAATACCTGGGAACAGCAGTACTTCACCAGCGTGATGGAGATATCTCGTTTGCTGGGTGGGCTGGATCCATACTGCAGCCCGCAGGCTGGCTTTTTCATATCTAGTGTCCAACAGGGAGATACAATCCCTGTTTACAAAAGCGGTTTGGAATAGCTCCGGCATTAGAAATTCACAGCGTACACTGCGCCTTAACTTCTTTAATAGAGGCGAGAGCTAAAAGGGCAATGAATGAGAAGGCAAAGGAATCTCACCTTTCACTGATTTCCTGCCTATCTCTCCCTCCTAGACATGCTGGCAAGGAGGACAGCAGCGTTGTCCGAAATGCTCACTTCTTACAGGAAAAGCCATAGTTTTCACCTGGAGAATGTTTCATGTATGCAAATGAGAAATTAAAGATAAAATCCAAGTGTTGACAAACACATACTTTCTGAATTACAACAGCCTCTGATGATGGGTTTGCTGGTTTAGGGATTTTTTCCCCCCCTCCGTATAAGCTATCCTGACCTGTCCTTTCTCTCGGCTACTACTACTGCCTTACTCTCCCTCCCTTACATTAACCAAAGTGTTTCACATCCTTTCACTCCCAGCTGGAGGACCCCCTTTGCCTGAACTCCCAGCCGGAATGATGGGAACCTGCTCCTCTTCCGCACTGCTCCTCAGCTCTCCCTCCCTCCTCCATCCAGCTCTTCATCCTTAACAAACAGATATTTTAATAACCCGTCACCGCACCAACACAGCGGGTACCCAAGCATCCACTAACGCACATGCCTGGGACGGGACTATTTCTTATTTCTGCATGGTCTACTCGGGCTCCATCTCTTCTTCCCACGTTTCTTCCCGCTCATAGCCAGCCCGTGCTCACTCCCTGCCTCCTAGATTGCTTCCAAACTCCGTCTGTGCAGAAACCTCTTTCAGCTACTGGTAGAACTTCTCCAGTTTACAGCAGCTGAGGACACAGTCACCAATTCCTCCGGCCAACCTGCTGATCTCAAGTGACTAGCCGTGGTTTCAGCAGAGATGTTTGTATTTTGCGATGGTCTTCGAAGAGCAAAGACATTCCTTGGGGTAAAAACATCAGCAGGCTGCAGGAACGCTGCCAGGTCCAGGGGCGAGGAATCAGCAGAATTCCATCCTCTTTTCCCCAGCTGTGCGAGCCTGAGCAGGTACGGGAAGGAGGGTCATCTCCTGAAGGCAGCGGCAATGACGAGTCAGGCTGGAAGGCAGGTTTTAGCGGTTGGTCGAGACCAGCAGTAGTTTTAGCAGCCATCCTGCTGCTAAAATGAAGAATATTCTGCTTAACTCCATCTTTCTCATGCGGCTAAACAACATGGGTAGTAAGACAGAAGTCTTCTGTTTGCGTGCAAATTGTTTTTAAAAAAACTTCGCTTTAAAAAGAAAGCCTCCAAATACACTTAAAATCCTGTTCAAGCCAAATTCCCAGCACAGCCTATGAGATTTTGTTCAAATACACTTTCCTATGCTTCTGTATCAGCTGATGGCAAGTTGCTGGTTCTTTGTTCTGCATAAGGCTCATCTCTTTTCCAGTCCTGTACCAGCCAAACCAGCAAGCTGACCTCTGAGGACAAGGGAAATCCACTCTGCTCATTCAGAATTGGTCTCTGGAGCATCTAAACAACAGAAGCCTCATACAAACTCAATTTGCTTTTCTGATGCATCCTTTTATTTGTGTTGTTTAAGAACATTTTATACAAAAAAATTATTGCTTAAATTAGCAGCAGTTCTTATATATGGAACAACGAAGAGAAGAAAGATAAGAATAAATCACAATTCGTCTGTAATATGTGCTGTGACAAAGTGGTATAAGTAAAGATGGATTGTAAAAACTAACTTAAAATATGAAGCAGAATCCACAAGAGCAACACATCAGACTGAAAATAAATAAATAAATAAATAAATCAATGTGCACTGTACTGGTTGCTTGCAAAATTAGACAATTAATTCTGTGTAAACTAACCTATCAGGAAACCACACTGTGGGGATTCTGATAGCTGTTATTGCAGTACACTATATTAAGAAAAGAGTGCTTTAATGAGATCCCTGGAGAGTGTCCACGGACTTGGATGTTCCTCTTGAAAAGACCGTTTTTACCCCATTTAACTGCCAGTATGTTGCATCTCTGATGCACATATGAACAAAAAAAAAAAAAAAAAACAAAACCAAAAAACCACCAACCACCAAAAAAACCCCCAGCCATTAACACAATTATCAGTACCAATAAGCATTGTGCTTTTCAGGATCAAAAAAGACATTATGCCATTTTCAATATATAAGATCCATCAGAAATAACATCTATATGTTAAAACCTACTGCGCTTAAAACCACTTACAGCCAGAATAGCAGCAGCACAAAGAAAGCTTTTACACAGGGGGGTGTAAAAAACCATAATAATAAAAAAAATAAAACCACACAGTGCTTACCAGAACAATCTGCAACCTGTTTTTTATTAATATATTATTTTTCTGTAAGTAAAGACCTAGTGTAGAGCTTGCCAAATACAATAAATGCCCCAGTTTAACATCTGATTTTTCAGATAAGTACTGGAGAAAACCACCTTCAGCTTCAAATTCAAAATGGCTGTATTTCAAAGTGATTGCTTGCTGCAAAATAACAGCTGTAAAATAGCAAGGCAGAATATTTTGATCGGAAGCTTAGTAGCAAGGTTAGAAGCTATTCTTCTATTTGCAAATTCTCTGTAAAAAACATGTATAACCCCATTAATGTCTTAAATCTGAGGAATCAATATTCTCCGGTTTCAAAAAGCGTTTCCAGTGAAGCCTGTGGATTTTTCTCATTGTATTAGCAGAACCACTTCTGTTAAACAGATAAGTGATGCCTTAGATCAGAGGGGCAAAAAAAGAGAAAAATTATTTTACTAATTGCACTTAACGTGAAGTGCAAATAAACAAACAAGCCAACAAATAAACCCTTATAAATGTTTAAGCCACCCTGTAAATTTAGATGGATTATTGCATTTCTTCTCCAGCTGTACTATTAGAACTTATGTAAGAACCAGCTCTCAACATCCCTAGTATAATGGACTGGACATTACTAATATAACGGACCAGGCTGTGATACCAACGTTGATTGGCAATAGTTTCCTACTTCAGCAAATTAGTAAGTTAAACAGTTAACGGGTAAAGAAGCCGACAGGAATACTCAGAGCTTAAGCAGTTAATGAATGCAAACCAAGGCGCTAGCGTATGCCGAATTCTTACTGTGCTGCTGCCATTTTACCTGGGCCAACTTATGGGACATCCTCTGCCAGCATGGAACTGGTCTCCTCCCCACCCCACCCGAGGCACACCAAAACCCAACCTGCAGGAGATGACCTACGCACAGCCACTGCTGACGTCAGCTCTCCACGAATCTCCACAGATTCCAGCAAGTTTTAAGCGCCCCTAATTGATTTTACAGTGCTAGGAAACTGAAAAGGAGTTCACATGTAATCTTTGAGTCCTAATACTTAGACGGGGAAACTTTTGTTTATCAGTCAGCTGCGTAATCTCAGGGCCTCTGTAGAGCCTGGGACAGCCTCTTAAGTAGCTTTCTCCAGTTTTCATTAGCCGACTCCATAGCCAGCCCTATAAATGTTCTTAACATTTGCACCCAATGGACCAAGCATTTTGTTGAGCAGACTAATTGGTTCACAACCCCTGCTAAGTATCAGCCATATCATCCCTGACTGCCATAGGCTACTATCATCATTAGCCAAGTGACAATCTCCTAGAGAATTTTGGCTCTTTAATCTCTCTTCTCCCCGAGGACATCAGATTTATTATGGGTTAAAGCTATCAGAGTTCGCTCTCGTTCCTTTCCTACGCTGTATTCTCAGCGCAGAAGGAAAAACCTTGCGAACACGGCGACACAAAGGCGGCCCACGTCCGCCTCTCCCTAAAGGGACGGTGAGATGCTACAGACCTTGGGGCCGAGGCGGCCAAGGCAGAGGGCCAGATCCTGCCCGCCTACAAATTTCTGCTGATTTCCAGGAGCAGCATAAATTAACAGGTCGCAGCTGAAGTCGCACACCGATGAAAGCAGCCCTTGACCAGCATCGTTCCTTTTTCCTGACACCACGTCAACACCGAAACGCCGTGGTCAGGGTTGTCCCAGAGGCTGCGGAAAGAGCCCACGCGTCCGCCTGGCCCGAGACCCAGCAGTGGTGGGGTGAGGAAAACTGAAGAGGGGGAAGCAGAGAGAGAGATGAACCAGGTCAAGAGCTGGAACGAAAGGTGAACAAGAGAGCAAAGGTGGGAAGAATGAAAGACAAACTCTGGGAAGACATAATAACCTCAGAAAGTCAGAACACGCACAAAGAGTACGGGCTTCAAACAACGCCAATCTGACCTTCGTTATGGCTGTGCCATAGATCTGGAGATTTAGGCAAGCAAAGGGATCTCTTTGCTTTGTTTCATTACAAAGAAAAAGCTCTGCTCACAACCTTGGGAAAACTTTAAAATGTTAGAGATCTGGAGTATTAAGGTCTCTTACTTCAAAAGACACACAGATCACAGACACCAACAGCTCATAAGATGGTATTCACAACTACAGGTGTTGCCTCCATTAATTTTCCTGAAAACCCAAAAACCAATCCACAATTAACAAGGAATTCCTCTCCTCATTGCACCTCTCCCTATTCAAATGGGAAAAAGCAATCATCCTGGTACAGGCAAAAAACCCTTCATGGCCCACTGGCAGTCGTTGGCAGAAAGCATCCTCTGGATTGCCTGCTTTCAGACCAAATTCTTCCTCATCTTAAAAATATCTTCTGCTCGCTGATACTCGAGATTCACCTGACCATTTAAAACAAGTAGGGGAAATGAGATTTTAAACCACCAGTCAGCATCCCAGCCTACCTAAAGGCAGCAGGGAAAAAAAAGCTCTGCCTTGTTGGCCTTTATATGGTTTACAGAGGAAAATGGTTATTAAAGGAACAAAGTCAAAGCAGCTCACTCATGGACACTGCCTCTCGTGTCCAAATCTGTAACAAGGCAATAAACCATGGGTTTCAGTACCAGAGCTACACCACAGCAGCACCCTCCCACCACAGCAAGTGATCAGCATGCACAACACTTTTTTTTTTTTTTTTTTTTTTTTTTGTCTTTGAGTCACGCTGAGAAATCTCTGCAATTTGTAGCTTTGGAAAGCCTCCACATTCACATTTAATTTGAAATTATATCCTCCCTGTCAAAACATGCCTGGGGGCAAGTCACTTATGAAAAAAAAAAAAAAAAAATCTGAATCTTCTTGTCTGTTCTGAGTCATAACATCTGCCACAGCAAGTGTCTGCAGCCAAAGACAGGAAGATGTTCTTCCACAGAGAGTGGCACCTAAATAAAAGCAATACCCCAAAACAGAAGGAATCTGAATTACTTCTCCACAGCTGTGGTAAGACCTAACTGTTAGATATTAGGAACCAATAAACATTAGCATACGAGCTTTCAGGCACTTCTCATTTGCCTGCACAAGACAAAGATCTGAATTAAACACATACATATTTATAAATAGAAGGTGTATGTGCACATGTATGTGTATGCTTATGCAAACATATACATAATAGGTGTGTAATTTCAAGTTTCAAAATTCATGTTGCCGGAATAAATCTAAAAATTTGATATGCTCCATATTGAGCTGGTTCACTTTTGTTTGTCTCCCTTTCGGTCACATCAGATGTTGCTGGTACTCTGGTTATTTTCACGGAAGATAAAGTAATATCGGATTCAAAAGCCCAAGGCAAAAGCTATTGCCCGTTGCACAAAATGGTTTAGAAAAAAAAATAATATGAGATATAGAC
The DNA here is from genome assembly GCA_035590195.1 of Aviceda cuculoides. NCBI lineage: Eukaryota > Metazoa > Chordata > Aves > Accipitriformes > Accipitridae > Aviceda > Aviceda cuculoides. The sequence goes on along the minus strand of JAVJGG010000037.1, from coordinate 20,900,683 downwards.
AGAGATAGATAGATAAATAGATAGATAAAAATCCCAAATTATCTTCTTTTTCCATGAACTGCCATGATGGTTAAACAATTCCATGCAAAAAGCATACATATATAGTTTAATTAAACACACAACGTAACTAAGTGTGTGTGTGTGTGTGTGTGTGTGTGTGTGTATATATATATACCTACCTTATAGTGTATAATCTTAACACTTCATCCACTCAAACTACTATCTCTTAAGAAATGGCCAGGACACTCAATTTGAAGGAAACTGTGAAAAACCTTGCAGGAGGCAGTTACGGAATAATCAATCCAGGGAGACATTAATTTCCGATCCCTATATTTAGAAAGGGCCTATGATCTAAACCATGAGACTTTCTCAGAGGATCATAATAGATTTGTTTCATTTTATTTAACCAAAGTTAAATTCACCAAATAGCCCCTGGCCTTCGGAAGGCTGAAAGAGAATAGTGTTTCTATTGGATTGTTTTCTTTCTACAAAAAAGGAAAAATCACTTCAATAGAAAGCATCTGCTCAGCAGGCCAAAGTGGTCAAGATGCAACTGAGATGGGAGGTTCTGTACAGAATGTATTAGCAAGGACTAAAAATAAGTATGGTGCAAGATTAGCAATTTAGATGTGTTGGTAATATATTCTTACCTTTGACGCTAAGTAGAACTGCATTCAAAGGGCATTCAAAAATTATAGAGATAGAAACGACTCAATGGGTCAAAAATAAGGAAAATAAAGGTCCCTTTAAGAAAGGAATGAAAAGAATTATCAGTATTTCATGCACAGATGAAGTGTTTCAAGGAATGAGCATGACAGACCTAAGTATTTATGAAAACAGGTAAAACAAGGTCAAACAGTCACTTTCATGATCACACTGGAATTAAGAGACAGCAAATTTAAAATGGGAAAGAAAATCACAATAATTGACTTTGTGAACTCTCTGGCACAAAAATGTTATTGATACCAAGGGCATAATGATTAGGAGAATGATTAGATGTTTAAAGTGCTAATAATAATACTTTCCCAAACCAGGATAAGAATTTATAAGGGCTATTGATCTCATGTTTCAGGATGGAAGCCAAGCAGTGCATGCTTGGTAAGAAAAAAGAAAAAAAAAGAAAAAAAGAAAAAAAGTCTTTCAGAGACATTTTGTTCTTTAATTGTGATAATGAGAGTTCAGGGGAGGAGGGAGGAAGGTTTGGAGTTGGTTTTTTTGGTGGTTCGGGTTTTTTTTTCCCAGGGTGTTGAGTCATCTAGTGTTAGTTACTAACAGAGATAGGATTCTAAGTTAATTGGATCTTTAATCGGATTCAATAGGGTAATTCCTACCTCTCTGCGTTCCTAATGGATGTCACAAAGTCGTGAGTTAAATGCTGAAGTGCTGCTCTGATTTGAGAACAGCTTCTAGGGAATCCTTAGGCAAAGACAATTATTCAGATGTCCATTGAGAAAGAAAATGATCATCAAGGTCAACATACTTCCAACAGTATTTTAGAATAATTACTGTCCAGTTAGTCAATTATTACAGGTAGTGCAGACATTCTTGCACAATTTTTTTCTTCCACAAGAAAACAGTTTATTACAATGTATCAGTCTTCCTAGTTCCAAGGAAAATATTACCATAATAAGCCCAGGTTCTAGCACAGTCCTGAAAATATCCAACTCCAGTCTAGAAGTCAGAAAACTGCCATGCAGTATTGCTGGAGATGTAAAATGTCTATGGCTGTATGAGGTAGAAATAGTTGACCCATGAAGAGGTGCAGGTAATTGGGTGCTTTAACTGATCACAAATGTTTCTGTTAAACAGTCCAAAGGAAACACGTTGCAAATTTCCATTGAAAAGATCCTGAAATAACTGCTCTCTTCAAATCCAAATCCAATATTGGAAACATTGCTAAACAAAGGTAATGGCTTTGTGATGGAGTTGTAAAAAATAACATGCCAGTTATTTCTCTCCCCATAACAATTACAGTAGTATTCTCTACTGTGGACATAAGACAGCGCTCTTGAAAATGTTTCTGGAAAAGTGATTTTCAGTCCTGGCTAAAGGGCTTCCATGATAGCAAAGTGACTTACAGTCCTTAAGGCGTCTGTTTCACTTCCATGATAACTGGAGATCTGCACAGAAAACCAGCAGCAAATTCACCTGGGCCATGACCTTGACTGAACCACTGCACTTCCCCACCGAAGAAACACAATATTACAATTAAATTAATGATTACGTGGTTATTAGGCACTGTAAGCACTTGAAATACGGTATGTTTCTTCTTTGAAAAAAGAAGACACAGTCACTGATCCGCCAAAACTACTTCAAGACAACAAACACATACACAGACAGCACTCATCAAAAGCAGCCGAGACCACATAGGTTTCCCCACCGGATTTCCCAAAGATTTGTTTGTAACGCTATAACTACAGGGTTCGCGATTTCTTTTCAAACTTGTACGTACAACGCTACTGTCAACAAAGCGAAGGGCACGCAAGAGACCCCGGCGCCAGCCCGCCGCCGAGAAGGGAAACGGTGCCGCAGCCCGGGCGTTACGCGGCGTGCCCTTGGCCGCTGGGGGACGCGGCGGGGCTCTCGCGGTGGGATTTAGCCCTCGGCTCCACCGCGTCTCAGCAAAGTCGACTGCACCGTCTTCTCTCACGGCGGCAGAACAGGGAGCCAATGCTGCCGAAAGCCCAAACCACAAATAGGAGGTTTCGTCGTCATCGTTAACAAAGCGTAGAATCCAAAATTGCTGTTTTGACTAGGAAACAGATGACTCCAGCTCTGCCAACGCTCAAGGTGTTTCCAATGCCAAAACTCACTTTGCTGAGACATATGCTCCCATATTTAGAAACAGAAGCTCCTTCTCCAGATGAAATTCCTTTCTTTGCCCTTTTGGTGCTTCTATTTCTCCTTTTTGTGCTTCCCATGTATGTTCCTCCTTTTTCTTATCTTCTTCCTTTGATTACCCTTTCAATGCTCACAGATTTTAAGGCCTTTGCACCCTTCTATACGTCACAGGCTGCTATGCTTTTCCCTGTCGCCTGCAAATCATATCCAGTAACTTGTGTTTGACTGATCATACCACACAAGGTACCCGGTCTCGATTTGAACACATCATAGTTCATTCCAGTGGTTAATCACAGATAAAAAAATTGTGTTTAATGTCTAATTTAAAATTGTCTGGCTCCAGCTGACGGCTATTGGATCTTATTTTTCTTTTCTCTTCTTGATTAAAAAGCTGGATATGCTTTCCCCATGAAAATACTTGTCCCCGTAATCAAGTCCCCTCTCAATCCTCTTTTTGATGAGCTAAGCAGATTGAGCTCTCTAAATCTCTCACTGCAGGGAATTTTCTCCACTCTTCAAATCAATATTGTGGTTATTTTCTTGATTCTTCAGTTTTGTAAACTCTTTTTTCAGCCGTTGACACCAGAAGTGGCCACGGCTTTCCAGCATTCTCATGCACTCAGATAAAAACCCTGTGTCCCAGGACCCCACTAGTCCTTCAGCCATAGCATCCTGCTGGGAAGTCACCTTCCTTCCTTTGTCTTCCGTGACCGCTCCATACCCTTTCACAGTGACTCTTCTCAAGGATACCCGCTTCCAAGTGCGCTGGTTAAGGCACAGGCTGTCGGGAGGACAGGAGAAGAGGCAACATCTTGCCAGCCTGTCAGTCTGCTCCATATAACTTTCTATTTCCACACTACTGATATTGCCTTATCCACAACTTTGGCAGCAGTCATTTAATTTTTGTGTCCAGATTACTGATAGAGGTGTTAACCAGTTTCAGGACTAGTTCTCATTCTTGCAAAACTGCGCTAAATCCACGCATCTTTCAATGCATAATCCCCACAGAGAAATACCTTTTCAGCTCTGTTAGCTAAATCTTAATCCGTTAAACAAGACTGCTACTAATTCTACATACTAACTTTCTTGGGTTTGTTTGGTTTTAACTGAGATTTCATCAGACACCACACCTAGAAAACTGCCACAACGCTTGGTTACCCGTATCTATCAAACCCCTAACCCCATCAGGAATAGGATCCCTTTTCAGAAAGCCATGTGACTGGCCTTAATTATCTCTCTATTCTTTAACTCTATATTAATTCAGTCCTCTATTAACTTATCCATTATTTTTCTGGGATGGGTGCCAAGCTCCCCAGACAATCATCCCCTACCTCCTTCTGCTTTCCCTCTTTGTACATGGGCTCCTCTGGTATTCCCGCAGAACACCAAGACACGTAGGATAATGGAGCCCAAAATACTTCATCATCCTTCTATGATATACCACCTTACCTTTCCCAAAGGTACTAAACCAGACTTTTTCCAACAGACATATTATGCCTTTGATCAGTCCTGCCTCTCCCTCCCACCACCGTTTCTGTCCACCCGTCCCAGTTTACCTGTCGCACAGGTACGGAGGTGCCAAATCCAGCTGCTGAGAACAAGGCAGACCACAAAGGCTATCACCACGGCCTGCTCGTGAAAGCTGTTTCAGAGACTTCAGTGTTATGCTTTAGCTGTAAAATTTGGGGTTTAGGAGAATTCAGCTTTGGCCTTTCTCCATGATATCAGGTCAGTAAGAGGTTTTTTTTTCCAGGGATGCCCGTTTCATTACCCCACAGCATCCTTTCGAGACCCTGTTGGAGAAGCACACTTAGCACCACACATTAATTGAACTTTCAAGCGCCAGCCCAGGGCTCGGTGATCCTAAGTGGACTGGACACCATCTCCTCTCAAAGCGGGGCTGCAAATTGCCGGATTAGCACCACACAACCCTAATGCGGTCAAGCATTTGGAATATAAGCTGTCTTACACTATTTACCTGTAGCAAAGTTACAGTTCAATTACTGAAGTAATATCTCATTCAGGCAGAACAAAGAAAAAAAGGTATGCAAATGAGTTAAATTCACTTAATTTAAATTCCTGAAATTTTTAAGGGCGCGTTCCCTCTCAGGGGACATTTGGGTTTGGAGATTATAAAATACATAATGCTCTAAACGGTTGCATGGATTGTTATTGCTTGAGCTTCGAAAGTTTGCATACGTTTTTCTTTTTAGTGAGTGCATTATATATGTAGCGCTCCTGCCTATATCCTATCCTATATAAGGATAAAAAATTTGGTCTAACCACCACCCATGACAAGAAGCTTTGTGCACAGACAAGCTTAGCATACATTTTGGAGGATGACAGTGGGAGAGGTTTGTATGGAGAATGCTGCTTATCAGCTGAATACAAAGATTATTCCAATATTTTTTTGGTGATATACATGATAAGATTTCTGAATAGCCCTTGATGTTTGTTGCCTGCTGGGTTTTTTCGGCGGTTTGTTTGGGTTTTTTTAAATAAACGCTGAGACATATTTCTTTTGCACCAAAGGTGAAATTTTCATCTTGCTATGCAGTTGGAATTACGTGAGGTTTCACTGCACAGTGATGTCTGACAGGGGGAATGGCTGACAGTGAGAATTTGCTGCACTGGCAGGATAATTAGGTCCAATGCTCCAAATGCCAATGTTCCAATGCTCCAATGTCCAATGCTGCACAGGTGGAAGTAAATGGGAGAAACTTCCTTTTCTTTAGGGGCTGCATGACCAGACCAGCTGTATTACCTTCTGGTGCCACCACACTTAACCCTTAATAAAGCTCTGTACCACAATACAACTCAAACAGCTCTCAATTTGCAGCAGTTCCCTGGGAAGTAACACGAAGCTGAAAAGGCGAGGGCGAGCGTTTCCCAGCAGGTTGGCACCGGCTGGGCAGGCACTAGCCGAAAAGCAGGGTGGGCAAAATCACCGGTGGAGCGCCGCGCAGACGCGGACAGCAGGGATGCTGCAATTCCACACGATAATCAGAGGTAATAAAAATCCCAGATTTAGGCGAAAGCCTGAGTCGAACCTCATACAGTCAATAATAGAAAGGTGCATTTGTCATGCAGGTAGTAAACCCTGAGCAATTACTGTGGATTTCAGTGGTAACCCTGTAAATTTAATGAAGCAGGTATGCCTTAGCTTTGTACAGCTGGGACAGTCCTTTAATCACTGCTACTCCATATAGCTTACAGTATGACATCTGTAATTTGTACGAGTCGGAAAACAGGAATATTCATTACTGTCTCCCGGTTATTTGTTTCCATCAGAATACGAGACAAGAGCACGCCACTTGATAGGAGACACCACTACAAAGCTCCCGAGCCGCGTGCTTGCAGCGAGCCCGAGCGCGCGGCCCGCTACAGCGCGCTCGCCGACGGACACGGCAAGCCCACGCGGACGTCGGACACGATTCTCCAGAAGCCCAGATGGCGTAAGTCAGCGTAACTCAATCAGCCTCAGCTGAACCGCCGTGATTTGTATCAGTCAGGGACCCGAGCCATTATGCCTATTTCTCAAAGTGGTTAGGTTGTAAATTAGATTTTCATCGCTCTTGGGACGAAAACCTGACTCTGCTGAGGTCAGTGGGAGTTTGACCATCTATTTCAGTGGCGCCATGACTTCACCGGTGGGTTTCGTGTGCAATATTAATCCTGGAAGTCATCACAGTGTATTGGGTTTATTACTTTCCTAAAAATATATTAAATAAAATGTTCCATTAGTACTTGCAGATACTAGTAGTTCAGTTCTGTGTTATTTTCTCCTGCTCAAGTGTAACAAAAGGAATATTTATCTCAAAGGATTTGGGATTTTAATTACCAAAATAGCTACAGTTTTGATTGATGTTTCAGCACAACTCATACAAAGTAAGCACTGAATACAGTTTATTCAGCTGTAAAACTGCCTCGTGACCAAGCAGATCAGATGGGACCTTCTCTGACTCCTATCAGGTCAAAATAGAAATCCTCTAAAATCCACTTCCTACAATGAAATTGTACTAGAACAAAGTCGTTGGTGGAGTAATATGAAAGAATAACCTATGGAAAATAAAGCACAGGACCCTTACCCAGTAACATATCTGAGCAATAGCCCCACTTTGAGTTAACACTTCCACTGGAATCAGCAAACATATTGTGGTTTAGAGTATTTTGCCTATGAAATAGTAAACCCAACAAAATTAGGCAGACAGGCATGGGTGCAAACATGCCCACAGACCTGTATCGACCAACACAAACCGCCCCAGTACTGCAGTGGGAAGGATTTTAGTGATGTGACAGACCGATCACACTGTGCTATGAGATCACTCCTGGCAAAAAAAATGTAGATGCTTCAAAACCTACCCACAATCTTTCATCATTAACAATTCTCTGATTTCAGGAAACAGAAAAAAAAAAAAAAAAAAGGTGTATTCTGTGATTATGCCTAAAAAAAAAAAAACCAATTGAGTTAATCACTACTGTTAGCTGAAAGCACTGTTATGTTATTTTCTAACAGAAAAAAACCTGCCCTGGAATAATAATTTTACTTTTCCTATAAGCAAAGCAATCTTTCACCAAGACTAATTTTATTTCAGGCACTGGGGATACAGCAATGGCACCAGCCATTTTTTACTGAAACATTGTTCCAGGTTTCCATCGGTTTTAATACTGTAGCACACACGACATAACTGAACGATGCATTTTTCAAATACGCTTTAAAGCTGTGGGAATACGCCCCTAAAAGGCAGCCCTCGCTTCCTTTCAAGTGCCATACAAGCACAGCAGGCAGCATTCAAAGCCACCTCTTCTGTGTCAGCCGGCGGAAAAGGCTGACAGGGAATTGGTTGTGTCACACTCGAAAAGTCACCAAAGGAGACGCAGACTGAAAGGTGGACGGGCCCGATCCTGCAATTTATTTTGCCCTATTCCTCTTAGGAGATTACTGCCTAGCCAATTAATTTCAGCCGGGAGGCTGTCCTGAATAGCGACTGCCAACCTTTCCCGGTCGTCTCTAGGGTCTCCCCAAAAAATGGAGACACTTGAAATGAGATTTTTTTTAAAGCACTGAAGTCCCCTGACTAAGCTATACTGAAAGGCAGGAGGACTTTGGCTCGCTGGAATGTTTAGATACAATACTTTGGAACTGGAGTCCTGGGCTTCCACTACTCGGCTTGTTTACAGTTAAACTTTCTATTCACGAGGGCGTTGAGACTTCCCAGCCACCGCGGACCCCCTTCACATGGGTTCATCCCATCTTTAAAGTTACAGCTCTGTCTGCCTCTAAAAAAAGACCAGCAGCCTCAAGAAGTTCTGAAGGCACAACCCGCGTGCTGCCTTCCACGCTCCTGCGAGGAGGAGGAGGAGGACGACAAGGAGGAGGAGGAGGAGAAGGAGGTGGAGGAGGAGAAGGAGGTGGAGGAGGAGAAGGAGGTGGAGGAGGAGGAGAAGGAGGTGGAGGAGGAGGAGAAGGAGGTGGAGGAGGAGAAGGAGGAGGTGGAGGAGGAGAAGGAGGAGGTGGAGGTGGAGGAGGAGAAGGAGGAGGAGGCAGGAGCATCGCTGGGCAGGCGAGGGCAGCCCAGGTGGGGTCCAGGCTGAAGACCAAGAGCACTCGCAGAGCGATGCGAAGGCCACCAGTGCGCATCTTGCTGCCGCACTGGGGCAGCCCAGGGGAAAACAAAGTCCGCGGCAGGTACACAAGGTTCAGCTTTCCCCACCTCCTCCATCGCAAACGTGGGGAGGATGAAACGGGGACACTAGGAGAAGCTCCGGCTTTTGCCACAGCGGCAGGGGTTGTTTGGAGATTACCTGTTGGGAGCTCGGCGCGGGGCTGTGCCCGAGGCAGCTCAGCCTGGCTGACAGACCGGCTATTACAGCCAGACCGGGAACCATCTGTCAAAAATATCCTCGAAAGCTGCACTCTTACAGCAACAACCCTGCCCGGGCTCGACCGTTAGCTCCTTCTCCCCCAGCTGCTCAGGCTCGAATCCAGACATCTCTATTTCTTCCGTGCGGCAGAACGGGAGCAAAGATGAGGGTGAATCCAAGCAGGCTCATCCCTGTCCTCCCCAATCGCCCCTTCACCCTCCTTAACCCGAGTCATGTCCCCACCGCACCTCTAATTTCATACCGTCTTGTTGCTGACTCAGCAAAAGGAGAAAAACACCTGAAAAGAGAAACTGGCAATTTTCTTGATAAATGGAGAAAAGAGAGGGCTAGCGAGGCTCAAAAGGAATTATGAAGACTTAAAAGGCTTAATGAAGAAAGCAACATAAGTCTTGTCCTTCTTGCATGGAGCAGGATCTGCACCTGGAGGTCACACTCAAAACAACTAACACTAGTTCAGCTGTAACAATAAACACTAATTTTAATGATAAACTGTTTTCCATCTGCCTTTTTTGGAGTTTTATACATTCAGGTGTAATGAAGGAAGAAGGAAACATCTGCTAGGGAATGCTGCAACCTCAGAAAATAACACATCACAACGGCCACCACAGCTCCACACTCCGCGTTTCACACGGGGTGCCTGGACACGCTGGGAGAATAAACCCAAGATGTCAAATGTTACCGTGTATCTTCATTGATTTATAATGCAGAGGCAATCACTAATCAGCATTTGGGTATGCAAATGCACTTAGAGAAATCAATGCATAAAACAGATACAAGGAGAGTAGCTGTGAAAAAAAAAAAACCCAAGAAACACAACCTTGAGTTTTGGGCATTGACTTTGTTGCATAGACACAACAGCAAAAAAAACCCACAGCAAGATCAAACAAGCTCACATGTACCTAAATCTTTACCTAAGTCTATCTAAGCCTAGAAGGGCAATTACAAGTACACAGATTATGAACTATAATAATCTTAGCCTAGGAATATTGACAATGAGCTCAGATTTGGTTTGCTGTGGTCCACAAATGGCAGCAGTTATTACAGGCACTGCTACAACGTCCCCTTCTAGTCCAACACACCAGTAAATCATGCAATACCCAAGCTCTTTGTCTAGGAAAGAAGAGGAAATACCTCGATTCCTTCTTCTCACCAAGAGGGAGAAAGAAATCTTCCAGAATGCCAACTATTATCTAAGTAAATTAAATGCCGTGGCAGCCTGCAGCTCTCCTAGCCCTAGTATGCTTTTTCTTAGTTACGATTTTAGAAGGAAAAGGCTATGTCTGTATTAGCAAGCAGCAGAGCTCAGAAGGGCGTAGATGAGTAGAGCAAAACGGTGCTGGGAACCCCAAATCCACCCACTCACATTGCAAAGGCTTCGCTTCAGCTCTGGGCAGGAGGCCACAGATGAAAAAACCCATTAGCAGCTGAAGTGCACAAAATAAACTCCTGAAACAGATATTCTGGCTTAGGTCCATCCGAAATTAATCCGGTTTGTGCGGTCTCCCCATAACGCAAAGCAAAGCACAGTAGGTGGGGGTGGGACAACCGCAAGATTCCCTTCCAAGGTGCACTCCAGAACCATGATGCCAGGGTACCTGGACCCAGGGGTAACAGTAAGGGGTTCACTGGCATAAAAATATAATTCCACATGTATGAACCGTATGCAGGATGCCGCAACCTGGTTAAAGCCAATATTAGTACTTTGGGTATACATGGCCATGATAACATTTATCTTTCTTCTGCTCTTTGAGTACTAAATCTGTTATTTCCTTACGCAAAACAGCTCTGTTAAGAAACCAGTGTCTCCTGCGAGGACAACCTAGCAGAGATCTCCAGCCATATGGGCTGTAGGACGGGCCAGACCGCCCCGACGTAATTCGGGCAACAATCAAACCGCGTGCTCCATCTTGCATTTCATTTACCCATAACGGAGCGTGGGGTAACGCCACAAGACCTTGCAGGGTCTCGCATCTCGAGAGAGCATGAGGGGATCAGTTCAAAAAGCATTTGGTAGATGACTGTCTTTGTTAAGACTTACCTGTCCCACTAATTATTTTGGGTTTTGAACAGCAGTCTAACCGAGAAAGGGCAATTGAAACTTGTTATAAAACGCTGAGGACGTCACCACCAGAATATGGTTTACAAGTAAGATTCCTGCTCTTTTCTTCACACCCATGCTGCTCCCCACACCCTGTACTGAGGCATCAATTTTAATTATACATAATCTGATGTTATAAGGTAGGCTTTGTGCTAGGAAAAAAAAAAAAAAACCCAAAACCTTAACAAAACAGAATTTCTACTTTCCTGGACAAATATACCAAAAAGAAATTGTGGCATCTTGGTGGGTTGCTAAGCAACCGAGAGCTCCAGTGTCACTTGTTTGTGATCAATTCAAGTCATTCATCAGGCGCTGAAGCACCAGCCCAGGAATTCCAACAAATCTGCGCCTTGGGAAAGCCACGGGGACTTCCTGCCACACAATAACACTTTCTTTCCTCCAAGATAAACTTTGTAGATGTTCTTTTGATCTGTGTGATATGTTAATTCATTATTCTTAACATACTGCTAATGGGAAAAGCTATAATTAACTAACTACAGCATTGTAACGCATGCAAGATAAACTGAACTAATTAGTAGTGTTTAAAGTAGTCCCTGTCCTCTCCCACTGGGGAACAGAGCAGATCCTTTCTTATCACAGAAGCAACTGTCCACAACATCGTTTTATGTAACGTACAACTACCTTTTTTTTTTTTTCATTTTTCCTTCCAAACTTAAGTGATAAAGTATATTTTTATTGGCAAACAAGATGGCTATAATCCAAGCCACTGGAGGTACACATACATGTAGTGAATAATGTAATCTTTCATTTAAATGAATGCTTATCTGCTGGGTTTCTCAGGATAAAGAAGTGGACCGTTGTATTTTCATTCATTAATGACTGAAGTAACACATACTAAATGCCTATAATAATTACATTCCCTCACACTGACAGCGAGTTAAATGTAATCAAAGCATATATAGCTGAAGTACAGTATCCTCATTTCAGCCTCAGATTCAGAATTCATTTTATTCCTATTTTGAGAAAAGTCAATAATAAATTGCAAGAGTTTAGAGAACGAACTGGTTTAAAAGCTGTGTGTTGCATATGGCAAAACTTCTACAACTCTTGGATTGTTGACAGGTTTTTTTCTACTAAAGATATTTCATGATACTTTTACATATATTGTGCAATGTTCCTGAAGGAACTCCGTGACCTCCTGCAAACCTTGGTGGTATCTTATCTTTTGCATCTTATGTTAATGTAACGTAGTTTGGTCTTGTAGTTCTTCTGTAAGCCAGACTCCACTGACAGCAGATGCTCAGCCTAAGGACCACAGAAACCGGCTAACAAGAATTTTCTAATGACTCATCGGGAGAGGTGTTTTTTGGTTTGGCTTTTTTTTGGAAAGACAAAGAAAATTCCTTACTTCTAAGACACAGAGAAGTGTTCACGCAGCAGTAGTCGTGCACTCTAATACTTCACGTCAGTAAAAGCCAAGCAGAGCATCACGGGGAGCGATGGGCAAATAATCACGTGCTCAGCTCCGACAAGGCAACGTTGCACATGTGTTCACGAATGGGCAAAATTTACACATTCATTTTAAGATGCAGGTTTCCCCCCCCCCATCTCCTTTCCTCAGGCCTGTAACTAAACTCATAATATTTATTATTTATTGCTTTTGGAGTGGTGTTTGGGAGAACTATATAACACGTATTTAACTCAGCCGCATCAAATGAACCCTTGACAATCAAACAAAACTACCACCTGCCAGGGCTCTGGTGAAATTTTCCAAAACACGTTTCAAGCAAAACTATTCCTTGGTAGCGCTGAGAATGAATTCTTGCTTTCTATCTGTTGAGTTATGTCTGAATACCTGTATGTTATCCAAGATATCATAGTTTAGCTCCTTTCTACCCCAAAATAAGAGGCAAAGTAATATTAGTCACAGAAGCGATAGATGAAAAGTCTATTTCCATTTACTGTGTCCGACTGTCAGAAAACAGAACCTCCTTGCATTATGAAGACCTAAACCTAGCCAAGACCACTGATGCTCTGATGGCACAACGCAAATTAATAACACACAGCGCACGACGCTGAGGTTTAAAGATTCCTACAGCTCTCCTGGAGCGCAACACAACCACATCACTTCCCCAGGGGAAAAAAAACAAGGGGGGGGGGGTACTTTTCTAATTATTTAGGTATTGCAGAAAAAAAAAAACCCAACAAAAAAACCCTCTCCAAAATCACTAGCGAAGGAAAGCAGCAGCGTTTTGCCACAGACACCTGACACCCAGGCTTGCGAACTTGACCCCCCCTAAAACCACAGGAGACCGAGCGCACCAGCCCCCGGCCCACTGCCACAGGGCTTTGGACCTCCCCGGGCCGCCCCCCCCCCCCCACTCCCCCCCCCCCACCTCCTTCTCCGCATCCAGCCTCCCACCGCCCCCGGGCTCCGCACCGCTCCGCACCCGCCCGCAAACTTTCCCCGCGGCAGCGGCTCCTCCGCCGCGCCGGGACGGTGGGGGGGGGGGGGAGCCCGAGCGTACAGGGAGGAGGAAAAAGAGCTTAAAATAATAATGAACGATAATAATTAAAGAGG
>JAVJGG010000037.1:20841698-20886261 GCA_035590195.1 Aviceda cuculoides | reverse complement strand
GACAGGGGGGGGGGGCGGAACCGGGGCGGGGGGGGGGCCCCCCCCCCCCCCCCTTGCGCTCATCGGCCCAACACCTTGTGCTTTACGTGGACAAACCTCTGAAAACCTGCCTTCGCCCCATTTTCCGCAAATGCCCTTTTTGCTCATTCTGCCGCCTGCGCTCCACAGCACGCGCGGCCGGGTCTACGCGTGTGCGCTCGAAGGCTGGGACTTTCTGCCTGTACGGTTTATTTCTGGAATCCCTCTGTGGAACGGGCTAAATTCTTAAGTGATGGCTGAAGACGGTCGTCACCAATCCGCCAGTCATTCTCTTCAGCGCTCCCGTGCAGAGGTGCCGTGTGGAGGTGGTGAAGGTCAGTCGCGGTCATTTTCACGAGGACTTGGACTTCTCAGACAATTTTCTGTCTCACTGCTGACCTTTGGGTGTTTTTCTTTTCTCTGAGCCTTGTCTAACGCAACGAACGATAATCATAAAGTAACATTCACGGGCGTTAAACCATAAAACCACCCTACCGAATCACAGTTAGCACTCATGGGGATTATTATCATTTGGGTTAAAGATTTTTTCGGACAGTAGCAGTCAGAATCTGTGGAGGTGCTGGCCAACTCGTGTTGTTTGTCTCCAGCTGATTTAGGTAGGTGAGCTTACTTTTTGGACAGGAAGTATATACTTACATTTAAGGAAAGCTATTATAAACTAAAAATGGCAGAAAAAGAAAAAAAATCTGAAAACTAGTAGGGAAAAGGGTAGAATAGTTTAATATACTTGTTCTGTGTTAAGAAAGCAAAGGCAAAACTCCATTAAAGCAATGTTATGCTTGATATTTTCGTCATGCGAAGCCAGGCAACTCATAGATCTAATTTTCATATTAAACTACGTTTAAGTCAACTTGCGCCAATGTAAATGCCAAAGTTCTCACCGATTGCACAGAGAAAAGCTGCTATTATGTAGGGAAAGCGTGCTGTGGTCGCTTAGAAAGCTCTGACGTTGGGCAGTCGGATTTCTGCGCAGCCGAGGCCCGGCCCAGAGCGCACATAAAGGAACAGGGGTTCTCCCTTTGAATCCCGCTCCCATAGCCAGATCCTGAATTGACTTACTGTTTCATCCAAAGACAGTGAAATGGTATATTTACAGCACATTGCCTTCCAAAGCAACCAACAGCTAAGCAACAGGCCTGTGCCCCCGTGTAGCGGAAACCTCGGAAAATAAATGGAAAAGGAGACGGCTGTAGAGGAACGTCTCGGCCGCGTCAGGGCTGCCGACGTACTGAAAAGCCATTTGACCCAGTAAAAACGTGGCCGTCGGAGAGCGAGTCAAAATCCAGAGCTGACTGGAGATTTACTGAAGCGTTGGCAAAAACCGAAGACGCCGAGGGTGGGAAGCTGTGCCCCGCTCGTCTGGGAGCGGAGATAACAGAGCTGGCCGGAGAGCTGGGAAGAGCTGGCATTGCCCCTCCTGCTATTGCCAAGAGGATGAAAAACGGGGGCAATGGCTCTTACCCACTTCTGGCCAACACTGCCCTCCTCCCGGGATGCCTCAGCAGTACCGGGAGTTTCCAGGCTGATTTCTGCAGGGCTCTGACATAAAGAAGAGGCGCGACAATTTAATTACCTCCAGTGAGTGCTTGAGGCAGGGCTGCTGCCAAAGTTGGCTTCCCATACCTACGTTGGTGCATCCGCCGCCCAGATACGCCGTGCCACGAACAGAAGGAAGCTGGGCTCCCAAAATGCAGCGACCGCTTAGACTTTCATCTCCCTGCCTAGCTGGCCCAACTTTTAGATCCTTTCTGGCAACGTGAGTTCCCCAGGGTCCTCTTACATTTTCAGGTTCCAGCCCGTAATATGAAAACCACTACATGGTTTTAATTTTTCGACACAGATTAATGCGGGAAGTTTTCCTTCCACTAGGAAGCCAGCTGACGGAAAAGTCAAAGTACGTCAGCTTACCAAAAACCGCTCCCTGCTTCCAAAATGAAATGTGTTCTTGTTCATAGGAAGACACGGCACTAATCGCATCTATTTCCAAGACTAGGGTTTGCCTTAAGTAAAGTGTAAATAGACATAATCCATAGTGCTCCACATTTCACTGGGTAATGAAACAGGGCAAATGTCATCGCACTTAAGTCTGCACAGAACAAAAATAAAGACAGAGAAGCACAGTTCGGTCCCATCGGCGTCTCCACAGAACTGCTCTTTATTTTGGGATTTCCTGCCGAAAATCAAGGAGCCTTTTCATCAAACCCGCTACTTGATGTGAGAATGAGGGTGCAACACTGCTAGAAACTTTGGAAAAACTCGCTAAATCTCCCCAGGCCAGTACTGATCACATATTTAAAATACACGTTAAATGCATAATATTGTCTCAAATCAAGTGTGAGGAAAAAAACTCAGAATATTTATCTCAGGAATTGTCTAAAAAACCCAGAAGGAATAGAAGGTGTGTTTGTGCCTATTGCAAATTTAACTTGTTACCTGATTCACTGAATGTACTCCCTCAAGAAATGCCTACCATTTTAAAATCAGTTCCAGACTCTGATGGGAGGCTCAGAAGACTTCCAATCTTACTCTAAATGCCCCTTAAGATACATGAAAAAAACAGGACAAAAGAACAGATTGGCCAGACTTTCTTTAGAGAAAATTCATTTTGCTTGTAATTGCCAGCACATAACCCGCCACCACAGCTCGTTAATAAAGATGCTGTAATTTTTCAAATAGGTAGATATGCAAAAATGTGAATGTACTTGAATATCAAAAACCACAATTTGGTAATTTTTTTTTTTTAAATGCTAAGTTTCTGGGAACCTGTTTTGGTCCTGGACAAATTAAATGGCTAAAATAATTGACATCATGCCAACTAGCATTTTTTCCATCTCAGAATTTGCTTTGGAAATTATGTCCTGCTGCAACATTTCACAGTATTTTCATAAACTTTGGAACTTTTAGAATATTTAAATTGTACCAGCTGAGATGTATATTGAGAAGCACAAAGCTCCATTACAAACTTTGAGCTCACAGGGAAAGATTTTATCTGTAAGGGGAAAAATACAGATGAGAGAGAGAGTGATGCATATCCCACTAATGCTTTATCAAACTTGTATCTGAGTACACATCATCAATAGCCTTGAAATGTTGAAAGTTAGATGGGTCTTGACCAGAGCAGAGAAGCTATAGACGTGCTAGAAAATGCTCATCTATTCCTTCATAATGAGAGTGCAGGAGAAATCCGTGTGATCAAAGGACAGCAAATTTAAAATGAATTAAAGGAACTACCACTTTTCGCAGTTCGAATCAATCCCAGGAATTTAGGCTTTGAAGAACCTGGAGTGAAATGTTGGGATTTTTTTCTTAATATAATTTTTTAAAGGCTGGATAATTTTATGACTGCTAATAACATTTGTAACTATGCAAGCTAAGATAATAACAACGGTAATCAAATCTCATGCTTCAGGGCATAAATTGATTGCTTGAAGGGGCTATGGAGGTTTTTCTTTTTTTCCCACTGTTGAGTACATGATTTCACAACTGACTAAGTGCATTGCAAGGGGAGTGTTTGCTACTGTAGCTAGACAATTGATCTAATCCGTAATAACAAATACGACACCAAAATACAGTGAGCTGCCTATCTGCTTTGCAAACACTGATAGATTTAGGATCAAATTCAGTGAAATATTTGGTTCTTATTTTCCAGTTAGTTTCCTACAGTTCTTTTGAAAGAAAGCAGTAAGGTCTAGATTTAAAAACAAATAAATTAATAAATAAAAACAACCCAAAACACACGAAGCTTAGGAGCAAGAATCTCACAATGAATCTTAAAGACCCAAGTTAGGCAAATGGGTTCCTCCGTACTTCGGTTCAGATTCAAAGATCGGGATGAAAAACAATCAATTCATAGAGTATCAAATCACCGCGCAGGCTGACCCATGCATCTCCTATGGCCAGCTTGTCAGAACTTGCTTTTGAAGACAACCATATGTTTTCATCAAAAAAGAGGCTGTGGTTCTCTTTTCTTTGAAAAACAGGCACAGCAAGCGATGAGAGAGCTCAGCCTGGAGATGGGGATTTAGGTTTAATTCCCAGCTGTACCAGAAAACTCCGCACAAGTTTGCATTCTGCTCCAGGACAGATAGACTGAGCTCTGTAGAACACATTGGAGCAAGCAGAAAATAATTGAAGATTCGCTGGACACAACCTGGAGCAAAACTGAGCTTCACCTTCATTACGGCATTTGTGGAAGGAAGGCTTGAGCTCTGGTGGTGCCACAACAGACTATTCATGCTTTTTCCTTCAAGCATTCACTAAAGATCCTAGAACCTGTCCAGAACGCTTCTTTCTGAATGAATATATAATATAACATATAAGAACAACTCTGTAATTTCTCATCTTTGATGGCATTGCTTGTTAAGTGGGACCTTTATCATCCAGGTTTTAGGTTTGGGGGGTTGATTTGGTTTGGGTTTTGGTTTTTTGGTTTGTTTTGGGTTTTGGGGTTTGGGTTTTTTTTTTTGGTTGGGTTTTTTTTGCACTGCGCAGTAGTGACGTTGCCAGGTACCACTTCAAAGCAGAGCTCCGAAGCACAGGTTTCAAGTCCGTACGTGTATTGAAAGTAGAGATCTGCCATGTCGGTTTTGTTGGCCACTCCACCACAGACACCTTCGCCTTTGGTAGCCTACCCAGTTATCTAGCTGGTGTGTACCAGTTTCTGGGATGAAGCTACAAAACTGTAAGTCCAAGAGAAAGGGCTGTGCCTGAAGGGCAGACCGACGCACGCCCAGTCATCCAGCACACAATGGGACAAGGTCATTTATAAAAAAAGCAAGTACCGTACTCACAAAAAATGCTGTCTGAAAATGTATCTTTGGTCTCTGCGCAGAACTGGCACAAAGCCCAGAGAGAGCAAGCCACAATATTTAGAGAAGTGGAATTGTGACTCACGTCAGGACAATGGCACTGGTCTCACTCATTTGTGGAAGAGATTAAAGAGGCCTAGAAATAAAGATTTTCTATTTCCTGAACAATAACTGCTAGTCACTGGACAAAAGATCAGCAACAAGGTCCCCACGGCTGTTCTTATTCTTGCCTAGTGTGGAGGTGGGATACGTAGAATGAAGTCTTTGCCTGGAAAACCCGTGAACACAGTCATAGCTTTTTCAGTGATGTAGATGAGACCTATCGCTCACCAACTACTGAATAAAATGCTTTCTTTTTGCTTTCTGTCAAGGTCAACTGGTGTAATTTGCACATAAACTCTACTGCCAAAACCCTGCATTGACATTAAACAACCTGATTATCGCTACCGCCCTGTACAAAAATAAAAACAAGTATTTTAAAGAAATTATTTGTGCACCTTTTTCCACTGAGAGTCAAACCCATTTGGATTATAATAACAAGTAACATTTACAGAATTATTGTAGCTACCTTTGAAACCAAGCACAGTTATGAACATAAACAGCTGATTCGGAATTACCAGGGACCCCCCCTCCCAAGTTCTGCAGACACGTGAACAAGATGGTTACCGAGGGGTTCATTTGGTTTTCACGAGAAAAGAAGAAATGACACTGATCTCCTAAGACAGGGACAAACAGTGGTCTTGGCTAATGCTATCATTTGTATTCTTCCATTTTTTTATGTCCATATAGTGAAACGGTTTTATTAAAATAACCTACATTAAAGTCCAAATGGAAAACAAAACACTAGACGGGTTGTTGCTGAACCATTTGGTGCTCCCTGCATTCCTTTACCAATTTAATCTGACTGGTGGGTTGCAGGGTGTTCAATAGGTCACCTGCATCAGCAATTTCAGTCCAGACAATTTGCTTCTAAATACTACATGGTATGATACACATTTTCCAATTACATTTCAGACTGCTTTTAAATTCTACTAGACAGACGAAGTTATATGAAGAATAGAAGGCTTAGGAAACAACAGCATACAAATAACTGTACATTAAAACAATTTTTTTTTGCACAGTCAAGCTATACAAAGTTATTAACAGAAGGAGGGAAGCAATAGCTTGATCAACAACATAAGACTTCTTTTAAAAAACATTGGCAATTCTCATGTAACAGAATACGTAAAGGATTTATCCCTCCTCAATGTCCTTCAGAGAAGACATTCAAGGAGAAAAAAATTGGTGCTGTGAATATCAGATACAATAATTGGGAAAACACTATGTAAAAACAAGCATACTTCTGTCTTACCCTTCAACCTTATATAAATATATATACACATACACACACACACACACACATATATATATATATATAAATTGATGTTATGGAAATCCAGGAAATTTTATTAAAAATAAGCATCGCTCAGTAAATACTGGAAATACTGTCACTAGGCCAAGGTGATGAGCACGAGTCAAAAATTACAGTCTTACAAGAATGAAACTAAGGACTCCCTTGAAAGTCTGGGGATTACCAAAATGGTCAGCATTATACTTGTCAGGTATGACAACACACCCTAATAGCTTTAGTACACTCTGCAGGCAATACTTGGGGGGGGGGGCAGGATCTAAATTAAAAGGATAAATACTTCCAAAACCTTCAAATCTGACAGTAAATGGAGGTCTGTGGTGCAGGGTGACCTTAACCATTTGGTCAGCTGGCTGTAAGCAAGCAGTGTGCTTTTTCAGAACAGCTTGTAAATGCAATGTGACGGAGCAAGGAACAAGGAATGCGAGTGATAGAATCAGGATCCCTAGGAAGAACCTATACTCTGAGTGGGACATAAGTCAGAGAGATTTAAGAACCATAGGTTGCATCTTATCTATTTGGAGGGCTACAAAATCCATAGCTGTATAAGCAGAGGATATTAAATAGGTATAAAAAGTCTCTATTGCTTTTGTATTTTGTGCTGGTATGTATTTTGGAATTTAAGTGTCTAGTTCTGCCATCTGCAGCTCAGGATGGATAGCAAGCTACTTGTTAGGATTCACAAAGGAGTCAGGGAAACAACTGCAGCATCGGAAAGTACATCTTAGAACGAGCAACGAGAATTCATCAAGTAGCGTGTTAAGAGGTGATTAGATCCCAGTCTGTGGTACCAGAGGGAATAGGTATTTTGTAGTGGAGGGCTCCTCTATCCAGCTGACAAAGTATTACAAGATCTAACGACTGGCAGATGAGAAAATTGTTTATTATTTTTTTTTTTCTGAACAGTGAGTTTAATTAACCTTTTAGCAACATTTTCCTAGTTGCGCCAAGTTATTCACGATGAGCCATTATAATACCGAGACTACCTATTTTTCTTAAAAATACTTTTTAGCTCAAGCAAAAAGATTGAATCGGGAACGTATAATATCAGAAATTCCTGTTGGCTGATCACAGGGGTTGTACTGCAGCCCTTGCCGATGCCCAGCAGTGACAAAAAGCACAACTAAGCGCAAGGTCTAGGCCAGCAGGACCCTGGGATGAACCAAGGGCGCGCTGCTGCAAAGACGACCTCCAAAGAAACCCCTTCAGCCAAGTCCTGTCAGCAAAAAGAAACTGGGTTTGAGACCTGTCTGGCTGTGAAGTGACTGCACCCCGTTGTCCTCCCGTTCCTGCCGGCACGGTCCAGCTCTGGGCTGGAGCAGAAAAAAATCCTCAGTTACAACAGCTACGTCTTGCTCGAGGGCTTGAAAAGGATTCTCAGAGAGGTAACGTGCTCCCTCAGAAACCGACAGCGAAACCAGGCGTATGTCACCTTAAACACGAGTACTGGTTTGGCTAGATGTTAAATCCAACACTGAGGGGAAACAATACCGGAGAAAAACTGCTGTCCAATTCACCTGTACGTAGAGCCGTGCGGCTGGGCTATGTTACGTACCGATTTAATGATATAGAATTATCATGCAGTTCAAGCTGAGCTGACTTCCAGCTCCTTGAAGTTAATATAGCTGTGACACTTGCCATCAGCTGAAAATTTATCCTGTATACTTTTCTAAATATATCTGTCATCTCTAACAGCTCCCAGATTTCAACTTCATTGAAACTGCTTGCCCAGTCCTTCCGCCATCTGCTTTTATGCTGGGCTCACATGTGTTTTTCTCTGGCAGTGACTCTGTAGACCATACTAAAGCAGTGAAAAGCACAATGGAAAGTATATTTTTAAAGTGTCTTGCCTCATTTAGGAGTGAAATGCACTTATATCACAAACACATAATGATTAAAAAAATAGCAGAAGCTGATACACCTACATTTGGGTATACATTTCTCTGCAAAGTATCCACTGATTGCTGACAAAACCAACCTCTTACAAGGTCCGTGAACACAGCCTAGCATATATTCCACACTTGAGGAGTCGCACACATCCCTTATACAACCACCAAAGAAAGAAATCCCCATGCCAACGTTCAAACTCTGGACAGGAATGCAAGTCAGACATCATTTTGCCACGATGACAGTAATCACCAATGTACAAAAGGAACTTTTCTAAAAGGAATTGTTTCTAGAAAGCTATATTCAATCCTCTGTCCGAGCTGCGAATACCCAAACTGTTTATATTTCTCTTACCTTTGCTAGAATGTGTATCCTTCCCCAGTGCCATCCACGATGCACTGAAATACGTTAAAAGGCTTACACGTTTTCTTGATAGAGGCGGCCAGAAGGGAGAAGAGGTTACCATTTTCTTTCAAACTATAAATGAAACAAAAAAAAAAACTGTTTAAAATTTTACTTTCTATGTGACTACATCTCATTCCAACCTATATAATTATCTTCTGGATTAATTGGTTAATTTATCCCCTAATTTGTAGAAGGGAGATTATTTTGTTCTCCATCCTTATTGCCAAGAGATTGGACTGACTTAAAATAGAGAGGGATGATAAATAATGCAACTGCAGCAAAAGTAAAGCCAAAAAAACCTAACACAAACCTTTAAAAAAGGAACTCCTTATAAGATAACCTGTCTATCCAAAGCAGGAGTAAGCAGGGTTTAAAAGACAAAAGAAGACTTCAAAATAGGCATGGCACCCTCCGATCTGGGTTTTTGCACTCATGAAAGTTTTAATTCTACATGAAGATGCACTTCTTCAGGCACAGCGGTTGAAATATAACGGGGCCCTTAGGTGGAAAATTAGAATATAAAGGCTATCAACTGCCAATTAATCTTGTGAGGTCAATGGGAAACAGCCAGAATTGCTGTTTCCAGATGGGTGAAGGGACGCTGTGGAATTTAATTTATCCCGTTACCAATGCACTCTGGCAGATCTCTGAGCCCACGCTCTCAAAAAAGGAACTGAAAGACCAGTGAGTTGGCAAGATTTGGGGCCTTATGTGTCAGCTTCTTATAGTGCCTGGGCTGGAGATGTAAATTGACCCAGTAAGTGGGTAGTTGGGTCACGTTGCTGTGCCATCCGTGTCGGACAGTTTGGAATGGCCTGCGATGGGTCTCATCAGGTGGCCAAAGGTGATGCATTGATCCTGGGTATCACATACAGTCCAGGAGATGCACAAGAGAACGATTTGCTCTTTAATATTATTTGACTGTTAATTTAAATATTAGTAGTGCTGGTTAAAAATCTCTAAACAGTTAAAAGCTAGTCACATTTTAGATCGGGTTATATATTTAAAGAGAAGGAAGTATTGACTTACCATAAACAGTTGAGCACTTTTAATGTTCGATGTTGAAATGTAAAATGGGCTAGCAAGTTGTGTTTGTCAAGAGCAGCTGAGAGGTATTAAAATTAAAAAACACCAATCATGTCTTCAAATAAAACAAATCACAGAAATCTTCAAAGCAATGGCTGAAGGTGTGAATGCTGTCACTGATTTGTGCAGCTTTGTGCTTCACTGAGAAAAAAACCTGAGAAATATTTGTTTTACTGTGTGTTCTGACTCACGTTTTCTCATCAAAAGATGCTATTTGAACTTAAATTACTGAGCAAGCTGCAGCATATTTATGGCTGTGGATCTCCAGAGAGAGTTTTCAATGCTGTGAGGAGCCCTGTGCTGACCAAGCCTCTTTTAAACCACAGCTGATGTAGATGTGGTCACAGACCACTCAGCCAAGGCCGATTTTAAATACCTCTGTAATAAAGTCAAGTATACCAGATAACCCCTGTGGGCATCTATTATGGTTGCTAACATATTAATTAACTAATGTAGTTAAAAAATCGGATAGTCTTAAATATGAAATGCTGTCTCCTTAAAATATGTTGGGATGTGTATTAGCTCATTACAAATGGCATTAATACACTACTGACAACAGAAAACAGTACTGATGAAATATAACATATTTTCCCCTATGACACTGGTTTATGGCAAGTATTTATCCTCCAAGATATATTGTTAATCTTTAACCTAAGCATAAGTTACCCTTCATGACAAGGGAAACTTTGCTTCCGTGTTTCCCAGAAAACGCTGCTTTGGTCCACCAAAGAAGGTAAGGTTATTTGGTGGAAAAGTGAGAGGCCACAGATTTCCCCTAGCTCTGTAGGTTGACAAAAGTATTTCCCAGCTGGAAAGCCAATGTGGTAAGTTGTGCAAGGCAATGGAGAAATTCACATTGCAAGTTCAGCATGCAAACCACCAGAAGGCAAGAGAAGTTAAAATGTGGCTTAAACTGTGATGAAGAGGACAAGAAAGGCTTATGGGTGGGTGCTCACACTGGTGAGGTTAGGGGCTTGGAGGGTGACCCAAAAAGAGGATAAGATAGATTACTCTAACAGCGTTGTCTCTATCTCCTGTAGGCATGACAATGAATAATGGGGCTTTAATTGGCAGCAGCCTTTTCACCTGGACTGAGTAAGTGCTCTCACTTGTGCCTGCTGGAGTTATGCATCCCAAAAAGGGCAAAGACAAGCTGGAATTAATAAAAAAAGATGACAGAGTAAGCGATGAGCACGTTTTGACTGCTGGTATAAATCAGGAGTAATGCCAAGGAGCAGTAGAGTGATACCTCTGTGAAACAGGAGCAAATGTGATCAGAATGGGATCTCTTCTCATGAAGTGAACAAGTCACTTCTGAATCAGGAGAGAAACGTAATACCGCCTTAAATTAAAGCTGCTTGAGAAACAACTTTTGCTATCCAATTTGTACAGGATTTGTTTTGCTCACAGAATAGTTTATCATTCTTTCTATTGCAGTAATGACTATGAGTTCAGTGTTATATTAGGCTGTGTGCACGCTCCTGAGATATCATTCAGAAAGATAGAAATCAAGCAAAGAATGGCACAAACAATGACAATGTAATGGAGTAATGGGGAATTTTGGCAATCAGGCCGCATGCTTCATAGGCTAATGCTCCTTTTGCAGTTATTTTAATAACATGAAGTCGTTTTGTCCTTTCATACTGTAACGTTATAATGGCTGGTTTGGGCTATTTTCTCTGCTGGAGGAAAACTCAGGGGACAGGAGGGGAAGAGCTCTTTTGAAGTGAAAAGAAAAAAAAAAAAGATGTTAAAAATGAGGGTAACCGAGGAGCAGGGCAGGGGTAGATGACGAGTGAGTGTCGCTGGGGACACTGCCTGGGCCAACATCATGCCGTCCCACTGCACCCAACAGGGACGGGGGCAGCCCGAGGCCCCAGGACAGCCCCAGGTGAAGATGGGGGGGATCAGACCTGGGGCATCCAGAAGGTCCAGTCAGGACTGGCAGGAGATGGGTTCGAGGACAAGGCTACCCAGAGGGTGACTCAGGTCCATCCTCAGGATGCCCATAGCACGGGTCCAGGGCTCACCAGTCAGTGAGGGGGGTCCATGGGAGATAGAGCGGGGCACGACCATGCCGGTGCCATGTCCCAAACACACCTGGGTGCCCGGGGCTGGGCTTCAATACAGCTCCTGGGTCCTTTGGGAGAAGGTGTGTGAGTGGAGGTCCTGCTGAGCCTGCTCAGGGCAATTAAGTCTATTAGTGCCCTCGAGAGACGGGGTGAAAGAAGATGTGCGGCAAAAGGATAATGGCTAAAATTTAACCAACCGATAGAGCTGAAAGGCATTAGCCTCTTGTGTGATGGTGTGGATCTGCACCGCAGAGATGAGTTTCTCATTTCAGCTCAGACAACGACAGAATTTAAGTTTCCTTCACAGGAGCTGGGGGGGGCTGGTTTTTGTCTTCAAAGGACGTTTCAGCCTGGGGAAGAAGAGAAGTCTCTGGGGTCTTCCCCAAGCCTGGGGGAAGCTGGGGGGTTCAGGAGACCCGATGGACCTCCGGAGGCCACCCCGACCAGCCTTGCACACAGCTACGGACTACTTCTCAGGGTTTTTTTTTTTCTCTTCTGTTGTTATGGAAACAGCCTGTCGAAGGGCTGCTGAGGTTCTGAATCCTGGATGTGCAATGAGGGCAGGTAGATACGGGATCCCTCTGTGTAGTTTCACAGCTGAATAAAGATGTGGATATTTTACATATATATTAAACAAACACAGATAGTCAAAGCCCTAACATGGAGGCATTTCTAGGACAGCAACATTCATAAGAAAGCCTGCTGATGTGAATTTCTGTAACCACCTGTAGGCATGTACAGCATCACCACGCTGAATGCCAAAGGTTTTGCCTAAGGAGACGCCTGATTATACCCAGATGCAATTGTACACGGTGCAAATTTCATTAAGAGATTCCTTATGTTTCTCCAGTTAATTTCAAAGCTGTACCCAACCTGAAATTGCAGGAGCAAAGACCTGAAGATATAAAACCTTGCCAGGATAACAGTTGTCATTTGGAGAAAGGCGGTGGTCTGACACCTGAGATAATTCAGCAACTCTCGATGCTCGAAGGCTGGAGATAATAATTCCAAGTGTGCTATTTCATCTGGGATAACATGCATCATCCAAGCCACTGCTGCTAATTCCTTGCTTGGCAAACCAGACTGGTTTTTTTGGACCTCCAGTCCTTTGTATAGTCAAGCCGATGCTCTCAGCCTGTGAGTCAAGACAGTTTTCTCCAAGAGACTCAATTACTTCCTTCAGGAATGAACTTGCAAGAGGCAGCTCTTAGATGCATGCGCTCATGGGAATATGCCAGGGAAATGTGTCTGATTGCAAAAAGGTCAAAAGAGATGACTAGTCCCTCCGCGGGCTTTCTATCCCACCTTCTCTGCAGGCCATTAATGGCAGAAAGCTCCCTTCTGCTTCTCCCCCAAGCACGCTTGGTTCACTTGCTGCTCCCTCTCTATTTATTCAGCTGCGGAATCTGCCTAAGACTATTCAAAGTCTGTAAATCAGACAGCAATATTTAAGCACAGAACAAAACCATCACAAGCCAATTCACACAGTCTCCACAGGATGAAAGAGGAAAGACAAATTCTCCAACACTGTTTCGCTAATGAACCTCACACCTTTGTAGTAAAAGCGAGATTGTCTGCAGTTCACTCTTTCTCCCAATTATATCTTCAGCTCTTCGCTAAAGCTGCTAATCAATGTACCAGATAATGCCAGCTCTGAATGTCATTCTGTATGTGAATATTTGTCCATTCAGTATTGCCTGAAAAATTTAACTCACACAGGGCACCGCAAGCTCTTGTGGCTAAAAATCCCAGTCTTTCCAAGTTAGAGCGTGAGGTACCTCTGAACCTGGGAACAAAGGAATATGTCCAGAAGAGAAACAGTTGCATTGTAGGAAACTCCCTCCCTTGTGCTTCCAGTTCTGGGGCACACTGGAATAGAGTCAGGGCTGCTGGTGCCCTCTCCTGGTGCCATAGCATCACGAGCTCCTCCAGTGGAACCACCAGTATGGTCAACCAGTGGTAAACTGACACTAGATACTGGTATTTATTTACTGGTGTCTATGGTAATCTCCAAATTTGAATCAGCAAACCTCATGCACTGGGAGAGAAGGGACTTGAGCGAACCCAGGAGATGTGTCACCATGCCAAGGCTGTCCAGTCAAATGAACGGTACTGCAGTGACATACAGGGGTGTCATTTGCTTTCAGAAGTATCACAGCTATATGTTCAGGTCCATTAAATGGTCCTAGGTTTTTAGCTGACGCAAACTCCTTTGAGCTGAAGCTGGTTCCTTCAAGGCTAGCTTTGCACTGCTCTGCCCTGCCCGATGTGGGGAAAACCAAACCCCTTTCCTGCTCGTAGGTCTCGTGGAAAGGACTCACAAACAGGAGACAGAGGCTTCCAGCCTGGGCTACCGTCACGGGGGGGTGCTTCCCAAATAAATCAATGCACGTGCTTTAGACCTTCAGCATAGGTGTCAGTGACAGAGGGGTCTTGTGGGCACAAAACAAAACGTAGAGAAGACCTTTCCTTCACAAAGATTAGATGCTGCCAACTTCTTCTGTCCTTACCTACAGAATACACATGCTCTTTTCTCTGTCAGTGTTCTCATTCCTGAGAAGATACAAAGACGTGGTGTGATCAGCTAAGAACATTACTACAACTACTGAACTTACAAGAAAAGCATTATGATACTATGCTACAAACGACAGAGCAAACCTCTGTGACGAACAGACAGCCTTTTATTACCTAATAGTATAGCAGACCTGGAATTTCAGTACAGAAAAGGTGAAGTCTGGTATTCTACAGTCTGTCCCTACCTTATTGCCTCCATCTGAAAAGGAAATCACACAGTATTTTTCCATCAGTGTTTGCTCCTGAAAGTTACATCACCTTCAATTGACCTGAAGTAAACTGGAGGACCAGTTCTCTCGAAGTGCACTTCTTGGAACAGGCAACAGCTTGGAGAAAAGATTATCATGCAGGAGCAAGATTGCACTAATTGGAGAAATCGGTATTTCAGCTGCTGCTGTTTTGGAGTATTGGAATGAATTAAAACAGATGAAGCTGACATTAAATCGGTATTGAGAAAAAGTGCCAAAGACCGGGGGAGCAGAGCTGCGTGCAAGATGAGGAGGTGGTGTATTAACGTGCGGTGGTTTATCATTTCATAGCCGTTTGTTTCACCGGTTGCACAAAGTGACCTGACTCTTGCTAACGGCACGTCCGTAGGAGACAGCAGAAATGTCCCGCCGTCCATCTGCAGCAGATGCCAGGGGACACGCAACCGCTCGGCAGGTCAGCGAGACCCCTGGAAGAGAGCAGGGTCTCGTGTCCCCCCCGCCGGCTCGCGCTGCCTCCTCAAGTCTTCCTCACCCAAACCCGCGCCTCGGTTTCCCTGAGGAACTCTCTTCAACTTGAACCTGTACCGTGTATTTACTGGGTTTTTTTCTACTTCGGGGCAGTACGTCGCTTATCCAACACCTACAGCCTCGTGTGCACCGGTCAGTAGACGCAAAGACGGTCCCTAGTTTACAGCTGCACCACCGAAAGCTATCTGAATGCAGAAAAGAAAGAAATTGGCCAAGGAGAAAGACAAGATGATACAGGGCATTATTTCCTTCCACAGGGCTCTACAAGGCCACGAGTACTAGGTAGTATCTTCTAACAAATATATATTTTTGCCTTTATTAATCAGACTTAAAGTAAAAGAGATACACAATCTAGCATTGCACATAAACCCCCTTTTTCTATTTAGAGTAAATTCAGTGTGAGCATTTTCCAGAAAATACTGATAAAATAAAAATGTCCTCAGGGAACCATATACCATTTCTTCAGCTGCTCATTATGTAGCTTGCTCTAACAGTCCATCATACTGAATTTTGTATCCCAGGTGCTGACGAGGACAGAAACAGTTTGCCAAAAAACAACTGTTTTTAAAAATTTCTGGGCACTGATTTTATTAGTGTGCAACATTTGGGAGACTTAGTGAAGTAAAGGCAGAACTAGATCCAAGTAGGTTGAAAGGTGTTACATGAAAATATTCAGAGGATAAATCATTAATTGGGTAGGGGAGAGGTGCTGTTCTTGGGCGTTCTTGCTAATAATCTTTCATTTACATAGTGGAATAGTCTTCAAAATAGGGATTATTATAATGTATTAATTCCTAATTGAAAGAAGGTGCTGCAGTTAACTCAGGAACCGCTTAATTTCAAACCCTTTTATCATCCCTAAATGTGAATCCAAATTTAAACATGGAGGAAAAATACATGGTGTATTCAGGAACAAACAAAGGTATTGTCTGACATAAGGAGCTTATGTAAATGTGGGATGGCAGAGCTCCTTTTACAGTAAACCTTTCAAATACCTCAATAAATCATGAAGAACAAAAAAAAATATCTTTCTTTTAAGGAGGTTTGCAATGGGATTTCACCTGTCCGGGACCGCTGAGGGACAGCACTGTTCAGAGCAAAAAAGGAGCTTTGCTAGCATCTTCCTAAGCAGTAAATTGCAAATAAATATCATTTTTTTGTGTGCATGTGCTTGTGTAAGAAGGCTTCCATTGTGTATCCACTGACAATTTGCTAATTTTAAAACAGAGGTGACATCATGCAGGGATGGATGCACCTGCAGGAGTGTTTCCCATCCTTTCAGTCTCCCTTCACAAGCCAGTAGATTTATTTTTGCTTTTAAAGGCAAAGAGCCTATTGAAAAAAAAAATTTTTTTTTAAAAAATTAGAAGGTGCCTGTACTACAGTGGCTTGAAAAGACATTGGATGTGATCCAGTGGATAAAATGCAGGATCAGAGACCCTGAACATTTCCATTCTACTCAGTGCAGTCACTGTCTTGCCATATAATCTCAGCAAAGGACTTCACCTCCTTTCTCTCTTGCTATTCTTACCTTTTAATTCTTCATTTAAACTGGCAGTACTTTGGAGAAGGAACCATCTCCTACGGAGTCCTCTAGCTCACTGTGTTCTGCTCTCAGTTGTTCCTGGAAGACCAACAATTATAATTACATGAAGGCAGGATGCATGTGGATGCCACATTACTTTGTTCAGGCTAATCAGCTCAATTCTATCAGTGAAATCTCTCTCAATTATAGGAGAATCCATGTGTGTGACCGAGACAGCAGAAATCAATCCTAATTACTCCCCACTGCCTGCACAATTCTCCTCTGAAAATGGAGAAGGGACATGAGGCGTTCCCAACATGGGTGGTGGTCATTGCAAATTCCTTCTTCTAGGAACCTGTTACTGCCCGTCAGGAAATGCTGATGCTATGCCAAGCAAGCACGCCAGCAGTATTTACATCAGCAATAGTAACAAAATGGCCGCTTCAAGCAGAAAAACAGTCATAAAACTCGTAACAGGCCCTTTCTAGAGAGAGCGGTGTACGACCTGCCTCGCTTCCTCCAGGATGCGCTGGGCCACGAATTCAACAGCTTGTCTAAGAAAAAACACAGACATCCCTACGTTTTAAGCCAGGTGAGAACTTCGTAAAATCATTTCCTTGTCCTGACAGAAAAAGCTACATTTTGTGCTCTTGGCAAATCCCCTCTATTCCGATGTAGGCTCACAAGTCTGTCTTAAACCAGAATTCCCCTGTGGATGCTCGCAGGGTTCACCCACCACCACTCGCCGGGGATACAACAGGAGAGAGCTGGGTCACCTCGGTGGCCGGAGGGGACAGGGACCGAAGCAGACACCCAAACTGACCCACAGCTGGCAGGATCTCCTGCCTCGTTCTGCAGCCAATTTCAGAGCGGCCACAGATGAACTGGGAGCTGGTTTCATCCCAATAGCATCAATGACATGCAGAGACAATTTTACAGCTGCTCTAAGTACCTCTTGAGCATCCCTGGTAATCAAGCTGCACGTCTATGTGTACTATTACAAAGTGAAGGAGTGAGTGGGTTGCAGTGTCTCATTTAATCATCTTTATTTTTATATTAGCCTCCTGAATATGCTCCTTCATACACATAAATCAATTTGAGTTACAAAAGATATTGAGCACTGTCTACCCAAAACAGTTATAAAAAGGGAGTCAGCGCAGACAGCCCGTGCTCGTGGCTGCAGTGCTATTTCGTTCAGGTTGCTCTCTTCAGCGTATAAACCTTCTTTTATTTTTATCCACCGAGAACTGAGTGCCTGTATTTTGAAATCTCTGCTATAAAACCACCCAGCAGCCACACAGGAATTAGAAAGCTGCTGTGTCTCAGAAAATAACTTTTGTCCACAGTGTTTACACAGATCAGAAGTGAATAAAATTATTCAGCAGAGCTGAGAAGTCAGGACAAGACAGTGTAGTACACCAAAACGGAGCGATAACCCAAACCCTCCTGCAGCACATGCTCCCTTTGTTTGATGCAAAGACAAAATGCCGCTTCTTCCTGGCATGGATTGCATCTCCAGAGGTTGTACCCATACATCAGAGAGCACAGAAAGAGACACAGAACAAAACTGGAGGAGACAATCAGCCAGATTTTATTTTAAACTTAGAGCCCGAAGATCAAAAAGTCAACTTCAAAGTTTCCAGCTCTTCTTGTAGTAATGATAGGCTGAATTATGCCGCTCTTCTCCAGGGCTAGATTTGGAAATCATATACATTCTTTGTTATAATTTGACCTTGCAATGATCTGCCACAATAGGGATTAGGGTGTTGTCAGAAGATTATTCTGCACCTGTTTCCGTGACATTTGTCCGTCACAGAGGAAGTGTAAATACTGGTGACATCTACCCTCAGTGATGTCTTGTCACTCCTGTTGAGATACAGCTGAAAAGCGAAGAGAAAGAAGAAGGAAGCAGGTAATGAAGAAATAAAAATAGAAGCAGAAATTGGAAAGCAGTATAACTTTTCCCCTGTCTACCACTCGTACCAACAAAGCAAAACAAAAAAGATGCACAGGAAAAATCAGTACCAGTCAGCAAATAGAAAAACATGTTGGAAACATATACAGGGAGATGCAGGAACACCCAGGCATTTATACTAAAGTCATATTAAAACCTGTACCTCTCTCTAAAATATTGGGAAACCCTGGATAAAACGTGTCTGATATAAAGGTTTGCTCAGATTGAACTGACTGACAATATCGATGGGGAAAAAAGATGAAAACCAGGCTATCGCAGCTGGATGCTCTTACTGAAGTTGGACATTTCTTAGCAGGAAAGAAATACAACTACTTTGGAAAGAAAATTGAATAAAGTTAGAAAATGTCCTCCACAGAACGAGTGAAAGACTGGTATCACAAGCACTGAAAACAAAGCTTGAAGCAAGCTTGAAATCCCGGGTTTCAAGTGGTGTAAAGCTCTCCCTCTGGTCCCTCTTAACTTTCACTAATCACAAATGGGATAAAAACACCTAATAATGTTATTACCTTTTACTATTTTTATTACCTGTATTTTCATACAGACAAGCTATTCCAGGCTCACGGTCCCACTATATTAAGTTCCCTCATCCCTTGGCTGTTGATGGGAAGTGGGAAACTAACTTTGCAGGGCTGTTATAAAAATCTCATTCTGTCTCAGTATCACTGATATATATATACTGCCTTTGGTGTGGATCACTTCTGTAACTGTCAGAAAAGGAGCTTTCTTATGAAAAAAAAAGTGGATTTATTTACTCAACAACATAGTCTGCCACAAACAAATCTCTAGCTTAAAAATCTAAGATGGACACCTTTCTTTTAAATAACCTCGAATATTTGAATCCCATCTTCCTTTACAGCAATATGAAAAGAAATAAATCTGAGTTTTGTAGCTATGTGGCACCAAAATCTCATTGATTTCAGCTAGACCATAAACACATCGGTGCCCCAAATTCCTGTTTCTATAAAGACAGGTTGAGATTTAATTTACAAAAACATATGCTATTTTTAAAATATTCACCAGTTTTTCATCTTCATTCATTCTGATGCACATATTTAAACAGTTTCTAGTATTTCAGTTTTCTTGGCCAAGCAGAAATATTTATTATACTTGTTAAAGTTTATACTAGCCTGTAGCAAAGCAATTTATCATTACTATACATGGGTGACTTTCCTGATTATTAAAATACTGTTAAAGTGAAAATTGTTCAGCTCATCACACTTCTCTCTAATTTATTCTTGTTGTTCGACTTCAGTTGGAATGTAACTGCAAAATAATAGATCTGATTTAGAAACTGAGACACAGGATGGATAGTCATCGAGGTGAGAAGCGTCCTCTTGACAAGGCTGAGTGCGTCCCTATATTTTGCACGGTTATGGTCTCGGGTCCCAGACTGTCATCGGGGCCACGTGGCCATGAAAGGTTGATTTTGTCTCTGGACGGCAGATCTGCTTCAGAGTTGCATTAGTAGTGCCGTACCCCCTTGAACTGAGGGTGGCACGTGCTGAGAAATTCCCAGCAGGGAATCCACCCTCAGTGAACACACTTGATGCAGACCTTGCCTTTGCTACCCGCCCTCATGCCCATCTGCTAGAACCACGTTGCCTGATGAGAAGTTGGTCCTTGGGAAACTACGCTGGTCTGACAGAGAGAAATACACATATAACTGTTGAAGTGCTAAAATTACTGCAGGAAGCACCTCCTATGCTTTACTGAAGCCACCATTCTGTGAATCCTTACGAAGAAGCATACATATTGCCATCTATATTGGTGTTCAATCTATTGCTCTATCTGTATCTTAGGAATTCCATACATTTATTGAGGAAAAGGGTTTAGCACTGTTCATAGCAAGTCACGGTGCTAAAAGGACTACCTTGATAAGCAGCAGCACCTGAAACACTCCGGAAGCCCATCAGGGATGCAGAAATACAAGCTTAAAAAAGTAGTTTCAGCAAAGTAAGGCTTAGATAAGACACACAATAGGAAGGCCAGCAAACAAGCAAAGGGATGAGTCTGGAAGACTACACTGGAGTCACTGGAGTTCAACTGGCGTTGGACTACCTGAGGATCTGCTGGACTGTACCAGGCTCGAGCGACTGAAACTAGTTCCCGAGGTTAGAGCTCGACTATCAGCTCGTATCATGTTCTCACAGGCATAACAGGGAAGGTGAACGTCACCCCTCCTGAGCTGGGCACAGCCAACAGAAAAGACGCGAAGGCATCTTTAGCTATCGTCACCTCACTCGATCTGACAGGTAATCACAGCCTGAAAATATTACTTCCAAATTCTTCTCAGATCAGAATGGAATGAGATTTGGGAACTGAGTGAACTTCTGCTCATGGCCCTGAGGACAAGAATGATGGACTTTCTGTCCCAGTCAAGCCAGCTGGTGTTTTATACTGTCCACTCCTACGCTATAGAAAACCTTCCATAACAAATGTGCGTATATGGTTTGCGGTTAGATCTATGTGCAGCTTTTATTGTAAGAGCTGGTTCCTATCTACATGCCTAGTATTTACAAATCCTGGCTTTTGCACAGTGTTGCTCATCAGAGACACTTTCAAAGTAAGTAAATATTATCCACATTTTACAAATATTTACTTTGGGGTATGAACAAGCAAAACAATTTGCTCAAAGTTAGACTGGTTACTATGCAGGTGGGAGAACCAGTATTAGCAAAACAGTGAGAGAGCTGGGAACTAAGACCAAATTCCCCCAGATCCAGCCTCCTATCCACTGGCCCACACGAGACCTTCACAGAAAAAATGCCGAGATCAAGAAGTACAGCCACGGCACACGGCTGACACACGAGGACACAGGACTGCCTGCACAGCGGCTGCACGCTCAAGCCAGGGGTCTGCCCAGCCAGCTCCAAAATCTGCAGAGAAAAGAATCCAAAATCTGTTATTAGCAAGCACGAAGTGACTTCACTATGCAATAAGTTGGGTTTTTGGGTTTTTTTTCCCTAGTCCCTGTTGGTTAAGGATAGGTTTATGTCCAGAAGCGTCATGGGCCGAAAAGCCCTGACCCCTCTTCATGAGGATATTGGGACTTTGCGGTGATATTAAGTTGTTCTGACGGTGTTTGGGGCCGGTTAGAAACGGCCCGTGGGAAAAGTTACCCAGGGAGAGGGGAGCAAGCCAGGGCTGCTGTGCTTCTCGCGGCTCCGCTGCGAACACGCTCCAGCCACGGAGGGTGCTCAGAGGTGTCATACCTGACCTGCATTTATTTTTTTCCCCACTGAATCTGGAGGTTTTGGAGAAAGCAGAGACATTTTTAACGATCCCATGGGAGGGACTTCGAGTTCCAAGTGTATAAAGAGGAAAAGTATATAAACGCCCTGGGTCTTTTTTCAAATCCAATAAAAAATGTTTTGTTAGGTTCAGATATTCCTATTGACTGTAATAGAAGTGGCAAATTTGTGGTGGTGTTTAAAATACCTCCCTTATGTACCTTTTTACAGACTCTATGACTGTATTCTCGCTAGAATTTTGCACACCAGATTTCCAACTAGCAGGGATTACTTACGGCTGAATCGTCAACTTCTGTGTGCGAGGAACCGCGATGGCAATGCTCACAGAGAACAGCCCAGAAAAGCTGCAACGGGTTCTGCTACAAGTTTGGGGGGGGATGTTTGTTTGTGTGTTTGGGGGTTTTTTTAAGCATAATGCCTCCTTTGGTCTTTGTGAGAACCTTGTAAAATTGAAACATGACAAAATTCAAATGCTCGTGAGCAGATAAGAGCACTGAGCTCATGTCTGTGCTTTTCATTCACTAGCGGTTACATTTTTCTCTATCATTTGCTGTCGTTGTAGTGATAACACATCATTTTAGAGCTGTCATGAAATGAGATTTTCAACAAAACATTTATTTTTCAATCTGAATTCACCATGTTTTAGGTAATATTTCCGCATCCTTTTTTCTGAAACTGAAACTCAGGTCAAGTTGCACTATTCTTTGCTGACAACAAACAATTGCACCAATCAGAGTATATGCTTTACTTCTTAATGAGACAATTTTTTTTTTTTTCTATTTCTTTCTCTGCGTTATCTTAAAATGCAGAAGATGGTAATTTAGTTTGCTATACAGAAAATCCCCTCCAGTAAAAAATACATTCTTCTGAAGCTGTAGTGGCCAATAGCAAATAAAGTTCAGTTCTTTGGGTGATGTCAAAACAATGCCTGATAGTAACAAAGCCAGCTGCTTTGATTTATATTGCCTTCCTCTAGCAATACAAGCCAGCATTCTGCTTGCCCTTTTCACTGCAGTTGCACATTAAGCTGAATGCTTTAGAGATTTTCTACAACAACTCCCAGATCTCTTTCCTAATCAGTATTCGACACATCTTTCCTTTCAGCAGATGCGCTATTTTTCCCCTTTGTTCCAAGATTCATTGTTCTCCATTAACTGCAGTTGCCAGTTATTAGTCCAGATGCAGAAATGATCCAACGACCCCTTATGAGTCGATGTGTTTACACCCACCCACACGTCTGTGCGCCAGCATGCAATGGGCCCTTAGATCATCATATATTTAAATATATGCACCAAAACTATATGCTGTTTATGTGAGATTTATGACGTTTCCCAAATATGCGTATGATAATGAAATGCAATTTTGAACTGTTAAAAGCGAACCACCTTCAAAGATAGTTTCTGAAGATATGCTCTTCTGGGCTTCAAGAATAACATAAAAATACATAGAAGGAGATCCTCAGCTGGTGAGAAATCTTGTTAGAATTAATGTTGCTATGTTGATTTACACCAGGTAAGAGTGTGATCAATTAAATCTGTGCTGTGAACTATATAATTTTTTAATGAAAATTTAAATGTAATCATGCTACGCCACAATATTCATTTTGGAGAGAAAACGGAGAAAAAAATTAAATATAGAAACACTAGGAGAAACCATTCCTGAAATACAGACAAATTGGTAGGAAATGGAGTGTGTAATGCTTGAATATTCAAACTACTGATAATATAAACAGGTGGCAACCATATAATATAAAGTACATTAACTTGGAATTCTGTAGACACTTGGAAGATAGGAAAATAGGATTTCACATCGTATTAGTTCACTGGTCCATGAAATCCTATATCCTTCTTTCAACATTGGCTAGTAGATAATTCTTCAGTGGAAGACAATCCCGCCCCGCATAATGCATCTCAGAAATACGAAATGCTGTAAGACAGAAGAAGCAGGAAAGTAATGGGCAAGGCAGTCATTGAAAAATTTGGAAAAAGCCAAAAATAGGAGCTCATAGCTTTAATAAAGAGAAAAGATTCATTGTCTTAAGACCAAGCTCAGCTGGGTATTGGACATCTAGAAGTATGCAGTGCTTTCTACCCTCAGGTTACTGACTCAGCTCATCTCCCCCATCAACACTGCCTAAAATTTATGATCACTGTGCCCTTTGTGAATAAAGATGTTTCCACTTCATAAAATCAATGGGTTTACTAGCACTCACTCTTCCCCTTCTCCTACCAGGGGCAGCAAGGACGGCGACTCCGTGAACCTCCCTTTGTGACGGTCCCTACAAAACAGGACTGAAAGTCATTATTAGGGAAAGGTTGGGAAGCTAATATCAAACTCAGCGAATACTGTCTTAGCTACCACACAAACAAGTCTGTGTTTAAGTAAAATTAAATATTGTGGCATATTCTGACAGTTAATGCTTGTAGTAGCCGGTGGATTGTGAAAAAAATGAAACAAACCAAAACAAAAAAACCCAAACAACTCCCCAAACAACTCTGCAGTCTTGTTTTCACACTAGAAACTCTACTGTTTACAGCCGTTCAGACAACCCTCCACTGTGGCATCGTCTTTATGCCAGCGAGAGCAATACCCAGCTCAGAAGCCCTGGCCTCGGGTGTCAGTAATGTCCAAGCACAGACCAGTAGCAACGTGTCTCAGCTAAATGTTAGCAAAGGTGATTATGGAGATGAGCAGGAGCTAATGCAACCTGGCCTTAAATTTACCCCCCCTTAAATGGGCCTTAAATCAGCCCATCAATTAAAACCACACCCAGAATCAGAGACTGGCTGCACAGAAAACTCTTGCAAAGTCACATGTGATGAACGACCCGAATCAAACGTTACCCATTAGAATAATCTTTCCATCCCTCATTTCTAAAATCTACCACTCCGTTTTCTGTCCTGAGCAGGTTTCCTTTGCGCCAGCTCTCTCAGGGCACCGATAGCCCCTTTGCAAACATCTTTCCAGGCTAAGGTGAATTCCTCCAAGAGCAGCAGCTCCTGCTTCAGTAGCCCAAGTGCCTTCCCAAGGTCCAGCCGTGGGGGGACGTGCAAGCCAAGGAGAGGCAAAGGTAGAGATCTGAACCCCGC
Source organism: Aviceda cuculoides (assembly GCA_035590195.1). Taxonomy (NCBI): domain Eukaryota; kingdom Metazoa; phylum Chordata; class Aves; order Accipitriformes; family Accipitridae; genus Aviceda; species Aviceda cuculoides. Next base: position 20,861,405 of record JAVJGG010000037.1, on the reverse strand, counting down.
AAGGAATTAACACAAGCCTTTACAAACCCCATCAACTTGCTTCTGTAAGAACCAGGAGGGAAGAGAACGAGGAGAAAGGGAAAGGAAGAAGGGGCTGATTGGGGGCTATTGGTGTTAGCTGGAGACATTCTGCTTTCTAATGAACGTTGAGTCAGGCCCACGAAGACATTTCTTTAGCATTTTTCTGCCTTACGACCCTCTTTGAAGTAATTATATTTCAACTCCCTTGCAACGGTTAGACAGTAAAAGGCATAGCAGTGGCAACAGGGCTAAGCTTAAGATGTAGGTGTAGGGGGGCGAGCGCGTGTCTCTAGAGACAAACGATACTGAAGGGTAACCAAGAGCAAGGTCAATGATCGCAATGCTGGGAGAAGGCTGTACACCACGTACAAACGGAGTTACATTACACCTGAATTCATGACTTCCAAGGGTTTTGCTTATTTCAGACTTTTCTGAATTTTTTTTTTTCTTTTCTTAGAATGCTAATAAAATTCTCAAACCTCCGAACTTCTCCTTATTTCTTCCCAATTCCCTGGGCTGCAGCTGCCACCTGAGACACCCTCAGGCATTCAGCTTCTCTTCTCTTCCTCTCCTCTCGGCCTCCTTCCCACCTGGCAAGCGTGCTCCGTCATCACCCAGCTCAGCGAGAAGGGTCTGCCTCCTCTCCATACATACTGGGAATCAAAATGTATAGGTCACAGCAGGAATCACTGACTCGTGGTGCACACATGTGCTTGTCAGGAGGCATCAGGGTCACGTCGATTCAGCTGCAAGTGAGCCACAGCACTCACCAACCCACCAAAACCTCTCCTGATCTCTCAGGGGCTCTGTCGGCATTCAGAAATTCCCCTGAGCGGTGCAGTAATATTCCCTCGCCACGTCTGGTCCCAGACTTTTTTCTACTTCACTTCTGTGAAAATGAAAAAAAACCTGAGATGTCCTTGAAGTTTAATACAGACACTTAATTGTCTCTGAACCTGGCTTGAGCTGTGCAGAAGAAGAAAATGAAGAACTCCATTTTGTGTGCTTTCAAAAGGTTTGGAGCAACCTGCTTGCTCTAATTCAGCACAGGAAAGAAAAAATGTGGATAAATACCTTCATATGTTACAAAGACTTAAAGTTGCCTTTTACTGCCATGGGACCACACGGAAAGAGAACGTATCGCAAGGCAGATCCCATTAATCTCCAGAGAGCTGCTATAAGGGGCGTGATCAGAAACATTCAAATAATGCTATTTATTCTCATGAGGCTGGGACAGCCCACACCAAGTACCCTGAGCATTGAGGTTACGGATGGGGCTGTGTTAGGTTATCCCAAACACCTGAGGATAAGCGGAGAGTTGCTCCCCTGTCTCCATCGCTTTTTAAAACGTATTTACACGGAGAAGTAAGAACGGAGGATGGTCAGAGGACGACAGAAAGGACTGCCCGTCCTCCAGCTGGGGCAGTCCTGGCACAGGGCAGACCCCCCCCCCGCAGCGCTGCTCCGTGGCTCCACCACCCTGCCCCACGCACGAGTCAAATTTTCTCCCCTCTTTGAGAGGTGACAGCAAGAAAACCCTCACAGCTGTCAGGGGAAGAGTCGCGATAACCGACACAAAATTGTGTCTTTGTAGGTGAACGGAAACGACACCATTTTGCTGCTAGATCTGGGTACGGATCCTATTAAGCAGCGTGGTCACTTCTTTCCTTTGTTCCCAAATGGTTATTTCACTAACCAACACCCATAAAATGACAATTTACAATGAAATGGTTTCAGAACTGTAAACCATTCTAAAAGCTGAATTCAGGCAGAAGCTAATGATGCAGTAGATTCACTAAGCCAGATCTAAGCATAGGAGGGTGATTGGAAAAAATATACTGTCTGATACTTTTTTTTTAATATACTTTGGATAACAACAGTACACAGAACAGCATCATTTAATGTATTAAATGATCCATCTTGTCATGTTATGGCTTCATCTGATATGATCTATTACCTTACAGCATGCTATTATGTATATAGAAAAAAAAAACAAACCCTAGCTTGTAATAAATTATCACAGCATCTATTTACTTTGCAGTACCCACTTACTTTCACATTTAACCCATGCCAATGTAAGTCCATTTACAAAAACACAGGTCCCTTTCCGAATCTTTGCGCGCTCTTTAGAAGCATGGACCACAAGATCTTGTGATATCTCTCCTGGATAGCAAATGTTCAGTATATGAGCACTAGACCTTCAGGCCTAGCATTAGTAAGAGTCTTGATCCATCTTTGAAGATGATGAGCAAGCCAAATCCGGCAGCTACCCGGAAAGGAACAAAATCCCTGGGAGATGGGACATGCAGTCCTAATTCCCTCTTGTGTTTTGGAAAGCTCCTTCCATAATACTTGCTCTACTTTTGAAATATCTACTTGATAAAGAGCTCAAACCCAGATCCCACTTGTGGTCTTTGTGCCATTCCTATAGCGCGGTGTTGCCAAGAACAAAGGGGTTTTCCAAGATGAATATTATTCTTTCACGTGGCCTGAAGTTGTGTAGTGAAGGGGTTGATCCTGGGAAATCACAGCTGGGCAGGCGTAGTTTAAAGGAGATCTGGAGATGCTCTAAAAATGATAGATCCCACAGAAATGCAATCATGGGGCAGGCAGCAAACACTTCCTAATTTTTGCCACAACAAGCTGATCTCCAGGTGCAAATACAAGCATAGCTCCAGATCAAGATTAAAGATCAAGACTGCCTTTCTCAGACTGGAATTGCTAAACAACTTTCCCCCTCCCATTGCAAATGACATCTTTTGATATGTGTTATCGCATTTTTTCATACGAATTCCACTGAAACAGTAGAACAGCATAAAAAAACATCGAATTATACCTGCTAGATTCACCAACCACAATTAAAGAGGTTTTTTTCTACTTGGTCATAATTGTAATATTTCAGATTCCTTCTACAAAGAGCAGAATTTAATGGCTGTTATGGATTTTTCGCCCCCTTAGAGAATTTCTGCAAAATTCAATTATTTTTGGAGACTGCTTGAGTTTATATCTCACAGTGATGATGAATTACCTATTGTACTGGCTGACTTAAAAACAATACACAAAAATCAATTTTTTGACAAAAGGAAAGACACAGAGAATCCAGGATTGGCACACACTGCCTTTGCCCTGAGTTTAAAAATGAGCTAATTTCAATCACTTTGCCTTTTTAAACCACTTGCTGCAGCAGCATCTGATTACATTTCATCTGTTTAGGTTTCCTATAGAGATTGACTTTGCCAACAAGACGATTTGCCATCAAGAAATTGTAATTAACTTAATGAACTCTGTCTTTTAAACAGTTGGAGATTTTAGAGCTAAGAGTAATGATTATCACAAGTATCAAAGAGTTTTGTTTTAAACATACATATTCAGTGCCAGATATAAGCAATTTGCATGTTAACGTTTTCATGCTCAGATGTGACAGTGGTATTTAGGATTGCTGACTGTCTAAAGTAAGAACAATATTATGCGTCAAATAATAGAATTTGAAATAACAATAAATAACACTGAAAATGGAATTTAAGTAATGCCTCTTATAACCAAGAGTTCTACAGCTCAAATTTGCTAATAAAAGAAAAACATTGCACCAGATCAGAGCAAGAGTCCTTCTGTGAAGCCCTGAGATACAGTTTGAAGCCAACTTTTCATTCTGTCCATGAATCTGCAAACAGATTATATCACATACTTTGGGTTGAGTAGCATATAAATTGTCAAGACAAAATATAGGTAGCCTTAAGCTACCAATAAAAATTGTTGTACAGCCAAATGCTTGGGCTTTGTGGACCAGCTGACCTTCCCGCTCAAAAAGTATTTTCATATTAGTCTCATGCTAAACAAATCAAAAAGTATTGCACTGGTAAAATCCGACTTTGTGCAGTGCTGTGATTTTACACAGCAAACACTCAACCTGCCCTCATCCCTAGATGATCAGATGTTATGGTTTGGGGTTTTTTTTGCCATAAACCTCTCAGCAGCCTTGAACAAAAATGGGACATTTCATGGGGAGCGATGCTGAGCAGCAACCATGGAAATACTGCTGTAAAAGCCGCGCAGCGTGCTCTCCCTCTGAGAAAGGCTGATAATATTGTCCACAGGAGACCCAGATCTTTGTCTCTAAACTTCATTACGAGGAACACTGGCTCCGAACACGATTTCCTATACAATATCACCAGGGCAAAAGGAATGGCATAAATATTTGACATCCATCTTCTTGCGAAAGTGGCCACTATACCTTTTTCCCATTGGTGGGCAGATGCAACCCTATTAGCTGGACATGTAATTTATCCTGCCTTAGAAAGGTAGCGTACAAGACCGTCCCAACAGTATAGCCCACATACCTCCACGTCGCTCTGATGCAGGTACGACCCTTATTGCCTGCCAGGGGGTCGCCTTTCTACTGAGAAAAAAAAAAGTACTGAGGAAGAGTGAATGATACATCTCCGAGAAGTAAGGCATGCATGGTGTGCATTGAAATTAGGGTGCCAGCTTGCCAGTTTTAATGGGTGAGCTCATCTCAGGCACTTTGAAAAGACTGTTTTCAAAAGACAGTCAACATTTCCTGAGAAAAAATCAGTTTCCTGACAAGGCGTTCACGCCAAGCTTCTCTCAAGAAAGAGCTACCTTGCATGGCTTAGGTGAAGAGATTTGTCAGAAAAATGTGTGGTTTTCTTAACTTGAGGATGTCAGCACTTATTACTTTTCTGTTTGGGATTGTTTTATTATTATTGCCAAGATATTTTCAGTCGAGGAAAAATGTTCCTGTTTTGAATGTCACTGCATGGATCTGCTGCCAAAACACACGTACAATTACATTGTCACTGAAAAGCAAGAAAGCTAAATCTTGAAGCTCTTACTCACTTGAGTAATCTCACTGAATCAAAGCAGTGGGATCAAGCTCCTAATTACGTATCCCTGAAAGGCATTTTGTTATAATGCTCCTCAACATCTCCACTGAGGACCCTCCATGACCCTCTCGTGCCGTAAGAGCTTTGCAATAACCCAAGAAACCACTGTAGCTCTGCAGACGAGCCGTACAGAGCGTGGGGGTTTGGGTTTCTTCCTTCCTGCAGAGGTGAACTAAGAGCCACCGCAGAGACTCACTACGTGGTGACCACGTTGCTCTCCAGCTATTTATTGACGAAACTTTCCCCGGTGGTTTTCACACTGGTGAGTTACAAAAGGGAAGCACTGAGCAATTCCTAAACTTGCCAAAGGTAGAAACAAAAGTTTTCTCACTCTCTGTAGCTGCTGCAGGATTGGGATCAGACCATAAATTGTAGATTAAAGCGTGTGCACAAATGCATGAGATTCTGGTGGCTGTATTAACTTATCGTTTCTAGGTAAGGGCTGTCTAAACTACAAAACCATCCCAAAACACCTTCCTAGCACAGACGTGGCTCATCCGAGCAGGCAACTTCAGTTTAGGTAGTGTTAGCTGCCCGAATTAGTAGGTTCTGCTAAAGAATAACTGCATCTATGTGAAAGCTTTTGCCAGCACAAACATGCGGATTTACGCGTGTCCACATGTACGTGTGACATACCCAGTCTCTGACTTCCCTCGGACTTCTGTGGTTCACAGACTAAAGCTTATATAAACTCCTGCACAACTATGACTGCAATAAGTCTGTTTCCCACCTTTGGAACGGTTTGCACTGCAGAAGCCCTAATGCTAAAATAAAACCACAAAGCCGTACACCTGACGGGAAGAGAAGTCTGCATCAATCCCTGTTTAAGCAGCCATGGCAGCAGAGCCCACCTCCGTAACACAGAACAGAAGCAAAGGGAAAGGCACCGCGATGGGTAGGAAAGACAAAGAAAAAGAAACAGGATTAACGAGTCAGCTGTCAGAGACCAGAGGAAGAGAAAGGAGGTAGAAAACGGCAAATATTCTCAACAGAAAGCCACCTGCGAATAAAAGCATCACCACACATGAAGAAGTTTGTCTCAGCAGCAGAGGCAGGGTGAATAGCTGATGGTACCGCAGGACGCCCAGAGATCGCCCGGTGTCAGCAGGTTCATTCAAACCCAAACTCGGCTGCCACGTCGTCACAGCTCAGCTCCAAAATACCTGACATCTGGAGGCTTAGTCTGGACTCAGGCAACATCGTTTTAATTGCAATCTTCTCCTGAAAAAAACCCCCAAACAGTGAACCAAACTATCATTCGTGAGACAAAATAAAATATTCTCCATCCTGTTTTAAAACACAGGCGCACACGTGCCCACACACGGGCACGTTATTGGAGGGAATGAAGACAAATCCTGTCACTGCGAAGTGCAACCGGCTGACAATATTTCCTGACAAGTACCTTAGGGGCAGAAATCAGTGACAGTGGCTGGGCAAGCTTCCCCTGCTATTACTCACCTATGCTGATAAGCCGTCCTGCCAGTAGCACTTAGTGCTACACAGCTAGTCCTGGATGTATTCATACTACATATTTCAAGGGCTTCCACTTCTGTGAAATTCTAGCTGCAAATGCCATGGCTCAGCTACTTTCTGTAAGGCTTTCTAAAAATCAGGGCACCTTTGACGATCACCGTGCTTCTGGTCTAGAGGCGTTATTAAGTGCACGCGCTTCTTCACCATTTCTTAAAACACAATCACTGAGAAAATGATTGATACAGATATAATTTATGTGGGCAAGCAAATGCATTGCAATGTAGCTACATTACAAGACAGGCTCAACACCTCCAGGTGCTGAAATAGGAAAGATCAAGAGTTATTATGCTCAAGAGGAGGAGGACAACCTTGTCACCATTCAGCATCATTCCTCTACATTGCCAGGGGCAGATGCATTTCCATACAGCTGGTAACATTAATTAAGGTTGCCTTTTAGGGAATTCCTTAAGGGATCCATACTATCCCCTAAGTTAAGCACTGCATAAGCAGAAACATGCAAACAGAGCAGTTTTTAAATCAGTGAGGGAAAACAGCATCCTGCCTACACCAGAATAATAGATAATAGGGATGAAAGAGGAGAAACAAAGCCACAGAGAGAAGAAATATGAAAATCTTGTGCTTTTAGTACCATATTTACAGCGCATACCACCTTTGTAGTGCATAGAAATGCTCCGGCGTCTACCTACCTACCTGTTTCGGTTGAATCCTTGATTTTTCCGTTAAGTGAACCAGAGCATTATTCTGAAAATAACAGTAAAACAGATGAGTGAGGTCAGGGATTACCCTACAAACAGCATCTGCCCAAGACAGATGATCGCTTGGGACACTGCCATGTTTCAGTCTGCAGCCCTCCACTTTTCCTCCTTCTTTCTGTTTCTCACAGAGGTTTTGCCCCTTACTTTTCGGTTTTTCATTGTTCCCATCGAACTCATTTTTGGCAAAAATTGCAGTCCAAGTCTGTAGCTAAGAGACTGCTCTCCCGACTTGCCATTTCCTACTTTTATAATAATAGGGGGCAAAAAAGGATACATGCAAAAACAAGACCGATAAAATGAAATGCCTCTATTAGGGGTTTTCCTCTAGTTTTCTAAAGCCTTCACCAAGTTTTAGCAAAACAAGTGTTACAGAAGGGTCATGGGTAGGTGACCGGGCTGGTGGGGTAGAGACATCTGCATAACCCCAGGGCTACCTTGTGTGCACTAGGGCAGAAAAACACGCTCTGAACTTAAAGACAGCACTCTGGTCTACTGGGCTTTGCCGTAGCGTGGCCCAATTTCTTCCCATTGTTGGAAGCCTGAAATTTCTACTGGCTTTGTACACACAAATAAACCAGCTCACCAACTTCAGGAAGCGCCCGCAGAGACTCATAAACATTTAGCTGCAGCTGTCATTTTACACAAATGTTTCTTGCTGTGATGAACTGGAAATGCAATGTGTTCCTCATCGAAATCATATTTAATTGCAGCTAATTCCAGTGCCATCAGAGGAAGTGTCTGCACATTTGCTTATCGCAGCCCCACTGGCAGACACTTATACTGGTTTCCCATTTATTTCATACCCAGTTCAAAGCTGCCTGCCTTAAAATTCTCCACGGACCATTTCCAGTCATCTTCACAGATCCTGTGCCCATGCTAGGTTTCATTGAAGTCACTGGGAAAATTTCCATTGATTTTAATTGAACAGGCTGTTTAGCTTTTTTTTTGCCCTCTGGCAATGAAACATTCCAACCAAAAAATTCAAAACCATGTGACTGTGGGTCTCTTATTTTATGACAAAACTGAAAATCAGCTCATGCCTACCCCAGGTTTTACTAAGATTTACAAATAGGAACCATTTTGTGTGTTTTTCCTCTAGAAATGCACACCAGTTGTGTAACTGGTCTGAATGTGACACTGTTCCAAACGATGCATTGATATTTGCTTGAACAGGACTTTTTAAAACAAAAAATACTTTGCATTATATATCAATTGATTTATAATGTCATTATGTATCATTGAAGACACTGGGAAAATTTCCATTGATAATTGTCAGTTTTCTTAATTAGTTTGTTGTTTTCTTTTTCCACAGGAAAATTGTCACAATTTCCTAAATTGTCACATAATTACTAAAACAGTAGAACATACCATGTTTTGAAATAAGACTTCAGGCAGGACAAATTTATTCCTATCTATTGCATTACTGTTTTCCAAAGTACCAGAATATTTGAACCCCCAGATTTGCTTGCTCTGCCAAGGAGAACTACAGAAAGACGAAAAGAGGACATTTGCCGTGGTCCTCATCCTTTTTGATCAGATTGGAAAGAAAAGAAGAGGACAGGCAGAGAGCTGGAGAAGACCTCTCGGGTGGCAGCGGTGAGGAAGGCTTGCTGACTCCCTAAATAATTGTGCGCCAGCGCTAGGCATCTCTCAGGGCTGGAAGTCCCCTCCTGCATTTCCTTCATTCTTGGGAAGGAAGATTCCTTATCCTTGTCAAATTCTATGAATATTTTGCTTACAGTGTTAACAAAGGTCTGATCCCACTCAAGTGCTGTGACGGAGCCTATTCAGGGTGGTTATTATGACTGCAGGAACATACGCCAACAGTGAGATGCCTTCCATGGTAATGAAAAGAAATCCGCAACAAAAGAAGTCCAGAAAGTTCAAGTCTACCTCAGGTTCACTGGTTTCTGTGCTATTCTTTCATGCTATTCATTTACTCACAATGAAGTACTGCAGAATTCAAACACATTTTTCTCTATGCTTCTTTTGCTATACAAAACAAGGTTGATTCAATTAAAAAAAACCCAAACAAAAAAAAAACAAAAATCAAAAAACACCAACAAAAACCCACCAAACAAAAAAACCACCATGAAAACAAAACTGCCCCCGCAAAAACCACAAAGCCAAGATGTTTCTTTTGGACTCGGAGACTATCCACACCAACAGTTCATTAATTACCTGGATTGCTCACAAAATTAAGTCCTAACAACATCGAATTCCAAAATTTTTGTCTCTGACAGAGCAAAAAGCAAACCCCGCTCCATGTTTGGCCAGGGCAAATAGGCACTACTTAATAATTGATATTCCCTTCCACCCAACACGATGTTAATTGAATGGATTCCGTTAAGATATGAATAGAAAGGACAGGATTAAAAAACCAAGCCATCTGTAAACTGAGCCAATGATTTTAATGTGAAGAAAATAAAGGCTAGCAATTGTGTGGTGAAGTGCATCAAAATGTTAATTGCTTACAGTCATCTACGTCTGAACTAGTGGAGAGGATGATGAAGATAAGGTCTAATAAAATGTCTTTTCAGACAGCAGAACTTCTCGTCCTTGGTTATTCTGCAGTGGAAATAAACAGGTAAAATGAGGAGGGAATATTTGCAGCCGTATGGACTTAGTGTTTAGAATGAGCTCCAAAAGAGTGAGTCTGGTTTGCCTTTCATTTTTATCATCCTTTACATCTATGTGAAGTGAGGGCAGAGCAGATATAAACATTTCTATTCCAACTTAGAAGCTGTTCTTTAGGCAAGATACTTCAGCTCAGCCAAGCAGGGCCAACGTAACTGTCAAACACAGCTTGATACCGCTTTACTGTCCTCGTAGCTGCTTTCTGCCTATAGCACAGTTTCTAACAGTCTCAGGACCAATATTAGTTGCATACTACAGCATACACCTCAAAACGCATTCACGGGTGAACAGCAGAACGATAGCACAAACCCTTTTCTCATATGCCGCATTTCACGATACACCCTGGATTCCTCAGAAAACCAGTTAGGCAAAATTATGACCTCCACCTTAGAGTGAGGCCAAGGAACCGACGTATAGCCAGGGTCCTTGCCTGCCTACACACGAGATGTAGAATATGGGAAGTTGATATTAACAATCCAAAAGGATTCTTTTTTTGCACGTGACTAAAGATATTTCAGGAGGTAATTTTGGAGGCACCAATTTTTAGAAAGGCTCTGTCCACACCGAGCTCTTACAAAAACCCATGCTTTCTGTGATACATAGGGAAGACCGCAGTAGTCACCTAAGGCAGAAGAAACTGGAAAATCTGGCCTCAGATACAAGTCCCAAGTTCTTCTGAAAATTCTCATCCTATGGTCTCCAGACAATGCTATGCAGGCATTTTATAAAAAGCTGAGCATAGCTACAGTCTGATCCTGACTTGCCTTCGTTTTCACAACTCGAAACCACATCTCACCTACTGAAAGGCACGAAGGTGCGCTCGCTTCGACTCATCGGCTCCCCGGTGCCCCCTCAAGAAGAGGGGGATGCGCTTCTTTCTCGTTCGTGTGTCATTGGTAGGGCTGGCAATTAAATTCTGATGCTAAAATATTGACAATGGCAATGATATCCAGATCTGAAAGAACCATGTTTGCCCTTCTGGTTTTAGGAGTTGCTGTAGAAGAAATGTTCTTTTCGCTGGTGATGCGAATCGGGAAATAGAAAGAGAACGTTTAAAGAAAATACTGTTGCATTCCTGATGGAATAGTGGTTCATATAGCCTCCCTTAATATTGAGAGAAGAGGTACTGATTTTAATCTGATGAATCCCAAAATTACATGAGGTTCTCCAAGTCACACGGAGCAGCCCTGATGAGATCCTCCTGGCTTTCGTTTCTTACTCGTAGCTGCAAAATGTTCTCACGAGTGCTGTAACGGGAACTTGGAGGAATGAGAGTCTGGGGAATTTTAAAATGTCAGAAACATGCAAATATTGCGGATTAGTATTCCACACAGAGCCATAATTTTCAGTGTTTGCACTCATTTTAGCATTCCTTTTAAATTAAAGGCGCAATAGGTAAGCTGGCAGCGTGCAGATGGTTTAAAGAGTTTAAAACGTCCTTATTCATAGTTTTAATTTTTTATAACAGAAGCTATTTAGAACCCAATTTTTGTGCTCTTTCAAAGGTAACGGGAATTGTTCCGAAAACTAAATTCAGCAGGAAACCAGCAGGTAATTTGTGTTAATGCGTTTGCATATTTTAAATACAAATAATATGAGTTAATAATATCCCTTCAGATATTTAAACGTACCTTGAGATACAGACATCTAGCTGTGTAGGAAAGATTAGAATGGAACAAAACTGTAATCACTAGGGAAGAGGCGTAGGAGAAACGTGCCACTTAGGAGAGCCCTGAAGTAGATCCGGAGAGCACTGCTACACGCCAGTAAGGGCAGCTGGGGGGAGATGAAGGACGTAGAGGTTTTCACCACAGTGGCAGCTGCCAGAGCTAGACTCTAGAAGTGAAAGTGCATAAAGGCAATCAGGCACTTGGCGAAATCCATCAGAAACATCCACAGGCTGATCAAGGGATGGTTTTAGAGTCAGCCATCAGCGAACACTAAACACAGACCGAATCCATGCTGCTCTCTGACTTCGAAAGTTGTCCCTTTCGTTTGCAACTTCGGGTCCAATTTCATCTTCCGAGATTGACTGAAATGCAGAGAAACTGGCATGGACCTGATCTCTTTTACAGTTTGCTGGCCTCTAGAAGTGAAAGACTCTTGTTGCCTTCCCCCTCTCCGTCTGACGAGGACCTAACACCCACCGGAGGAGAGCGTATTACCGGTCAGCAATGGGATGCAAACTGCAAACCCAGTCAGCGATGCTGGAGCTGGCTATCCTGGTTCCCCGCGTCCCAGTGAGTGCCCTGAGCTGCGAATCATTCTCTGTCTCTGACTTCTTCCCTTTTTCTGGCCTCGGGACTTGCAGCCTTTGCTGTGACGACTGCGAGCAGTGGGCGCTGCTTGCTCCCAACCAGCCGCCAACAGACGGCTGCTATAGGAAAAAAAAAAGATGATGGATGCTCCTCTTCATCCCTGAGCTCTCAGGATAGGGAGCCGACCCTTCTCAGAGCACGGCAGTGCTTCGGGGGTCTCACCACGGTGTCTCCGTACAGAATACAACTCCTGCTGTCACCACCTCCAAAGGAACCTCCATCGCTGTGGCTCCTCGAGCTGGTCCCCGAGAGACCTGTTGCCCACCTCAGCCCACCCGGCTCACCTGGAGGACATGTGGCTGCCGGCTCCTTGGGGAGAGCCAGGCGTGTGCAGCGAGAGGCTTGGGAATTTCAACGTCCGAGAGAAGATGAAAGACATTTATTTCTTCCTCTGTCCTGGCTCCTTAAAAATGCTTGTCCCGTTCTGGTTGCTTAAAGTACTGTCCTTATGTGCCCATGAGCACATTCCTGATGGAGCCTCACCAGTTAATAGATTTCCCCTCGATAACTAGGGGGAAAACACACAAAAATAACCCAAACAAACAAAAGCTTATCCTATTAGCTAGTTGTCAATTATCCTTGATGGGTAATTGTACCAGTGGCCAGAGGGAAATGCTGGCAGGTGTAATTACTGGCTTCTTTTTCCAGGGTTATAACCTCTGACTTGCAAGGCCTGTCTTCAGGTACAAAAAAAAGAAATCACTGAATAAATTATGATAAGCTTCTGCCCTGCATAAATAAGAAAGATTGCACCTGGAACTGGATAATTTTAATTGTAAAAGCATTTTACTTCCAGTGCTTCTGCACCCATGATGGGTGATGTGAGCAAATACCCTCATAAAACATGGTCTCTTGTTAAAACTTACAGGTACCAGCACAGAATATTATAAGGAAAAACATTTATGTGGAAAAATATTGCACGCCAAGTTGACAAGAATCTACTCGTGCTTATTACAAAAAGATACAGTGCAGTTTAAAACTGACAATCCATTACTAGAAATCCATCTTTTGCTAGGATGATAAACCAAGATTGAATTATAGATTTCACAGCAGCAATTTCTACATTCTGCATTTAAATCCACACCTTCTGCTTTCTTAAAGCTTTTTTAATCCATTCATTTGAAATAAATGGCCGTGCTCAAAAATTGCCTCATTTAATGAACATTTTCATTGCAGGAAACGTAGCAACACAATCCCCAAAATTGTTCACAGACCTCATTAAAAGGAGCTCTCTCATCAAAACCCAATTTTTAACATTTATTTATTTATTTCTGTTTAGTTTGATTTGTAAACAAGTACATGCCCCAAGTGCACGGCTGCATTTCCTACTTAATTCAAATTTGCAGAGAGTGCTCAGAAGTAGTTCCATTTTGGCCAGGATTCTGATTTCAGACCACTGCCATTCATACATGAATATTTAGTCACACATGAAGTCCACCTAATCCACAGATTGCAACTCAAGTGAATAGGGCAAGTGTGTTAGCCACATTCTCCCACTAAATTAAACCGTTCTGTCTTGTATGATCTCATTTAAAATTGAGATTTCTGTTCACTGCACTTTGTTCAATGACGTGCCTCACAGCTCAACAGCTGTAAATATGGGCCAGTCCCTTCAAACTGGTTTTACCCCAGAAAGGGATACCAGCGAGTGCCCAAATCCAGATTGCTGCTGCTTTCTCCTCATTTCACTTTGATAATTCGGTTACACATAAAAGCAGTTAAAACAGTCAAAAGCTCACTGGACTGAGCAGTCCGGGCCAAATCTCCTGTCACTCTTCCTAAATAGCCATCCCCAACTTGTAAACAGATGTGTGTGGGGGAGAGAGAAAGACTTCCTAACTCACCCCCATAAATCTGAAAAAAAGTTCAACATTCAAACTCTACCAAATGTTAATCAGTCTGCCGCCTTTTGTTATTCTTATGAATGACTGTAGTCAGGCTATTTAAAGCAAGTGATGCATTCAGTTGTTAATTGTAAGTGCCCATTGAGGGCACCTCAAATGAACCACAGTCTCCCTCAGTTCTCATCCCCCTTTCCCAGTAAAAGGCTGGAAAGGCTTTAGGAGAGAACAAGAAGTTCATCTGCTAAGAAGTTCGTCTACTAAGCCAGCAGAGTCCTTCAAAAAATTATTATGGAAAGGGAAGGGCAGTCTTGGAGGAAAGAGGAAACACAAGTATTTTAGTAGCTTTTTATTTATTTAGTAGCATTTATTTATTTACCCAAACCTGCCGTAGCTCCCCGCTTACCTGTTCTCAGACCTCCTGAAGAGAAAACTGCCCGGGCTCTGTCCCCTTCCCAAGCGTCCCCAGTCCAGACTGGTGAGAAGGGTCCTGCGTGAGAAGGTGTGACTACATTATTATTGCCATGGTCAGCATCGCTTTTACAAAGTCAGAAGAATTATTTCTGTGTCTCAGACTTTTGCCTACTTCTTCAACTTATCTGCTCAAGTGGGGGCAGAGGTTGTGTGCCAGCATCCCGTAAGAAAACCTACACAAATATTTAAGTGCTAGTCTTGCAAGGGTTCATGAATTATTTCAACTTAAACAACCAGTCCTAATAATTTCAATGGTTTTATGTGCGGAGTGGAAAAATAAGTACATTTGCTATGTAGGGCAATAACTGGCTCAATGCATATGCTCTGCATGAATGGAAGAAAACACCTGTACCATCCTCTTGAAAGCCCATATGACCATCTGCAGGCTATGGTAAAAAATTAGAAAGAAAACTACCTTCAGGGAAAATCATGCATCACTAGAGTCGCAGAACTGCTTCCTTTAAGCTGAGCAACACCACAAGAAAATGAAAGAGTCTTGCTGTTCCTAGACATGGCAAATCTCCTACACCTCTTCTCTTCCAGGCTTCCTGCTTCGAACCGAAAGCCGGAGGCTGCAAACAGGTACCGGCAGAAACGCCCTTTGCCGGGTCCTGGCGGTGAGCGGAGCCGGAGCCGGAGCCGGAGCCAGATCCGGAGCGCTGGCAGCCTGGGCTGAGCGAGGAAGCAGAACGAACGCAGACGGCGTGGAGCTGAGCAGCGCCGGCGTACCAACGCTAATTCAGCCCTCATCGTTAGTTAATGGGAGAGTGGGTTTATGTGTGCATAAGACAGAAGGCTGAGGCCTTGGGGATCCGTATCGTATTTATCCCGAGAACAAACGCCCAAGCCTAAATCTGGATTTGTACAATCTGGACGTGCAGTCTACGGGTAGCATTTCTGCCAGACCGACTTATCAGACACACGAAGTGGCTCGGCAGCACCGTGAATCTGCCACGGATCTCCAGGGATGTCCCACAACTACCTCATCTCT
This sequence comes from Aviceda cuculoides, assembly GCA_035590195.1. Lineage (NCBI taxonomy): Eukaryota > Metazoa > Chordata > Aves > Accipitriformes > Accipitridae > Aviceda > Aviceda cuculoides. Next base: position 20,845,970 of record JAVJGG010000037.1, on the reverse strand, counting down.
ATAACGTCTCGAACCCTGTCGCGTTCGGATTGTGGCTTTTTTTTTTTTCCGTAAGAGAAGGTGACTACACTCCTTCTCCCTGAAAATGGTAGAAACAAACATTTTCTTTGTCAAATTTTCTTTCCCTCTTTCTAAGTGTAGGCACATACAGGATCACTGTCTAATCACTCCTTCCTCAGCACATGCACCAGTACCCTCGGCTCCTCACTTGCAAGCATTGCAAAACAGTTTTTAAAGGAAGAAACCCCTAAGACTTGAGATTTTTTGGCAGTTGTTTTCATAACGGCTTGTATTTGCTTTTAATCAACATGTAACCAAAAACGACAATGAAAAAATGTAACGGTCTCACTATTGCTTCAGTAAAAGTGCTATTAACTTCACTGGGGAGAAAAATCCTAGAAAAAAGATGTAATCTATAGCCATGTTCAGTAGAATTCCCAAGCTTTTTGAAAATTCAGTTGAAGTGAAATATATTTTGCCCCAAAATGGAACTTACCGTAAAGTACCCAAACACTGACTTCAAACTTACGTTCGTAAAAAGCTCACAAAAGATTAGTCAAAGAAAATTACATTTGTATTATTAAAACAGATTTTTAATAGGTAGTCAAAATGAAAGAGAGAGTAGTCACCAGTTTTTCCTCCTGATTATTCATGTGTGAGTGAAAGATCTCATCCTGCTGCTTATAGACGTAGTTGGCTTAAATACTAAGTAACCAGATTTTATTTCTAAGGTATTTTTCCTCCACTGGCAGGCTGTGCTACACCTTTGTAGCCTGAGAGACACTTCTAGGCAGCCGCACTGCCTTTAACATCAGGTTTTAAGCTTCTCTTTGAGGTATCACAATTACAAGACCTAAAACCTGGCTCTTCATGCAGTCTGATTTAGCAGCCGCTGCACTTCGTAAAATCCGAATTCTATTACCGAAGAAACCCTGCCAATGACATGATATTACACAGCGTGAAATCACTCCGACATCTAATCTTCTAAGGGACTTACATGACAAAAAGAATCAGGAAATCTACGCAGTCATCATTTCTCAAAATTTTTCCAGTTTCCAAGCTTAAAACCAGATACAAGCCTGTTTTCTGAACCCTGTGTGCATTTCAGCGACATTCAGCATAAGGAGCAATTTTCTATTTGAAAAGCATCAATGTTGGAATTATAAATTAATATTAAAACCAATCTCCACACTTTCATTGTCTCCCCAAAGAACCAGAGGTCTGAGACTGAAACTTGAAAAGAGGTGGGTTACAGCAGGTACAGACGTTTCCTAGTATATTTTTTTTAGAAAAATGCAATAACAATAAAGCCCCGAGGTATTATCTGCTTTCTACCCGAAAGGACAGGGAAGTGATTCAATCTACATTCTCTTCGTAGCATTTTCTTACCATTTGCAGTGGCACAAGCCCATCACACCCAGTACTCGCCGGCTGCCGAGGCGGCGTTACCGAAGACACACGTGGGACACTGGCACTCATCTACGGTCCCAGCTCTACAGGTACCCCAGTGAGTGCATAGTTACCGTTTTTCCACGAAAAAAATGTAGAGAGAAGGAAAACTTAGTCATAGAAAAGTGAACCACAGAAAGGCAAAGGAAGGTTTTTATCATCCCTCAACAGACCACATAATGGTAGACGGAGCCAGGATGCTGAACACAGTATCTGCATTTCAGACTAATCACGGTACTGCTTTCAGGAGAAAAAAAGGGACTAAAAAGCAAACACTTGTGCCGGGGTGAAGGGATCGGATCTCTCCGACCACGTGGCTTTTAGTGAAGCTGAATCTTTCTCACCTGAATTATCTAGAAACCCAAGCACCCCGCTCCCAACAGCGGGAGCCAGACAGAGACACCCCCCGCACGGATTTTAGGGGAGCTCAGCCATCCTTCAGAGACAAGGAGATACTGCTCTCCACCACCACGGAAATAAATGAGAAACAGGGAGTCTGTGGAACAAGGTAAAGCTGAGCCTGACAGTTTTCAGAAGCTCTTTTTTCCCGAGAGAAGTGACCTGCCGGGTTGCAGAAACAGCCTGAGAGGGCCCAGCCCTCCGTCTCCTCAGCCCCACCACCCACTGCAGGAGCTCAGCCCACGCGGTGGCAACTCGGAAACATTTGGTGAAACATTCAGCAATCGCTTACATGGGGAAAAAAAAATAAAAATATTTTGAAATACCTGCAAAAGGAAATGCTTTCTGTTCCCCAAGGCATTCTTCAGAGCTAAACGATCACAGTGCCAATGTTTTAAGGAAGGAAACTGCAGACCTTCAAGTGAAAACAAACCAATTGAAGGAAAAACTGAGGCAAATGGATCACAAGCAGGTTAAATTCACTCATTTTTCTCCTAGACTCATTGAGGTTTTTAACTCCAAACTGAGGACTCGAAACATAACATAACATAACAGGAGGTAATCAGCATGGATTCCCAGGGAAGAATGCTGCTATCCACAGAAATTATACTGGGAAATATTTTTGAAAGTTACTCTTGAAATTTTATTTGTATTATTGCAATATATACCAAGCAGACAAATAAACAAATAATGTAACTCAAACAACACTAAAAAAAAAAAAAAAAGACTGAGCGCATGTGCTAAGGTCATATTGTTCCTGGCTTACACTTTTAGGCTACACGAGCCCAGGGTTAGCAGTGTTATTTTCTGACTCAGCTCTTGAGAGAACATCTCAATCACAGTAATTTCTAAATAACGCCAGTCTCCACCAGCCTGCAATCAAGCGCTTGCAAAATAGTAGTAGACACATGACGTATGCCAAACTGGAGCCTTGAATCTCAAAGTAAATACGACCTCATTCTGCCCTGCTAATAAATAAGCTCAGCCCTGCTCAGCCTGGAGCGCGTTTCGCTGGGGAGATGATGGGACGGCAGCACGGGGGAGGGCAGGGGCACGGCCAAGGACCCTCTCCCGTAACAGCTCCCCTTTCGCCCAGCTACGCGTGATTTCACACACCGGTGCAGACACTGCAGGGCTTCCGTGGTACCTTTATACAGAAACACAAACACAAAGGAATAACCAGTATTTAACGAGCGATAATAGGACAGGAGGAATTACGTGGGCAGATTGCGACTATAGCCTTTAATCTTCATTACGGATTCAAACACAAGCATCTAAAGTAAGATTCAAGTGGGATGATGAAATTCTTTTTGTTTAATGGATAACAATCAAGTAACACATAATCCCTTATAGCGATGATTCTGCAACTACTCTGTCCCTTTTATGTGCATAATATATCTTAATGGGTTTTACAGCAATTTAGGCCACAAGACAAAGCATCTGGCAAAGACTAATTTACAACAATGTCACTCATGAGTAACATATACCATCCACAGAACTGAAATATTTTATGGTATAGGCACTTAATCTTACTGCTATCCAGAAGTCCTGTAAATACTCTTCAAAAAGATGAGAATTTCTAGAGAACAAGAAAACCTCCCCAATGCTGTTACACTTCTTTCTGGCATTACTTGTCTTTCAGTTGTTATCCTTTGAACGGCATACTTATTTCTTTTTCACTCATTAATAAGATTATCTCACATTAACAGAGATATCGCCTGCGTCTTTCCTAGACGTCCTTGCAGGATATCAATGCCACACAGCTCATCAGAAAACAAAGGGGGCACCACATAAATAGAATTATTAGGATTTTGAATTAAAAGCGATGTCAAAGATAAATATAATATACAACGTGGACTAAAACAGCCATTGAAAAGGTAAATGCGAACAGTCTATAGATTTCAGTCATTTCAGAGAGGAAATTTCGAGGAAAATCATGATCTCAGTGTATGTCTGCAGACAAGGCAAGCTAGGAAATGATGAATGTATGGAAAAATGGGATTAGTGTTCCCTTTTCATTTCAAGTACACGCAAAGACATGAGACCGAGATACATCTGTTTTAGAAGATCCTTACTGATCTTGGCTGTACCCTCTCAAGTACAAAACACGTGTGCTGAGGACTGTCGTGGTTTAACCCCAGCCAGCAACCACGCCCCACGCAGCCGCTCACTCACTTCCCCCCCAGTGGGATGGGGGAGAGAACTGGAAGGAAAAAGGTAAAACTTGGGGGTTGAGATAAGACCAGTTTAATAGAACAGAAAGGAAGAAACTAATAATGATAGCAATAACAATAATAAAATGACAATACTAATAAAAGGATTGGAATATACAAAACAAGTGAGGCACAATGCAATTGCCCAGTCAGCTCCCAAGAAGCGATCCCCCCCCGGCCCACTCGCCCCCGCCCCCCCCCCCCCCCCCCC
>JAVJGG010000037.1:20815883-20841598 GCA_035590195.1 Aviceda cuculoides | reverse complement strand
CAGGCCAGGTTGGATGGGGCTTGGAGCAACCTGGTCCAGTGGAAGGTGTCCCTGCCCATGGCAGGGGGTTGGAGCTAGGTGATCTTTAAGGTCCCTTCCAACCCAAACCATTCTGTGATTCTATGATTAACACTCATAAGACTATACGCGAGTAGTTGTAGTTCACGTGAGCACTTGGGAAATGGCCCTTCTTTCCAAAAGACACAGCTTAATGTAGAAATAGAAATTAACTTTCAAACAAATGTATTCATTATTTTTAAGAGCTGCGTACTATTATTCCACAGTTTAATGCTTTAAAGAGCCTAAGTTATCCAATCTGACAGCCAAAGCAGTACTCATGTGACCTAAGAAATATAGTAGGCAGAGGAATAGTCACAGTGAATAGTACACTCACTTTCTAACAGCATAACACCACTTTTTTTCATAAAAAACAGATGGCTGTTTACCAACATACCAGCAAGCCACGCAGTCTTAAAAATACAAAATGACAGAAACGCTCAGAGAGAAGTAGAGGCTAACAGCCTTCTCTGCACACTTTTGTGATTTCCATGAGCGTCTGTGGCCCCGCAGCAGACAGTTCTCTCTGTAACTTGAGGGACCACCCCAGGCAGGTTGTGAAAACCACCGACAGTTTGATTTACAGTGTTTTCCAAAAAACTTCTAGCCACAGTGTTCCAATTATGGGTGAAACTAAAAATCCAAGAAGGTGGGACTAACGGGACGATTGCAGTCACCGTCTGTGAGCTCCGGCCAGGGGAGCAAACGGCGTCACTCGGACAGACCGAAGATCCCCACGCTGCGAAATTTTGCTGTAATACAAACAAGCTTCCACTTCGCTTACCAAGCGAGAAAACCGCATTACTTTCGGTGCCAGTTTGTAGAACAAAGCTGAAATTTCTCTCAAGCTTTCACATCAAGTTGCGCTGTTTACAGTAAGACAATTTATTACCCGGTTTTGCCAAGCAGGTTCAAGCCGCTGTGGAAACAATTACGGCAGCGCACAAGGGCCACGCGGCGCGCTGGCCTCCTGCGATCTGCTCGGTCTCGCGCCTCTTCCTCCCCAACTCTCAACATTTCACATTTGCTGTTCTGCCACCGTTCTCTAGTTTTCTGCTTTCAGCTTAATATAAATTCCTTTGTGTATTTAGATTTCTAATCAACATGGTGGAAACGTTGTACAATTAGCCAATTTGTGGGGCTTTTTGTAATTTGAGAAGAAAATTACACAATTTAATTAAATTTTAGTGCTGTCAAACCTGACCTATAGCACTGATTTATTTCTAGGTACTCTAAGCCAAAGCCAAACATCCAGCAGTAGAACCACTTCTCCCTTGCAAAACCTCATTACAGTTCATTTGAGTTCTGCCATAAAGTTCAAAATGACTAGTCTTGGTTTTATTTGTACTTAAAGAAATATCTGATCCAAGTATGGATCACCTTTAAATGTTTCTGTTTAGGAAAATATTTTAATGACGTTATCAATAAATAACTTTAAAATGAAAATGTTATTAAACATTTCTTTTAAATTAACATCTTTGTCAGAAAAGATACCCAAGTATCAAAGATGTTCACAGAGTGGAAAATACCAAGTGCTAAATGTCTTTCCAATGGAGTCCAATCAATCAACCTTTTGCAGGTAACTGATTCTAGCCTTTCAACTTACTAAGACTGAAATCCTACTTCTCTTGATTTTTTTAAACTGTTTCATAATTAAATGCTAATTCGACAGCTTTTGGAGTTGACTTTTGACTCTGACATGAAATGTAAATTCGACAACCCGTACTAGCATGAGTCTAAACAGAAATGCATAAAGGACAGCTGAGAGGAGGAGTAGGTGTTGATCACAAGCCTAGCATTTTTAATGTTCCACAGCTCCTTTTTCAGCAGAATTTTTATTTTCTAAAAATTTAGTGCCATATCATAAAGTCTTTTCTTTTTTTTTATAGCCGATACATAATGTATGACTATGCATAAATCTAGTTCGAGTCTAGCTTTGGACATTCACAGCCACCACTGTAGAATAAATTTATAACAGTGACTGACTTTAACAGCCTTCTTTTACAGAAGTTCAAAGCATTCTGTGTCTGTCTGCATACTTCCTAAAGTTTGCAGTAACTGGAAGATTTCAAACCTTTCTTTTCTTAAAAAGAAAAAAAACAGAAAAAAACACAAAACAAAGAGGAACTGTTATGCTACCTCCTTGTAGCTCTTTCTAGTCATGCTATTCTGCATTAATGGCACTTGCAGGAGTAACGCTGATGCAATATTATTTGAGGATATTTTCAAGGACTGGGCTTCCAAAATCACAGCGAGCAGCAGCCTTTTTCTTTGGAGGCAAAGAAAGCTGCGCGAGCCTCTTTTTGGTCCTTTTTGCAGATCTTATGGTGGGTATCTTGGAAAAAACCTATATGGCAGCTTGCCTTATGGGTCAGCTCTAAAAAACTCTACAAATACCAGCATAAGCTCTTCCAAGGTGACCAAAGCAAGCAGCTCTCCCTTCCTATGTTCTGTGACCCAGTCACGGGAGTGCATTTACACATTATTATATTTTCTTATTCTTTACTGAGTTAAGAAATTATGCAAAAAAATACAGTAGCACAAGCATGTGGAATGATACCCACAATACCCATTTAGCAAAAGCACTAGCGCTATGAATGCAGGAACAGGATTAGTACAAGCAGGTTTTGGCATGTTGACTCTGCATCATTTATAAGGAACAACTGAATTTGCAGACCACAACGCTGAGCTCACTTGATATTTGTTCCGCCAGGGTCTCTTTTTGCTCCTAGTGACATGGCCACAGGTCCCGTTAAGTGGTAGCAGTAGTTATTTAACACAGGGCAGGACCTTTTTAGAGTTAATCCATTAAGAGACTACATACTGTAAGCTTTGCAGCCCCTCAAAGTCAATCAATTCTTTTAATGAATCAGGAACTGGAAAGGCAGAAGGCAATTATCTTTACTTTTAGATAATTCTAGAGACTTTTTTTGGACACAGAAGATTAATCAAAATCCGTTTTCAAGTTAACTTTTTTAATTAAATCACTTAAATACACCAACATTAAAAACTCTTTCTACAGGACCTGAATCGGGGCTATTAACAGCAGCTAAGTCATCCTCCTGAGCAAACAGAAGCGCTTTTTTTCTTAGGAATGGGGGTAGAGCTGAAGACTTTGGTAAAAAAAAAAAAAAACAAACCTTCTTGGCTGTAGAAAAACATTTTGGATGAAATCTTGACCAAAAGAAATCAAGGGGAACTTTGCAAGAGATTTACCAAAACCCAAGTTTCACACTTCAACCCCTTCTTAGCTGAGTGTAGAATAAAATGACAGATTAGATATCTTGGTTCTTAGGTACGTTAAGGACATCTTATGCCATTGCTACAGCAGCGGTGGAAACTTCCCTTCAAACTTCATCTTGCAGCAAGGGCATGCCTGGCTGATATACATGGGGGCAAATGATATTGTATACTCTTGACAACACCAGAAAAATTGCATTTAAAATGTCTTGTTCCCCTCCTTGCTCCAATTTCCAGGACAGAGAAAAAATAACTAGAAATTAGGCCTTAATTTTCTAGTTTTCAGGTATTACGAGAAAACAGCTAAAGAAAAATTATTCTGAAGAATTCTTAAAAATAGTAAATATCAAAAAAAGTACCTGGGCAAACCTTAACTGAAACAATACACAGTGTCCTGTAGAAACAGAGAATTTGCTGACAGAGAGAGGATAGCGTCTCATACCTGGTGAGGGCTTTTCTCTTTGTGGAGTTCTGCAGGAGGAACCCTCTGGAGTTTTTTCCCAACACTCAGCAGCAGCAGCTCACAGAGCTGCAGGAAGAAAGGAGCTTCTTTCAGTTTCTGTTCATAGGATTTCACATCCCCCGAGTCTTGCTAGGAGCAAAATAAAATGAAATTAAGTATAATTTAATAAAAACAACAACAAATAACAACAACAACAACGATGATAAAAATTCTATACTATCAAAATGTTCAAGTCTGACTTGGTTTTAAGTAAAAAGTTGCATTACAAAAGAGCAGAACGCACTCCTCTGATGGAAGCAAAGGGACAGCCAGAACCGACTCAACACCTGATGCAGGCGCAGCAGATGTTAGACCCCAGTTCATCACTCAGCTTCGCATAAATAAACACGTGCTGGGAGAAGAGTTAATAATGAATAAAAAGCAGTCAGTGCTCAGGAAACCTTGCGCGAGAATTTGTGCGTATGTGCGTGTCTCAGAAATACAGGGAGATTTAAAACCAGAAGGGAAGAGCGTGGTTTTCCGTGCCAGTCCCACACGTGACACAAGCCACTGAACTACGGAATTCAAAGGCAACCTCAGAGCGTACCCATCTGAAAGACACTGAACCTTGGTCTACAGTTCACCCCTAGTCCTAGGGACTAGTCTGAATTTTGCTTCTCACCATTTTTGGCAGTAATATTTGATTTCTCAGCCATGCCTGGAAAGCAAACATTTAAAGTATTAATATGACCAAAGCAAATTAACTTGTATATTAAAAGGAAATACTCAGCTTTAATATGCTGTATTTACCTATGTGATGAATTACAAAACCAGAAGAGTTCAGTCGCTCTCTGAGAAGTTTTCTTTAAGACTTTTACACATGCACACATAAATGTATATATGAGAAGATACATTACATATATATATATCTATATATATCTTCACCTACCATAGCTCAGAAAGGAAGGAGAGCTTCCATAAAACACCATGGTGGAGGTGGTTTACCCTGTTTTAAGATGATGATTAATTGGTATGGGCAACATTCAGGGATGTGTTGCTCTGTAGGGAAAATATTCAGGTATTTCATCTTTCTGGATGGATAGGATAACTCTACAGTATCCTTCAGACACCAGCTGGCAAATGCCCAAGATTTTGAGGCACATTTATCTTGGCCATACAGTTTAATTTTAAACCTTGTCTCACCATTTTTCCATTAGTATTACCCTATTGATTTCAACAGGTTCACAATTGATTTATACCAGCAGACGAGATGACTAGGGGCATTTTTCTCTAGCTGTGACTGATTCCATAGGATGTACTCCATAGGGACCCCAGGCACTGGGTACCACTGCACACTGCGGTGGGAGCCGCTTCCCTGGACCCAGGGAGAGGTCCCAGTATACTTCCAATGGAGCCAGTAACCACAGCTTCAATGACTTCGGTAGTGTGAGGACAGGTTCATATTGTGCCTGCTAAGCAGCCAAAGAAGTAGATATTTGATAACAATGGTGGTCAAGCAGATTTTATTCTTAAAAAAAAATAATTTATGAAGCCTATATATTCTGGGAAACATACTATTTGTTCTAAGGAGATGTGCGACTATGATATAGAGCCTTCATACGAGGCAGCTCGTGCTTCTCGGCAGTACCTTCAAAATATTCTGAGATCATTATCAGTGCATTTCCTACCAAGTTTAAACAATATCAGTACATCGTTTGCGGTATATTTATTTCTCTGTTTTAAATTAGGCTTCTTAATTTAGGTAATGTGTCTGTCCTGCTCTTTGTCAAATTTGTTCCCAATTAATAGGGCACTTCAGACTCTCAAAATGCAATCACATGCTGATAAACCTAGGTCTTTCTGTAGCAGCACCAATTAGAGAAAGTATTTCTCTTTCAAAAATAAATCTGTATGTTCTTCAGTTCTTCTTGCAAAGCAATCTGATGAGAGTTGCTAGGAGTTTGAAAAGTACATTGAATGTCTGAGAACAAAGGAAAACAGATAACTGTATGGAAATTGTAGAAAAAATTGTAAAGAGACTGCCTCGTTTTGAAGCTGGACTCTGCTAAAACTCTGAAGTCCACTCGCCTTACATACAGTATTTGAGGACCTTCACTAAAACTTCATAGTATGTCACTTCATCAGGAAAACAAAACTCGTCAGCCCGGAAATTAGTTTTAAAAGAATCCCTTTTTTCATGAAAAATTACTAATCCCTCAAAACCAAAACTGCCTGCAGAAAGAGACCAGTTTCAACAAGTTCTACAACTCTGATTTTTTCTTAAGGTGGCAAAATTATCAGAATATCTTACTTCAACATTTTCAAAATTAAAATATGATTTCCCATTTCAAAGCAACCTTTCCCTTCAAAATTCAAGCTAATTAGGAAAATAACATATCAAAGATAATAGTAAAAGAAAATTAAACACTTCAAAATTATCAAAACTATCTTTTTTTCAATTAAAGCAAATAAAATAGCTCATTACTTTGCAAAAGAAACCCAAAACTAAACTGTAATAGGCTTTCTTCTGATGTGGGCTTTAAACTTTTTTAAACTTTAAACTTAAATACCAGGAAAATAATTTCTCCATTTGCATGGATTTTGCATATTTTGGTGATCCAGTGCAGCAGAATGCTGCTTGAAGGCTGCACTAAATTGCGCCTCTTAGCTCGCGCAACGAGCCAACACAACTGTCAAAACTCGGTGGATTTAAAAAAATGCCCTTCTGTGGCTTCTTTTTCAATATACTGGCAGCAAAGAGGAGGCGTATAACCTCGATCACAGCAGCTGGAATCAAGAGACACGCAGCAACTGCCTTTTTCATTGACACCCATGACACACACGCTCCAGCCTCTGACAGCAACCTCTGACAACCTTGGGGGAAGCAAACACAGAAAAAAAATCGGGAGATAATTTACCTGTAGCCACATAAAAATACAGACTGGGTTGATATTTACAGCCGCAACCCCGGCCCTCCCCAGGGTACCAGCCCTGCCCCGCCAGCTCCTCCAGAACTTGGCTGTCATCACGGCTGTTCCCGAAAAGAAACCGCGGACCTGGCCCGCAGGGGCTGGCCTGGGAGCTGTATGGACCTGCAACTAAATAGAAGCACGTAGGCACACGTATAGCCACCACTACCCTGCAAGCCTTCCCTTTTTGTAGATTTATATACTGACCTGTACGCACAGGCTGGGGGGGGGGCGTACGCGCACACAGACCAGGATAATTCCGACCCGCTCCTTGTCAGCAGCAATGCTAACATCTCTTGTTCTTTTAAAGCGAGTGTTTCTTCACTTAGAGATACAGAAAGTGCAGAACTGACTAAGAATGTGTCACCTAAGAATAATATTCTTGTGAACGCTGGAAATGGTATGGAATTGTTTTTAGTAATAATGGGGACTTCTTTCTTTGCAGTCTACTGCAAATACAACCTTACAAAAAGCTACTGGTCTCCTTGATGATATTTTCTTTTGAATAGAAGACACAAGGAAAAAAAAAGACTGTGAGACAGTAGGAGAAGAGATAAGAAGAAAAGGAGCCACATTACATAATAAGAATATTTAAATGTAAATTATTTGCTTGGGCCTGAGGGCTTTATACAAATAAACGGATTCAAAATATTACCAATGACTTCCATGCACTTTGCATGCAGCTCTTAGGGCTGGATCTCTGCTTACTGAATTTAAAATTTCCATTGACGTGAATGATTATACTGCTCATTGGAGTCTTTATGTCTCCATCCTCCCTTGTTCTGCCATAAGATCAGTGAGTAGGAAAATGCATGTTTGTGTTGTACCTACAGATGTAAAACAGTGCAAGTTCCTCAAGCTATAGTGACGACTCATCAGAAAAAGCTCATCCTCCCCCAGTCCTGTACCAATCCAGGTAGAATGGGCGAGACTAGTCCTAACCACCTACCTCCTGATAAAGGAAACCAGTAAAAATGCATGGTCATTAATTATCCACCTATGTAATGTGCAAGAGTAAGAATAACCTCATAAATGCAGACCATACTACGCTTATCAAATATCTATTTCAGGAGGGCAAATCTTTCTTGAAAAATTTAATTAATAAAAACTTGATGAATTGGCTGATTTTATAAATATCCCTCTTTGCCCTTCTGTGACTTTCACTGCTGGATTCTACCGTCATTTCGGTACAATTTACTATGGACTAGATTTTCAAAACGTCTAAGTGCCGAAGGAATGCAGATAAGCATCAGATGGGACTTCTCACAGCTGCCTAGAAGTCCACCTCTGCATCTTAACACCCAATTATCTTTTGAAGATATGGCTGCTTCTGGCTCAATTATCTGCAGCATAAAATACAGCATTGAGAGGTACAAGACTGTAGCTATAAGAATAAGCACATATACTACTGAAAAAGGCATACAACGTGTTAGTTACAGGGTAAAACTAGCTCTCTCTTCCAATAGGATTAGCAGTATTAAAAAAAAAAAAAAAAGTTTGTCTTTCAAGACTTGTAAAAGCAATATACACATGACTTTGTATCTGCAGAAATTAATGTACTGACATAAGGAAAGAGCACAGGGCAAGCAGCTGATATCCTAAATGACTCTTAATAGTATTTTATGTGCTAAAGTCAGTGGACTGTTTGTAGAACAAGATGCTGTTCGGTGTGAGTTACATTTCACCCCTGCAATTTATTCTCTTCTGGGCCACATTCAGAAATCTTAACTTTCTTATAATCTTTGGGGTTTTTTTCCATTTTTCTCCATCTCCAATCTTCTCCGACAGAAACAATTTCAAAGAAAACCTACAAGCACTGAGCAGCCATGTTTCCGGTGTATACAAAACAAAGATCTACTGATGTCTGTGGGACTGACGTACTAGGAACTGGCAGTTGTTTATTTAAAACCATTTCTTTTAAACTGTTAACCAAACTGTTCTGTACCAACTAGAAGGTAATGACTTTTTGACCAACAGTTTAATACAGTGAACTGAACCCTTTTAAATATTTACAGATAAATATTTATGGTCATAGCTGTCATTTTCCTCTGTTATTATTAACTTTTTTTTTACTGCCATGTCCATTGTCATGTTATGGGAAAACTGGAAATGTTACTGTCACCAGTTTGTTGCACCCCTTCCCTACTTCCAAACCACCTGAAATGCTGTATGGAAAACACGTTTCCTGAAGTTTTCCCATCTCCTTTGAGATTTGGTTGAGGAGCAGAGTATCTGCTTAGAACAGGGTATCTTTTTCATACAGTTTCTTGTTACATACAATTTACTTTTACGTGTTGACACCATTCAAATAAAAAGCTTTTGAAACGGTGTTACGTATAATTTTAGTCTGGAGTCTGAATAAGCGAGAGTGTCAAAAGAAGCAGAGAAATATGGGGAAGACCATCCCATTTCATTGTGAGCTATCTTTATGGCAGTATTTTTTCTGGGCAGAAGAAACAAAATACAGAAATGTGAGGATGTAGGGTGATCAGCATCTTTTGGTATCTGTTGATTAGTCAGCAATACCCCTCTACCGTCAGAGACATTTTCATTGTGGCTTATGAAAATCAATATCATTTTGACATACAAAGCTTTAAGAAATATGAGATTCAGGCACAGGAACACAGATGTCTAGTGTTATTTTAGACATTTTAGCATCGCTTTCAGTTATCTAGATTCCACTTACTGAAGAAAGTGCTATAAGAACAGATGGACAACACAATACTTCTATTAATCAGATAGTATTCATCCAACATTAGTTCTAAAAAAAATGTTACATTTTATATGTAAATTGGAGCTCAAACTTAGGCATAATGTTTAATATCTCCGAAATAGCTAGTATTTTAAACCAAAATAAGTGAAATAAATATAAAAAATTAGTAATGTCAATGTAAGCCTTTGTAATCTACAATTTATTTTCTATATTTGCCTACAGTAGTACCTGAAAGATAATCTTACTGATTCCCCATGTTTTTATAGCCAAAGCGCAAACCATAATGACATTTTTTTAAGACATCTAAAATCACAAATTTGAGCATTAAAACTTTAAACCACATTTCAAAAGTAGTAATGCTTTTTGTCTACACTGTCATATGACCTCCAGGGAAAGGAGAAATAAAGTGGAAAACCCTCGGCACTCCACGATCACGTATTCAAAACGCAGTAAGGCAGATTTTATGCCATAGGTACTAGAGGTGTTTGGAGATGCTGGTGCTAGTTTCCCAACAGACATTTCCCTAAGGACCGAGCACCGACGCTGCACCTGACACACTTGGTTAAAAGCCTGGGGCCACACATACAGTGCAATATGCTGCCTGCACTCAGCAAGCCAAAAATAGGGGAAAACAGTGATTTCAGCTCAATGGGTTGGCTCGCAGGAGATCTACGTGTTCAGTAGCTGGGTTTCGGTCTTTATTGATGATTCTATGCGGCAACGAAAACACAGCTCGAGTTAACAGAACCCGCAGTATTAATAACGGTATTCCCCCTGCCACCGCCGCTCTGAAACAGGCAGGTCATTTTCCATCAACCTTTCAGGTTCCCTCTTGCTTATCTGGATTTGAAATTGTCATTCATCCATTCAGCAAGTACCACCTTCGACATTAATATCTGTCTTATTCAAGAATGTGAAAAATACCTCTCGGGGAAAAACTAAGGACGTTCAGGCTTGTTCATTTATCACAAAAGGAACGCGGCGATTTGGCCACGGTACCTAAATAACTTTGCGAGGTGAAAATGGCAGGAGCCGTGGGGGGTCTTTGTTTGCTACAGAAAATAAAAAAGAGCTGGAGGTTAAAAGTCAGTGAAAATCAAAGCAGGAATTAGACACACAACTTTAAATGTGCGGTCGATCTGTCACTGGAAAAAACCTCTGGGTAATCACGAGGTCCTCCATCTCCTGAAGCTCTCCATGCCACCCGCCGTGTCTGTCCAAAACCTTCTGAGACCTTGGTCAGACAGGTCAGACTGGGTGAACTAATATCTCCATGGCCCAACAACCGTCACAAGTCCGTCCTCACATGTAGGGTGGAATGAGATTAATACCAATTGACAAATAACTGAATTTTTATCCCCAAAGCCTAGCTGAAGTTCTGTGGGGAAAATAACTGCAGGTTTTCTTTCATTCCCATTTCTGGAATGTTTCCCCTCAGGCTGGGGGAAGGCTCTGGGAGCACATCCCCTGAAATTGTAACCTCAGAGGCTCTGGCAAGCAGGGAATGAGGAAAAAAAACGCTAAAATGAAATTGCTTTGGCGCAAAACATTTTTGCTCCAGACACAAATTGAGCAATTACTGTCATACTAATTATTCTTCAAAGGTGACCTTCACAATTCTTGATGATTCTCTCCCTTAACAGCACTGTATTCATCAGAGTCTAACAAATATACAGAAGTGGGTAGAAAGGATGGGGGAAAAGGAAATAAGAAACATCTCCTTAACACGTGATCCCCCAAAGCTGAAGAAGAAAATCAATGATCTTAGAAACCTCCTTTCACAGAAGCTTTGGAAGGTATCTTTTCCAAACTCAAGGTTCAGTCTCATCAGCTAACACCTGGGGAATAAAACCATTTTCCACCTAAAAATTTTATTGTTCTCTCTTTCTACATTTAACACAAACAACATTTCCAGGTGTTTCAGCTGAAGAATAAATTTTTCCCCATTTTTTTACTTTTCAAATGCCTGTTGTGTTTGCAGTGACACAGACTCTGGACTAACACATCTGGTCTGTGAACGCAGTGTAAAATACAGCTATGGAAAGCAGGTAACAACCTGAGATGGATTCTGCTCTTAAATCCCATTTGCAATTTGGAGTCTCTACACTATTCAGACAGTAACACTGCTCTTACGAGCTGTATGCAAATATATCTAGGCTAAGGTCTAAAGCAGTTATATAAAAGTAAAGACTCTGCAAGTACATTCGCTTTGGGCCTGTGCTGCTACACATAGGATGTGGTGTGTCCAGATAAGAAATTTTCCTGAAATTCCATCCAAATTCATGGCTTGGTAATAAAATATGCCATGTACCTGAATGAGGATGCATCCTATCATGGTCCTTTCTGTGGGGAATACCCTGCTTCCAATGGAATACAATAATAGCCAGGGAGCAACACCATTGCTGTGGATGCCAGTTTTGCTGTTCAAATCATGAAAAAGATTTATATCCTGTACTTGAGCTTTTTTTTTTTTTGGGGGGGGGGGCCGAGGGGAAGCTTTGTGTGCCAACCTATCAACCTCTCCGTCACACCTCTTTTTCAGATAAAATGTGCTTTGCCTGAGTGATCATATTAACACATGTAATGAGAGTAAACATCCAGATTTATCAGTCATGCTGGGGAAATAGCAGAAACAAAGAATTTAGCAAACCTAAAAATAAAACAAACCTAAACCTACTTAACACTAGTAGTTACAATCTTAAGCAGGCTCAAATGAGCGGCCGTGCCATGGAATTATTGGAAGTCATTCAATGTTTTATATCTCTGATCCAAGACACCAAATTTTAGCCTTTTCATTACAGCCTCTGCACAACACACACTTTCTCATTCATGTGCCCTGTGGTTTATGCTTCTCATCTGAGCAGATGTTTTGCAAATCATAAATTAAAGCATAGCTTTATTGCCTCTCATTTCTCTGACATTATTGGCCTTGTCATGGGTCCCAGATACAGGATTTTATGACATGTACTAAATTCCTCTTGGTCGTTTGTTACATATAACTTCAGCTTAATAGCTTTGTCACCGACAACTTTTTTTTTTCCTTTTTTTTTTTTTTAAACAAATAACAAAATTTCCCAGGGTTTACACCTGGAAAGCTAATTTACTTGCTGTTATGGGTAATGGTAAAATTCTTATTTGAATGCTTCTTACTGATGCCGACGTTACTTTTAGAATTTCACTTGATCCAGCCAAGAATCAGTTAACTTCAAAATAATTTGAGTGTGTTTTGTTCACCTAATTAGTTGGACTGATTTAGGTTTTTCATAATTTTTAAGACTTACAGATTTAACTTTTCCAGTTAAGGAATATGCAATATATTAGGTAAACATTTTTTCTCTTGAGAAAATGTTCTAAACACTAAAAATGCTTTTTTTTCTCTCCATTTTTTAATCACACTGCATTGCCATGATTATTCAGGATGGTGCCAGTTTTCGTGGAAAAAAACCAAACAAACCAAAACAACAAAATGTGAGGTTAAAGTAATACTCTCATAGATCCCGAATGATTAATGAAAACTTGAAATAATGCAGATTATTGTAACTGGGAGAACTCTACCTGTCAGTAATGCTTGACATCTCACGTGTTGCTCAATGCACCACTCCAGAGTCATTACACAATGAGCAGGACGCTTCCTGGGATGGCCCCACGGAAACTGGAATCAATGAGAAAGAAGAGAAAGTAAATGCGATCTCAAAACAAGCCAGCTAAAAGGCATATACAATAAATGACATGGGGAAGAAAGGAAAACTTTTCTTAGCTACATATTTTAAGAGAACAAACAAAAATTGTTGATTTTGTACGGAATGTAGTAGGTATGTAAATTCTCAATTCTATAAACCATTATTTGTGCAGGAACAAAGTATAAAAACACGAGGACGAACAGAAAGTGTTTATGAGAGCAGATCCTTAATAAGAGAGAGGCTTCCCTTCCTCTGCTTTCTTCTTTACACTATTTTCCTTCAACAGAGAAATAATTTAATATAGAAAAGTACTATAAGTTTTCTACATCCAGCTTTAGAAATTTTATTTAATGTATGTAACTCACCAAGAATTTGACCCTATTTTTCTCACCTATGTCAATAGGAATTTTGGAATAATTACAGTGGGAATAGCACTTTGGCTTCAAAAATTAGCTTACTTGATCTAACTAGAATACCAGGTTGTGAATGAACACAAGAGGGAGAACAAACCACACATTTGCAACGTTTGCAGCATCACAAATTCGTAGCAGGTTGATGTAATCCATGAAGCCCAGTATGAAGAACAAGGTTGAGACTGTTTAAATCAAGATGATCAGAGCCAAGTAGAGGCATTTTTTACCACCGTTTCCTATCTGATTCTGAAAATAGGAGTGACTGACCTCTATTCTTCTCTCACTTAAAGCAAACATAAACCTCTAAACCCAAGATTTTATTCCCAGGTTCTTCAGCCAGCTAAAATAGGAAAAACAAATTGTGGTCCACAAATGTATCTTAATTCACAACAGATGTTATTATATAACAAAACACATGTCCAGACTATGACTTGGAGTAAACCAGGTATAAGTTTGGTGAGTAGTGATGTCTTCAAATGTCAGGAAGGTTTAGTTAATATAAATGAAATCTCAGATTGCTATGTTTCAATTTGAACTAAAACTGCACAAGCAGAACCTCTCAAAGGCACAATCCTACTAACAGCAGGATCCCACTAACTGTAGTGTTTCTCTTCATATGCAACACATTTCTGTGTACTCGGGAAAAAGCAGCTTGTACTAACTCAATCCTTCCCGAAGAGTAATACATTTAGATGAAGACTATTTGAATGGAATGTAAGTAATGGCACTAATATACTCATTGAAAGTTACACTCAATTGCAAAGTGTCTAGACAGTACAGCTGGACTTACAAGCACTCTACTATTCCTAGGTCCATTAGTTTATTCTAGCAGTATTTTATAACTACATACATTACTATGTTTTAAAAAGTATTGTAAAAAAAAAATAATTGGAAGAACCACAAGTGAACTGAAATCAAAAATTATATGCAAAAGCAGAAGAGAGTATCAGCTGCCCAGCCATTATTTTAACAGGATTGCAACTCAAGACAGTTCTGCCATTGCATTAATATTGCTAGGTCTCCCTGTTTCTGGTGTGATTGGTGTCTGACCATGAAAGACTTTTATAATGAGAGCTTTAATTATGGTATAAAATAAATATAAGAGAGCTTATGCTAAGCTATTCAATGACCACCATATTTCACTGTTTAAGTGTAAGCTAAAGACTTATTTGTTTGACCTAGCTTACTCCTACTTAGCCAAGCTACTAATTTTATTATCCTTTAAAGTGCTTTGGGATGCATTGCATGAAGGGCATAACGGAAGTTTGATTTTGATTGATTATACATTAATTTGCATAAACCCCACAATGCAAATCAGTAAAATTTTCATTGGAGATAATAGATGTTAAGCACATTATGCAAGGTTTATATTTTTTTAAATTGCTTGTAAAAATTATTTATGGCATAATAAAATAGGACAAATAAAATTGGCACCTTGCAGTAGCAAAAATGTGAGCCTATTTGATTCTGTAGCTTTCAAGAGCAGACTATGCAATAATGCATGAAACATGCACAGAACTAAAACTAAATACACACTGTAGGAATTTTTGCTTCTCTGCAATTTGATTTATGGCCAAATTTCCTCTCAGGCTGAAGGCCTGTATATTCTGCCTTTAAAGTATAGGCTTCCACACAGCCCAGTCTTGAATGAGTTGTGAATTTTACTGTGGGTGCTGTACATGTGTTCTGCACTCTCCCTTTACGATGCCATAACATACAGGCAACCACGCTGGGAAGACTGATGGCCAGAAAACAACAGCTCCACAAACGCAGGGGTGTCAGTTTTTCACTCTGTAGCAGAACAAGCCGAGATTTAAAAACCTTTTGGTGAAAAATCCCACCCACATTCTGGCAGGATACTGGTCTGCTCTCCCATTCGTTCTTGGACAGTCACCCAACTACCTGAAGATGCATGTTTCTGTCTCTTTGTCTCTCTAGACTTTTCCCTGGCAATCTAAATCTGTAACCCTTTCCACATTATCTATGCCAATCGCTGGTAATAAGTGTTAAGTAAATTCTCAGCCATGCTAAGTAATATAGCTTTCTAGACCAAGAAGCCAAAGTAGAGAGCTGAATCAAAAATCCTTAAACGCCATCATTTGTTACTATACGCATCAGAGCTCAGTATTCCCATGCATTCAAATGCTCACTTTTAGAATTAACATCAGGTTTGCAAGTTGAAGCCTTTAGACTACAACCTCTGGCAAGAGACATTTTTTTCATATACATCTAACCAATGCAAACCCAACAAGAAACTGTTCAAATACCCTTGAGTTAAGAAGTGAACAACATGTACAGCAAAATGTTCTCTTTTCACTTCAAAATTAGTGTGAATGATACAAATAGTCACAGGTATATCTAGGGGGAAAAAAAAAAAAAAGAAAGAAAGAAAAAATACCCCAATCATGACTCTTTCAGCAGCAGCTAATAAATACACACTTGAAATTCATACTGGTCTCTCAGAAAATATGTGAAAATATTGACAGAAATAATGATCCAAACTTTAAGCCAGTTCAAACATTTGTATTTTGTGTCTGTCTCCATATGTTATAAAACACCCAGCTCAAATCTCCTCCTCCTGATTTTTTGCAGAGCTGGAATCCATATTAAACCTGTTTTGACTTCTTTCTTATTTTTATAAGATGCTCTTTCTTAGATAGTTTTGTACTACACAGTATTATTTCACCGCTGGGAATGATACTGCAACTTGAATTAGCACCACGGAATTACAGAAAAGTCCTCACTAACTGGTCTTGTTATACCTTCATTTGCATTTTGCTGAAGTTGAATCTCAAAGTACATAATTCAGCTGAAGTACATAAAAATTAATCTCCTGATTATCAGCTTTCAAGGAAGACAGGTGCAGAAGTACTAGTTCTGAGTATCACAGGAAAGTAACTAAATATAAGGGAAACAAATCTATATTTAGCATTTGCATACTATACCTTGTTTCAACTCAACTTTTATAAATTCAAATTATTTGGATAACTGTCCTTCCATATTTCCATAATACTGTTTGTTTATAGAACGTGTGTTTAGAAGGGTCACATTTTATTTTTTTGCACCTGTCATTTTATATATTTTATATATTTTCATTATTTTATATTATTATATTTCTATATACTGCTGTTATTATTTACAATTTTAATGTGTAAATAATAGTCACCCACTTCACCTCCTGCACGGTCTCCCACTCCAAACCATCAGGCTGTTGGCTGTTCACAGATGACCCCATTGGGTCTTCTGTCTTCAGCTCTCTTCTTGGGCTTCACAAGAAAAGTTTGTGAGCTTCAATACTTTAAGAACTACAGAATATCTGCCCTGTTAGTAATCAAGTTCCTCCTCTCATCCTGATATTCTGAAACCTTTTTTTTTTTTCCTTACAAAGGCCAAGATTCCAACTTGCAGAAAAATGAACAGCATCCAGTTTACCACTGGGAGGAGTTACAAACCTGGCCAGCAATTCACAAGCGTTGACAAACAGCTTGTGTGTAATTTTTTTTGTAGGATCACGACCGAAGGCCTTACTGAAATGTCATCAAGAAATATGGAGGATCTCACCAGCCTGACTGCTCCCCACCTTCAGTGCCAGTTCCCCCCTGTCCTGGAGCACGCACTTACACATCGGTTTTCGTAAATAATAGTATAAACTACCGTGTTCTGTAGTTGGCAATGAGATGCACTGACATGATAGATTTAGAAATAGTTTTTATATATATATATATATATATACACACACAAAAAAAAATCTCTTAGCACACAGGGCTTAAAATTATATTTCTACTTCCATGACTTTCAGAGCTGTTCCATAATATTATTAAAACTGACATCTGGTTTCTAATATTCAGATTTCGTCTGTTCTATCTTCAGTGCTAAAAGAGGTATATACAGACATTTCCTTCCAACACTATCAGCTATTTATTAAAACTGATGGTAACATTTCCAGGTCTTTACTGTTGTATGAATAGTGAATAGGAGTCATAAAAAATGTCATCAACATTGCAAAACTAAAGGATAGTAGGATGTACACAAAAAATGCAGCTCTGGAAAGTTGGTGGTGTTGTTTGCTTTTGAAGGTAATATTTAATGGATTTGTGTTTCTATTTGTGTGGATTTGTGAAAGTTAACTTGTAATTAATTATAACCAAAGAACCCTCCATTTTTTAAGAAAAAGAATATGAAAAGGACTCAGTAACTGAAACCTGCAGTATTTTACATACCCTGCAATTGAAATAAGGCATGGAAAAAGGACTAATTTGACAATGGCAAAATCGCTGATATTATTTAAGAAGCTCATTATGTAAAGCATTCAACTTGTTCTCCGAGCTCAGCTGAAGTTTTGGCTGGCTTCCTGCACTTGTTAAGTCTTTTCTGTAGAAACTAAAGAGCTACCTGTCTAATCAGATATTAATAAGGCTGTTCTCAGCTTATTTGGGAACTATACATAGAAGCAGCATCAAAAAGAAAAGGACTTCAGTTAAAAAATTACCTTATGGTTTAAGAAAAAAAATAATGTACACAAAGTTTGTCAGCTTTGTTTTGAGAAGTTAAGACTTACTACTTTAAATTGAGCTTTTATACATACATTTCCACAGAAAAATATTTCCAAGTTTTCAAGAAAAGCATCACTGAACAAGGTTCACAGCACTCTAAAGCTTATTATAGTATTTTTTTTAATGTCGCTGGATTTTGAATTAACTCATATGTGTCCATCTGGGAGTCGTGAAGGAAAAGCATCTACATAAATGACTCCCAGCCAAAGCATAACTACTTGCTACCCAGTTCATGCTTGAAAATATCTGGAAGCTACTCACAAAGACCAACTACAAAGTTATCTTTGGTGAACTACACCTGCCTTGGGCTCTTAGGGGAAAATCTTCAAAAACATAGCACTGTTCTGTGACTTCTGTTGAGCTCAGGGCTGTTTTGCCACTGACTTCCTAGAGGAAAGGAGTGAAAAAGCATTAGAGAGGACATTTCTTAGTGTTCTCTACAATCCCACCTGCACTGCCTTGGATGCATTGAAAGAGTTTGAAAACAAACCACCACGAGGACAAAAGCCTCCCAAGAGACGTGATCTTTCAACATCTGTTTCCTCCCGTTTGTAGAAATCCCTATTGAAGAACTCCGCTGCCAGGCTCTGCGGGACTCCGGTACCTCTCTCCAGCCCGTCTCTCTTCCAGCTTCTCCAGTCCCCGATGTCAGAAGCAGTGCTCTCTTCCCCATAAGCGAGGTTTCAGAGCTCTCTCCTCTCAGCTGAAGGCGCTCGTTTGCCATCAAGGGTGTTCTCCTTCCCCAGTATGTAAAAAAGCGAGTTCCCAGGATGCTGCGGCTCTGCTGCATCCCTCTGCCAGAACAGCAAGTAACGCTCCTAAGTGTTATTCAAACTGGACTCCGTCCAGACGATCTCTACCCAGAGATATCCTTATTTTGTATATGGGACCTCATTCTTACTCCTTGAGGACAGAAGAAGTATGGTAATAAGTATTCAAATACCATCTAGGAAGAATATGGAAAGCCATGCCATATACATGTACCTTAAAATATGCCACCATCAGCTCTGCTCCTATACCCGAAGTATTAAAACGATCACTACGAGCTCACACAAACAGATGTGTCACCAGATATACTTCCATTCCCGCCTGCAGAACTGGCACTTTATTATGGGAATCTCTCTGGAGCATTCACAACAACAAATGCCAGAGAAAAGATTTTATAATGCCATTCAGGAGACAAGCATTGTCCAGTAAACGTGGCAAGCTAGAAGGGAAGATGGAGGAGACAACATTTTTTTTTCTAAATGGCACAAAAAAGTAGCTCAGAAAAATATTGTGACAAGTGCAAGGAGCGCAGGGAGTCAAAGTAGAAACACTGTTTTAGATGTTATTTTAATGTAGGGACACTTTAAAAATGCATTAAAGCCACTTCACCAAAAAAAAAAAAAAAAAAAAAAAAAGTGAGATACTTCATCTCAACCCTTCTTGCAGCTACTACTTGTAAACAAACTCAAATTATTTTATCCCTCCTATTCCTTTGGATCAACAAGTACGCGCTTAAGCTAAAGCATACAAGTAATCCCACTGAGCACACTACACTGGAACTGCGCAACTCGGAACCCAGTTTGCAGCCCTGACTTAACTCCCCTAAGTCCCAAGTAAAGTCAGCGGCAAAATATAAACCGGAGTAAGAACGAGAAAATCATACCCAGTTTGCACTGTGAGCCTGCTGCTGCTTCAGCAGCGATAAGGAGCGATTGTGCCACTGGCACCTCTGTGGCACCTCAGCCGCACCGCAGAACGCCCTTGTACTTGGTGCTGGTCAAATTTAGAAATCCCCTGTTCCCGCGAGTTTACAATCAAACTAGACCGAACTTTGGTGAAATAGATACCATAAGAGAAACCACATCGAACAGCCCCCATTTTAAAAGGTTCCCGAGAATAACTTCTCAGGAACCGGTGCTTCCGACTCTCGTAATTCCTCCTGCTGAAATGGTATTTTGGGCACCAATACAGCTTCGGTTCAGCTTGGGCATTACAGGACTGAAAATGACTTAATATCAGTTACTCTTTTTTAACCATTGCTACATTAGTTAATGTTTTCTTAAATGAAAACTAAACACTTCTGATCTTAGATATTAAAATTTATTATAGATTTTGAAAAGGCTCAGTGCAGAAGCAGAGGTCAAGTTTCATTTGTCTTCTGACTGAAATTCTTGAAAAGGGGGGAGAGCCTTCTTTTTTACGAATAAATTAGAGAATTTCAATATAGATATTACAACACTAAATGGATTTTTCCAGAGTACATTACATCCATTAAATAAATCACTGTTAAACAGAGAAAAAGAGAAGACTTTGAAAAGAAACATAATTCCATACAACTTCATGACAGAACGAATTAATCAACTACCTGTAATCTCAGACACTTGCTATAGAGCCCATATAGGAGGAAGAAGATACAGATCCATGAGATATTTCATCATTATGTGAGATTATGGAAAATAAATTTTGTAAAGAAAGATCATTAGCTTGAAAATTGTCCATATCAAGTATCCAATTAGACGTGGCAAAAGTGCGGCAGAGGAGAGGAGAGGAGAGGGCGCTCCCGCAATCCACTCCAATCCCCGTGACGCACTAACGTAATCGCCTTGAATGATATATAAAGGAGAACGAGGAGAACTGTACAGCAAGTCTTATTTCTGATGGGAAATCAAGAATGCTCATTGTGTCGAGTGAAAAGACTCAATCTCACCCCATATCTCAGTCTCCAAGGTAGCTTATATTGTGCTCATTTCCCTACTGAAAAGATCTTTAATGTTTATATACAGAAAAAAAAAAAGAATTAGACCACTTCATGAAGGTTCATAGGAGATTGAGACAAAGGTGGAAACAGAGCAATAGTCACTCTCTAGCACTATTAATATGCATTTTGCCTTTGAACAGACACTGGCCAGTGTAACAAAGAGTTTGTGAAACTAACTGAAATAAGTAAATAAGATAAAATGTACATGTGTGCGTGTATATGTAAAAATACACATATATTCTCACATGGCTCAAAAATTTGTCAATGTGTAAAGCACAGCAAAGAGACTGAAATTCCCAAGTGAAAAGATGTCATGTAAGCCTCCTCCAAAAGCATGGGATGAGAAGAAACTTACTGGACCTGAAAGAAAATTTGCTTTTCAGTGTTGCCTGAGCCAGGACTTGCCAAATATTTTGCCTTTTTTCTACAAAGAAGAATCAAATTCATATTTAATCACAGCCGTGGTCTTGGATAAATCACAACTCTCTGATTTTGCTTCCTCTGCCATCCTTACTTTTGTCTAGTTTATTTATACTTTCCTTCTTGTTCAATAACACCTTTTTAAAAGCGAGGAAGGAAAAAAAGCATTGCGATTCAAAAAGCATTGATAATCAAAAAAGAACTGACTTTTCACAGAAGTTGATTAAGTGAGAAAGTACTTATTTTCCATACATACTCAGGCTGTCTCTATAATTCCTCTTCAGCATGATCCAACTGATATAATTCCTTAGACAATTACTGTCTCCCCTACCAAATGGGAAAAGACATTAAGATCCTAAAGCATCGACAAGTAAGTGCAACAAATAAAAAATAAAAAAAAAAAAAAAATCAGATGAGTTTACTTCTCACCAAATTCATCTTTAGTGTTCTAATGAAAATTTTCTTTGACCTTCTGTGTGTCCTAGAAATAAGGGCCTGTACAGGACCAATAATTTAGTTAGTGATGACATTAAAAAAACTAATTCTGAAACTTAGGCAATTTTTAAAGTATTTTCCTAAGGTGAAGTCAAATGTTAGTTATGGAAGAGGAAATTTATCCATTTGGCTAGGAAATAAGCTCTTATTTTGGCTGTCTGCCTTGTGCTGCTTTCTAAACACTGGCAGCTGAAGCATAAAGAAGAAAGACTGGAAAAGATAAATAGGGTAGAACTGCTTAAGGTCTCTGCAAAGTTTAATGAAAGATTTATCTCTTGAGGGTAACGTTCCTCTTTCTTTTACTGAAACAAGAGCTTGATAACCTCTCATTGTGCATTTGATAAATTACATCTTACAGTCATAACTGAGTAAATAGAAATTATAAAAGGTCAAAGCAAGGTCTAGTTGTCTGAGTCTTCCAATATGAAATATCCAGAAGAAACTAGCTAGCATCTAAAGCACTTTTAATTACAGAAATAAGGATGAACTGTGATACAGTGATATTATAACAACAGAAGAAAAAGATTCCTCTGCCTTTCTGATGGGAAGTATACTATACTGTTCATACGTATAACACCACTAATTACAGCAGAGAATTAGATGAATGTTTATCACAGAAGCAGCAGAGGCCGAAATGGTCCATTGAGTTTGCTCAAACCAGCTGAGTGAGTATCTGTAGAGTAACTACAGTCCACTGCTTTTTACTTAGTTTCAAAACTCTTGCTGCATTTCTATATACTCAAGGCACATAAATGTCAAACCCTGACTGAGAAACTCCATGGTTCACAGAGCCGTAACTAGGAGATACGTTTTTGTACTTTGGCTTTGTCTTTTAATGCTCCGTATACCAGAAGTGATCCAGTGCAAAGAGAAAACCATATTTTTTATTGAAAACAGAGCTATGAAGAAAGACACTGATTCCATTACATGTGTGCATTGATTTTTTTGATTACTTTTTCTTTAAAAAAAAAAAAAACCAAACCACATCACCACAGACATGTAATGTGTTTTTGGTTTAGTTTGGTCTTTATTTCTCTCAAGATGTAGAAAAACTACTGTAACATCTGGAGGCAACTAACTTGCCTGCTCAGCAAACAGCAGGCCACTTAAAAGCTTTTAGAACTTGGGTCCAAAGAATAAGGTGTAAGGATCCAGTGTGGTACAAGGACTCAGGGCTCCTACATTTCTCCTCAATCCATGGATAATCCAGAATATGCTCATTCATAACTCTACAGTCTCCCTGTAAAAGCTAACCACTTATAAGAGGTGAAAGGAAACTTTCTTTTCATAAAGTATATCATTATTAATTTTATTCCCAGTAACACATAGTTTATTTTATAAATGCTGTGAGGGTATGAGTTATTAAAGCTGTAGACCTGCAGTCTAATTCTTTTCCAGGACAATTTATCCCTCATTCAGTAATTAACACCATTACAGGTAATAAAAGCAATTTAAATTTCTCAAATTAAAGAGAACAGAAATTCTCAATGGGTCACTTATAGATATGTTCGAAGTAGAGAGCTCTTTATGAGGCACGTAGAGACCTCTGGGATTCAACGAAATTGATCCCATATCACAAACACTTTAATTTAATGTACCTCTTGCTAGTCGCTTTTAATGAAGTGATTATAAAAAGGGCATCCTACTTTATTAAGCATTAACCTTGATCACTGCTAGGTAAATCATGAGATCAAAGAACTTAAAGATATCCAAATCAAAATGAACCATTTTAAGAAAGGACATGTGCGACCCTTAGTAGCAGTAGTATTACCTAAAATCTCGTCTTTGCAAGGAGGAGGTATGAATTTTGTCTGTCTTCCTAGTAAGTGTTTAAAGGAAGCACACAAGATACAGCGTCTGGAGCTATTTTGCAAAAGGCTCTACAGCACAAATCTTCAGTGTTTTTCCATGGAATTTGGTTTCTGAAGATGGAGGATACTACAGGATGCGATCTATAACATTTATGTCACAATCATGCTACCACTGAACCCAAAACTATCCACTTACTGGGTTTTAACTTTGGATATATGTGGGTAAAGTATAAGCATAATAAAATAAAGGAGCATTAAAAAAATGTATTAATTTAAATAGTACATGAGATGTATAGTAAATATTAAGAAACAGCAAAAGAGGGAACAATAGATCCTGGACAAAAATACAAAACTCAACATAATGGCATCTGAACTAGAGTGGAAACAAACACAAGTCTTTGCCTTTAGAATGCCTTGAATATTAAAAAACCAACCCAAAACACCAATGAATTTTTTACTTGGGATTTCAGTCAGAAATGTATGTCAATACATTTAGAGCTGGTAAGTTAATTGGGAGATGGTGATCAAGCAGCTAAGGCAGAGCCGCTGTGTTCTTCATCAGCTCCAGAGCAGATTTTCCTGAAGCTCTGTAAAGGGATAATACCAGCTTCATGTCTTCATGTGCCACAACATGCCCTTAAAATAAGAAAAATCTAAAAGATCACCCTTGAGAAAAGTCCTCAGTCCAAATAGCAGAACTCAAGACTCAGCCATTAACTCCCCATTCTGACTACTGTGTTGATCAAGGTGGTCAGATAGATCTAGATATTCACTTTGTGTTGCATTTGCAGTGTTGGCTCCTTTCCTGATCACTGTGGCACCTAGGAGAATGGGCCTGGACCTCTAATGCAACTATTCAAATTAACACTGCCACTAATTTATCAAAAGTATTAATTACAACATTTAAGTGCTGTGTATTTAAAGGGGAGATCAGAATCATTGCAGAAAATAAAACCACACCAAAAAAAAAGATTCTTTTTTGTTGAAGGTAATTTCTCAGAAGTATCAAAATAGGTGTTCTCTAACTGATTAATTTGAATGCTGTAACAAAGCTACAGACAATGGCTATAGATATCTTGCTGGTTTTGAACAGAGAGGCTGACGATCAGTTTTTTTATTACATGGTTACTTCCCCATTTCTTTACCTGAATTCTTTAATATATGAGAAGGTCAGTGTCACTTTTATTATGCGTTTCACCTCAGCCACCACTTGCTGATGAATCTCCATGAACGTAAATAATCTGTGTAAAATGCAGAAAGAAAAGTAAGATATTAATGTATTCGGGACAAAGCTGTCATATAATTCATGACATTGATTTTTTTTTTTTCCTGTGTGCTCAGTTTTCTATTTAATAATAGTATCAGAAAACATTAATTCTGGAGAAGCAGAAGGAGAAACAAAAGAGGAAGCAAAGGGAAAATAGGAAAAGTGACAATCTCATTATTATTTAAAACAGATTTTATTTTGACAAGGGAAAAAAACTTCATCCCTATCAGTACCAACCATAAATTAACATTTAAATGTTTCAAGCAACAAATCATTTTGATTAAGAACACTAAAAAAAACCCTTAGCAAAATAATTATATCCTTTTTATTCTATTATAAAGCAGTTAAAATTATGTATTCCTTAAAATATACTGACTTCTAAAAAGTATATTTTAAAGAATCCTTTATGTCAGACATCAAGTTAATTTCTACGCATCTATATATTCCTGACTTCCATCCAAAAAAAAAAAAAAAAAAAAGTAAGAATAATACGAAAGTAATTTAACGTCCTTTGTGAGACAAAGAGCTAAGTCATTACTTCAGGTAATGGTTGCTCTTCAGCGCACAGAGGACGACACGAGCAGGCAGAGACGAGAGCTTTGACTCCTCCGTCGGCGGTGGAAACCCTTGCTCAGAGCTTTCCCTCTCAGGCAGGTCGCATCCCCCGGGGCTGTAACACAAGATGCCATCACGGTGTTTCATTTCCTACACGTTCTCCCTTGGCATTATGGAAAACCACGCAGCCATTTAAAGAGTCACACTTAATAGATTGTCATGGTTTAACCCCAGCAATTAACATCGCAGTGAACTCCTCCCCTTGCCCCTGCTCCGGCTTGGACTCACCCACAGCCCGCAGTCCCTTGGGTTGTACCTGCTCCAAGTGGAGCCTTATCTATGAGCCGACATCTC
>JAVJGG010000037.1:20765390-20809646 GCA_035590195.1 Aviceda cuculoides | reverse complement strand
ACCCCGCGGGGGACCCACGCTGGAGCAGGCTGTGCCTGAAGGACTGCAGCCCGGGGAAGGGACCCACGCTGGAGCAGAGGAAGAGTGCGGAGTCCTCCTCCCCCTGAGCAGGAAGGAGCGGCAGAGGCAACGTGTCATAAACTGACCGTAACCCCATTCCCTGTCCCCCTGTGCTGCTGGGGAGGTAGGTAGAGAATTTGGGAGTGAAGCTGTGCCTGGGAAGAAGGGAAGGCTGGGGGGAGGTGTTTTAAGATTTGTTTTTATCTCTCATTACCCTACTCTGGTAGATTAACCATAAAAAAAAGTTAGTTTCCCCCAAGTCGAGTCTGTTGTGCCTGTGATGGCCATTGGAGAGTAATCTCTCCCTGTCCTTATCTCGACCCACGAGCCCTTTGTTATATTTTCTCTTCCCCGTCCAGCTGAGGAGGGCAGCGATAGAGCAGCTGCGTGGCGCTTAGTTGCTGGCTGGGGTTAAACCATGCACGCCAATATCCAACACTATTCTATAAACTACGAATGATCAGTTATGGTCATCTTAAAACCATGTGAAATAGAAGCTCAGTGACAGATGAGTAGGTCATTATCACTGCATAGTGCTTTATAACCAATATAAACCACTCTGCCAAACTACATCCAATTCAAGACAAAAAACCTGAAAATTTTCAGCACTGAAGAAAGTTCGCGATGTACGGAGTGATGGCACAGACCTGGGAATGGCTCAGAGCAGCAAGGCTCCGTGAGCCTCTCCTTCACCCCGACCCATCCCACAGGCTGCAGATCTGATGTTGCTCACTTGGGTCACATGTGCAGGAAACATGCTTATTCAGGGCTACAGACATCAAGCTTCTCTAGAAATGTTAGTGCCCCATGAAAAAACTATTATGTTTGCTGGCTTGACATGGTCTGAAGAACATCAAGAATGAGTAGGGTAGCAGGAGATAATTAAATCAGAGATACAGATGAAAATGGATTACATAAATTTTATCAGATAAAAAAAATAAATCAATATATAAATCAAGATATAAAAATAAAACCTCCTCAATAGGTTCTTAAGAATTAGATTTTGGGTCAGGGCTACAGAAGAGAAAAATGAGAGTAAATGATTCCGGAAGAAAGATGAGAAGAGTAATGTCTAGAAAGCTACACCAAAGTGAAGGATGACAAAGTCACAAACTTTCTACCAGGCCTCTAGTGAGAACAGGACAGGACTTGATTACATAAAAATTGAAATTAAGGTCAGAAAAAACCTTCTGCATTGCTGTTCTGAAAAAGCAGATCATTAACAGCTGCAATGTAATGTTACTACTCCATTGCTTTTCAGAAGCCAAATACATTCCTCAGTTACACAGGTGAGCCCATGACAGATTTTAAACTGTAGTCTTTATATATTTAAGATATACTTAGTTATTTATATATAATTATGTGATGCCAAAGATGTTTTCTCATTCTTTTATATCTCCTTTTGAAACTGACAGTAGATTTCAAAATAGCAGTCTTTAAGAAATATGACACTAAATATGCTACCTGAGTGTGTGATCACCATACACTTAATTTGTTTTCGGACTGAAACATTTCACACATTTCAAAATGAGATCTAGTTATATCTGTTAACCAGAGAACGCTTTCTGACACAGCTGATTTCCCGGAAGAATTTTGATCAGTTGAAAATGAATTTAGCATATACGTAATTACAAAGTAAGAATTCATCTTGTCAAATCATGTTGATAAAAAAACCAACCAAACAACAAAACAAAACTAAAAAAAACAACCCAATCTTAGAAAAAAAACAGCCACTTACCCCAAATTGCCTCCTGAATCCGCCTGTTTACCAAGGCTTTAAACCATCTTCTACAGACATCCAGTGCCCTCTCTCAGTTATGGTATGACGAGTAGTTAGCAGATCTTCTGAAAAGAGCAAATATAATAGGTGGGAAAACTTACTCCAATGGAGCTATATTAATGCAAATCAACAACTTTAATTTTCTACTTTTGTGCACGGCCAGGACAACACAAGTGACCCATACCGTAACTAAAGTCTACTCCTTGAATGACGAGGAGCAAAAAAATACCTGAAGGTAAAAAACATTGTCATAACTCCTTGTTAGTAATCTTGCCAGCAAATTTTTTACCATGATTGCAAGCATTAGTAGGTTTTTTTGAGTTAGGATGTCATCAATGACTCAGAATATCAGGGTCCGTAACCCCAGCAAATAAAGACTTCTCATTATGATTTTTACAACAGGCCTATAGAGCTGCTTTAGTCTCTAACAAAGATGTTCAGGAAAATTTCCCTTCATAAAATATACATTAGTTATTATGTTACAATACCTGTTATATTTTCTTAAACTACAAAAAAAGTCTCTTGAGAATAATATTCACTATGATGAGAGAATCTTCTGGACAACTTTAGGTCATATTCTATTATTCGATCAGGTCTGACAGAATGCAAGATTTGGTTTTCAATCAGCTCATCTTCAGCAGATGTATATCATTTCAGTTATTCTTTTGATTTCCTAATAGAGGATGATGCAAGCAACACACAAAACCATATCACTTCTATTTCTCTTCCTACTTTTAAGTGACTTTCCATTCTTTCTCTTCCTTTAAAAAATTCAATTAATATTTACTAAACACAAAAGAAATCCAAAATTTAAATGAAAAATATCTTTGAACCAAAACCCCTATTGGTATGTATTACTGTTACTAAAAAAAAAAAAAAAATTAAATTAAATTTTAAAATCCCTGTTTCCACTCAATTCTGAGCTGAAATAGCATTATTAAAATTAGAAATGTCTTGCTTACTTGCAATAAATTTTGTTTATACACAGGGAGACATTTTCAGTTTCAGAACAAAATGAACAAAGTTAAACCCCTCAGTAGAAATAGGCTGATTTTTGAGCTTGCTAATGAACTAGCAAAAAATCCCAAACATTACAAAACTTTTTTTAAAAAAAAAGTATAAAAGCTTATTACAGTAACAATAATAATTACAGTAATAATAGGGCTGGCTGAATCTTATGGTCAGTGGAAGAATATAAATTTGTACTTAGGATCAAATATTATGTACTATACTAAAAATTCATCTTCAGGATGAGAATATCCTTCAAATAGGTAGTTGAAGCTATGGCTTAATTCAAAGCTGGAAATTATAGCAGCCATTGCATAGTGCAGACCTGTCCTCTCTAATGCCGTCTAGTTAGAAAGCGCCCATTCTGCCCATCCTTCCCATTAAGGGAAAGTCAAGAGAATTTTCAAATGTTTCAAGTCTGAGCTTCACAATGTCAAATATTTGTTACTTTAATGCAGTTCATTTATATTTAATTTTATTACACCTTTAGAACCCGATCAAAGTTAAATAAAAAATAAACAAGTGGTGCATAGCATCCAATTACTGCTCTTCAAAGGCCTGCTGAAAGTTCTGTAGCACTTCTAGTTATTGCAAGGTAATCAAAGCTACTATAACATTTCAAATGGTTTATAATTTTGAGTTACTTAAACAGGCTAGAATATAATCGTAGCACTTTATACCAAACAATAGCATGCAGGTGTTGCTAAGGGTAGGTGCTGACAGCCCAACATACCATGGAATACAGATGTTTACCAGTGAACACCATTAATTTGCTTCTTGTCCTGACATGATTAAAAATAAATTTCCAGTGCAGAAATTAATTACTATAGGAAACTCCAGCGGCACAAGCTAAAGACCCCACATATCACTGAAATAATAAACGAAGACCTAAGTAGATAATATAGATTGCCATTACTAAACCAGCAATCTAACAGCTGTCTAAATGTTCAGGAAAACAAATTTTACAGGGGGATGTGAGGTAGAATGTGATCACAGCATATAAAATCATAAACCATAAAAAAAAAGAAAATAATCACAGAATCATAAAGGTGACAGTTAAGGTATATATGGAAGTGCTATTCCTTATTCTTGCAGTATTAGAACTGGGTTGTAATTGGTGAGTCGAGTAAAACTAGTGTAGCACAATGTAACTCTCCATTTCAGAGAACGCCTACTTCAAGTATTACCTGACAGATGCTTTGCCACGAGAATCCTATTACAGGCATAGTACAATTACGGTTATTTTCTCTAGTTTTCAAAATTACAATAATTTCTTTTTATAAAGTGGAATACATCCTGAAGTCCTTGTAAATAAAATTTCTTTCTTCTAAATAAATACCTAAGTCTTAGACTAACAGAATCTTGCCTAGATGCATCCAGAATAAACTACAAATTTGTTCATTGTCTGCTTAGAAATACAGAGAATTATATGCATATAACATTTAATTTTTTTTTTTTTTTTTTACTTTTTTGGTGGTAAAAAAGGGGGATTGGTAATTTAGTGTTGCTGTGGTGGGCACACCTTCAATTTTCTTGGCTTTGTATATTTAAAATGAAATTAAGATGGTCTTCTTGATGTTAATTATACATACACTGTAAAATGACATACTGCAGGCATTTATCTCTATTGAGTCTTCTCTTCTACAGGTATATAAAAATTACCTCCACTAACCTGAGTTTAATTTTACTGAGACAGTGATAGAATATAACTTCGTACTTCACAAAGTCAACTCATTCTGCTTTTGTCAAACTGAAGAACTAAATTTCAATTGCAGGAAGTTTGGATGAGAGTATATCAGTGTTGTTAATAGCAAAGTGAGCCACAACCTTTGCTTGTTAGTATTAGATTTTGCGATGGGAATAAAAAGAAATTAAAATATTTTATTATCTAATGATAAATACTAAATTAATAGCCCAATTTACTACTCAAACATAACTCTATTTTATCTTCCAGCACGATATCAAATTCTAATGGGTATCAATTTTGATACTGATATAAAACTAGAAAAAACACAAATGGTTCTCACAATAAGAAACATATTGGAGATTCTTAGAATAAGTTTAACAGGACTAAAATAATCCACACATGCTGGAGGGGTTTGGGGTTTTTTTGATGGAATGTAAATCTGTAATCGTTGCAATACTAACATTTGTGAAATACACTCTGTAAATATGTTACTACGTATGCAAGGATTTATCTGTAGTGTATCTACCATACAAATTGGCACCTACCAATTTTTTGCCCCTAATGTTTTTGCAGTGTGAAATATTTAACATCACCTTATTATCATGACTTTTTTTTTTTTTTTTTTTTTTTCTCCTGAAGGAGCCTTTCATCAGGCAAAAACTATTGAAATAACTACAGAAGAACCTGAAAACAAAGTAATACTATTGACAACCAGCTGTTGCGGATTCTGTGAATTTCTACAGTGCAAAAGCTGGATATTACAGTACAATCTACACCAGCACCTCCATCTAATCAAATTCTAAGCAGCAGACCATAAGTTTACACACATCCCTGACAAAAGCAGCAGGGAGCAAAGCGAGCCAGGTCAGGAGGAGCCATCAACCGAATTCCTCCAACTCCTAACAAGCTTTGCACAGATTTTTATTGAGCTTTCTCTTGCTCCAAATCCAGGAGGGCATTTTGCTCTCGATCAAACTACGCTTGCCAGAAACCAAACGCACCTCAGTTACGCCGAGACTATGCCCGCGCGGTCCGTAGCGGCAGTAAAAAATGAGCAATCTTGTCAACCTCTGCGCCCAAGGACTTTGCCCATCTGGGGTTCAGGGACGGAACCAGCACCTTCTTCTCGGCTCGTAGGGGAAAAGGCAGAGTAAATCCACGTCGCGTACCTCTGGCACACCGGGAAAAGGGCTCCTGTCCCAGCAGTTGACTCTCTTGCCGGTATCTCGCACCAAAGATACAGTGCCAATATGCATTATCCGTCTTGCCCGAAGTCTTCCTTAGCCAATTATTATTATTTCCAGCTGTTTCAAGAAATTATCTGACTGGAACCTTACCGAAAATAAAGTGTTATGGGTTGCAGTTAGAGGGCAATTATTAACTGCTCAGCACTGGCCCTCAGGACTGTGGTCTTTATTTTTAATATCTTCCCTTCTCGTTTCAAGAACGAATGTATTAATGAGAGGAACACCTTCCCTTTTTTCATTAAAAGCCACTTCCAAGACCATTCTGTTATTGCTCCTATAAGACATCTTTTACACCAGCCATCATAAAAATTTCATCCTTTCCCCATTTACTACATGCTGATGTAAAGATTTACAGCAGTGATCCCATAATAGGGATATTAGCAGAGGCTGCAAAGACATCATTACAGTAACGGAACAATTCATGCTTTACATACTATTTTGAACAGAAAAAGGCCGTGTTTTTTGAATTTTTCTATCAGTGTATTTACTTTAGAAGACAAAGTGCCATAATCCATATTCTGAATCTTCATAAATCAAAATGTAAACACAACAACAGTTCCATAAATTCAAGTATGTTTACACATTTGGAGAGAAATATTTCTAGTAACCAGTAAAAAAATTAATAGTGTGTTTAAAAATATCATATTTCTACTAAAATTAAAGTTCTAAAACATTCTGCAAGAGAGAATAAAAACTAACGTTGGGTCAGAGAAAAGTATTTCAGCTGTTCCAAGGTTCTCCTTTAGCATATAATATATTATTATGTGTTTATATTTTAAGTAAAAACAGTTCCAGAACAGATATGGATTGTTTTGAAAATGCTAGAAACATTTATTCAGACCCTTCCAAAATATTTCTGATTTTTGCATTATATATTTGTCAAAATGAATGCTGCCTTTCAAAAATTCCATTTCTTTTTCAATGAAACATTTTTTCGAATCATCTCTAACCAGATTTACACCTCATCTTCTAACTATTGCACCGAAGTATTTGAAATCTCCTTTCAAATAGGTTTCTAACTACCACATCAAAAAGAATGCTGTAGAGGTAAGAATAATACCTAGGAGAACATTTTCTATCATTTCCCACACAATGCAACAATCTGAAAGTAGGTTACTTTCTTCTTTTAGGACTTGCACAATATCAATCACAGGAAACCCAAAGGAGCGAGTTTTCTTCCTTTGATAGCAATGAGCAGCATTTGGTGCCACGTGAGGAGATCCACTGGTAACAGCTGGATGATTTGTGGGGTAAGGGACCACGGCACAAACAAAAGGTAGAAGAATTTGATCCAGTGGAACAACTGAAATACAGCTATACCTAGCAAATAAGAAAAAAATTCATATATTCTGAAGCTCCACGGAATTAGAGAGGCCCTGGTTTTGGTTGCGCTCTCTGGGCAAAGCAGGTATAATCTGTTTGTCATCTTACAGAACCAATCTCACTCATCTACACTGCACCTAGGAAATGGTGGAACCATATAGATTAAAAGCTGCCTACAAACCTTTCTCTTTAGATACAGAGTACCTCAAACGAGCTGAACAACATGGCTGAAAAAGACACAGCGTGGTTTTAAGGGCCGAGTTTAGGAGCAAGTTTCAGAAGCTGACGGCTTATAAGGCTTTTGCCTTATAACAGCTTTAAAGAACAGCGTATTAAAATGACTTTTAAGTCTTGCTAACGTGCATGACTAAGACATTTTCTACATTTTCCTTCTGTTTTCATCGCAGATCATGCTCCTTTTACACATCAGCTGGGCAGATTTACAACTAGTAAAAATCAGCATCATGCTACTGAGTGTAAGGGAAGTGTGAAGATTTACACCAGCTACGAATCTAGGACTTACGCTTCAAAGTAGCTCCATTTTCTTCTCTATCATTCTCTTTCCTTTTCATGTGATTTTTCATATGTTCTTCTATTACCTGTTGAACAGGAAACTTAAAATGGATCCTAAACAGCATAATTTATACTGCTGGTTGTATTCTTCTTCTTTGGCCTAAAATAATATTTGCATGGAAATGTCCGAGTTTTCTTGAAGCCTTTGCTGGAGCATTCTGTGAAACAGAGAAAGAAACTCACTAGTATTCAAAACTCCAGTGATGCTTCACATTAAAAAATTATATGTGCTGATCAATAAAGTGTGAAAGGGCTGATGAAACAGACTGCATTTTTCTGGGACAGTAATTTTGCTCCATGAATTATTTATAAGGACTATGAAGCAGAAGCAAAAAAGTAGAAAGCATACAGCTTACCTTATCACTCATAATCTTGCAAACAGCCACAATGAAACTATAATAATTTGCTACATGCTGGGACATCAAAGAACAATGTAATATTGTGGCATGTAAAAATGTATTATAATGTATTAAAGAAATTAGTCCCTGGTGAGTTTCTAAGTATCTGCCTCTTTCCTAAGAGAGCACTGCCATTTTTGCTGACAAAATGAGACTTTCTTTAGAGCTGCCTTGCCAAAGCATCAAGGATAAAGTTTAAAGTAAAATGTAAAAGGTTGACTCTGCAGATGATTTCAGACTTGGGGTAGGCAAAGAAAGGTGAGCTAGAAAATTACTTCCCAGAAGTTGTGAAGCAAATGGCTATAGCTTTTAGGCTTCTTATTTATATACGATGGGAACTGTTACAGAGTACAAAATTAAAACAGTTTATCAGTATTCGGACTCGGTTTATATTTTTTTGTAATCATTTGCGTATATATTTCATGCAATAAGAAGGAAAGCTGGAGACAGTACACAGACTGCACATTGTTAATACATTTCCCTCTTTGTTCTGGCATCTCTAGTAAAAATAACAACCTGCCAAACCCTAAAGACATATCTGAAGCACTTGGGTTGATTAAATTTTTGTATCTATGCTGCCTGTAGTTTACACACACACACACAGTTATCATGTTTCTTTTTATTCTTGATTTCAAGCTGAAGGGACTGCTGGGTATCCTAAACATAAACACAAACAATATATATAAATACTTGTTTACACACAAACATACAGTTGCTTAG
The DNA here is from genome assembly GCA_035590195.1 of Aviceda cuculoides. NCBI lineage: Eukaryota > Metazoa > Chordata > Aves > Accipitriformes > Accipitridae > Aviceda > Aviceda cuculoides. Next base: position 20,800,850 of record JAVJGG010000037.1, on the reverse strand, counting down.
ATGAACAAAAAAATCTGATAATGCTACTGTATCAGCTTTACAGCTGGGAATGTTTTTCTACTGGTTATTTCCGAATCAAGAAATGTAAATTTGGCAATGCCAAAATTTCTCATATACGTGCATTGATTTTGACAAATCTATTGCTTTAGAAACCCTGAAAGTGCCAAAAATATTGAAACACTCAGGGTTAGTACTTTCTAAATAAAATGCTTGAACTAATTAAAGTGTCTGTGGGTTTGTAAGGATACCAACTGTATTTTATTAAATAAGCTGGCATAGGGAAAAAAAAAAAGCTTTCATGCTCCATGCTGATGCTTCATTTTGGATCAAGGATACAGTTAAATTACATGTTTCCCTGCTTGACTTTCAATTCCCTATATATAAAATTCATTAAATTAATTTTTTTCTACTACATGCCTAGTTAAAAGGCACAAAAAAATTAAGAAGATATAAAGATGCTATAGCTCCATACTTTGAGAGCCAAACTTAACAGCTATTTGGTTCCATACTTTAAATTCAGGCTAATGTATGAACAACAAAATATTAGAGCAATGTTTGCTGGAACAGTATTACCTCTATGTACTGTTCAGAGATTTATCACTGTCATACATACTCACATGCGACTTACTGCAATAATCTCACTAGAGTCAATAAATGAATATCACCATAAAGAAAAGACAAATAAAACCTTAAGTTGTATGACTGAAAAGCCAGATAGAATGAATAAACGTATTTTTCTTCCCTGACATTGCAGCATCACAAACAGAAGTCCAAAAAGTCACCTGTCTTTGGTTCAAAACGGGTGAAAAAAAAAGTAAAAGGAAAAACATTAGGCAAAAGTCTGTCCTGGATTAAGGAAGGCACAGTTACAACTCAGTCAACTGGAAAAAACTAGACTTGGCCCCAGCCTGAACAGTCCAGTGGGAAAGACATAAAATACTGTTCTTTTAAGAACAGGGTTAAAATCCTCTGGCACACGCAACAAGTCATTCCATCTCTCTGCATCTCATTTTTTAAATTGGAATTTTATCTAGGAAAAAAATATACTTCAAGTACCAAGATCAAAAGCTGCCCAAACACCTGGGGCTCACCCATTTGTGTCACGGGAGACACTACACGACAGTCCTACCGTGCGTGCTCCCAGATAGCGGAGCGCAGGTCTTGCGGCCACGGCTCTTGGAGGGGCAGATGCCCACGTCTGGGCATGGGGATACCCAATTTAGACACTTGAGCTTCCAATGGGAGCGTCAGCCTATGGCAGAAATAGTCCCAGAAGCAAATGTAGCACTTGTTTTAGTCTCTGTCATTTTAGTTTTGTCTCTTGCCTCATAATGCTGCCAGTGAACTGCCTGTAATCAGAAGAGACTAATTAAGATCACCTTGGAAGTACTAAGTGCAAGTACCGCCCTACCCCGCTGAGCTGTAAAGTCAAGGCAAAGCTACCTAATTTATTCTTCTGGCATAACAGTGATTTTTTTTCTGCTTTTTACTAAAAACTTAAGGTTTTTTTATTATCAGTTTTCACAACAACCTTTTATTTTTCTGGATGCTCAAATGTTCATTGTCACCTCTTTCTGTTGACAAGGGCATAGTTTTTAAACACACTTCAATGGAAATAGAGCATTCAAAAGTTGATTATAACAACTGCTATGGAAAACTCTTCTCCAACATATTCTGCAAGCTCATCAATCAAATCTGAGACTACAGTAATATCATGCTTAACCTTTCCTTTTCATTTTTTGCCATTCAGGCAATGTTGTTTGCAGAACTCCCGGTGCCATTTCAATAGGGGCTGTCAGCCCGGGAACCAGGCAGATTTCTGCCAACATGTACATGCTGATGCTGCCTTCTTTCTTCAAGATCCCTCTTGAAAAGTTGCTAAGAGTTGCTAATGAAGTTGCTAAAGGTTCTCATTATGCATTGATACGCATGACAACAAAATTGGTCTCATGACAACTCAGTGTCACAGCACATGAACACGCCATAAATATTTCCAGTACACTGAATCAGAAAAAAGCATCTCCTGAGAAATCCAGTTCCAAAGACAAGAGGAAGTAATTCTAAAGCAATACCTATTTAAGTTCCAAAAATAAGTACAATATCATAAAAAGCCACTGAAGAATGTAGCTACATCCATGAAAAATGTGGAGGCATACATCCTCAACAGCAAAACGATGCTTATCGTCTGCTAATAATCTCACAAGCTACATAACAAAACCCAAACCATTCAGTTATGTGACGAATCCAATAACTTTTAGCTGAACTGAGATAAATCTGTGAGAAAAGCTTTAAATGCTGCTTCAAAGATTTTTAGTGCATACATCGACCAGTTACTTAGTTAAAACTTAAAAAAAATCCTCATTGTTTTCTTGCCTGCTACCGGGTTATCCCCCTTTTCTGTTTGTTTGTTTGGGGTTTTTGCACTTATTCTTTACTTCTAAACAGATACCTAATATTCATAGAGGTGTTTGTGGAAAGTGTCCCTATACCTTTTAAAACCTAAATTACAGTACTCATTCCACATGAGAATTGACTGTCAATGAGAAGGCAGGACTACAAATATATGTTTTTAATCAATGCTGTAACATTTGCTTTTCCTTACCAATCAATTGAACTTTGTTAGTGTTATGCCCTGCTTGGTGTTTTGATTTCTGTCCTGTATTTTTCACCAAGGATTGTGAACCAGTTATTTCTAAAAAATGAGCAACATTTCCCACTGGGTATGGATAAAATGCACAGAGACTTATTTTAATTGCCTATGAATATTCAAAACCTCATTATTGTTACTAGTTTATAATTATCATATTCCCCTGACAAAAACATGCAGCACACAATAAAAAAGGCAATCCATTAAAAATGTTGACATTCATGTTCAACAGTTTTCTGGGTTTTCTTATTAACTGGTAGGCTCTTTATCTTGGCTATTAAAATCATTTCGGGAAGGCGCTTTGTTCCAAATTTAGCACAGCGCATTCCTCCTGTAAAAAGGGTTACAATAGTCTGAATAGTCATTAACAGTATTGTCTGGCACAGCATCCCTTACAGATTGCGCAATATCACAAACACACGTGCAATTGTATGAAAGTCCACTGTAAGGCAGAGTTTCTCCCCTGAAGCCAAGATCCATCCCTCTAGAGTTCACTGTGCCACCAGAGTTCAGATTCTGCAGATCTGTCATCAAGTCTAAAATTATACAGTAACAGAGAAAAATCATTTACAAACGAGGCTGTATTTCAGGTCTCCTCATGCGTCTGAGCTGCAGAGGACATGACTATCAAAGGAGCTCCAAAACCTGAGCTTTGACCTTGGCTTTAATCGTTGGAGTCGGCAACGGGCTGGCCAAGGTGGGGGCTGCCCCCGGTACCTGAAGCAGGTCATTCCTGCGGCCTTTCCTCAGGAGTGCTGCGCTTCACCGGCAGGAGGGGGGGAAACAACTGCTCTTCCGTGGAAAACGAGCATCGAGTCTCGTACTCGAGAACTTCGACCAGGAAGCGTTGGATATCTTGCATATCACACTGCAGTGTGGCTAGCCAAGAAGTTTTTGTAGTCTGTGCTTTTTTTAGTGGCATTTACTTCGGTCAGGCAACTGAGGATGGAGCTGCTGAAAGCGTGGAGCGGTACAGATATTTAACAAATTTGGAAAAACTAATTAATGTTGCAGGCAATTTCCCGTGGTTGCTTCTAAACCCATTTGAGTTTCAAATATGCTATTGCAAGTGAAAAAAAAAACCACTATAGAACTTCAGAAATTTGCTCTTTAGAGCAATTTGGTCTCTTAGGATAGCAGTCATAAGGAAAATATACAGGACTTCTTAGCAGTCTGCAGGATGCAATGGGAGCTGCAGGTATGTACCATATTTCTAAGGTAAAGAGCTTTATTATTGTTCAGGACATTGAGCAGAGATTTCAGTGAAGCCTGATAGTGGTTTTACCTACAGTTCAGGAATTAAGATTTCTAGAAAAGGTTTATCTGGTTTCTTATGCACAGACACATTTTCTAGTTGTAATCTCCAGAGAAGTGTATCATAGCCCAGTTACCTGAACCATTTGGGCAGATATCTCATCTCAGAATGCTCCTCCAAAGGATAAGCAATGACAGCACCGTGCTATCTCACCGTCAAATCCATCCTATGCTCTTTTTACACTTCATTTTGACAAAGTCTTATCTATGCTATAAGCCAAGAATAGATTAATTCTTTCTTTTGTGGACTCTATTTGTGGTGTCTACACAAACAGATTGCTCAGCATCACCTAAAGAGACAATGAACATAAAGCATGAAAGGATAAAGCAAAAAATGCAGAACAATCTTAACAAAACCAAATGCAGAGGAAGATGTACTTCTGTGTGGAGAGGACTAATGGTTTTTCATTCTGACACTGACTTTGGTCATAATAAGGATTTGACTAGCACAGCAGTTGATATGTGACCCATTTGCTTCTAAATCATTGTCAGCTGCAGCTATACACAAAGACATCTCTTTCAGCTGATTCTGAAAAGCTATTACTTCTCCACAGAAATTAACAGAGAGCATGAACACACCAGCCACAGTACAAAGAGCAGTCACCAAAGCACCTGGAAGGATGACACTTTCTCAGTGGTCTCAAACTTGGTGACTGACGCTATGCCCATTAGGCAAAATGTATGTAAGCTAATTATAGCCTGTAACTGCAATACAGGGGATTCACTGCTGCTTAAAAATATAGAAAGGAAGCAACATGTTTGTTGTAGTAGATGCTCGGCACATCCTGAAGTACAGCATGTTCTGGATTTAGATTTTGACATGATTATTACAAAAAATGTATTTACCCATAAGTGCGATGGTGTTATCATACAGATACCTCTCCATGACAACCACTGAATACAGATACTGATCACGCAAAAATAACGCAATACTCTCCATAGAACAGAAACACGAACTCTGGGGACTCCCTATCAGTAAGGGCTGCCAGGTATTCTGTACCAGCTCCTTTACGTCTCTGCAGGGATTACTGCCATGTCACCAGTCACTCCTGGAAATGCCACCCCAGACCCTATCTTCCTTTCCCAAAAGTGCCACCTCTGTCTTTCCAGGACAGAGATCTCACAGTGCTTTCAGTCAGAGATACGGGATGGAAGAAGGCAACGTTGTGGGAACACTTGAGCTTTTTCAGAGAAGTGAACCTTTACATGGTGTCCTATATTTTGGAAGGCAGCCAGATTCCTACATGTCCTCAATTTTGAAGAGTATATTGAAAAAGCTTGTTACCATGAATGGACCTACTAAAAACCTGTCTGGGTTTTTTTGCTAAAACTGATATACTCTTCCACATTAGCTATGTGTTTCAGTAAAAATCTTGAAGACCACACCCTTTTAACCATATCATCACTCACTTTATTCTTAGATAACTATTTCTAGAGATTCTTGACTTGGAAAGAACATTCAGAGAAAAGTATGTTTTCTTTATATTTTCCAGCAGAAAAACTTTGTTAAAAGGAAAAAAAATAATCATAAAAAAAGATGGTGGGGAAAAAAAATGTGCTGGAAATATTTTACTTTATATATAAAATGACCCAGATACCCCTACTGAAAACTTTAAATAGTTAAAAAACAAACTTTCCGTTGACAATGTTTTGCATTAGCCTTTCAAGAGGTTAACTTGTCAGAAAGAACTTTTCAGTTTAGGTTTTCAGAGAAGCTGAAGTCAGCATTTTGATTTACTCCAGGCTAGCAACGGTCCAGTACCCAGGGCAAGGAAGGAACTGAAAGCATTTTTTTCCCAATGAAAACCAAGGATATATCAAGCTAATTTTTTAACAGAAATTTACATCTTACCCTTAAGTTTTCATGGGAAAAGACAACCTTGGTTATGGAGTGGGTGTCTCCATACGTGTGTGATACAGAGAGAAGACAAGAGGACTATTACAAAAGCTGTCAGATAAAGATTAAATCAGTTTTGATATAGTGACTGAACAGAGGAGCAACCAATTGACCATTCGGACAGGGAGTAAGAGTTACAGCTCTTAGCTGAGAGGTATGGAAAAATATCTCCTAGCTGGATTTTCAAAAGAGCTAAGCAAACTCAGCCTTCTACATTCCAAAATACAAACACTTCTTTTGATGCTAAATGCGATAAGGGTAAAAAAACAAAACAAAACAAAACCACGCACCACAAAAAACAACCCACAGGAGAGCAACAATAAAAACAAAAAAACCACCAAAAACCCCCAAACAAAACTAACCGGACTTGAAAAGAAAAGAAAAAAAAAAAAATATCCAATTCAGTAATGCATCCTTTAAGCCAGACACATCTGTCTTTTCTCCTAGTACCTCCACTTACTATATGCTGCTACAAAAGTGCATATCTTGGGAGTAAATTGTCAGGCAATATTACAAAAGATTTCCACGGTTTCCATGAAAAGATGTTCTGAATATGTATGGAACAAATAACTCTTTACTTTAGGGAGAGGAAGAGTCAAAACAAGTGCAACTCCCTAATGCTGTACTAAACCAGCCACTTTCAAAGGCTGTCATTTCCCACATCGTCTTCTCTGAAATACTTGAAGAGTTTAGAATAATAAGCAACTCTGCTATGATACCACCGTGCAGCAACTGCTGTGAAACGCTGGTTTTAATAGGAGCCGCTGACTTGAAGCCAGAGCTGGGAAAAGCCTTCTTTTCCACCTCACGATATATTTGCTTTCTAGGGATGGAGCTTGGTGCACCCTCCCTTCAGCGCTGCCCTGTACAGGCGAACGCCACGAGGAGAAACAGGCGGAACCAGCCCTCCCGCAGCTACAGCATCAGCAGAACTCAGCGGTACAGTCAGAACCTCCCCTTTCCCCATGTAAATAACACAGGGAAAGAAGAAAAATCACTCTCAGCCCGAAGTAGCTGGAAGACTTTTACTCGGTAAAAAACTAGAGTTACAGCTCTCTCAACCCAGCTGCGTACACGTGGCTGCAACGCTCTTCCAGACGCAGAGCTCGCCCCTCCTGAGCTGCACAGGATTCCCAAGCGCCAGAGGAGCACGTCAGGTGCCCGAAGAGATGGACTCACCGACCGAGGAACGTATAAAATAACGTGGAAAAATCCAGAAGAGCCGTCGGCACTGTGCGAGAGCAGGTAAAACAGTCCCTCAGCTACTGAAGTAGTACAGAAGCTGGATTATTCTTGAACCACTCCAGAACTGTAAAGGCATGGTAATGCACTAAAACATGTTTTTTACTAAATTCTCAACCATGCAATTCTGGTACCTCCGTAATGTATGTATAAATGTGCATGAGTGTATATGTGTGTGTATACACATATACACACATCTCTACCCTGAGACATACAGCTTGATGGGCATTTTTGAGGCAATTTCTCTTGACATCAGAGGAAACAGTGGTCATGGTTCATTTTTATCTAACAAATACAAATTCTGTAATAAAGATGTTATAGTCCAGTAGCAGGCCAATGCTGAAACATCTAGTTTTTCTGCGGCACTTAAGTAATCGCTAGGGCCTAAAAATAAGAATACCAGTGTTTGAAGATGGGGGATCCCAGATAATTCTGAGTAGCTTCCAAACTTATTGCTGAATGAAGTCACCATTTCTGTTCGAACACTTCCAGTATCAGAAGTAAAACTGGAGTAAGAGACTAGATAACCTTAGTACTGAGCTCTAAGAGAAACTTTGTTTGAGCTACTAGACAACCAGATGGTTTCCTAAAAACATCTTTGTTTTGTTTTCAGATTTTATTTTTAAAAAGTGTGATATTTATAAAATGTCTCAATTATTATGTTGGCAAGTTTCTGTTACTTCCCTCAAATAAATAAAGGTATTATGCCTCTGCAGGATCTATGCATGCTTGCTTACCCATACTTACCCATGTACTGTAGCAACACAATATGCAAAATAATTGCAGCACAAAGTACAATGTAACTTAAGGAACATCAAAGCATATAACATTAAAAGAAAATAGTATTGGGGCAGACCATGGCAATCACTCAATAAAAGGAGTTAGTTCTGCAACATAAGAAACAGAATAAACTATGTATATATTTCCACTGCAGAACTTGGAATTTCATCTCCAAAAAGTAAGATAGAAGTAATAACTAGAAATAGTATTTCTATTCCACTGAAAATGAACTGTTCCAAAATGAAATTATGTTCACAATTTGGAAACACTAGACATGGTTAAAGTAATATTTCTAGGATCCAAATTAGGATGCATAAGTTGAAGCAGTTTTCCCTGTAGCCCGGGTTTAGACATAAATCAGACTGTGGTCATTATTTCCAGTCCAACAAGGTGGATCAAATCATGCCAGAATAATAAACTGCCTAATGAAAAAGGATGCAGAGTCAGACAATGATCCATATTTAGCACTGATAAACTAGAGGATGGTACCAGTGAAGCATGAATCAACACCTGAGGCATTTTATTTAACAGAAGATTGAAAATTAGAATATTTGTATTGTTAAAAACCGATGGTAGAGCAAGTGAAAACAGAAATACAAAGAAGCAGATGTGGCAAAAAGAAGAAGACGACCCTGTGTTTGAGACAGAACTAAAATATTAATTTATTATGTCATTTCAGCTGAGTTATACTAAAGAAGAGTAAGGCAAATTGCCTCATATTTCCTGAAAGAAAACAAAGAAGGAAATCGGAGTAGTTTTCCCTAAAAAGATTTCTGGGAGGCAGCAATTGCAGTAGAGGATGAGGCACAGCTGAATTCCTCTTTTAGTCTCAGTAACATTCAAAGGGAACTCTGAAATTATAACATATGAGAAAGTTTAAAAACAAAGAGGCAGAATGTTTAATAGGTTACTTACCAGACCTTGAAAAGAATTCACTTTTCTTTTAAAACATGGATAGGAAAAGATGACAAACTACTTTTAAGAGGCAACACAATCATATGGGTGGTAGGAACTGGAATACTGAGCAAAGTGCTCCATAAAGCAGTTTATCCAAGAAATTATTGGACATTTGCTTAAGTGTTGCACAACTTACAAGTCTTTTATAGTCCTTGTTCGGTTTCTTTTTCCCAAGGTTAGAATGAAGTTTTAGGGTGGCTTTGCAGATGCTGTGCAGAAAGTTCTCTTCCACTTATTTCTTCAGGACTGAACTGAATCCAAATCCATTCTGAAAGAGGTTCTCTTTTTTTCTGGGGACCGTCAGACGACTACTCCAGTCAGACATTTGTATCTGCAATTATTTTATCTATGTACGATTTTCTTGCATCTCAGCAGCTTTATTTTAAGAGGTTCCTGCCAATATTCATCCATCAGCCAGCACCACAACACCTGCCCTCTCTATAAGCCATTTCTGAATTGGTACAAATAGAATGACACTTGTAGTGACAATTACATTCTCTGTTATTTAGCTGCTAACTTTCTCTTTTATAAGGCAATAAATCTCATTAAGTGCTCCTTGAGCAATCAATTGATTCATTAACTGGTAATAAATGCTTTTTAAATGCAAATTAAATACCAATCTAAAACACCTTTTTAAAATGCTACCAGTATTTTACGTGTACCAAAGTACATGATTCGTATTTCTGTGTTACATGTAAGCCTTGCTTTAAAATAAAAGTTTCACAGAAACACATTGAGGGGTTAATGCCCACAGTGTCTTCATTATTGCTCTTAGAGATAAAAAAATGGCTGGGTAAAGCCCCAGCCCCCTTCCTAAGTGAAGAGAACAAGAGGATGCTCTAAGTGAAGCTCCATACATTGAAAATTACAGTATAACCAAATTTTCATGTTTTCTGCAAGTCATGTTGCATCAACTATGGCTTCCATTTATTAGAGTGTCAGTTTGGGGAGCTGCTGTCTCCTGCCCTGGAGGCAGGATCCTTTTATTTAAAACCTGAAGGCCTGAACATCAGCAGGAATCTACAAAGTAAGAATGCCTACCACCCAACAGACCATACCCCCCCTGCAAAGGGGGAGCAGCGGGCTTCATGTAGGGTTTTTTTGCAATTTCCCCCCACCCCCAACCACAACCCCAACGAGCACTATGCAGAGGACACCTCTGCAGGAGGTGTATCATCTGCTTCCCTAGGAAACGATCCTTCCCCACAAGACTTTTTATAAACCAGCCTTAATTAATGTGAGAATCCATCACACGAGAGATTCTGGCCAAAAAGATAAATGCAATAGGGAGGCGTAATAGTATGGTGGTATATAGGGTGGATACGGATAAAGACTAAGTAATGTTAACGTACTCTCTGGGTAAGCATTGGAAATACTTACTCGATGCATTTCTTGACATTGTCAAGATGTTGGTCATCTAATACAGTTTGAAACAACCCCCAGAAAGTAAATCCCATGAAGACAAACAAAAACACCCAACCAGACTCAGCATAGCAAGCGTGAAAGAATAAATGGAAGGTAGATCCTAATTGCAGTCACACAAGTTTAGTTAGATGTGTCAGTTGTCCCTTTCTCTCCAGCTCCCAGGTATGGGGTATAAGACCAGGGTTCTGTTAAAACTGATCCCAGCCCTGGCACACTGTAAAGTCTGGAGTAGTGTACTATCTTCGGTTTTTGTGACACTGATTTTAACATTCTCATGTTTTATTTTAGCTTTTGCCTAAAGCAGAGCTGAAATCTCTAGACCTTTCATAGGATTTTCCACCTTCTAAGAATGGAAATCTATGAAAAGATCAGACCTAAGGGACTTTTGCGCATTAATTTCTGTAATTCAGCGCCCGTGGAGCTAACAGAAAACAAGGCCAACGAACCATAAATGTTAAGTACTGCAACTCAACTGTGTCCCACCACAAAGGATCCACACATTTCCTGGCCTGAGATAAGCAGTTATCAAAGGTTAATCAATTAGTGTAACCATTTTAAAAGCTTAGAAAGACTTGAATTAGAACTGTTGAAATGAGTCATATAGGATTTATATGAATAATTTCTTCCCCACTAGTGATCTCATAAATTTTTTGACAATAATGTTTTCATGCTACTTTGGTACTGCTTAGATTTTCAAACAGTACACACTAAGTAAATTATTTACATTTTTTCAGCAGCTAGTGAAGTATTTTGGTTTGAATAATTGTTTGCATGAATTGGCCTGGTCTGTTTTGAATGAAGGTTCTCCATAGTCTGTACTTGAAGGTGACCTCTTCATCCATTTCAGGGGTCTCACTGGGAGAATGACAACACCTTTATGTAACTAATACAGATAATTATCTGCTTTGGAGGCCTGTCATTTCATAACTTTCTTTAAACAGATTACTGACTGGTTTGCCCTGGTTTGCCATTGGAAAAACCAACCAAACTGTTAATGCAAAAAAAAAAAAAAAACAAACCAAAACCCAACTCAAACAAAAAACAAAAAAGGCATCTGATGCATAACTCCCTGAACAAAGTGTTGGCTTCAGCAGCACTGCTGAATCAGTTCCTGACTTTAAAGGCAAAAGCAGACAAGAAATGAGTAAGAGGGAGACATTAATTTTTCTTCTGTTATATTTTTGTAGTGGAAAGTGACATCTATAGAAGAACTCTATAGCCCACTGCTTAATATGGACATGTTTTACCTATGAATACTAGGAAATAATTTATTCAGCAAAAAAAAGTAAAAAAAAAAAAAGTCATAGGACTTCCTAATAAATCTGTTGTTACTTCCCAGCAGCTCAGAAGCAGGTGTAAACCATGGCTACATAACACTGACGCAGATAAACACTGGCAGACTCCCAGTTCATAAATTATCTGAATTAGTCTGGACAGTTTTAGCACATCTGGAGCATTAAGAATTTACCCTGGAAATTACACTTACAGATCATGTTAGTGTGTTTATTAGGTATACCCAACATGCCTCAATGAGAGTCAAGTACTACAGTACAGTACTTAAAGGTGAACTTGGGAAAAAAGAAAAAAAAAAAGTGAATTTTATATTCGCTGTTAGCACAACATCACTTCTTTATGTTATTCTAATGCTTCTCAATAAATAAAATTAGATATGTTAAAACAGCTTTAGAGTATGGAGGCTGACAGTGTCCCCTGGATAGCTGTCCTTTAAAATAAGGCTAATAGCACTGACAGCAGCAGATGGAAGAAACAGCAGCTCTTTGAACTGGATACTTCAATTTGTCTGTTTTTTCTTTCCAACTGCTCTGTATCTTCTGTGTGGCATCACACACAGACCTGTCTTTCCACACACGTGTTACAAAGAAAGAAACATATCCCAAAACTACCCAACCCTTAACTAACTGTGACTTCACACTACATTAAAAAATATAATTTAAAAAAGTTATAAAACTGAATTGGTGTCCTTCCAACATCAATGGGAGTTCAGTGTTCCAGTGGCTCCTTTCCCTTTTTGGTCCTTTCTACTTTGAAAGGAAATCATTACCCAAAGTGACTGCAATTGATACAAGGACTTCAGCTGCTATTGTTTTCCATGAGGGTACACTGGCCACAGCCTGGGAATTTCAAGGGATATGTTAAAACAATACTGAATTCCTCATAGGAATACAGGAACATTAACTACATAAGATGAAATGCCAGAAGATTCCCTAGGTCTACACAGGAAGAAAAAAAGGGATTGGAAGTTGCAAGGGAATAAGAAGATGCTAAAAAATATTGGTAAATTTGAGAATATCATTAATTTCAAAGTTCACAGTTTTCCTAAACTATCACTATTATCTCCACTGTTTTTATTTCACTTGTTTTATCATGACTGCAGCATCTGATATAGGACAGATGCCACAACCTTCAGAGACAGTTCTAGCCCATTCCCACCTATCTTTTCCACCCACCCACACCCTCACACCCCCCTCCACCTTGAAAATCAAGATAATTTTGAGGATAATGACTACATTCTGGTCTATTTTCACTACCTACTTCCTAGGCCCTTAAGTGTTAGGGTATTACAAAAATAAATTGCAGATAACAATCAGATAAATTATGGAAACACAACATTGTATTTATTACTCTAATTATATTGTTTTCATGACATAAGTGGCCATTAGAATTAAATATCATTTTCATACTTATGGGAGAAAACTGATGGTATTAGTCAAACAACAAGAAGATGATCATAAAATGGGTTAAATTATCATTCTTAACTTTGAATGAGCTTTGTTCTTCACTGTGCTCACATTGCTCCGGATGTTTCTGTATGCAGATGTTTTTACATTTACCTATAGCATAACTGCATATTCTAATTGTTTTGCCATCGTCAGTTTAATACATACTATATTCCTCAGTATATTAGTTTCTTACATCGTTCCTCCTCTTATGTCTTCCTCCATTTCCATTATTTTTCTAACATCACATAATCCGTTTCTAGTCTGAAGATCAGAGACATTATAGTCCATCCTGGACAAATTATCCGAAACAAAATAACCAAGAAGGAGAAGCAGACTCCGGGAGCTGCAAATGCTGTTTGTCATGAAGCTTACACTTACTAGCACATTATTTTGTTTAGCTTTTCTGGAGAAAATTTCTTTGCAAAAGCTAATGAATGCGTTTGCCATTATTCATATAAAACAACTGACTTTATTTGCCAAGACAAATTAATGTTGATCTCTGCTGCAGAACTAAAGAGGGAGCTATTGACTAAGAATGGCTTGAATATGTCAGCAAGGATAAAGATATTCTCAGAAACCTTTTTTATCTGTTAACACAGCCTGTGATATTATCGATACACAAGAAAATACCTAATAACCCAGTAGTTCTATTAAATCAAGGACTGGCATTCATTGAGTCTGATGCCTCACCATATTTGTAAAGATTGTTGGTAAAAGCCAGGCTCAAACAAGTCAAAATATAATTTTATTTTATGATTGGCTTAAGCTATTCAGTCCTGTTCAGCACAAGATAATGGTGAATGTAATTTGTGCAAATCCTCAAGTAAAATAAAAGTGCTTCCTAAACTTTAAGGCACATTTAAAACACATACTTTGACAAGACAATACTCCTCTTAGCATTTATTAAGCAACAACAAATCCTAAAACAGTTGTTTGTTGCACTCCGGACTTGTACAGGTTTTGATATGCAGCATGGGAAGATCTAGTTGTTCCCGTTTTAGTGATTCATCAGTATCTGTAGCATCTGTGAAGTGTTTTCATTATGGCTCATCATCAGGCGAGGGTTATTTGAGAGATAATTTTACATGCCGCAGAGCGGTGAGATGCAGTAACAGTAAACAGCAAGCAGCTACGGAACTGCTGGTATCACTGCACAGGATTGTACCTGAGATGGTTTTCCCTCTTCTTCTCCTAAATTCCATATTCCAGGCAAAACTGTAACTCATTTCATTTGCCAGCTTAATAGATGATCTTGCTAACAGGATTGCTGTCATATCTTATCATTGACATCCACAACACTTACCAGACATTTTCTCTGTTAGGATTCTTTTAACTGCTCATACGAAATCTTTCACCTAAACTGTGGGGTTTGCTCCTTCCCCTGTTTCAGAAATATGCTGTCAAACAAGTAAAGATTGTGCGTGTATTACGTACAAGCACTAGGTATAGTTTGGATCAATACCTTCATAGAAGGTGGCAACTATCTTCAGACTCTTTGATTACAGCGTAAGAAACGATCGCACGCGTCATCCAATTCACCGGTCTTTGTTGTAACTTTTTTTTTCCCTTAACGTGGATTCCTCCTGCTGAAGACCCGAGATGAAGCATGGCCCTTTTCTCTGCTGCAGACCTCCACTGGGGATTCAGGCTTGCGGCACGTGGGGTCCATTAGCAGCATGTTCTCAGAAAGCAGGAGAGACTGGAGGCAGAGGGCGAGCTGACTAACGTTAATTGGTTGTGGCAGCAAAGGACAAGGAGCGTGGGACGAGGCCAGTAGCATCCTTCACTGCAACTGGGAACGGTATGGGAAAACGCACCTGCGTGGCACCACCCACGGGAGACAGAGGAAGAAAGCTCGCCGATCTTTAAGCAACTAGTTCAGGAAACTGCTTTTAATAATTTGCTTTAAGCAACAGAAGTCATTTGAAAGGAGAGTGCACAGGGAATGCAGGTATTTCATGGGACCATACTTTTGCAATTGTTAATGACAAAGCATTTCTTACTGTTTATAGAAAAGTACAATGAAAACTGGAAAAATCTTACAGATGTTTCCCCCCACCCCCAAAAAGGATTTCTCTATACGTGGCTGGTGTTATGAATTTTAATAAAAATTTTGGAAGCCAGTTCATTTGTTCACAGTGATTCAGCTAAAGTTATTTTGTCCATATCATATTGAATTTGTAAATGCTACATTTATCACAGGTCTACAAGAAAGATAAAGAAACATAAAATTCACAGCCGAGTATATAACCATTGATAAAACCACCCTTTCCTGAAAAACCCCTGTACTGTTGGTTTAAGGCACAAAAGCTTCCAAAAGTATCGTTTGACCACCAGAGGGAGTACATATTGTTCCACAAACATACTTAAACTACCAAGAATGATTTGGGAAAGCTAATTAAATTGAAAAACTAATTTAAAAAATAAATAATTAAAAAAAAACAAAAACAAAAGGAGTGGAGAGTCCCCCCCTCCTTATATCATGAAATAACATTTCAGAAGGGAAAAAATAGGAAAATCAGATAAAACAATTACACTTTCAGTTCTGAAGCTGTGATTATGAAGTTCCCAACTGATTTACGGGAGCATTTTTTTGTATGTAAAACATGTACTTATCTGAAAGTGGTTGCAAGTTTACATTGAGGTCCGATCCTATCTGTTGCTTATCATTTCAGGCCTTATCTTTAGCTGTATATGTTGGTATAAACATACTGGTTTCAATAGAACTTACATTTTACTCTTCCAAGCTTCCAGATTTATCCTTGGGGGTTGGCTCCTGACAGCCTTTAATGTACTTTATTTATGTAGAAGTCCCTGCGGATCCAAAGGCAAACTCTTTGAACACAGAGTTCATGTATTTCACATGACTGAAGACCAAACGTTGGAGGCTGGAAGCAGGGGACATGAAAAAGCAGATAGCTGTGTAGGGAACATAGGGGAAGAGTTAATTCCTACTTCTCTTACAGCAATAGCAAAATCTATTTTCTTTCAGTGGGTGCAGGAGCAGTGTGTTACCATGTCTTTAATAGAAAGGACACAGAAGAATATAGGAACAGAGTTCTGTTAGAAAATTATGCCTTAAAGAGTAAGTAACCCAGATGATCCAAACTAAAAACCAATTAAAATCTTTATACCACAGTACACCATCATGTATTATGTATATGCCATATATTTAACTGAAAAGCTATTTCAGAAATGGTTTTAAAAGTTTAAAAAATATCACCAGTATGAACAACTCTACACACACAGCTTTATGGATGTATTAATAAAAGATAATTCCTTTATACACAGAAAGATCAAGCCTTCTGAACATTTATATTAAAGAAACTAGAATTAAGATATGGGAATTTCCTGGAGTATCTCAAGGGGAGAAGTTTTCTGATTTATCATCTTTTTTTTTTTTTCTTCTAGTTTTATGTCTGTTTTTGAGCTCCCTCTCCAAGTGTTAATGATCTTTAGGATACCAAATAAATATTCACTAATGCCTAAACCACCAATATAAGAACATCATTTCACCTCCTATACTTTGTAATTCAGCATTAGAGTGGAAAATAAAGAAATAATGCATTTGTTATACTGAGAAGATAGATGCATTTCTACAGTCACGAAAGGTAGAACAGAAGGAATACTATGATTCAAGATGGAATTTAAGATGTTATCTACAATTTCTCTATTCCCCCAAAACCTAATACTAAGCAAAGACAATTAACAATATTTTTTTCTTTGATTAAGTAGACTCATGATACCTTCTTAAGTATAGTCCCACATGACAGTTTCTTTTAAATCTAATGATTATATTTTGCAATGATTATCTATTTCCATAATCACTTTCATTTAGAATCAAACAAAAAACTTTGATAAATTTATGAAAGTTCATTTATGCTGTTTTACCTGTTTCCTGGCAGTCATCTGTAGGAATGTTTTCCTTTATCATTACAGTTTTAGGTCTGGGAGTTTCCTGTTTGGTTTTAGATTGCAATCATTTTACAGACCATCTCTGATACTGGGTCAACTCTCAGCTCTGCAAATATTGACACAGACTGTACTTTCTCAATAGAAACTGTGGTGGAAAGGATGAAATCCCTATGAAGCCATGAAGCCATTTTCAAGACTTCACAAGAAAATGTTTCTATGTCCTGACTTTAACCTATTCTCCTGTACAGGCAATTGTTTTGGTTTGGTTTTTTTTTTTAAAAAAAAAAAAACAACAAAAAACAACAGCTATAGTACAGTTCCTACCCGTTCTCTTGTCCCTACAGCACTTCTAGCAGAGCCAACATGGTGCAGAATAACCCATGGTCTCAGTGACTGCCTCTTAGGGACGCATGACGCAGAGGGCTCCTTCACGTTTTTTTTTTTTTTATTTCTCCCTTCTAGCCTCATAAGTCATGAAATGTTAGACCTGGAATATAACTCACAATCACAGCACTGTCAGAGCTCAGAGTTGGGGGCTGTATAATTTCAAATTTTCTATTTGACAGTGAAAGATGGCTGAGGCAGTAGGCGAACTGTCAGTACTTTGAATACCCCTCCAAACTCAGAGAAGACATCCATAACACATCAGAATATGACTTATCTCTAGCTACATATATATCCTATAATGTTCTTACATGCTTGTATTAAACGTTGGTGCGTACTTGTCAGTTACTGAAAATATAGCTTCCCTTAGTCCCAAAGTCTATGTTCTTAATAGAAATCTTTAAGAACAGGTTTTGGTAAGGAATTTCTAACAAATTATTAGTTTCAGCCCTAAATAGCTTATAGCTTTCTAATAGTAGCCTTACTTTCAAATCTCAGTCAAAATATATTTTGCTAAACTATCAAAATACATTAGGAAAGAATTTGCATAGGAATAGGTCAAAGTCATGCCTCATTGAAACTTGAATCACAATTGTGACAATGGGATGGTAACATACTGCTAACCGTATTTCATGACAGAGATGCTGACCACATGAAGGAAAAAAAAAAAAAAAATCAATGCAGGCAATGACTCATTTCTGAATTGCCAGTTTGATTCAGAAATCACTGATTAGTTCTTCTACAACAAGGTATTATGAACTATTAGTAAGAATGTTTCTGACAGGTTTACCAGGCTTCAAGAAAGCTTATATCACATGGTATTACTGCTCTGGAAAAAGCTCACCACTTTTTCATTTTCCCCTCGTATTCCAAGACTATTTGAATTACGCCTCCTTCTGCACTGCCTCTTTCCATTGCTGACACATTTTGAAGACATTAAAGCCAACTCTAAGAAGCAGAAGGGAGGCTAGCTTTGCACTACTACAAAACCCAGCATTTGTATCAGACTGATCTCAGAGGCTCAGCCTAAAACCTCCAGTCTTGTTCATCCCTCCAGGCCACTGACACACGGGTGTATGTTCACAAAAGATTTTGGTGAACAAATAAATAGCAGCTTTAATCATACAGTCAAATGGGAAGTGTGTCAAGGTACTGCTTTTTATGATGTTTTAATGAGATAGAATTTAAAGTGGAACAGTGCATAAATGTGAAAATATTTGTGCCAGGAGCATTTCAGTAAACTGTAGCTAATTACAGATTACGCTAGATAGATATATGTGAATGACCTGCTAAGCTGAATGTTGCCTTGGCGGTTTTTCCCATTTCCATTGAAAGCTTAATCACTCCTCTGATACAGAATAACCTGCAGAGTAGAAATACAAATCGGGAAGACATAAAGAACATGCACCCTGCATGGACCACACTTTGGTTGGTTGGCATCCAACTGGACCTTCCCACGTGGCAATAAATGCTACAGGAAGATCTCCTGATCATTCTGTGACTGCACAGCACCCTAATAAACACAGGCAAGAAAACTGCCCTGCTGTAACTGCAGTTAGCTATCAACATTGGTGCCAGCATTTGTGCATCCTAGAAAGAAACAACCCTCTCAGCTTCAGGACAAATTTTTCCTCAACTACAACGATAAAAAGATCTAACATAAATATTTAAGTTATGAAATATCAAAATAATTTTCATTTTATGAAATATTAATAATATATCGTTTAAGCAGTTAATGTATGTAGGAATTAATGCAGTGAACTTTCCATGTGATAAAACTGCCATGAGATTTGATCACAGCCAGGAAGAGGAATACAAGTCTCTCGCACAAGGAAGGTCATAGAGCACAACCTCGGCTTTGTATCCACTGACAGGATATTCTGTCCCAAGAAAGCTCCTGTCATAAAAATGATGACCTGTTGCTGGATCTGGTGGAATCCGGTCAATACTTGGAGCAAGCTGGTTTATCATCCTGCATACGCTGGAAGACACGGTTCTTTTTTCAGCACAACAAGAAGTACACGGTGGGTACAAATACGAGCTTTTAGGAGTCTGCTGACTGCTGAATCAGGAACTGTCTCAAACACATCACATGAGTGACTTACTCAAATGAGAGGCCACGTATTCTTCCTCTGGGCTCTACGATAACATCAGCTAGAACGTAGTTCCACTCTTCTATTTTCTATAGGGGCTGTATAGCATGGCCCTGAAAACCTGCATGTAAACACAGACCCTCTCTACAGCTACATGTCATGGGAGTGCTTCATGAAGTTTTAATTCACTGAGATGAAAACTGGCAAAAATAACTGATGATTTGCCCGTTTCCCAAATACAAAGACTGCTAAAATGTCTTATCTTGCAATACGAATGGAGACATCTGGTCATCAGATGTTCGTATTTAAATTTTTGCTGATAAATACGTGTTGAGTGAGTGGCTGTTACTTTTTTTAGCATTGTTGGACAGATTTTCTCTAAACAGGTGATAGAGTATCATCTCAAGACTAAAAATGGCAATTTATTTTTTTCCAGAGAAATGATCTTTTAGCAAAAATGCATTTCCAGCTAAATAAAACTATGTATTTATGGGTTGAATTTTCTAGGTAAAGTTTCACCAAAGAAACAAGGAAAAAACCAGATTAATAATTTCTTTATTTTGGATATAGTGAATCATTTCAGCTTATTTTTGATGTGTTATTAAATTTGAAGATTTTTATATGTCAAACCAAAAACAAACACTTAGGACTGCGTTTTTGTTTAATCTAATATGAAATTTTCTTGTTCAAATTTCTGATATTCTTATGAGAAGGAACAGAGCTGTTACGCATTTTGGAGAGAGAAGGGAGGCCAAAATTGCTCAATGAACCATTTAAGGCAGGATAATATTCAAGCACATCACATCATCAATAAATAGATTATGCCTGCTCCCCACAGAAGGAACCATTTGGCTAAAAACACAGCCACACAGCCATCAAGATCCTTAATTACTATTTCCAGAAGTTTATTATGGTTGACTAGATTTGGCAAAAAGTTTTCAATCAAGCGCAGAAGGACTGTGAAGAAAATCATCTAGGGAGAGCCCTATATGCCAAGTTCCAACCCAGAGCAGATTTTTATAGCTAAGTAGATCTAACTTACAAATAAATCTATTAAAGAGAGAATTTATATTGGAAACAGTGACAAGCTCATCAACTATAACTGAGCTAGTGGTCACAGCTGTTATAAGGTGATGACGTTAATTTAGAAAGAGGATATTGCCTCAAATCTAAAGTGTGATGAATGGTGTCTCTGTAAGGCAGCATCTCCTTATGATGCCAGTGCTGGGCATATATACAGCTGCGGGTAAATGCATTTATAGTGTTTTTTTTTCTTGCTATAAGATACAATTTCAACTAATCAAAGGTAGTAAAATAATGATAGTGCTATTCCACTGTACAGCATGACAGCTGCAGTTAATGCTCACATATTAAATACTGTATCTGAGTGCTTCAGACCCCAACTCCTTTAATATCCATTAGGCAGAAACCTGGCATTCAGACCCTGCTCCCTCTTCTTCTCCACACTCTCTACAGTGAGCATGCAGCCCATCTCATCTGTCCTTCTCCATCCATACCCAACCTTTCTTCACTTTGGACCAACATTAAGAAAACAGTTTTTCTGAGTATTCCGTTGTCTGAATACATCTCAGCATTAGCCTCTCCACTTCTTCAACACAAGAGTGTAGTTATCACAGTCTGCATAACTGCCAACAAGCAGAAGGTTATCTGAAGCACCTAAATTCACCATGAATTCATGCAGATTCATACATTTACATGTCTCTCTCTTCTTCCTGTTGCATGTTAACTTCTTCAGGTTCCCTAGTCCTAACTTTCAGTATACCACTCTATGATTAAACAACATTAAGCATTAGTCCTCCTTCATATTGACCTTTTCTGTAACTCTAGAGAAACTATAGGAGCCAAGAAAAAAAGCAGGAATATGGGATCCGTTTAAAATTCAGGAATCTTTCAACACCCAAACCTTAATCCAACATAGTCTTTATATCCCAGGGACCAATACCTTCAGTAACAAACAAATACATTTGTTTTGCCTTGCTTGTTCCCAGGCACCTCAGAGTCATTCTAGCACACTTGCACAACCATGAGTTCATGCCCAGGCTCTCTGCAGGAAAGACACATCTTGTTCCCTCTACAAGCAAGTCAGATCCTCCAACATCCATCCCTGGCAAACAGCACCAACCCAGGCAGCGCCAAGCTGGGCTCCCTGCACCCGTGACGCAACGGAACTGCCGAATCCTACATACTGACGGACACGTACCATGCGGGCTGGGAACTGAGCTAGATACCAGCAGCCTGCAATGCTATTTCCTTATTATTGTTGGGAAAAAGCACACAAAAATACTTACATTGCCTCACTGGCAACACCTGGAACATAGAGGGAGCCTGCTGCAAGTGGTGGGAGCCAGACCACTGCTCAGGGCAGTAGCTGTGAGGAGCACTGGCAGCTACCAGGCTGACTTGAGCCACACTTCTCCTCCTTGGCTGCCAACAAAAACTACACGGACTAACCTCATTATTTAAATGCTGCAAACATCCTCAAACCACTGGTCAATAACTTCTTCAAGCCATAAAGATACCTATGATTTTATTTGTAAATGTGTGCAAATACTAACACAATCTAAAGGTCGCTTTTTACCCTGATGAAACTAAAGCTCAGGATGTTCTGGTGCAGAGCTATTAAAGAGGAAACTATTCAACTGTAAGTATTCCATGTAAATGGAAATATTTACTAGGCCAGACATAGGCAATTACCCTAGGCTAGCCAGCTGATAAAGCAGCCAGTGCTGCATTTCGTTCCCACCCAGCTTAGCTCCTCCACTGATTTCTGGAAATCATTCCTTTAGCCTTATATCTCGTTCCATGTAAGTCTAGTTCCATGCTAGTCCGAGGACCACTGTCATCGGCAGAGAATACAGACCTAAACTCTTGCCTCAGCTGGGAATTTTTTAACTCCACAATACAAACAGGTTTTGAGATTACTCTTTGATATAACTGCCCCTCAGCAGAAAAGGCATATGCAAGACTACAAAGGTCCACATGTCTCTTCAGGGTGGGATTGAAAAAAACAGTTTAAATTTAGCTAGAAAATAACTATAGTTTGTTTGAAAAGTTCTCACTCAACCATTTATAAAGTTTTTTTACAGTAATATGCATATATTTCCTTTCACCCATTTAAGAATGTGATAAACAAGCTATGCTTCTCACTGATGAAGAACTGAAGACTGGTTTGAAACACCAATTATTTGAAATTCATAAATCACTCTTGGCATAACTCATTCTCCCCTTCCAACCCCTTACCCCCACCTCGGCTGTCAGTCAGAAAGCAGCAGCCAGCCAGCAGTGTACGAAGTGGCACTTTGTGCTCATTCGTGTATTGGTCCATAGGAGTTTTGAGAGCTGACTTTTGTCAAGTCAGAATAGCTTCTCTCAATAAGATATACTAGGATGTTAAACATGCAGATCAGTGTTCCCATTTAACATAACTGTTAATTCCTTATTTAATAACTGACAATTTGAACACTAATGTGTTCTCAAAGTATGTAATCATCTTGTTTCCCAATTCTACTGCATTTTTTTTTAAAGAATAATGCTTCTTCATGTTATGTTCATATATAAAGGGGAATGGAAACAAGACAAGGAACTGCACATTTCTCTACCACCAAATAGTGACATCAGTGATACCATTGGGATTAATTTCACATCAAGTAGGCTATTAATTTTGAGACACTAGCCCCCGAAGCATATGTAATACTCATACAGTCTATACACCACATTACCAATAATACTACCAGGAGCCACACCACATTTCCAATCCAGGTCCTCTGCCCAGATCAGCCAGACACACCATGGCTCCAGTATACCTCCTCCTCCTCCTGTCCATCATACACCTTGTTAGCTTTGTGGTTGAATTTTCCGTGCCATAAATCCTAAGAATAACATCAATGTACCCACAGATGTGGCAGCAAAGCCATTACCTAATCCTACATCAAGACAAATTTGATCAGAAAAATCTTAAACCAAGTCACAAGTATCACCAACCTGTGCTTTTGGCTTCACGATCTCTTGGTGTTTATGTCAGACAAAGGAACATTTTCCAGGTTCCTGAAATTTTATATAGTTCAGACAATGTAAAATGTGTTCAGCTTCTACTGGCCTTCTGCTTAAAATAAGCAGTAGACTTACTTGCAGAGAACACAATTAAAGCCAACTAATGTTCTTGGTTTGCTTTCGATGTGCCAAGTAGCAGCACGCTGCTGCTGTGGAGAGATCTTGCTATTCATAACCTCTGACACAAAAATAATCATTTCACACACAGATGAAGCCATGGCTTGGCTAGGAGAAAAAAAAAAAAATGCCTAGAAAACCATTTTCATGTAAAACAGATCTAAACCAAAACAGCTACAGCTGATCCAGACAAAATCCTTTAGAGTTCTTTGTATGTGCACGCTACAGCTTTTAACTACTTTCAACATGTCCTTTGATGGAAAACTTTCAGACCCATCTCCAAAGCAGACTTGGAATCGTGGCAGCAGCCAAAACTGAATTACAATAAATCTGTCATTTGCAGATTGAACAACAAAATATGACATATTTGGCCTCTTGGTGGATCTTTCTCTATCCTAACTTCTTCCCCAATCCACCCATCATTCCAATACAGGGAAGAATTAACTTATTTCACATTAACATAAAGCAGACTGGCTCAATCAATGCTGCTTTGTGAAGTCTATCTCAAAGTTGCGCATTACCACAGGTCCTTACAGAGCAAGTTTTCTGAAGCACTATTCTCCTGCAACACATAATAACTGGAAAGTTGAAGTTATGTAAGGAAAAAATTAATTCCTCTTGCTCTTTTTTTCTGCCTCTTTCCCCACCCCAACAAAGATACCAGAGGAATACTAGTTAATCTGAGTAACAGATCGATCCTTCTTAGACAAAGGATTATATGGTATTTTAAGGACAATATGGGTCAGGTAACTTACACACCTCCTCCACTGTTTGTCTAGGCTGACTACACACACAGTACCTGCATGAACTACTTTCTCACTTATTGCTAAGGTTATAAAACCCATGGCTCCAGTAAGAACTATGAGATATGGCAGAGCCATGAAGTAGAATAGGAACTGAGGCTCACAGACTAAAACTCTCCTGAAATACCACAGAACACATCAGGACCAATCTTTAAAGGAAATCATAGGTATACCAGGCACTTTTCTCAATAAACCTTTAAATTGTATAACTGATGAAACACACAGAATTGCAAGAATTTCAGCATTACCTGGAAGATTACTTAAGAGAATTCTCATTTTTTAACATTTTCCAAGGTTGTAAGAGTATGTTTTGAATATTGACAAGAGTATGCCAAAAACCCAACCATCTGAGTTCAAATGACCAAAAAAAAAAAAAAAAAAATAAATAAAGGCTACCTACAACAACGAGGAGGCAAACTTGCCAGTTTGGTGAACTTGGTAACTGTACAGATTTAATGAGTGGCAGAGAAAAAGGTGCTAGTAGACCTTGAGAAGAAATAATGCTACAATTAATACTTTTCCATGTCTGCAGGTATCATACAGGGTATGAAACCAGTGAGAAACTAAAACAAGGATCAGTACTATAAAGAAGCCAAATGAATGTATCACATGATCTTAATAGCAACAGATTCAGTAAGAGCCAGTGAACACAGACTGACAAGACCAATTTCATTTAGTGTAAATTAAAGTTTAAATGTGATTCAGGCTCTACGTATTTTGCATGATACCTGCAGAACTAAAATAAAGGAAAATATTCAGCAAGACAAATTAAAAAAACATATATTCCCACACAGAATATACATCACTTTTTTTAACATCATTTTCTGAAACTTTCTCAAACCTACAAAATAAAAAACAAAAACATACCACCACCCAAACCACCATACAAACAGCTGAGACATTATTTCTCTTGCCTATGCCTCCATTTATTCTGGCGAACCCATTAAATGCCCTTAAGTGAGCCCTGCACTACTGCTTTGGCAGGACTTCAGCCACAACAGTAGCCCTAACCCTAACCCTTTCTAGGCAGGGAAGCAATGAAACAGGTACAGATATGTCACAAAAACATTTGTAAAGCACACATACCCCCTTGCACAACACGCTCTTGAAAACACTCATCACTTCCATTACTAGAAAAGTTGCTGTTGTACAACAAGGCTGCTCTCGTTAGATTTTTATCTGCTTTGTGTCAGGGCCCTGAGGGCACTAATAGGGCTTAACTGACCTGACTAGATGCACCTGGGAGTTCCACCATCCCGATTCAGCTCAGGTCTAGGTCCTCAGTCTTGGCCTGAGCTATACCTTAGGAGCACCCACCTGTGCCTGGCCATGGACCTTGTTGATCCAGAGCCCAACCCAGCGGTCTCACATCCCAGCTTGACCTTCCCTTTGTCGCTATGGACCTGCCTGGTGATCACTGGACTGTGTCTGACGCTGGTTATCATGGCTGGAGCTGACCCTGACTGGAATCCCTTCTGATCTGCCTCGTCACTATGGTCCCACTTAGGGCTCAGGACCTCTGATTGCCCCCGGGGCTGCCCTGATGAGTGCCATGGGCTGGGCTCAGCCTCGAGCTCCTGGTGCTTAAGGAGCAGCCAGCCCTCCCCGCTCCCTGACACTTCAGCTATAAATTTTCATTTACTTTCAAGCTACCAGAAATAAGAACAAACACAAACCTTGGAAGAGCTTTACAAAAAATACATGTCTAGATGCACATCTCCTCTTCAACCCCTCTACCTATGGCAGTGTAATATATGGCTCTCACTGACTTCTTTGCTGTATCACCATCTACAAGTAAATGAATTCTCCGCTAGTCTTATGTCAATGTTTCCTAATGAGAGCTTTGTTTGAGTTTCTCTTTTCAAGTATGTGCAGAATAATGGATAGACCACAGTGAAATATGTCCCTCGTGCTCTTTGATGGAAATCATAAACTCTGACTACATAGCTCCAATGATTTACGACACTTCCAAAATGCAAAGTAGAATTCATTCTGTGTAAGACTGCTGCAGCGCTCATTTGTTTTTTCCTTTAAAATGCAATATATAGGTTCATACACATTTTATATAAATGAAATATATATATATAAGCATTTCACCTGGCTATGCAATTATGCAAAAGGCACTGTTAATAATTTATGTATGGTATTCATACTAGCTTAACGAAAGCTCTATTCCCTTAACTAGGAGAATTAATAATTTTGGATCTGAAGAGCACTAGTTTAAGTCTTTAAAAGGATTTATTTCTTGTAACATAATGAAAGTCTGTTCATCTAAACTAATCATGGACAAAAGCTAAGCTTCATGAATAATGTTTATATTTTTTGACAAACATCTAATGAACATACATAAATTAGTTTTTCCAAGTTACTGAGTAGGATCATGATTTGCTGTCAAGTAGGCATAGGAAACTACTGTAGGAAGATTCACATTACTCCAACTGGACACTCAAGAACAAAAGATAGTCAAGAGAGCCATTAACAACTGAAAGCCTAGAAGTTTTTCAATATTGTCAGCCTACACAAATTTCCCAAGTTTACATTTCATATAAAAATTAGTTCCTTGGTAGACCTTTTTATGTAATTTCTCTTGCAAAACAACTAGGACAGGTGTATGCATCAGGTGTCTGTAAAAGCATACCATCAAGGATCAAGCCCGTATAATGTGTTCTTACATTTACTTATGCTTATTCATCTTGCTCTACCAAGCACACACTATGGAATTCACAGTCAGATGAGGGCACTTCCCATCTCTAAATAATTTTTATTCTAATTTCACACAAGGTTAAAGCAGAAGGGAGCTGAAGAATTAAGAGGGGCAGGTGGAGAAGGCAAAAAGCATATCAGGAAACTGAAGAGGGAAGACATAAGCTAACTAAATGACACATCTGAATATACTTCATCCAACTCTCTGGAAATCAAGGATAGTTTTCTGATTTTGGTAGGCTGTGAGTAGGTTCTTACTCACCAAAAACTAATGTGCAGGTGTCATCAGAACAGAGCCTTTTGTTGACATTTTAGTAGCTAAGACAAATAGAAATTATTTGGAAGTACTGCATGCATTCCACAAGAAGAGGTCTTACACAGGATCTGAACCAGAAACAGCGATATTGAGAAACATCTTTACATGAATACATATAACATTAACAAATTGCTTTTCAAACTCAAACAATAGTCAGGCAATAACAAAGTCCCAAGTACACTACAACATGGGCATGCATGCACTGTCATGCTTGACTTCTAAATACACCATTTTACACAGGTATGCAGTGTAAAGTCACACTTTATGCAGTGACTTTAAGTCTGTACGCCATACCCAGACCTTGGTCTGTGTGTATAAACATGTAACTATGCAAGAAAAAAAAAAAAGTATGAAAGCAATGGAAATTAAACAAATGAGACAAAATTGTATTCCTAAATTCTTCAGTCTGTTACTGCATTTGATGTCTCTGTATTTATTTACCCGAAGCCCTAATAATAAGGGTTTGAGACATTCGGTGTCTTAAATTTATTACAGTGCTATACATGTACATGCAGAGAAGATGAATCTTACTTAATTGCAACCCTTTTTTTACTATTAAAGTGAAAGGACAGTTTGGATAGTTATATTTTATTCCAAGCATTCTTGGAAGCCTACATCAAACGTATGTCCACTGTCATTAGAAGCTTAGAAAACATCAAGAAACACATTTGTATTCAAACATAAAAATATAACTTCAAAAGCATACTTCCTCTACAAAGGTGTTTATTAAATGTAGAAAAGAGAGCTCAATGGGTTATCCTTCACTCCAGAACAATCTTTCTCCCTTTCCAAATACTTCTGAAGAAATCTTCCAAGCAGTTCATCACTTCCCCTTACTAGTTACACTCCACTCTGCTCCTACCATTATGCAGATCTAAACACAATGTTTTCCTGAAAGCTATAGCTGTCAAAGACTGCAGAGAAACACCCTTATTTTTGCTTCCTTTCTGACAATTTATATCCCATTTCAAAGTTTATGACTCCCAATGATCGTCAACCTTTTTTAATTCTTGACAATGTGCCGTACAGTACTTCGTCTTTATGCATGGATCACCCAGTGACCTGCTTGTGCTGTGGTAATTTATACTGATCATACAAATCAGAATCAAGGTGTAGAAAACAGAGATTTCTGCTTTAAATTGAGCAAGTCAGCTCTTAGGATCAGTGCTAGATCCTTGCTTGCTCTACTTTTTATTTCTTTTTATTAATAAAATAAACATTGTCTGGGTTCACAGTAATTTACACACAGCTCCCCAAAAATGATATGCTAGAACTTTTAAAATATTAAATGCTGTAGATATTCAGAGCAGATTTTGTCTTATGTGTGGTATTTTTGACTGTGTAACAGCAGAATGTGATATGAAGTGACTTATGACTCAGATACAATTCCTTTATTTGTATTTCTTATTGGCTTTCTCCAAAAGAAACAAATCATTTGTGACTATTAACAAAGGGTAGATAATACAGTCAATCAGATTGAGCCTTCAGGCTTCCTAAAACTGTTTAGTTTTACAGTTGGAATTCAGACAGCTGCTTCTGTTGATCTGTTGAGAAACCATAGGAGCTGAAAAAAAAAGACCCAGAACTGAAAATAAGATCCCATTTTGGTTATCATTTTACTAGATGAATGTTGCTTGTGGCATTTCTGTCTCTTCTACACGTTATAGATTTATGAAATCTTGTTTCTTATGGCAACCACAGCTGATGACTGTTGAATCATTATTCACATTTCAGTGGAATCCGATGGGGGTTTTTAGCTTATTTTTAAATGGACTATAATTTACTTTATTTTATGCAGAACAACGGTTCAGACAGCATGGGGTAAATTTTCAAGGTGGTGAGTAGGAGGTACAGTGCAAGTACAAATCCTGTTATTTGTTAATAGGATTTGTCTGCACCTCTCTGTTTATTGCTTTGAAAATGCATCGCTGTATCTCATTTACAGAGTAATCCTATTGGCAATACCATCAACTCCAAACAGACCTGGTCATGTGTATGGCTCCACATATGGCAACACAATGTAAAAGCTCCTAAGCAGGACATGACCTTGGGATTAAACTTCCAAGCAACTAACATTCCCCGATTCCCTCTTTACTCTGATGACCCTACTCTTATTGCTCTTTATCAGTTAATTTATCAGCATTAGTGGCAAAGAGGTGGCTAAAAAGTCCCCCTCTAGAGGATAGTTTTCTATTGTTATTATTCTAACCATATTCTTACTAGTTTGGGTGTGTGTGAAAAAATGTTAAATGCTACACTAATACAAATGTGTTTTCCATAATATATCATCTAAATAAGTGCCAAAGAGAACATCTCAAAACATACATATAGAACATACACAAAATGAGATCTTCTCCCACTAACTACTACAGCTCAGTAAGTTCTCTTTTTTTACCATTTTCGTCCCCATCAGCAGGTCTTACAGACCCTGGGCTGGAAGGAAATATTTCTGTTTTCCTGCTCCTGTGGACAGGATCGCTCCCCTCAAAGGCGGACAGATGATGGTTTAGCTGCTTGCTTGCATTCCTACCTCCCTAAAAAAGCAATTAAGCAAGACTTTAGATGAAGGAGGAAAAGAGTTCACAAAGGTGATATGCATATGGGCAGAGAAGATGGGGTGCAGAGGAGAAAAATACAAAAAGAAAATGAAAACCTAAAAAGGAACTTCAAACAAACAGCCTTAAAACAAACTATCATCTTTGAAAGGTTCATGTCGTGATGCTAATTTCATAAGCAACATCAATGTTAACTACTAGTGGATGAGATTAATTAATACTTTACCATGAAACAAATATCCCAGCAATAATCTCTAAAAATGACTGGGATTAGGTACCTGGAAGTTCTTTTATTTTTGTTGTTGATCAGTTTTTTAACTATTTAGCAATGGAAAGGCAAGGAAAACAAGATTTTTCTGATGTAATCTTTACCGACTTATCCGCTTGGCTAAAGTCACTTTGCTATAGCAGCAATGAAAGTCAGTGTTGCAAAGGGGAATATAGCATACCCCAAGATTCAAGACTGCCACCAATGTACCAATTTCCATCAAATAATTTTGGATATATTTCTAGGAAAGTGTTCATATACCTACAAAGTAGAGTTTTACCCTGGAGGGCTGTGTGTGTTAACATGAAGGACCTGACATCTTGTCTACAAATAGCAATTACTTTTTTTTTTTCTTTCAACAGTGTGATATTATTTGTAATAAGAGCACCACCATCCTTAAATCAAGATGATAGTGAGGTTCTGTAAAACAGATGCCAGCGGGAATCATGCAGTAATATGTATTTTTGGCCAGCTCTGAATTCTTCAGATTCAGAGTAAAGGATCTTTCTTCTGTCTTTCCTAGCCCTTCATATAATTAAATTTTATAGAACAAGAGCAAGTCCTTTTCTCCTCAGAAGTCACAGAAAAGGGTGACTTTATATTAAAGTGAGATTCACAGATATATATGTTTTCTGATATTTTTCTCCTGCCCAGAATGGCATTGTTCTTTTTTCTAATTAAAAAAATACATATCTTTTCAATGTTTAGTTCTGATCCTGTTCTCATCTTGCTGCATTTTTGAAAAGGGAAATCATGTCAGACCTTGGTGCCTTACTGCCAAAAAATAAAAAATCATATTTAAATCAAGTTAATGACTCACTCTTCCCATTTTGTGCATTTTCTTCCATTACTCTTGGTCCATTGGTTCATCCATTTTTAAAAGGTTTAATTTCCTGTTGGATCATTGACTGAATTTGTAACAGGTTCTCTTTCCATTGTGAGCTTATGAGGCAAACAGCATTATGTTTGCAAGCACAGATGAGTGTGTTCACTAAAGGCAAGAGCTTTTTTTTATTGAAGATGTGCTAGTAAATCATTTTCACATACAAGTAAAATGAAATAATTATTACTTTGTATGTTGAAGTTACAGCAAAGCTTTTCATAACATCTCTCCTCCCTCCTGATACATACTGCCCCTGTGGTACCACAGTATTTCCAGTGGAGTTAGGTATACAGAAAGTAAGGCTAATTTCATATGTAAAGTGCTAGAAATGTTTCTTGTAGCTGTTTACAGCCCCTGCTGGATGCTACTCTTTAGTGACTAATTTAAGGCTGCTACCACAGTGTGAGCTGGGACTTCAAGGGAAATCAGTACTAATTTCTCCTTTCAATTTTCTGTTGTCACAGACCTTCCCTCTACTTAATCTCAAGCTGAATAATGTATTTCAGAAGTGACGTTATAGGTAAGCTTTTTTGGTTTTAAACACAGAGTAAAAACTTTAAATATTCTGGGGGACAAGGTCTGATTTTCAAGGCCGCTGAAATAAGAGTCAGAAGAGATCATGAGACATTCTTTGTAATGCCTATAGATAGCAGAATATCAAGTAACTCGGAAAGCAATGTGCCAAGTGAAGAAAAGGCAATAAAGAATTGCTCTAGACCACAGATATAATCTGAATTATGATCCTTATTTATGAGAAATAAGGCCAGAGCTTCTACTGAGGATGTGTGAAGACTTACCAACTGCTTTTTAAAAGCAAGTCTAAGCCTGAGGTGAACTACCATTTTCTCTGCATGGACTGGAGCAAGCTGAGCAGGGGCAGTTTGTATAAACTACCTACAACACATCTGGCAAAGCTGGGCTGTGGAGCTGTTACTACAACAGCATCTTCTACTCGTTTTATAGTGACTCGCTTGGAACAGTGAACTGGTCATGACCTAAAGGACTTTTCTTGCAAAAAGCACAAGCAAATGATGGGACATCCTTCGCTAAAAGGAGACAAGGGCTCCTAGTAGGAAAAGAACACTTACAGAGCAGTTTTTCCAGGTGCTGAATTTTGAAGAGGGAGCAACTGAGAGAAAGTGAGGTAGCTGTGTCAGAGTTTTAAATGCAGATTACTGGTTCACTACTTTTTGAAGACATTGGGAGCTACTGTCAGTCTACTTTCACAAGAGCATTAAAAGAAAGCTCGCAAGAGCTTTCACAAGAGTGTTAAGAATCACACAGGTTTATATACTGAGAAAGGCAGGAAAATTAATCCAAGATGATAGATCAAGTCAAAGTTACATGTTTGTGTTTGTAGCAACATGGTAAATACCATAAGTCTAAATTCAAAGACGAGGCAAATTTATCCATATATATATAAACCAGGGTAATACACCAATATCTGTTGGTTTTTTATACACATTAAAGTGTCTAGATTGTTTAGGCAGCTCATAGGCTATTCTTGACCACAGTAACTCTGGAATGCAGGAAATCTAGACGACGTGACCTGTAATATTTCAGATCATCATTTAGTGCAAGAATATAGACACAAAAAGATTCATGAGATACCTCTTTATTCTACAATAATCAGAAATACAGTTTTGGTAATAACAGCTTTCACCACAGAATTGCAGCATGTGTCAGACATTGTGCATTGAGCTTTGAGAAGAATGAGGGAAATGACATATGGACGCTTAATAACATCTCAGAAAAGTCACAGTCACAGTCAGCAGATTAACACTTTCACAAGAAGCTGTTCCCAGTGGGATCACGTCCTCCTGATGACTGAGAAAACACTTCAAGCTGCTACGAGGAGGAAAATGAAGAATAGACAAGTTTGTATCCTAGAGCTTTTAACATCAAAGTCCATTGGACTTTATCTGTCAGTAGCATTTGTTTTAGGCATGGAAAAGATGCAATCCCATGCATGCAGAAGTGTAAGGTTTATATAAGGAGCATAAAAGTGAATCATTCCACCCACCATTTGGATCTCCGGGATAACCTCTGGAACCTATGGATCCGCAGCTCATGAGCACTTGTCTTCTCCAAGAGCTCAGATATGCCTCCTATTTCCCACAGCTCGCACACTATTCAAGTAACCAGCAGCAGAAGGATGAAGATGCCGAGGCTGCTGAATATACAGAATCCTTACCTGTGGCAGGAAGCAAGCCAACTAAAACTTGCTGATGCTGACATTAACAGGTTGACCTGAAAGCCAGCTGCAGACCCCACTGATTCCATAACACAGACAGAATAACACTGTCATTTCTCACAGCCTGTCCTGAGCTCCCTTCCCGGTAGCCCAGTAAGTGTCCTCTGGCACTAGCAATATGAAGGTTTAGGATTTTGCAAAAGGAGATTTTGTGCTTGGACAGCATTCAGAATATGCCAGGCACCATTGCCTGCATCTAGTCCCCTGAGCAAAGGCCTCCACCTCCCGCAGCAGAAGTAGCAATGTAACAGGAAAGTCTGCATTGACAACCACCCTTATTTTAAGGATAAACTGAATCATATAAAATGACAATAATTATGTGTAATTCACATACAAAAAGTAAGAGGAAGAGGTAGGTTTTATTGTTGAATCGCTTGATCATTGTAGGATTTAAAATAACGAAGACAGCCAATATTACAGACAGGCTGTATTTCTTCCCTCAACAGCTAAAATCACAAGCATCAGAACCACAAGCACTAAAGAAGATTCATATTTATGCATGTATTTGCATAATATTTTTCATACTCTTTTTTCTGATAGGATAGGCTCTCTTGAAATCTGAATTATTTTTCATGTCACTTGGGAAAGGAAAGGGAATTCATTATAAAGACTCTTACAAATATTTTTTTAATTTAACATTGGATCAAATATCCATTCATTTAGCTGAACACTGACTGCAAAATGGTGATAAAGACATTTGTTTAAAGTCTAATATTCTTACAGCGTGAGAATCTTGACTTCATGCTCTTTATTAGATGACTTTAAATAAAGCACTGACCAACTGCAGAGAAAAGATACTTTGAGCAAAACTAGGGTAAAACGTGGAACAAATTTTTAAAACATACTTTTAAAATAAATATTTTGCATGGGGGAGAAAAAAGAATGACAGTTACTCCCTGTATTAATCACAAATCCTTAAAGCTACTCAAAATAATATGCACAAAAGGAAAAATCATGAGTGACTCAGGTATATGAAAAATGAAAGTGCACCGACTAATAATTTTTTAAAACTGTCAATATTTTAAGGATTTTGATAATTTAACAGAACATACTAATGCCAAAGTCCAGATAAAAATACTATTTTAATGTCAAATTCCTTCTTCTCTAAAATTATAAATTATCTGCTTTCTTCCATGAGTAATGTTTGGCTTCCAAAAGAGCTGGAACAGCATTCACATTGAGTCTTCCTTCTTTCCTTTAAAATATTATTTTAAAATCTGAATATTTTAAAAAAATGCTTTTGCCACCGACAGATTCTTTCATCATGTTATGAACACAAAAGCTGATTTTTAAGAAATGCTTCAATTGTTCTTTTGTACCCTACGTAAGTTTTTTTTTTTTAGGGCTTGTTCTTGTTTGACTTACATCAACCATACTTTCCTTGAAATTATAATTTAATATATGCAACTGTAATGAGTATCTTGATAAAAATCTGGGGGTTTATCCAACCTCAGTCAGGGAATATATGGTAAATTTCCTGCTTTTTAAGGAAATATTAAGACTTGCACTGCAGTCGTGATGCATGCTACGTTGAACTTTCTTGTTACATACAATTAACATTAGCCTCTCTCCTTGTTCGAAGCCTCAAGGAGTGACTTGTGTGATGTTCGAAAAGTTAGTTAACATTTACAATACACACGCACTGCAATTAAAGTAATTTATCCATTCACCTGTTACGCTCCAGAGAGAGTTGTCGGTAGAAGACCAGCTCTGCCGAGGACAGCCAGGACCAACCATGCCCTCCTTCCATCAGCTGCCGCGTGCTTGAGACCTGCGAAGCCTGAGGATCACCACCAGACACCGATGTTGTTTCACTCTCCCTGCCAGTTTTCCATAACAGGACACACTTGCTGAAACAGGGAGCCAGAAGGCAGCGGGCTGTAAAACTTAACACCCTCCCAGCACGAGGCGAGCCCCACCGATGGTTGTTTCCAGACCCAGCCCGGTGCGGGCTACACCGGGGGCTGCAGAGCGGGGCTGGCGGGGGGGGGGGGGGGGGGGGGGCGCCCCCCGCCCCGGGGGCCCCCCGGGCCGCGTGGGGGCTGCCCATGGCCGGCTGCTGCCCACCTGGGCCCTGCCAGGCTCCAGGGGGATG
>JAVJGG010000037.1:20728882-20761781 GCA_035590195.1 Aviceda cuculoides | reverse complement strand
GCATACTGAACCCAAAACACAGCACCCTACCAGCTACTAGGAAGACAATTAACTCTATCCCAGCTGAAACCAGGACAACCATTCAGTATGATCTATGTTACATGTTTTAAATTTGAGTTTATAAAAGGAACAGAATATCCTCTGAGTGTCTGAGTCAAGAGTTTTCCAGGTGAGCAATGACTCTTTTTCTTATCCAATATCAGTCCAAACCTCTGTAGATGCCAAACATGACAGAGCTGCTGATGGTTTTCCATTGCATAATTCCCGAGTCCTGCACAATTTCCGCTAAATTAATGTTTTCTGGGGACCAACAAATCCTGTGGAGAAACCAGATGAGGGAAAGGGGGTGCTGGAATTTAACAAGTCCGTGACAGGCAGCTGAGAAAAAAACAAGTCTATTATCAGTAGGTTTACATTCTCTCTACAGAACTGTCTGCATCAATTAGAAAATTATTAGGCAGTTGTAAAATTTAAGTGGTTTAGATGACTGAATTGAGGGATTTTTTTCAGAATAACATCTATGTTAAATTTAAAATAATCACTGGAGAAGACTGCCAGAGACTTTGTGCCCATACGTCTTCACCCTCTGGTAAGGACCATGTCTGATTCTTGTGAATTCAGCACCTGCCAAACCACACAAGAAACTCCACAGCCATAAATAATCCCACTGAGATTCTTGACATGCGTACAGTTTCTTATAGTTGTGCAGTACCCATGACAAGGAAGCTGTGGTTTTGATTAAGGCTGCTGATGCTGCTGTAATACAAATCTGAAATACCATAATATGCTTTTTTTGTGCATATATTCACAAATGACAGATTATCATGTAAAACTTTCAAAGACATTAGATCTCTATGAATATCTCACAAATTTACAATATTAATTCAGCTTCTTGAAACTTGGTGCCTCACCTTTTTTCCTCCAGCACTAGTTTTGTTTTGTTTGTTTGCAGTGCAAAACATTTGCCTATGAAATTTAATTTCAAAATAAAACTTATCTCTAAATAATTAATTTGTTATTGAAAAATGTAAGTCTATGGTTAGATATTTATTTCATTCTAACCATACTAAAAAACCACTACCCTTCAGTTCTGTCTCAAATTTATATTTGCTTTAAATCTACCTCTTAGTTTAGGGTTTGAGCTGTTGGGTGGCTCACCGATAGTCAGATGATTCCTCACCATCAGTTCAGCCCATGGATGTTTCAGAATATCAGCTGAGTTTCCACTTTCAGCACTTCCTTTGTTTGCATCAGTGGAACCTCCTCCTTAAAGGACATAGAGAGGCTTCAGGTCCCAAAGGACAAGAGTCCCTTGAGGTCCAGAGAGACCTTGTAGGATCTGCAAAAGGTCTGCTTCCTTCCGAAACTCTTCCTCATAGGTGTGAAGCTTGTAGTATATATGGAGGAAAGTGGCCTACAATGGTGGTTTTAGCAAAATGTCATTGCTAGAAGTGGCAGGAGGGAACACAGCCGTGCAAGGCACTAGGTCCCAAAGCACTTCTTGATTATAGCTCGTTCTAATAGCTTCCTGGGTTTGAGTGTCTTCCATACCACCCAACGCCGATCTGCGCCTGGTTTCACCTTCCCTCTTTGCTAAATTTGAGGACAGCAGATGGGCTATGTTTATTTTCGGGATAACCTCATCTGCTGTTTATATTGGGGGAAGAAAAAGAGTGCTCACTGATGACTTCCTCCTGACACCTCCAGCTGAGGCTGACATTTGTTTTCTAGCTGTTATTGGTTTCTAATTATGCCTGGATATTCAGAGGATCAGCTAATTTGCTCCATAATTTTTGGAGGCAATTTTTAATTCCCTTTCCTCCCTTTCAGACTCCATCTTAATTTCATGGAATTATTCAATACGCAAATATGGTGGGACTACAGCCTTTGGGACTCCCTGGCGATTCGGCTCAGGTGCCTCTGTAGAACTGCCCTCTGCGTCACAAACCCAGACTACCAAGCATGCGGGTAGGCATGTGGCATGGCCGGGAAACCCAAGGAGCTTTTGCTTCCTTCGTACCGTCCCACTGGCTGCAGTGAAACAGCATGGGTCCACTCTTGCTGCTGGGCAAGGGCAGAGCAATATGGCAGCTTGAGCAGAAAGTAGACATTGGAAATTGGAGCGTGCAGAGAAATGGAGGCTCTTTTGGACTAACGAGATCATGTAAAACACCAATGTTAGCAGAGTGGAAGGAATGGGGGTACAGTGCTCCAATTTGTGTTTCATCTTCCTTTGTATTCTGTTCTAAGAGCTTAGCTTAGCGTCAAAATCTTATCATTAAAATTCAGAATTTATTGGTGTAACAGGGATGATTTCAAAAGAAAGGAGAAAAAGAATTAAATGATTTTGCACTGCTTACTGAAAACACTTCCAACGTTGTTTCCAGAATATTTCAAATAAATGCATTCAGAAGTATCCCACAGGGGTATCACTGTATAGAAACATTCTAGTTATAGATTTTATCAGTTGTTATTGCATGCACCAGCAAGAATTCAGGAGCATTTCAAGTTGTTTGTAACATTTAATCTTCTACATATTCCCATTTTGTAAAGCTGTTCCATTTTAAACATCCAGGCATGTTTGAAATAATTGAGGCTGTTTAACAGAGTGGAGTTAAGACCTATGCACATTAGCTAAAGCACTATTATCTGCTTTGCAACTTTCTTTATAGCAATTCTAAAATATATACATATATTCATGTAACTCACAGAAATCACTTGATTTACTTTATAGTTTCAGACTACATGTGTTACATTCTATTCTGTTCTCTCTGATTTGTTTAAAGGGTGGTATTATCGTTTATAGTTTGCAACAAAAGACAGTCTTCTCCTGACCACCCTAATCATAGCAAGACCTTACAGTGAAAAATAAGTCAAAATAGATGGTTCACTGTTGAGAAAAAACATAAAAGAAAAGAACTTTTCGACATTCATAGAATTTAAACCAAATGACTGCAACTGGCACTCTGAATCCATCACCCCAATTATTTACTCTTCTTTCTCCACCCCTTCCCTAATGATCTGCCTTCATTAGGTAGGCTGGCTTTATATGGAGATTTTCACTTCTTTTATTCACATTTGGTATAATATCATTTATATTTGGAGCAGAAATACTGGTTTTAAGGAATACAGAATATCATTTCAGAGCATTAAAAAAAATCTGGTTCCAGCTGAGCCTCCTAACTCCCTCTTTTCAAATCTGAACATTATTCTGACTCTAGCATACAAAGCAGTATTTTCTAGAGGCAAATATCCTTCTGCCTGGCCTTGTTGGCAAGTACCTTCCAGACTGCTAAAGTAACTGCTAAGTTAGCTCTACATGAATGTTTGGGTTTTTCTCGTTCCTCCTCTTGTCATTGCTGCAGTCACAGAGCTTCAAAAGTGCCAGAAACTTCTGCAGAGAAATATATCAACTGTCCCAAAACAGAAATAATCAATTAAAATGAAACTCAGTTGTATATGAGTGAAAACACCAGTCTGATAACAGAGAAATGTCATAGGTTTGACAAAGTTAATTTAGACAGTTATTTGGGTAAAATACAAAACTGGAACAGAACCTTCCTGCTTAGATTATGCCTGTGAGAAGTTACCTGTGCTCTCACAAAACCCATGAGACGATCATTATCTAAACCTTACGTATCTATGGATATACTAGGGAAGTCGCTGGTAGGTATACAACCTCTTCTGAGCCACAGACAACAGAAAACTCTTACAACTCACCAGCTCAGATTGTAGAAATTCCTTATTTTAGATCTGTAGTGGCCAGCAGCCCTTTGAAACCCCAGCTGCACCAGGTGGTCTATACAAAAGCAGTGGCTACAGGCTGTTCTAAGACTTTACAGCCTACCTTGAAAAAGCAGACAAAAGTACAGGAGTCAGCGAAGTCTGACAGCTTTCATGAGACTTGGAAAAAATAATTATATAAGTTTTTGTAATACAGATACTTTTGCGGAGATGTGGCAATAACGAAGTTTGTTTCTCCACTGTCCTGAACTCTGTCATCAGTGTTCAGCTTTTAATGTATAAATGATGCTTGATTTTAGCAAATTGCTGTGAGACTGCCTAAATTCCATTTACAGCAACCCTCCCACAGATGATAATTATTTGTAAAGCAAGCAGGTTATGATAGCAATATAGTACATCATTGCTTCCATCTCCCCTCAAGAAAACAGAAATCCCAGAAATTCTCATGTTCCCATTTACCAGCTGATGAAGCTGGACACAGAAAGGGTAGAGTAACTTGCCCCAGGTCTAGTCCCTAGAGCCCAAAATGATCTGAAGTGTTGGGGATTTAGGTGAAATTGAATATAGTTTAGAGAGAATTTGCTGGATTGTAGCTGTAGTTACAAAAAAAAAAAACAAACAAACAAAAAAACCCACACAAAACCACCCAAACCCCTCAGTTGTTTAATTGTGAATAGCTATCTCTTATTGGCTCAGTAAGAAAAAGGCTCAAGGGTCTTTTTAGATTTTGGACCTGTCGCTTTAAAGCATACTTGGGTCCCATCAAGTATAGTAAAGAAAGATTTCCTTCCCTCCAGGACAGCTCAGAAGAGTCTCAGTATCGCAAGAACAATACGTAATACCAGAGTACTCAGAAATCAGATTTTACTTCCTCAAGTCAAAAACTTTCCTCTCTGGCAATGCTGGAATGCACATAATGGTATGTCAGACAGCAGGTGTGATTAAAGTAATAGTATAATTAAAAAGAGCTAGATGTGGGCATAAAAAGTGATTTTTTTTCCAGACTGATTTGACTCACTAGTGAACAGCTTGCTGCAGATCTTCTTTTGCTGCTTTAATGATGGAGTCATTTTTGTTTTCTTTAGCTGTCTTTTTTTTTAAAGGGGATTTTCATCATGAAAGAGAAAATTTTATTGTCACAGACAACACAGGAGATATTCAGCAGGTAACAGAACTCTGTCCCATGTCCCCATGACACATGGAGAATGAATGTCAATCTTTGAAACCAGCAGAGTGAACCTAGACCTGGCTGATTTCAGAAACTATTCCCACTTATCTTTAAGCACTGCAGGAATAATACGTGACCTGTTGTGCAGTATTTCAACAGTAGAAATACAGGCAGAAAAACTAGTTAAAACTCTGGATTAAATTTGTTGAAAAATATTTCCAAGTGAGACAATTTATTTTTAAATATTAAATGAACCACTGATAATGAAATATTTCAGTTATATAGACTACTTCATATGACTTCCACCATAATGAGATAACAATATCTTATCACCATAATCTGATTTCTAAGAAGTGTGTATAGGCATAAGCCTTCTCCTGAGACCCAACACCAAGTCTATACAAGAAATTTACCCTAGAAGATTTTGATTTCCTTTTTCTTGATAAGAATTTTTTGCAAGTATACTAATATAATTTTGGATGTGATTTTGCCTTATGACATTTTTATGCATAGCAGAAGGGCTATGTGTTTGTGCCTAGATGGTTTATTCTGATGAAGTAGTGGTGGTAGCTTTTTTTATATGGGGACTTTTTGTGATCAAAACTACATTAGATGGATCTCTTGTGAGTTGTTGGGTTTGAGGGTTTTTTTTTTTTTCCCCTGAGAAACTTGGCATTAATCTTATGATTTAAGGCTAGTTACATCTCTGCCTACCACTTCCTTGTCTTTAAGTGTATTCCTGTAGATGTCATGCCTCTTGGCCAGAATGCTCCACATCTACTCCTAAACTGGCACACTGCTAATCCGTACATTTAGTGCATTTCTAGGTAGGTTTGATGGAAATCAATAACTGATGTATTCCTCTTTGTGAGTTTGTGACCACTGGGAAATATGATAGCTAAAATACCACCTTTAAACCAGTGTTACTTGTTTCTGTGAGGGGAATATAGCATTTAAATTAAAATTATTTTGAAGCTAAGAACACCTACTTGCATTACTGCATCAGTTAAACCCTTCCATTCCGCAATGGCTGCCTAAGCAGGGCCAACTTTCTCAAATACCCCAATATGGAGTAGCTCCTCAACAGTGATTTCATTTAGAAAGATTAAAAAATAGTGGGCATAGACTTCGAAATATTTCTGCAGTGCCCTACCTTGAATGACGCATTTTTCTTTTCCATTGTTGTTACAGTTCTTGACTGAGAAACTACCCAGTGTGTTCATACAAAAAACGTTCACATGGTCAGATCACTGTACACCACCATAAAGGGCCCAGTTTATTGACAGAGACTGCATTCTGTCACCTCCAGCTTAACCAAAGAAAACTAAACTCAGTCTTCAAGAAAGAAAAACGCTCCCAAGTACACTATGACATTAAGATTCAAGCCACTGATAACCACATAATACCAACAGCCACAATGTCTCCAGCAGGCTTCATGAAAGATCAGAATTGTGTTTCTTTTTGAGGTTAAAAACTGTTTAGAAAGAAACAACAAAGTTGATCTTGCTTCCTACACCAAATTTTAATTATATTTTACAAATTTATAGGTTAAAAGCCTTTACTAGAAATAGAAAAATCTTATTTTGCCATTTCAAGTCAGAAAAGGACAGAAGCAAACAGAGCAATTGGAGGAGCGTGAGAGATGCACAATGCTGCACAAAATCAAAGAAAAAATTAGGGGGGACACCAATAACATTGCAAATACCTAAAATGAACTCAATGTTCTCTTTCCTATTGTTCAGATTTCCCTTCCACTCCCCCAGACAAAAGTAGTTCTGTTCAGAAAGTCAGTTTGTTCATTAGGTTACTTGCAGAGAAAGATCATTAAAATGGTATCCACCATTTTCTACCAACAGAAAACAAACACCAAATAGAAATACCTCACGTTGTTTCAGTGGCTTTGTATTTTCCTGCTTAATGCATAGAGACTATTTGTTGTTAAATATTTATGTAACTAGGGTATTATTACAAGTGATATAAATGGCAGTGTATGTAGAATAATAAGGAAAGCAGATATATTTTAGTAGTTACATTATATTCTCTAGTACATCAAATTCATTGTGCAAAACACATCCTAAATATTTACATCCAGCAAAAAGCAGAAACTGGAAGTAGTATTCAAGCATAAATTCTGTTGGACTTAATTCCAGAACTCACCTCTCCAATAGCCCATCCAAGGAGATGGCATTTCCTCATAGTTTATTCAGTGTGCAAGTTTAAAAATCTAAGCCAACACAAGCTCCCTTTCCTATTAAGGGGGAACCGCGTGCCTGAGTTTGCACCATTAACCGGGCTTTAGAGAGAATTTTGGTGCTGCAGCAATATTCTTTCCCAGCTTCAGGAAAGCTCATTGCCAAGCAACTCACAGCCAAAGCAGAAAGCAGACTGGGAAGCTGGTTTTTTTTTTTTTTTTCATTGTTTGCTCCCAGCAAGCTCATCTTATTCTAGAATTTGGGCATCCCTGTAAACTTCTGCAGTCACTGCACTGAATGGGAACACATTGTACACAGCACAAAACACCAGAAAGACCTGGAAGGAACAAATCGAAATAACCTCCCATTCTCACATTCAAAAGCATTACAGAGAAAAACCCAGCAACGACAAACAAACTTGGAAGCTTGTTTCAGAGCTGATGAGCAAGTAGTACATAATCCTCCCATACCGAAGGCCTATAGAACCTTGCCAGTCTTTGGGGATGGCAAACAGATGGTGGGAAGAACGCAGTGACAGCTTCAGAAGGCTGTGCAGCTATCTATAGATGGAATTCTGGTGTTAACATTAACCCAAAGGCTGTTAGGAAGACAAGAAACAGTGATCTCTCCTGCAAACTCAGAAAAACAACATTGGAAAAGCAAAACGCACACATCTGTATTATGAGATGAAAGAGCAGTGTTACTTCTTATCTACTAAGCGCAGATTTAATTATATTCTTCAGAGGATACTAGAGGAAAGGTGATACAAAAAAGCTCAGATTTTGCCTGGGAACTTTATTATTTGCTCTTTTATTTTACTTAAGCTGTTGTAAATTGGACAAAAGGAAAGCAAGTAATTACTTTTGCCTTATCCAGTGTATTTCTCCACTACTAATATTTTTGACAGATGGTACTGTTAAACTCAAAGATAGAAAGGAAAACATAATATCGTAGTAAATACAATAAGGTACCATTTTCAGGTTCTCTAACCGTTCTTCCAAAATAAAAGGATTTAGATTCCTTTATTGATAATGCCTTCTTTCAATTAAAAAAAAAAAAAAAAACAAACAAAACCACAAAAAGTCTGTTTATATTCCTTCTGTTTCCTTTCTCTCCCACCTCCCAAAAGGCCACTGCATAACTATATGCGTGGAGGCAACTGCCACAAATTTAGGGTTTAGTGTCTTTTCCCTTCTTCCCCCCCTGACAAACAAGAACTTAGCAACTGAATTCCTCAAAACTAGGATTTTGCCAAACTCAGAAAAAGTACAGGCTGCTGTTTCAATGTGGATCCCTTGGTATTGATACAGAAATATAGAAAAAGAGATCTTCAAGCCTTTACAAGTTAATTAATAGTAAAAATCCTGCATTTTAGCAGAATATGAGCTTAGTCATAGGAAGTTGAATATGCTTCATCTCAGCAAAAGAGCAATCTAGAGCCTGTCCAGGTCTTGGATAGGAAACCTGGTACCTGAGCGATAAAGACCAGGCAAATGATAGACCTTGAAAATCAACCATGCCAAGACACTAAGCTTTCTTAGTTTTGATGGGTGGCAAAAGAGCTCTACTACCATGGCATTATCTTCCCAGCAAACAGTGGTGTTGCCTCTTGCAGTACTGCTAATGTAGAGAGAAATTTGCCACAAATCCATTCAGTGCTTCCTTAGAAGAAGTCATGTTGACAAAGGCAACCCCGTTTTCCGTGGGCAAACGTGGCTTACACATATTTTGTTTACTTTCAAGAACAAACATGAAAGGGCCAGTAAGAGTTCAGAACACATGTATTATCCTCCGTGCAAACAACAGGGAAGAAAAATGAAAAAAGCTAGATAGGAAAGAAACAGCAAGTATTTTATTAATTGTTATCAAGTCTTGAATATGAGATAGTGCATCAGAGGATGCTGCCTTCCCCACTATATAAAATAGCTAAATGCAAAAGGTGAAACAAATACCCTTTTCTAGGCAGGTTGGTAGGAGTTGACAGTAGGGCATAACTTAGAAATATAATTAGTCATGAAGATCCGATCAGAAA
This sequence comes from Aviceda cuculoides, assembly GCA_035590195.1. Lineage (NCBI taxonomy): Eukaryota > Metazoa > Chordata > Aves > Accipitriformes > Accipitridae > Aviceda > Aviceda cuculoides. The sequence continues at coordinate 20,752,645 of JAVJGG010000037.1, read as the reverse complement.
AGAGAGAAAAGATTTAGACTCTCTTCACTGTGGCTGTGCCACGTGCTTAATGCAGACTCCAGTGCTCAGCTGATGCTGCCACAAAAGGTGATGAGGAATCCGTACGAAAAATTCTGCAGAACTCTGGTTATTATCACACAGACCTCTAACATGCATCCTGCAACAAACATGGAATCACAGGCAAACGGGGTTGTTAACTTGGTGCCAACTCAACTCGGTTATTATGCTTGCCAGCATAAATGCAGTGGAAGTCTGAGTGGAAATACTGACCTAAAATGATAGGAAAAAACCTAAAAGGCAGGCTAGCCTACCTGTGGCCTTGATGCCAGTTCTAATACCACTTGCTACTAATATTTGAAGACAGATAAAAAGGATGCAATATCAGGTTTGATTTCCCGGATTAAGCTGCAGGATACACTGCTTCCATACACAAATGTCCAGCACTCCAGAGGCATTCACTGCCTGTTTCTCTTTACATAAAACAGCCTGCTGAGAGCTGTCATGAGATTCTGTTTTCCCCAGCCAACATTTCCTTCTGTATACACTTAATTACTTTTCTTGCCCCTTAATTGCCTAGAGAAAATGCTTCTAGTATACTTTCATTTCCTTCTACCTTCAACTCAACTTTTAACGTTACCGCTGAACACCAACTATGAGCCTATATTCAAGTCAGGAAGGTGTAAGTAGACTGTGAGGTTATGTGGTGTCAGAGATGCTCTTCTGTCTGCATGCCACGCTCATGGATACAGCCCTCTTATTTTCCCTGATGTGAAATAAGGGTAGTAATATCTAGCCTCCGAATTTAGACTCCCAGCTACAAGTTGCCCAGCACACAGCCTTGGACATTACTATTCCCAAATACCGCACTGACGAGCTGAGCAAGCACAAAAACTTTGGATTGACAGCTAAGATGAGCAAATATACATGCATTCAGGAATACATAACAGGATAATTAATCACCTGGAAAGAACGATAGTAACAATATCATTTTCTATGAAAACCATTCTGACAAAAAAAACAAAACATTGAGGTTTGGCTAATATAGCTATACCATGCAGTGTAGTGAAGTAAGGAATTTATTCTACCAAAACTCTCCAAATATGCAGAGCCTACACTGCAAACATTCAGAGATTTATTACTTCCAAAACTTGGCTTGCAGATGTCATTTCTGAAGTTACTTCTCTCTTATCACTGTATAGCAGTCTGGCCCCCACTGTAGTGCAAGTCTTCCTTGCCACCCAGTTATCTCAGTTTACCTCATGCTGAGAATGTGAAAAAACGCAAGGCAGAATGGACTAGGAAGGATTCAGGCTGTCGATATGGTCTACTTGTAGATTTTAGCACTGGGCTGATTTTATCCTGGAGCCACTGGCATAGTGCCGTAGCCTCTGGCCCGTACTGAGGCAGGGCATAAACACAAGTTGTACCGCCAACACACGTTCAGAGGCCACATCAAAAACTGTAGACACAAACCCAGTTTGGATAAATCAAGGGCTCACGTTTTGCACATACTATAGATGTAGCCGTAAGATCTGTTGAAGAAGTAACCTGTTACTTCTTAAATGAAAACCCATCCCAGCAATAGAAGGTTCTTTGTCAGAAAGGACAGGAAAATCTCATTCTTCCTGAAGACTGGCCTATCTCTGGGATAGGGAAAAAAAAAAAAAATAAAAAAGAACATTTTAAACACAGACCATTTAACGCAGCAGATTCACAACGTTCATGGGCTCCTTATTAGGTTTGTCCTAGTCCAATTCTTGTTTTAGTTGAAGTTTTCATTCACTTTCTCACATCTGCTTGTTTGAACACACTTCCCAACTGTATTAGCTCTTTTTTAACTAACACATAATCAGAAATTAAGTTCTTACTACCAGCTGTAGAAATGCAGCTCAGGGAAAACTGAAAAGTTTTAATTTCCCAGTGATTTCCCAGTGCCCCTATTACACTGCAGCTGCAAAAGCCCCGTGTTTTTGTCAAGATCCACAATTTTCTTGTACTTTTTCACATTTGATTCTAGGATGTTGTCACAGCAGTGCATCCAGGAGGAGAACTTAGAGGCAACCATTGCAAGAAACTCACTCTTATGGGTCTCTACTCTAAAATTTTGCAGACTAAAAGAAAAAATACATACATATTTATATGTATATGGGCTTCTCTTTATGCTAATATGTATTAGTCTGGAATTACAAAAAGAACAAAAACTGTGTTGCATTTATACTCAAAATAGTTTCAATAAACAAAAAATACAGCCTTTAGAATGAGAGCAGTTTTTCAAATCCATAATTTATAAAGGTATCTTTATAATTTTCATATCTTCAGGAAAAGCTTTTTGGCCAGTTTTAAAAGCTCACTGTAACTGCAATTGTAAACATCCAGTTGAAGAGCATAAAGATAAGTTGTTCATTTGCATTTTTATCTGTGTTGTCTTACAACCATTAATTGTGGAAATGAAACAGAGGGATGTGTATTAAACCCCAGGCTACTAGAAATTAATATACATGGAGAAGAGAAATGTCTGGAAGTTAGGGATGACCTCCATGTTTCAGAGACAGAGATTAATCAAAGCACAAGTTATAGTTTCCAATTTACTGCAAAACAGATCCTATTTCATAGTAACTATAGAAACAATATACCAGTTTTAGCAGAACTTTTAGATTATCTGATGGTAACAAATAGCTAAAAGCCAATGCTCCAGTTTTGGGGGCATGAATCACTGCACATGAAAGCTAGGAGTATGTATGTTTGTTTAATTGCAATGAGTTTTAATCATAGGGTATTGAGTGGCATGTATACATTTAAATATCCACCTTCAGCAAAGCTGTCATTTGCCTTAATTTTCAAGCCATTCAGAACTCAATAGGGCAGATCCAAGCTGATGTAAATTGTCATAGCTGCATGAAAGGCAATGAGGCCAATGCAAATTTACACCAGCTGAGAACGGGTCTGAGTATGTGGCAATTTAAAGAATCAGGCATAGAAGGCTTACTCAGGGGATTTCTCTGGCTCACAGCAGTGAGGGTTAGGTGTGTTCTCAGGGGCTAGGAAGAACTCCGAGGAGCTGTGTCAGAGCATCTCAGAGCAAAATTTGACTCCTGGTTTTGTCTCAAAGTGGTACCCCTGGAAGGAATGTATTAACTGTAGATGTAATCAGCTTAAAGTCTTCGAGTCTCATTGCATAAGCAAGTGAGTTCTCCCATGCCATATGAAGCTACAGTCCCAGTGGAACATAATTTTCATTTAATGTTCTTATGTTAATAACTAGGAAATGTCATGGCATTTAAACTGCAGGACTGCATTGTAGCCAACTTCTTTATCAAATTTAAGGCTGCTCCCTATCATCATCTGAGGGATGTACCTCAGATGGGGCAAGCAGAAGGTAAAGAGGGCCAGGTGCTCTTTACAGTTAAAGGCTATGTTTCTGTGCTGACATGGGAACTCAGGGCTTCAGTTTGACTGTGGGCGAACTGGAAAAAATATCAACTGGAAAAAATATACAACATGCAGAATACCTATCTAAATGAATGTGATGCAATCTTACATAAATCAATACTGAGTCTCCTCACGTGAGAAGCTAGGATATCTTTCAACATACCTGACATTTTACCTGTCATTTGTGAGTCCAAAAATGCTTCCCAAACTCCCATGTAACACTCCATCAACTGCTAGAATACAGAATTAGGAACACTCTGATCTGTACGCAAATAGAGCAGCTCATCTGAGCATCCTCATCACTTGTTAACTCTACTGAGAACTCATCAACAATTCTTCCATATTAGTCATGCAATTATTATTACCTATTCTTGTGTAGCAGGTGCGTCCTGCCTTTTACATTTCAGGACATATGAATGTTTCCAATGCAGCAAATTTCCATTCATTAAGTAGAGAGGAAAGGGCAAAATAATCTCCCTTTTACTACTTGAGAAAAGAGACAGACCAAGGAAATTAAGATACTTGCCCAGTAAACCCATTTCCAGCAATTTCTTAAGCCCCCTCCAGGTTACATCTCTTAGCTGTAGTCTCACAGTTGACCTCAGACAAGACTGCATATGTCAAAGCAGAAAGTCAATGAAACAGTGAAAACCCAGGTCAGCTTTGCAGATCACAGTCTTCTCTTTGAATTTCATTCATTCACTTTAAAAAATGGAGGACTGCACCTCCTCTTTTGCTTCTGATCAGAATTACATACAGAAACACATAGATAACCAAGTTCCCAATTTCCATCAATTTCCAGTGAAGCTAGTCTCTTACATTCTTAACACAGCTGACTTGACATTGTTTCTTGAATCTCCATTTCCATCTCCACCCTCTCTAAAAATATTGATTCTCAGCTTCTTGGAGGTAATTCAAAGCTTCTTATATGTTAAGGTCACTTGCAATGACTTCTTACACCCTAGACTTCAGTTTCAAAATGGTCAAGTGTTCAATGCGGTTTTCATAAGAAATATAAATTCTAATAACAATAAATACCACTACAGTTGCAGTGCAACTTTGTAAGTGTTGAAAAGATGTATTTTGTTCACAATTCATTACCTGCCCAGCTGCAATTCCCATATCCCTTTTCACATCATGACTTAGGTTCCCAAGTCACCTTGATGGATCTGAAAGAATTACCCTCCTCTGCAGGCATCACTATATAAGCAAACATCTGGGAATTCTGCCAGTGTGCAAGTTAACCAGTTTTCAGATAGGGGATCATCATGGCTGGGAACAGAAAACAGGTGTTTTTTCAGATGCTTTTCTTTATATCAAAGACCTAAAGCTAGATGCTAATTTAATTTACACAGTATTTCACACAGATGTTGAACAACGTGGGGAAGATGACAGCTTTGTGAGAAAGTACAGGATAGCCCTTTCCACGGGAAGGGCAGCTACCCTTGGAGAGCTTCTGGGAAGGAAAGATCAAGCCCTTTGAGGACACTGCATTTAGTGAACGCCCTTTTCCTGCAAAAAGCATTTCATTCAGTGCATGCACAGAGCCTAGCACATCAGCTACTTAGTCTACAACTGGAACACCTGTGTGATACTGCAGAGGAAATGAGTAATAGGCCTATTAATGACAGCATTATTAATTAACCAATTAATTAGTTCCTGCCTCCTGCAATGGAATACTTGTGCTTTCCCTGTATAAAGAGCAAAATAGTCAAAATAATACTTCTGTCCATACAGGCTAATACTACAGTTCACTTTGCTGCCAGAGAAAGTTACTAAACATTTCTCTCTGTTTGGAAATCCTTTTGATCAGATACTTGGTTTTATCTATCAGCTTTTTTAGATTTTTTTTACTCTTTTTTTTCCTCAAAGGAACACTTAAAGGAAAACATTGGTCAGATTCTGAGCTGTGTGCATCTGAGGCTGTCTTCCATACAAATACATTTCTCCTTTCCACTCCCATAGATTGCTCACAACAAAGATGAGAACAAAAATGACTGTGTAATGATTGATGATATGCGCTGATGAATGGCATGTTCTTCCTATGTAATTGTAGCTCTCAAAGCAGCAACATTAGGACAGTATCTGACTTCAGAAACAAACTGTCAACTGTAAGATCCCACATTAGCAACATCATTAGCCAATTCACTGTTGGATAAAAACCTTCTCATCATCTTAAACACTCCTACTTATATTGAACTTCACCCACCCGTGCTAGTCATTTAATTTTAATGTTTCATTTCTCCCACTGTATTTATCTAAATTTTTTTACTTCGGAATTTTAATCTAAGTCTCTTTTTCCATTTTAGCGCAAAAGCTGTGTTTAACCTTGCTGTACTTCAGCTCCATGACTCAATACAATGGTTAATGCCATTTTCTACTGAGCTTTAGAAACATGAAAAAAATACAATGTTGACGAGGACTGTATTGAATAGCTAACTTCTCATTATACCAGAGAAGTCCCATTATAATAGAGTACAGATATTACCTTTGGGCTAATAAGATGAATGGAAAAGGGATCTAAAGCCAGACCCTTGCTCACACTACAAAGATTACATTTACTGCATGTTTCACCTTAGGCTCTCTGCTCATGTTTACCTAAACTTAAATATCATAATCCCCATGAGAAGACTAAGGCACAAGGAAATTAAATAACATTTATTATTTAGAATATTTAGTAGCATTGTTTAGAAATACCAATTTCCTGATCAATCAGATGCCACTCTAACCCAAGCCCAGATGAAGGGGCTGGAATTGTATGCACTCTCATTTCACAGGATACTGCTGCAAAGTTGCAGTTCTTTCCCTTTTTCTCTCTCCTCCCATCTTAGATCAGACCTGTGCTCACTATCATCTCCTTCTGCTACAGCATCAGAATTTCTAACCAAAAATTCTCAGGCAAGGACACAGGTGGAAATGTGTACTGCATTATCATCCACGTGCCTCAGCAAATATTTATTGTTAATATGTATTATCTATATTGGGATAAGCAAGCTATCTCCCAGCCAAGAGCCAGAATCCTATCATGCTAGACTCTAAACACACAGCGTGATAAAAGTCCCTTCTCTGAAGGTCTGATATTTCTTCCTGGTTCCAGTGGAATTTTCTGCACAAAGCACCATAGTGAATCTTGTGGTGCTTCAGCAATAACTTGTCATCACTGTGCTTTTGACAATTGGGGATAAAAGCTTCTCTTAGGTCTGTAATTTCTATAGCTCCATATAAAAAGAAAATGGAGCTAAAGGAACAATGTTCCCAGCTGAAAAAAAAATAAGCATCGCAAGGCCCTGTGCCTTACATTCTTCTCTTTCAGTGACCTCTAAGATCTAAAGGAGAAGGTAAAGATCCAGGACTAGGAGTAAGGAACCAATGTGACCTTTTCTCTAAGCCAGACAATAAACAGTAAAGGGTATTGTTAATGCAGTGCACAGGCATTTAGCCACATGTCTCATTAACTTTAATGGGAGTCTCACCTAAATATCTGAACATCACTCCAAAAGTATACCCTAAAGTGTGATATCTGGGGGAAAAAAAATTGCCCAGAGAGAACACATGAAAAAGAGAAATATGAAAGAGCAAGCCAGATACAAAAGTACATATGTGGGTGGGAATACATAAGAGTTATTTGCGTGTTCGCTGTGAAAAGAGGTAGCTAACCTCCCAACCAGACATGAAGGTGCTTCGAAGCAGTCAATAGAGAGGTAGAATGTAACTAGAAGGGAAAAAGGTATCAAAGGACTGGTTCAATTAGCAGCAGCAGGGATAGCTATAGAAAAACATAAGGGGAATCCATAGGGAATATCAATCTACAAACCCCAGTGTGACAGTTTTATGTTTCACCATAATTTAATATAATAGAGAGATGTAGGCACTAAAGCATTCAGGTTAAAGTATTCATGAATAATAAAATCATATTCATTTTATCTGGTCACATTCTATTCAAAATTATTTTACTACCTTCCAAAGGGTAAATCTGGCAAGGTTTTTGAACATGTTAAGATAATTTAAAAGTAACTGCTTAAGTTGTTCAAACCTTTAATGGCTTCTTCCATTTCAGTCTTTGTGAAAGCTATGAATGGAAGAGGGAGGAGAGGAAAAATATAATGTGCATACAGAACAGGAGGGGACAGGTTGTACACAACAGGACTTGAAAAATAAATTTGCTTACAAAGAACTTCACATGTAAACATTGAAAAGTTTCATTCAAAATTAGCTTTGAAACTAAAAACGGCACCACGAACAGGGCTGCTCTTTCACTTATACAGAATTATCACAGCTGGTTTTACTGACAACAGTGAGCATTAAGATCCCTACCGATAAAGGCATTTAGCATAACACTTCCAAACTTTTTGTCCTTCTTTCTGAGCCTTTGGAGTAAAGCAGCAGTATGCCGATGGCACTGTCCTGTCATCTGGGCACGTTCTCCCCCCTCCGCGGGGACTGCTGCCCCAGGTAACCCAGAACCACTACCGCTTCTTTATCCCATCGCGAGGCCACCGCTGCTTCGTCCCACCGCCTTCGGCGCTCTGCGGCCCCGCTGGCAAAGGTGGCAGCCGGGACGACGCTGCACCGTGCCCTTCGACACCTCCTGTTCTCCTTGCGCGGAGCAGAAACACTCGAGTTGCTCGCAAAAGCCAGCACAAGTTTGCAAAAAATTAACAATTCGGGCCTTACGCCACGCCTCCGGGCAAAGCGCAGAGGTCCATGTCATGGTCCACGCGAGAGCGGCGCAGGGCGTGCGCCTGGAAGGAGCTCCGCTGCTGCCTCCACCAGCTGGCAGGGCTGCGGCAGAAGGCACCAAACTGTGCTATGTCCACACGCCCTCACAGTTCTTTTAAGTTTTGAGCCCTGTAAATCAAAGAGCTATTTTTTATTTCTAGTATTTCATGAGCTTTATATTCCCCTGCAAGCTTCAGGCCTGATCCAGAAGAACATTTGGGCACGCGCTGAAAACGCACGAATAACCCGATGACTTCAAGCTGCTTCGTTCCTCCCTTTCACCCTGGGATTTGGCACGCTTTTCCTAGAGCCAGGCAAAGGAAAGTGCAAATCATTAACTAAATAATCTTTGCCCATGACAGAGACATTAATCAAAATGTTGGTATTCGTATTCCAGAGGGGCATTTAAACCATCATCTATTCATTCGCTCCAGTATAACCCAATGTCACTTCTACTGAACAGCATTCAGATTTCCTTCCAAAAGTATGACAGTATCTAAACTAATTTTAGCTTTATGTAACAACTTCCATTAAAAAAAAAAAAAACATGCAGTATTTATGGGATTGAGCAAAAGAAAAAAAATCAGTTGTGAAAGTCAGTATTGTGTCAAACAAACAGAAAGAAATAGTCAGTATTTGAACACATGCAGCCTGCCACCTGGACAAACCTTTTTAATAAAGAATAGCCAATCTTTTCTTCTCAACAGTGCAAACGTGATTGTTAAATTCCCATGTGCCCTAATACCCCCCTCCCTCTCATTTTGCAACAATTCAAATACCTCAATTTTAAATCCTTCCAGAGCAAATCTTCAACTGTGCACAAAATGGAAATTCAGCAAGCAAAAAATCCCCCAAACAACCCACATCCCTTTCAAGCCTATATCACCATGCATTTATTTCTCCTCACAACAAAATGTTTTTGTCATGAGCTAAACAAAATGCAAGATAAGAAGTCTGGAAATCCTGTTATATTACACAAATTATCCCACAATTGAAAACAAGGCTGTTTTACCTCTCCAGAGAGAGCAAGAAACAAATGCTAAAAAATAAATTTCCAGGAAGTATTTGGTTTCCTGATTTTTATATTGGGAAACCAAGGAAAACAAATGGAGCTGATGCTTTAATGTGAATCCCTGCTATAGAGTATAATTGTGGTACTGAACATGCCATTCTTGTTGGAAAAGATAATAATCGATAATTCTGAAGAGATAATACAAGACCTTGGAAAAACATAGGAGTAAAAGTAGTTTCACTTGGTAAATTATGTAATTACCATAGTTTTAAATGCAAGTCCTGTTTGCTTTGATGGAGCTTTTTATCATCTTGAAGTATGCCTGCAGAGAGAAGGCAAAATGACTGACAGCGTGTCCTGACAGGGGGTTGCGAGCGGCTTATGTCAAGCCATCTTAATATAGAGATTCAGCCAGCAAGAAAAGGCTTCCCGAAAGAAAAAGTCACAACTCTGCATGTAACAGAGGTCTCCTCCTTTAAGTAAAAGCCTTGTCATTAAGCCATAAGTCTGATATAATTTAACCAACTTGACTGTGTTTCCTATCAATCACCCAGGATAGGAACGTGGAGGTGGTGTTGGCGAGGACACATATGTGCTTGTCTCCAGCGGGTCAGCTTCTCACACAGCAAGACTTGTGCAATCTTCTTATTACTTACATAGGCGATAACTTCTAATGGGTTTGTGTCTTCATTAACAAGAATAGTGGAGGAAAAATAACTTACCGAAATGGCAGAATCGTGTAAATATAAAGAATTTTTAGTATTTTTTTAGTTGAAAAATCCGTGCATTGCTATCCTCTGAGATACATCCAGGCAATTTATTCTTATCCCAGTTTCTTCAGTCCTAATAAAGACCTCTGCTTATCTAGCTGTTCATTACACAACATTGCCATAGTAGAGGGTGACCAAAGCATTTGTACTGATCTCATTTATGGCTTCTGCTGCTTATTTCCTAGCTGCTCTTTACAGAAGCCAGTCGGCAATAACAACAAAGTACTTTGCTCTTTATTTACGGGCTGCTGGAAGATAAAAACATTGAGAGGAAAACCTTCCAAGTATCTGGGTTGACATTTGGCCTCCTAGCTACATCATACAGGCTCTGAAATTTCCCAGGTCTGTGCAAGATCTCTTAAAATCCAGAAAAATTAACCTACTTCTCAGAAGAGTTCATTAACCTGGACCCTGCACTACACTCCCATGGCTGCATTAGCTGCTTCCTGGTCCAGAGCTCATTTCTGGATCTGGAATTAGCTTGTGAAGTAGTTCATATTCCCACGCATCATTCTTCATGACCTGAAACCCCAGATTCCTGCACCAATGCCCCTTCTCTGGCCCAGTCCCCTTCCTGCAGCAAACAGATGGAATAAATACAGCTAGGCAGGTGCATGCAGAAAATGACTAGAGGATGCAGTTTGGGATTGCTGTAAAACGAAGCAGTGCAGAACCAGTGAGCATGGCAAGAGAACCCTTGTGAAAGTAGGCACAGATAGAAACAACATCTAAGAAGGTCAGATGCTTTCTGTCAACTCCACTGAAATCACCCGTCACCAGCTTTTTTTCTTTTTCCTCGTAACAGGCACTGTGGCTCATGCACTCCATCGGGTACACTGGATGGGACAACAGAACACGGGTCGTCTTTATGGCCCAAAGACCCAATTCTATTAGTGCTTTAAGTCTTCTGTAACACAATAGCAGACTGCCGAAGTTTAGCTAGCATCTGCCTCAACACCATCTTTACAGTTTATTTCACCCACTAGTTTCAACATACAGCGCTACTTAAACCTTGAACATCTGCACTATGTAGGCCATTCAATGTTTGTGCTGGTCTCCATGTGAATCCAAAGTTCAGCTTAAAACAAAATCCTTGAAAGGACCAGATGGTAACATCTTTTCCTACCATTCTGTATTCTTAGTGACTTAACCTTTGTTACCTGAATTAACGTGATAAAGTGCTGATTGCAAACATTGTTAGTTAACATCTGTGCACAGTACCTTGTTTTAGCATAGAATTCTGTAATCTGGGGTACAAAAAATGCATATATATAGTTCTGTAACAGATAGCTCCAGTCTCAACCATGGTCAATAAACAGTGAATGAAATACAGCAGGAAGAGGGAAAATGGAAAAGGGGCGGGGAGGGGGAATAAAAAAAAAATACTGTTAACCTTTGTTATTTCACCAATGCAGTTTGAAGTTCAACATTGCGAATGTACCAGAGCAACTGACAGTGCAGTGAATGTGCTAAGGAGGAGGGAAAAGCCAGACAGTAATGGGATCTCTCAGACTGATTACTTGACCAGTAAAAGGTATATGAATCTCCACCCTGAGGACTAAGAGGTGTTTGTTCTTTTTCACACATCAGAGTTAAGTGTTATTGTTTCAAAGATGGAGAAAGCTGTGGGCTTTTGGGGTGGGTGGTGTTGGTTTGGTTTTTCGGTTGTGGGTTTGGTTTTTTTTTTTTTCTGAAGAGCTCATGTACTGAAAAATACAGTTTGGGGGAACAAAATCATAAAGTATTTATCAGGCAGGTCATGTTGAGTAACAGTCATTTGACAAAAATAGAAAAACAACACAAGGTTTATTCTGAGTTTCTTAATTCAGGATATTTCCAGAACTCTAACTGCAGAGTTTAAAAAGGGGTTAGAAACTGAAAAATGAAATACACATTTTGATTTTCAGCAAAGAAAATATTTTAAGTTAAAAAAAAATATTCATTGTGGGCAGAAAACCAGTAAATCATATCCACATTCAATTCTAATTTCTCTGTCAACTTCTCTTTGATTATACACCCAGGAGCATGATGAGGACTAAGTTATAGGCTACCTCATCTGCAGTGTGTAGTAATTCCCTGCTAGAGATGTTCATTATGTCTATAGGCACCAGTCCAGTGGAACAAGTCTGCTAGATATCTATTGCTAGGTTTTAAACAAAAACCAAAACAAAACAAAAAAATCACTGTAGTTACAGCCACCTAGGCTCTACCATAATAGCAACAAGAATAATGAGGTCTGGCTGGGCGAGGGCAGCCTGGCTGGGTCACTGCTGGTGAAGGCAATAGAGCAGGGTAGCAGTCACAAATTGAGGGGCTGGGAGTGTGAAGCCATGGGTTTGTAGACCGAGCTCCGTTTAGGGAATTTGCTGGATGCTCTCTTGGCAGCAAAACCAAAGAGAAGACTTTCATCCGCGTTTGCTGGGCCAGGCAGTTTTGGATGACAAACAGAGCACGACTCCTCCTCTGACTGCCACTTCGGAGCACAGCAGCAAGCCCCGCTCAAGGCTGCCCTCGGGGGGCTGTTTGGAAGGCGAGACAGTGGCCGCCTGCCTGGCAGGCAGAACTTCGTTCAGAACGTGTCCCCTTGCTGCTCGGCCAGATGAGCTGGCTGCCTTTGGGCATCCAGGTGGAACTCAAGCCGTTGTTGACCTTCGAAGCTTTCCATGGTAGGCTTGGTTCTCAGTGAGACCGTCTCCTTTTGTCCCTCCTCCTGCCACCCTGCAGCAGCTAATGCCAGCACAGATCCTCAACCAAGCAGTCCCCAGCTGCACGTGGCTGAAGTAAGGGCAAGATGAGGACCTTGGAATGCACACAGCCAGACACGGACGTGGTGGGGAATAGGGAAGGGGTAGGGAGACATCTTCCATCAGGTGTTCCACTATGCTACAGAGCAACCTTGCAACTGCTTCTCCACATCCCCAGTAAATTCTTTTCTGGAATATGTTTCCCTACTGGTCTGTCCCATGTTTTGTTTATTAAGCTTAGCAACAGACCAGGGTGGCAAGAAATATAAGTAGCAAAAGGCACAGTAAAGAGATAAAACAAATACTGCTCAGGCTTCTGCAGCAGAACACGTTGTGGGGCTGGCAGTGGGAACTAACATATTAGTTGGTTTAGAAAGGAGTTTTTAACTTGATAGATGTTTCTGCTGCATATAGACATTACTAAAATGAAGCTAAGCCAAAAATATTTATCAAAAGTCATCAACTTATTATTAGCTGTGTAATAGCATTGTCATTTTGGCTTGCAGCTCACTGATATTCTACTCATTGGTTTGAACAAGGTTGTGTCAGGTAATGTTCCAATAAAACAAAAGGACAGTTCTTGCCCTAAACAGTTTACCTATACAATGGCATGTATTGCCTTTGCTAGTGCCTCTCTATTTTTATTTGTCATAACACAAGGAGAACATCACTGACGTTACTGCAGAATAAACTGGAATCTCATCTGTTGGATCTTAAATTCTTTCTGATCTCTTTGACTTCCATGGGAAGGTTACATATGCTCTTATAGCTTCCTTCCCTCCCCCACACCCTCCCAGCCCCAGATCAGGTTCTTCATGGAGAGTATTGGGAAAAATGAAGTTGGGTTTATGTTAGGACAAGGGTGTTCTACTTCAGTTATTTATTGCAGTAATCACCCCATGGAACTGTGCTTTCCTCAAATTGCACATATAAATTATCAGCTATTACTCCCTCCTGCAAAGGTTGATGCAACCTCTTGTTTTACAGGTATAGTGAAATTTAGAGGTTAAAGCATGCTTATGACTTGATTTTTCTTCCTGCTTCACCAGCTGCAAGGAAACAGCAAAGGAAGCCAACATATTACCATACGAGCAGCTTATATGCTAACTGGAATTATATATAAGCTTTGTGAAGCATTCTGAAACACTATACACGAGCTTCGAGAGATCTAGCTTCTCACTCCTATTCATTTTTCAATTTTCAGCTTCAAAGATCTTGGACATTCTCCTCTAGGCTCATCTACAAGCAGGAATCCAAGGTCTAATCACATTGGATGATTTTTCTCAGACACAGGATTTGTTGCAGCAGTCTTGAGGCAAACCAGGAGAAGAAAAAAGGAAGAAAGTTTATGCAATGTTAGAGGTGCTTTTATTTTCCCCATATGCCATGACAATCTTATTGTCCTTCAGAGATGAAAGCAAATTTACCTTGTGGAATATAACTAAGATTATTATGGGGTTTACAGTTTATAATCTGCTTTTCACCAAATCTTTTCTGCACTTTCATGCAAAACTGTGTTCACCATGGTTCCATGTTAGCTTTTGTTGGAGATACAAGAGCCCCACTGACTGCTAACAAACAGCACTACTGGAATCAGGCCATACTCTAACTATTAACAAGTTAATAAGAGAAGCATAGGAGATGCCATGCCACATGGTGAAGCCAGTTACAGGTAGAATAAGAAGCCAAGGAAAGCTGATGTCAAATGCTGTCTGCCAAGGGGAAAAGCCTCTCGGAGATAAAGCTGCCATCAACAGGAAGGCAAGTGGTATATAGTCACCATCACAGCAACCTGCACGTATTACACGGTCTCTAAAAGCTGTGGTGTACTAGTGAAAGAAGGTATGAGCAATCAGTAGCACCCATGCTATTTCATATATATCTTATAAGGTATAGGTATAAGAATGAAAAAATATATGGGTACCTTAGGGAGTTGGGCTCTTGGCCATGGGTTGTAAACATTGCTTTGTAACAACTGCTCCCTATTTCTTTCCATTGCTCAGAGCAGTGCTTCTCAAGCCTTTTTTTTTTTTTTTAATTTTCCTCCCCATAGGATATGTACTGTGTTCTCTGACATCAGTGTTTCTCAGGCTTGCAATAAGCCTTTTCCTTGCAACCCTATAGTCAATGCATATATACATCAGCAGGAAAGAAGGGCTCTCAAGTCTGCTGCTAGCCATGATCTTGCTTTCCAAGTTCTCCCTCACATTTTAATTTTCCAATAAGCCTTGGTCTATTGTCATGGTTTAACCCCAGCCAGCCACTAAGCACCACACAGCCGCTCACTCACTTCCCCCCACCCAGTGGGATGGGGCAGAGAATCAGGAGGAAAAAGGTGAGACTCATGGGTTGAGATAAGAACAGTTTAATAGAACAGAAAAGAAGAAACTAATAATGATAATACCAATAAAATGACAATACTAATAAAAGGATTGGAATATACAAAACAAGTGATGCACAATGCAGTAGCTCACCACTCACCAACCAACGCCCAGTTAGTCCCCAAGCAGCAATGCAGGTCCAAGGTCCGGTCAGGAAGGCCAGCCCCAGGTCAGGATCCAGATGAACTAAGGCCATAACAAAGCTAAAAACCAACACCCCCTCAACACAGCCCAAACCAAAGGGAGGACCCAGGGCTGAGCTTAAATAGAGGCCCTGGCCCATGGGTGGGGTGGGTGGGAGCCCCAGGTGAGGCTGGTCGGGGCCATCAAGGGCTCTGAGTGTCCTCAGGGCTCCACCACTCCCTTACTATCTTCTGTTCCCTATTCACAACATTCAAACTCAATAATCAATATTTAAAAATCATCCAGTGAGGACACACTATTGAGATGCAAAGGTATTTTTTCATACCTTTGCATTCAATTCAGAAAGGCTGTGGGGCTGGACCCTCAGCCGCTGCGTGTCACTGGGAGCTGTATCAGTTAATAGCGGTGGAGGATTTAGCACATGATTTTGTTCATATAACCCATCACATTGACCAGGCCTTTTATTAATCTGAGCATTTAAATGAGTTCTTAGTAGAAAAAAGTAACTAGAGCTGCAAAAAAGGAACAAGGTAAGGCAAGGACAAATACATAATTATCTTGAATGTGAAAAAAAAAATGGTGCAGCAGAAGTTCATGTTCCTTTGTGTGGAACACAGCCCAGTTAATGTACAATTTAGATGCAATAGTTTTCTCTGGCTGGGAAATCAGTTTGATTTTTTTTCTTTTTTTCCCTCGGCTTATGCTTTTAACATTTTCCTGGAGAATAGAATGACAATAGAACTGAACTGCTGCAGCAGGCTGTACAAATTCATTAATGACATTAGCAAAATAACAATTTCAAACATGTGTGTCAGCACAGGCAGCAGCACTACACTTTTATTGAGAGTCTTCCAACATTCTACTTCTGCCACAATGTGAACACGCAGTTTTGTCATCCCCAATGCAAGAAATACAAGGTCTTAAAAAAGCTATATTTGCCATGTTCCTGCACATGCTCTCCTCGTAATTTCAGATATCGGAGCTCCAGCTGGCAATCAACCACAGTTTCCATTGCCTTCCAGAAGTTTTAAATAGAAACGATCTTCCGAGGTTACTTATTATTCTTTCTTTCAGAAATCGGCCGTGGACATAAGCAAGCCAGATGTTTCTTCCCCCACTAATCAGAGACCCCGAGTCAGACCCACAGCTCCTCCGAAGCTCGGCGCAGGGTGGAAGAAGGCTCTGTGTCACTTGTTTTTCCCTGCTGGCATCTGGTGTCTCCGATGCTCAGGGTGGTCCAGCACATGCTGCTGCCCAGGAGACCCACTCGCCCCCTCAAAGCGTTTCCATACCTGTTCTGGAGCCCTAAAGCAGCAGAGTGGGTGTTTCTGTGCACACAACTCTGGCCCCATACGTGGAATTTGGATGGGAAATGCTGTCTGGGTCTAAAATGGAATGTTTATTGCCCACCAACAGCCTGCGATTCAGAACATCTTTAAAAAGATGAGGAAAGGAACTGCTAAATTGAATCAGGAGAAGGCAAGCTGAAATGCTGAAGGGTGCCAGGGTAGCTGGGGGGGCGTTGGGACAGGAGTATCAGGGAGCAATTCAAGGCAATGCTGCTGCCCTTGGGCCGTGAGTTATTTATGAAACTGGACCTATCTAAAAATCTCTGCAGCCTTTAGATTGAATATTTTTTTCATCTAAACTGGCTGACTGCTTGCAACAACCCTCCCCTCCTTTGTTCGTTTAGCTTTGCGAGTGGTTAAATCCTGCTAGAGTAATGCCCTGCTACCCACTGAAAGGACTGAAATTATAAACAAAACCATAGGAATAATGGGTTGTCTGCAAGATCACATTGCTCCCTCTGTACGTCTTTCCCTGTCCCAGCCTTGACGTTATCCGTGTAGTTCATATTTAGACCTTTCTGCCATCACCTCTTCTTGGCTTGTTGCTGTGCTTCAGGTCTCTTTTTCACAGTTTTACAGTGCCTAACACAACCAGTTCCATTCTCAGCCAGCACTACTGTTGTATACATGATTTATTTATTATAATGAAGTTAATGATGCAGGGTTACAATGGAGGAGATATTGGGATAGTCCAGTGGAGGAACCAAACCATATAATGATATCAAGCTGCCCACTAACCCTTCAGACAAGATCACAAAACAAGAATTCCAGGGTGGTGGAGCTAACAGAACAATGGATAACATTGAATATATAAATAATAATAATAATGAATAAAACTTTGGGTTTTAGAGCTTTCATCACAAGTTCTGCTGATGCATTGAGAAAGTTTGTAAAGCTCAATGGGAAATTTTAATAAGAGGTAATAACAGCGCTCTCATCCACTAAAAGAACCTGATTCTGACCTATTTTATAATAGGGTTATTTGAAATAACTCCACTGACATCACAACACACTGGGGAAAAAAAAAATAGAATCAGTCCCTTGGTATTCATAAAATAATCTGACTGGAGTACACAAAAGAAGCATGAGGGCAAACCTGAATAAATATCCTCATAATTAAAAAAATGCTTGAGCAAGGATTTTTTTTTTCTAAATTGGAAGTTGTTTTGATAGCATACAAAAAGTTCATAACTGAAAGGTCTGTAGCAGCTAAAATGCAGCTATAGATTGAAGATGCAGTGATTATCTATATATTTGATTGCAGCATTTACTGCCTAAATAAAGGAAGAAATAGTGGTGATAATACAAAACCCTGTTTTCTCTTGTGGAATTACACATTCCTGTAGGCTTGAGGAATCAGGCAGGATTGCTGCTATCTGGGACAAAAGCATCCAGAAACTGGGCACGGCTGTTATCAGCTGAAAGCAGGATTTTTGCTACAGGGTCATACTGTCACAAGTCACACCCAGGTAAAGAATTTAAGGATGGAGGGAAAGAATTCATAAATAGGAGATGGGGTGTAGTGGGAGGTCTACACCTGTGCTACAAGACCAGTTTATAAGGATTTCACTAGTCTGGTGCCTTTAACTTGAGTGTCCCAACGTTGGTGGTGTTGGAGCTATCAGGCTGGCACAGCTGAGCTCTAGAACAAGGCTGAGGGAGACCCTGGGATTCTCCATAGATATCAAGAAGCTGGTATTGGGCTTGGATGCTATCTTATATATTCCTCCGAGAGCTAAGGCTTCCTCTTCTTCTATTAAACACATGGGCTGTGCTCACTCTAGGTACATCAGAGTCCCGAGGGGGAAAAAACCCACTGTTTTCTCTGTCCTCTGAAAAATAACTACCTACAGAAAGGGGAAATAAAACTGCTGTCTTGTGGCAAGGTGTCTACATCCTTTGGGTGGGTGAAAAAAGAGAGATGAACGAAGCCTGCAGGCTACCAGGGCATTGACAATACAAAGCCATAAAAAGTCGAGACCGTTCCCATTTAATTCACTTCATCTTTGCTGGGTACATGCGCTTACAGGGTGACGGGAGAGGGGACAGAGATGTCTACTCCTGCTGTTGAGAAATCTTAAATCAGACCTGAGATTAAAGGTTACGCTGGGGCAGAACTGACACATAGGTACACCTGGGCTAGGTTTAGCTAAAACACCTGAAAATGAGGGACGAAGGCTTTAGATGCTTGGTCTGGTGTGGCCTGTCTTTGCTGCTGTGTTAACAGTAGCTAGATAAGAAGCAAAAAGTGAAGTAGCTAGATAAGAAGCAAAAAGTGAAGTAGCTAGATAAGCCTTGCTGGGGTAGACTTGTATCTTCCGCTTGTGGCAGAGAAGGTACCTGCGCAGAGGTTGGCTTTTAAGTATTGAAAGGAGGCGAATCCTTAGTTAGAAATCCTGTTTTCTATGGAGAACTGGGTCTGGAGTGGTTGTGTTGTTGCCTCTCAGGAAGCGAGTCCTGGTACCAAGAATCTCTTTCTCTCGTCTTTCTTCCTCACGCGTACCACTAAACGTTACTGTGGTGAAGTGGCTGACACCTCTTTTCCTTCAAATTTTGCTTCCTCCTTGGAGCTGTCAAAGTGCTTTTGCCAACAAATGTCAGCCATTGCTTTTTGTTAAAAAGCAAAACAAAAATTCACTTCAGGCTCATAAGAAAGGAGAAGAAGGAAAAAAAAAAAGGTTTTAAAAATAAAATCTCACTTTTGTGTTACTATTGAATTACCTTAACTCTTCTTTCATGTACTAATCTTCAGATTTTCCTAATTTGTGAGCTCCACTTAATTTGTTAAGGTTTTTAAATCCTTAGTTATTTGTTTCAATTTCTTTTGTTTTGTTTTGATTTGGGTTTTTTTAAGAAGACATTCTTCTCATATGTTCCCCGCTTTGGCTATAGTAATTTCATGAGAAGTGAAGAATGATCTCACTTTTCATGCTTATAACAAATAATTCTATTAGCTGATCTAAAAATAAAATATTAAATAAAGAAAAATCCCCACCCTTGGAGGCACCTTTCAGCAAGTGCTCCTGTCCAGACTGATCTAATAAAGGTTTAAATGGAGGTTTGAAGTTGTAGGAGGTGGTAAAAATGAATGACCTGTCTACAAGGATTTACCTCTGCTCTCTCCTCTGAAAGGAATTTGCTTAAAATTCCCCCCTCGCAACTGTGACTGTGAGGATCCCACTCTCTGACCTCTGCATTATTAGTTATCCACCTTTTTTGCTGCCCCAGTGCCTTCAACCCTTTCAACCCCCCCTCCTTTCTGATGCATCTCAGAGGTTGTAGGATCTTTATTCTCCTCTTCCTCCACTATTCCCCTCTCTTTGTATGCGAATGTGGTGGACGGCTTCCCCAAACAGTCTACAGGCAAATCGTCCTGTGGGTTGACCTCCCATTTTGTGGAGTAAAGCTGTAATATGTCTTTGTCAGCTCATACCTGAGCACATGGTGGTATCTTAATTGTAAATAATTTCCTCAACCTCCATAAGGAGGTAAGGAAGAACTACGTGTAGAGGAACTTCTGGTTTTTTATCCTTGGTATTCAATCCAAAGCTCCTTGGAGTTGTTTGGTGTTTCATAAATGACTATGAGTGTCATGTCTTGGAGTAAACACATCTGTACTCCTCATTCATTGCAGACATCTTTCGCTGCACGGCATGTTGTGGCTTTTTTCTCCTCTCGGTGTAGATGCTGAGGGTCCAAACGACCCCTTGCAAATCCGTGTGGCCCTGCGCCTCCCAGTTAGTGTGTCTTTCCCCATCCAATAGTGATCTGCTTGGCAAAACCAGCTGTGTAGGTAATTGCATTTTCCATGTTTTCTCCAGACCACTTTGGCAGTGGGGCTGTGGTCATCAACAGCTACGCAGGTATGATCCCATGGAAGGAAAAGAGAGAAGCTGCAATAGTGCAGGGGCATTCCTTTATGCCTAATACTTGCACAGACTTATGTTTAATACATATGGATTTTTTAAAGTATTTAAAATTGATATTTTTAAAAGGAAAGTACACACATTGAAGATTATTCCATTACATATCTCTTTTGCATCGTGCTACTCCGTGTCCTGTATCAGCCAAAGTGAAACAGGAACTATCCAGGTGAAACTTAGGAAAACCTATAGAACTTGGTTTCCCTATAAAACATGGCTTCTTTCTAATAAAGGGAAATACCAAAGCGTTTACTGTTCTGCTTTACAGTTGTAAAGTAGAAGTTACAAGGACATGAAGTTTCTCTAGTGTAAAGGGAGTGCAAACCAAATCAGAAACACTTTCATCCACTGTTTTTCTGTCATTTAATGCCTGTACTAAGGAAACAGCCCCAAGAAGAACTCCTGCAGAAGATAACAGATGTTTTCCTCCGATTAACCTGGAATGGATAGGTGTAACACGTGCCAAATCCCAAAGTCCTTACTCAGGCAAAACTGCCAGAACCTGCATTAATAGTGCCAGAAGGACGTGATATAAGTATCAAAATGCAAAATAAAATCCATTCAGTAATATAGTGTAAAACAACTCAAGTCTACCCTAAAATGGTGTGTTGGCTTCAGAGCTGGCGTGTTTTGCAAAGTCAATGGTCTGCTCCAAAGTGTTTTCCTAGCAGGGGCAGAGGTTAGGTCGTGGGCTGTGAAGTATTGGATGAATGATAGGAAAAGAAAGAATCCTAGTCCTCTGAACATCTCTGCTTTCATCCTAGGCAAATTAGACATCAGGAAAATACATTGAATGAAAACTTTCTTTCCAATAAACACTTAAAAATATATATCTGAAAAGATGATTTAAGAGGACAATGACACAGAAGTGTATAATGAATCTGAACCTGTGCTGCTGCATTTATATAGGCTTTCCAGCAATAAAGTAGGTTAAAAGACAAATTAATTGTATGCTTCCTCTTCAAGAGAAAGAGGCCAATGGTAGTTACTATGGCAACTACTTGCAATTCATCCTATTAACTTTCTTATTGCAGGAACAATCAATAATGATACAGATCGCTTTAGGATAAAATATACATGAAGGCTTTTAAAAAAATATATTGTTTGCTCTACTTTCAAATAAAATCTGATATGCTCTTGAAAAAGCAAAGACAATGTTAGACAGAAGCAAAACGTGGATTTGCCAGAAGGGGAAAAAAAGGTGAGTCAAATTGTACCAAAATCCGTCTTCTCCTCTTAGCAACTTCAGCAAACTGTTCAGATTAATTTCTTCTGAAATGTTTTGACATTTGTGTTCACTCTGATTGTGAAGGTTATATCTTATTTAAAGGCATAATACTGTGTGTTGATATCTCTGCTCAAACTAATCAGGTATATTCACACTCCTTAGAAGGACTGGGTAACTACTCCAAAAACCTTTTGGAAATGCCGTGCTATCAGCAAGCAGTATGACCAATGCCTCACCTTCTTAAAGAGCTACCACAGATCTTGTAATCTCTATTTCACATTATTTTTCAGACATGGACCAGCAAGAGGGATCCAGCCAGATACCCCCTGATTCCTGTGACCCAGCAATGACAGGCAGCCTTCGTCTCCCTGTTGATTAATTTGTACCTTTCAGTGTGGTCTATAGGATACTGTATATTCTCAATCTTCCTCTATTTGACTTTTGTGGTTGCTAGGAGACATAAATGCCCTGAGGTTTGCATCCTACCCATGGTACTTGCTTGCACCTTGTTCTGGAGGCTCCACTGGCTTTAGAGGCGCTCAGCCGCTAGCAGAAAGCTACCCCATATGTGAATGAATCTAATTTATGAGTGTGCTGAAGAAGTAGGAAACTTCAAGAACAATTTTAGGTTGCACGATTTGTCAGTGGAATTTGGCTATGTAAGGACGTCTGGGTAGGCAGCAGATATGAAGTGAAGAATAGTGGTTAGGACACAGGTTGGGTCTTGAGAAATGTTTATTTCTTAAGTCAGCTGAGACTTTCCTGAGAGGTTTTACATAATAGCTTACCTTGTGCCTTTTTCCTTGTCTCACATGTGGATGATCCTATGCTCCCTTGCAAATATTGGAAAACAGAGTAGTCATGACTCTAAGGTACCTGGATGTCAGATTGATGCAGGCATATAATCTGAAAGTTGTGCCTTCTCAAGGACATCCCAAGGCATTGCAAATATTGGCCTTAGATTGCTTTAAGCATTTCTTTCCTAAGTCTGGGGGTCTTTCCATTTCTTTCAGTGATATTTGAATCACACTAACCCTGCAAACTGTATGAACAGAGAAGACCTATTCCAGCCCCCAATATTTTCCATCCAAGTCACTGTTCCAAGTCCCTTGTCATTGAATATGGCCCTGTTATATCAGGAGTTGATGACTTAAGCTCTGTTTATGTGCATATGATTGTAAATATGTAAGACACTAACATTTTCCAGTTTATAATGCTTGAAAAGCCAGATATGGTTTACTGCTATTTCACTTACAGGTATGAATCGTAATACATTATAGCAAATTTAATGCAGTAGTACTGTGTGGATTGCTGAGGGCTTTGTCTCATGAACGTGTCAGTCTTTTAACACTGCAGAATTTTCTGAAGATGCATTTCACTAGATCGAGTACATAAATCTGAGCTGCCTGGGAAGGAGGAATGCTGGAACAGGAATATTTCTCTGTGTTACAGAGAAGTTTGCAAGTCTTAACTTTACACATCTGCTGCCATTTCATAAGCCACAATTCTACTTGTTTCTTCTGACTTACAGAAGTTGGTCCTATAGCAATTTTAAACTCAGCTCATCTTCAAAGAAAGAATACCAAATACTTTTAAATAGAAAAGTGGAAGATATTGCACAAGTTAATTTACTTCAAACTGAAGCTTTTGATCTGCTGTTCTTAGATCACTTCATTAATATAAACATGACCAAACCAGTAACATCTTAACCTTCTTTTCCAAATCTTCCCTGCTACTAAGTCATTTAATTTTCCTCCATGTCACTTGAATTCTTGATCTACAAGTCACCTTTGCCTCTTCTCTCTATTGCTTCAAACTATGTACATATTACACATTTCTCTCTTACCAAAAACCCCCAAACAGCTTTCTCTCGCAGCTGCCCATCTAGCTATAACAAAAAAATGTAGGAGATCTGCCCGGAATGAACTGCGTGTCCTCATTGAAGAGATGTTGGAACTTCCGTTTATTGCCTATATTAGCACTCTTGTATACAGTAGTCCAAGGTTCACGCGACAAAAGCTTAATACTAATTGGTCCCTATGTGATAAGCACGCATTCAGCTTA
>JAVJGG010000037.1:20675652-20704356 GCA_035590195.1 Aviceda cuculoides | reverse complement strand
TTTTTTGGGGGGGGGGGGGGGATTGTGAAGTAATGATTCAAAATAATGTGAAAGAACCCTTACTGTTGCATAAAACATTTGTATTAAATTTGGAATATGTGTGACTTGTTTGGCAGCAAGCATGGCAACACAGGATGCAGTTCTTTCCAAACCAGTTGGTGAGTCTCAGCTGTGGATGGGAAATTAAATGATGTCTTGAGGTGTTCTAAGTAAAAGCAAATTTTCCTACTTGTTACAGATACACTGCCTTAAAGCATACGTTATGAATCTTCTGTAACAGTATACATAAACTCTTTAAATGTTGGTAGTCTGTGAATCCATGGAAATCATAAAGAATTGTACAGAGATTCTTGCCTGCTTTTCCATAAAGGCAGTGATAGATGTGGCCTGGAACATATTGCAGCTGAGCGTTGCTTGTTCATAGACAGTCTCTTCTAACCAGGGTTTATCTAGTTTAAAAAAAAAAAAAATTAAAATAGTCTAGCATGGGGATTTGCTAATTCACACCAAAAGAGTTTCTACACCTCCCATAACACTGTGAAACAAACCAAAGGGGAACTTTAACTGTCCTAAACTATGTCTTTAAAGATATTTAAAGTTTTTGATTAAACATGAAAAAATAAATCAGCCCCAGATTGCTACATTCATGAAGGTTATGTCCTGCACCCACAGAGTATAATGACTTGTCTGCCCTACTCTAAACTTATTTTCTCTTATTTTGTTTTCCTAGTGATATTTTTTCACCATTCAGAATCCTATCCAGTTCACTTTCTTTCTCACACTTACATTTGAAAATAAGATTTATGAATATTTGAACTAACAAATTTTTAGTTTCCTTGGTGTATCCTGCCTCCCCTCTGTCTTTTTCTATTTTGAATTTGATTATTACTTATCGGATAGGTATAATGCAGATGGAGAAATAAAAAAGTGGGGTTTTTTTTTCTTTTGAGGATTCCCTTAGGAAGGTCATACTCTTTGAAATGTTTTTGTTTGCTTTTAGGGGGAAAAGCGAGTTATCTGGGTAGCTGGTATGGATGTGGCTTGTTTCTATTTTTTTGCACTTTCAGAATGGGCAAACTATTTCTAAATTTTATGAAAGTGAAAGGAAGTGGTGACTATTTCAACAGTGCACTGAGTCCATACCTTACCAAATAATAAAATATAGTTGTGACTATAACCAAACAGAGCTGAAGATTTGCAAGGAAATACTCCATATAGTCTGTCCTGCTGATTCTGTTACCATGAATATGGTATTCTAGTTAGACAAGTTACTGTATTAACCTGCTTGAATATTTAACTAGCCTAGACTAATACATACTTTTTACATAATTCTAGATCAAAAAGGCTTATTTTTTTGTCTTAAAAGACCATTGAGGTATGCTAGCATAGGTACGTGGCATTCCTAGCAGGATATTAGGTATGAAAGACAAAATTCCACCAACCGAAAAATGTCAAAATTCTATTAACAACATCTGACATCAATCTGATTGAAACCATCATCCGTATTAGAGCAGATGGCATTGTTTTTCAAGATGCAATTAATACTTCACTATTTTTTTTTTGTATAGGCATAAAAGAGAAGGCTGTGTTGTCTCTGTAAGATTTCATTTTTCTCTTGCGTCTGTTTTTCTTGGATTTGGCTGCTTTCATATTTCAGTGTACAATTTTGAGGCAAACAAAGTCTATAAACTGCATATGGAAGTAGTGATAAAAAATAAGCATGCTGTTTGCAGAGAATAATCCCTGCTGAATTATCGCTGTATACCTTTGATTAGAAAGGCAGGCTCTGCTGGGATGAAATATGTGGAAAGTACTTTAACGTTGCATAGAGGGATGGGGATGCATGTGACACTTTTCAGACTTCTTCCCAGTTAAATATGCTTAAGTGCAAGATTATATCACTGCACCAGAAAACAGTAAGTCTGCATATGAAGAACACAAAGTCAGTGATTAATGATTATTTTGGACTAGACTGGGAATGGGTGAAAAACTCCTTCTGCTCCTCCCCTCTCTCTTCCCCCTACACCCTCCTCCTCCCACTCCTGACTATTACTAATTGTTAACAAGAATAATTAACTCCCTCGTACTGTTTCAAGTAGCCAAGCAATTTGCAAGGCGTTTGCTTGGGGTTGGCTTGATGCTTTTTTGGTATGGCTGCCAAAATGAAGGGGGGAGCAGGGGGGAGGTCATTTTACCTACTGGCAGTTGGAGAGTTTAGCCAAAACCAGGCACCACTTCAGTAAGGCAAGAAGGGTTTTTATTTGGGTTTGGTTTTTGGTTTTTGTTTTTTGGGGTTTTTTTTTTAAATTCATGAATCTTCTCTCCCACGGCATAAGCCCTGAATACAAATTTGTTTTATTGGCCATTTCACAGCTGTTGATTAAAATAGTTCATTACAAAACTGCAAATGTGATTATTTGGAGGAGTTTCACTCAAAAGAATAGGCCAGTTTTCCCCCAAGTCAAATCCTGACAACAGATAGGGAATTAAATGACTCAGTGGTCAATTAAAATAATACATATGCAAAGTTTTTTCCAATGCAAAGACAGGGGAAGGAAGCAAACGAGAGGAGTGGTTAAAAGGTTAATTAAAGGTCAAGTCATGTCTTATAAAACATCAAGCACAGAAAAAAAAAGCAACAAAAAGCTTAGAGAATGAAATAATAGCATAAAATTGACGATAAAAAGAAAAGTAGAAAAAGAAAGGAAGCTTGCAGTAGATATTAATATGAATAATAAAACATGTTTCAAATGCATGTGGAAGCAGAAACTAATAAAGTAGAAAGCCAGGCCTCCAGGAGACAGCAAAACAAATTTATTGACTGAGGAAGCAGCCCTTGATAAATAATTAAAGAAATTATTTGCTTCATTGTTCTCTGGGGAGCTCAAGGGACAGATGCTGGCAGCTGCTATGTATCTTCATGGATGCTGAAGGCAGCGTGTCACGGAGGGCTTCCAGTATCCGTAGGGGGGAGCGACGGAGTTGCGGCCGGGCGCAACTCTTTGTAGGACTTGTGCGGGAATCGAAAGCTGTACACAGAGAAAAAGAGGGAATGGGGGATATATATGTACATAAACTGGAGCTTTTTTCTAGACTTCTGGCTGTGGTGCTCAAACATGGGCAGTGTTGAAGTAATACAGGCCAAGCCATTAAGGCAGACAAGTCAATTTGAAGCTTATGTCTCAGAGAAAAAAATCCTTTCTTCATTTGTGTGAGCTAACAAGCAGAAACATGAAAAATAAAATCCTTGAGGACTGAAGCAGCTAGTAGTTTTTATCTGAATTAATAGCTTGGGGTAAATGCGAGGATCCTTCATGGCCCTTCTTAACCTGCTAACTTTGAATTAAACTACATTTTGCTGTCACTGTGATTTAACTTTCTGCTCGTTGCCTCATGATTTAAGAATACACCTTTTCCCTGCTGAAAATACAGCTTGTGAGAGGAACTTGGGTTTCAGCTCAGTTGCTTAACATGTTGATAGCAAAGTCTACACTATACTGACTTTTCTTACTTTTGGGGGAGTACTTGCTGAAAGACAATCTATTATATTCTAGTCTAAAAAGCTTCTGAAAGACAGGAAATAATGTACTGCTTGCAGAACTGGGGTTTTGAGGTGTATTGAATTTGCTCTGTAAATGCACAGTCTTATTAGCTCCAAAAGAGAAATAGAAGGAGAGAGATTTTCATTGACAAATGATATCCTGGGTCATGAGTCAAGGGTGTATTTAAGAACATATCTAACTTGAAGCACAGGAGTCGTTCTTGGGAAGAAATATTATACTTTCCTGAAAAGAAACCTCATTGTCTGCACGTCAGTCTGCAGAAAGACATGGAACTGGCGCAGGAGGAAGAGATAAATTTAAGGGAAGAGTGAAGATTTTATTCTGCCCTTGTATGAAAATGTTAGACTCTTCCTTTGCTCTTCAACCCCACCTCCTCCTGGATCTCCCTTCTCTCAAAATCCACTTGCATTACCGCAGTTATGCCTGATGGGGAAAACTATGGTATTAGATCAGACAGTCAAGATCAGCCGTGCTAAACCATCAACGGAGAGGACATATAATGGTTTGTGTGTCTCCCAGTATCTCTTCTTGTCTGTCCACACTTGTACACAGACAGAATGCATAAACTCAGTGTGGACCAAATAAATAGCTTTCACTACTGAAGGGTGAGCAGGCAACTCATGAGTGGTGGAGCAGGGCGCCGAGATGAGCCGGGCATGTGTGCTCTTCTTCAGCAGTGGAAAATAAATTGATTCTGAACCTTTCACTCTGTCTGCTGTATTTCCCGCTTCATCTATCTGACTGTTTGTATTTCATCCAGCAACGGGGACGTTCACCTCCCCGGGACCGTGCGACGGGCCTGGAGCTCTGGATCACGTAAAACCATGGTCACCCCTGAGCAAACTCTTCTGCTGCCCCAGATGTTCCTCCAGCCCCAGAAAATCCCCTTTTGGTCTCCACTTCACCTGCCAAGTCTGCACTTGATGACACGGGGCAGAGGACTTGACGCAGTCACCAGTCCAACTGGGGAAGCTGGTGACCCAGGGCTGGGAAGCATGAGTGAAAAAGGGAGCTGGCGCAATGTGAGATGGGCTGACGAGGGAGATGTTTACGACTGGTAACACACTTTGCAACCCCAGCAATCTACTGGGTTAGAGCACCAGCTATACCGGGAATAAAATATGTACTGCAAAAGAGCCTTCCTGGCCTGTGCTGCAATATCAGTGATACTGAAGATACGCTATAAATCTCACTGAAGACCAACTAGAACACAAGCTTTTGTTTCATTTTTCAAAGATACGATGTTTCGCTGTTTGCTTTCATTTCTTTCTGAGATGAAGGAAAGACAAATCCAGCTTCTTTGGAAATGCCCTTTGTCACAGGAAGCTGGAGATGCCACGGTAGAGGAGAGGGTCAAGCCCTGGATGTTTTGCCTGGAGCAAACAAGATTGAACAGGACAAAAGTCCACCAGGGATACACCAACAAAATGGCTTGAGATGATAAAAGAATGAAAAATGTCAGTGTTGTTTTTGGGGAAAAAAAAAAAAAAACAACCCAACAAAACAAAAAAAACCACAAACGTGTAATCGGAATTCTTGGAGCCTTGCAGAAGTTGCCAGCCTCAGGAGCTCGCTGAGGTGGAGAAGCTTCCATCCCACTTGCACAACTCACTTAACATCCCCCTGTAATCAAGGGAACAGAAACTCTCCAGGAGCCTAATGAACCCTGAGGAGCCTTCCTCCTTCTCATTGACTTCTCACCAGTGAAGCTGGGAGAGTTAAACATCCCTCCTCCCTATGCTGTTCCATTTCATTTTCTTCTTTCTTATGTCTAATCCAACTCAATATCTACTATTTAATTTTAACAAGACAGTGTAATGTTTCCTTTCAAAAATGTCATTTTCTTCCGCAGCGCTTCATTACTAGATCTGAATTACTCAATCCCTTCCTTTTGTCTCTTTTGCTTGCTCTAGCCTCTTCCTTCCTCTCCTGTATTGATACTGGACAATAAAAAAACCATACAAAGCATACAAATACATTTTAAAAACTCCACTCTTTCCATTTGTGCCTCACCCAGGGCAGTGCAGCTTTTCGCTTCTACTCCTGTGAAGTGGCCAGATGTCACCTGAAAAATCAAAAGTATGAAGAAGCAGCTGTACAGCTACATTGGAGGCATTTTTTTTAAACTGGTGAGCTGTGGGCCCAGAAAAACTGTAAACATCTGTACTGAAATTCTGCTATTGCTGGCTTTGCTTTAAAACTGTAGATATTTGGGAGAATTTTCCACTCTGTCACTGAGCTGTTCAGCTACTCTAGTGACAAGCTCAGTAGGAAAAAAGCTCTGCAGCTAGACAGATGACATGGAAATGTTGGCATCATTGCACTGTATTAAACAAGCTCTATGATTACACTCGCTAGAGTTCCTCTTTGAATTTAATGGAAAACTTTATATTGATGGAATGCCTGATTAATAGGGATTTATAATAGAAGCTCTGTTAATGTGGAAAGCATATAAATCTCATATATCTGTATCTATTGCCCGTCTTTACTAGATTATTTTCATTTGGTTCAGGATTTAACTCCAGTAGGAAACAACTTTTGTGAGCAAAAATCCAATGGCCCTACCAAGAATGCAGCACTGCAATTTGCCACTTTGTTAAACAGTTACTTAAAAAACCCTTCAGATTAATTGCAGCTGCAGGAAAAAATCAGATTAAAACACATGTTTGTTCTCAGCTTTGGGAGGCTTCAGATTTAGCAGTTTCACTAATAGGTTACGGTGATAAAGGGTTTCCTCCTGACATTAATGCAGTACCCTGCCTCAACCTGAGTCTCTAAAGCCAGCTCAGGACGTGACACGGTATAAATTGTTCAAATCCTTAAGTCTTTTTCACGCTTTTTTTTGCCCCCGCGCTATTCGCTATTGTAGAGCCATCCACGGATTTACACTGGCATGAAACTGGTGTAAGAGGGTAGAAAATCAGGCCATTGTTTTGTGTCCGGACTCCTCCGGTTTTGCGTTTCCTCGGCTCCTCCTGGCCCCAGAGGCAGCACTGGGATAGACCTGGGACCAGTTTGGCCGGCTCACGCTGCGGGGAGACCTCGCGAGCCCTCGGTGCCCGAGCAAGCCGAGGTGGCACGGGACCGTCACTTTTTTACTTGGGGTAGATGGACGTGAGAGGCTCCTCATTTAATCAACATGCTAACCTGGTACTTGCAGCAGAGGTACTTGATATATAGAAAGTCAATTCACCAGCCAGTATACATGAGCTATTTCAGTTTCCAGCCATTTCTGCCTTCTAGATCTTAGATTCAATCTGATTTTATAAGGCTTATTGGAGCTTCCCTGCTTCATGCCAGATGAGGGCCAGATCCATATGTATCTGAAAATATGGCTGATAGAATTCGAATGAAAAAAAAATCAAACCCAAATTAATCAAGTTTTCAATTTCCAATTAATTACATATTTTATTGATAGGAACGGAAGGAATCCACACTCCTGTTAAAGCTTTTTGGTCTGGCATATTGGGGTATTGATCAAAGTTGCTGAGAGAAATGGTTGCCTTTGTGGGAGATTGCCTGAATAAAGATTTCAGTACTGGGCTCTCCAGCACTTAAAATGTTTCATTACTCAAGATCCTGGAGTATGAAGATTCTTGCAGCGGATGTGTTTTGCACTGAAATGTAATTGAAACATATATCCTGGGCAAGAGATGCCTTAGACTATGCTGAAATAAATACGTTGCATGGTAGACAGAGTTCATATTGAAATAGGTAAATGGCTTGCCTATTAAAACATGACATATTAAATCAGGTACCTCGCTGTGAAGCCAGAATTCTAGGCAGTGCATTGCCATAAATTTCTTTAAAAAAGACAATTTTGCACTGCAAAATTTAAAGCCAAAGTCTTACTTACATCAGATACAACATTTGGAGCACATTAAGGCAACATTGTCAAAGTGGAATCCTTCTAAATTGTTCCTTGATTAGGGTTTGCTTCTATGTCACTTGTTTAGTCGGACTGGTTTGCATGTGCAGCTCATAAGGATAGCTGCAGCATAAGAGGACAAAGGTGTGACATGGAAAAGAAAGAAAGAAGGAAATGAATTCTCGGCCATGAACTGAGTTTCATTCCTGAAAATATCTATAAATTGTATTTTGGCATTTAGGCTAGTTCTTAGAAACCTCTGTTTATTCAACTTTTCCTTTTCTGCAGATTAGTGCATAGCAGAAAGAAAGTGTAGGACAATTACTCCAAATATAAAAAGTTTTTGCACTTAGTATAGGCACAAAAGAGAAGGTGCCAATTTAAAAATTCAGCTCTCATCTTTATCTCAAATACTGATGCCTTAAATTCTTACAGTACAAATCTAGTCACTTTTCTTGCTCTAGTTTTAAAGGGTACATATAAGAGTCTAAATTAATATCCATTATTTCTTTTAAGTACTACTTAAGCAAGGTTGAGAGCAGTCTGAGGCAAACACTTGAGTAAAATGGGTGTCTCCGTGTCAGTTAAAGTTAGTGTGTTTGCAAAGAGACGAAGGAGCATGCTGATTTATTCACATATATATCACAACAATCTTTTTTTCTTTTCTTTTTCCATTACTAGATAGTAGTGCAGTGCAATATTTTGTATGTCAAAACAAGAAAATGTTCTATCCACATTCCCTTCCCCAGGGTTTGAGTCTGCCTGTCAACCAACCAGAAGACAGAGCCGATAATGGTAAAGATGCAGCAGAATTCCCTTCCCTGAAAATAACTGCATATGAATTCTTCATAGGAACAGTCCTCAAAATACCTGCAGGCTGGGACCCTGGTCCAGCACAGTACTTGGCAGCATGTCTTTGACTTCAAGTTCTACCTTCGTTTCACTAGTCTCACCCATTTAAAAGAAGAAAAAATAGTTTTCTTTCCTTTCTAAAATGCGTTGAAATGCAGCCCCTGAAATTTCAAGCACAGGTGATTTTTATCTATGCTGCTGGAGAAAAAAAGAGGTGGTGTTTTTCTTTATAGCTTGGTTTTTTTCCTCTCCTCTTTGGCTTTGGCATGCAAGTGATGTCCCAGCTGGATGAGCAAGCCGGTGAGGTGGGTCGGACCCCTGATCCCTGCTCACCCTGGCCGCGACTCCGGCATCACCACCTCGCTCCCTCCCCAGCGTGCCTCGCAGGGAAAGGCTTTGTGCTATAGGGCTGCTGTTACTTCTCTGCAATCACAGACAAGAACATTTTATTTTAATTTAAGACTCTATTTGAAAAAGAGTATTATAGTTTCCTCGGCTTGAACAATGGCAAAGCCACCGTAAATCCTGAGACAGCTGGTAGACTGATGTAGAGAAGTGTTTGGAGACCCTCTCTGCAAAGAGGATGCAGCGCTTTTCCATGCATTCCCTTATGCCCAACGAATCACGGCAACCGGGACGTGGATTTGTGAGCAAAACATTGCGTGTTTGACCCAAAGTCTCGTGACTGACTTCTCCCAGCTGTTTGCTTGGGTCCTGCGTGATAAGACAGATGCCAGTTGTTATGGAGAGAAATTTACGGTACTTGAAGAAAGAATATGAATCGCGGAAGCCAGCGGTTAGAGCTGTTATTTATGTCCCCCAGTGGGAGCTATTTCCCTCGGAGCTCTGCGGGTGGGACACGACAGCAAGGCGAGTTTGGGATGGTGTGACAAGAGGAGCACCTTCTGTCACCTCTCGTGCATTTGGACAGCCCTTCTTTTTACCACATAAAGAAGTACGCTAGTGGAGGTAAAAGGCAAGGGGGATTAGATGTGGAGAGATGGACTGCTGATGGCAGCCCTGCAACAGATATAGTGACTAAGGGCTGCAGAATCTATCCGAGTAATTGCAGAGTTCCCAAAGAGCGGTAATTAATAAAGATGATGAGTCAACATGGATCCTTTATGTTTTGTCTTTCTTTCCACAGGCCAGCAAGAATGACATAATGAACCATTAAATAATATCCATATCCCAGGACAGATTTGCTATTGAGGCATATTATCATAGCTCCACCATAAATATTGGTTCTGTGTCAGTAGGAGCTTCTTAGGCTGTCTTATAGGCTCACATTTCTCACGCCTGTCTAAGAGCAGGCTCTATTTCAGTGATGAACGAGGAAATTGTGATGGTAAACAAGTCTTTGATCTAGCAGAAAAAAAGATATTAAAAAGATTTTGCTGAAGTGAAGCTAATTCAAATTTGAACATTTCTAGCCATTAAAATAACTTATCTTGGAATTAAATGGACCTTCTGCGCTGTGATACCCTTGAACCAAAAGCAGTCAACTTCAAGAAAGTACAGCCAAAGAGTATGTAGGGGCTTGATGAACAAATTACTGAGTAAAGCTGTTCAGCCCACATTATCCAATGTGATAGGCAGCGATTGTAGTGGTTTGATCTAAAGGTCAGGGGGGTTTATTGTTCTCATATATATTCCACAGTTCAGAAATTAGTTTTGGAGATGCTCAAATATTGTGTTCTGAATAAGCAGCAACTGGTTGTTCCTGTGCTGAAAATGTTAAGGAGAGACTAAGAACTGGTTTTACCCCATTTTCAGTATCTAGAGAGAACATGCACAACAGTTAAGAAGAAGATGGTGATCTATGTAAGAGAAATGATGGAAGCTTTCTCCTGGGAAGGAGAATGGAAGAAAAATATGAAAAGAAAATGGAAAAGAGACAGTAATAGCTAGCCCAATAGTATGAGAGAATATTTTGCTGGTTTTAATGATTTTAAATTTTACTGTTGTTTCATGCCTGAAAAGTCTTGAATGTTTCGTTGCTGAACTCAGTTTTGCATTTCATCATTAATGTTGACAAATAATTCCACTGTCTTTACTTTGTAAAGAGGATGAAGAAAAACTCTCTAGCTCCTGCTGGCTGGAAATCAATGACAGTTTTACCACTGATTTCACTGGAAGCAGGATCAAAGTTTATAATCATTTTTGTTGCTTTTATGGTTAATAAATATTATTTATTGCTGCAGTAGCGCTGCAGTAAGATCCCTAAAATAAGCTGTGAGATAGGAAAGGTAACATTGCCCTGCTCCCCCTAAGAAGTTGTAATAACAAGAGACAGGAGAGACAAGACGGTAAAGTGGGGTTTTGATGCAGGTAACCGTAATGGTGATTACGGACAAAAAAAAGACAAAGACAGCCCTTGCTTGCCTGTTGCTGCCAGTGCCTAATACCTCAGAGATATCATTCAAAAAGAACAGTCCACCGGTATAAAATATATAGATGTTGTAATATAGTGTCAGGATTGCACGAGTAAGACTGAGTAATCTGCTGTCTGTCTGGTTCTAGCCCCTAAGTTAAAACTTACTGTCTGCTTTAACTTGCACATCGAATTTTTTTTTTCCCTAGGCTTGCTGGAAGCATTATAAATGCAACTCATGTCACTGGTCTGGCTCTGGGTTTTCTTTTCCTTCTACTGCATCATCTCTCATATTCTAGGGAAGATTATTTTGAGGTCCAAAACACATGACAGAAATCGCCTTCTGTTTCCTCCAGTCAGAATAAGTGCCATCCTCTAGCACTAACATGTATTTGCTGCTTAAGCTTCTGTTTTTTCCTCTACAAACCGGTAGCAATACCTGGGGGAGGTAAAGCAGCTCTGTAATAATCAAGGTTGCTCGGAGACATAGTGGTCGACCAGCCAGAGCTCCCTTCTGGGATCT
This sequence comes from Aviceda cuculoides, assembly GCA_035590195.1. NCBI lineage: Eukaryota > Metazoa > Chordata > Aves > Accipitriformes > Accipitridae > Aviceda > Aviceda cuculoides. The sequence continues at coordinate 20,693,176 of JAVJGG010000037.1, read as the reverse complement.
GTCTCTGCTGCTCCTAATGTCCCCAGACGGAAACATCGCTTTCCCTCTCTTTCTTTTTATTATTCAGCGGGCATCTTCTCGGATACAAAATGCAAAGGGAATGCATTGTTAGGTTGTAACTTATTTTCAGACCCAAATATCTGGTTTTAACCACGTATCGGTAAGATCTCTACACTTTTGTGTGTACGTGCCATGCAGATGTTAGACATTTTACTGTCTGTAGTGCATATTTAAAATCCTCTATTAAGTCCATAGCCAGAAGGACAGGTTGTCAACAGTTGAACTAATCGAACTTTCAGCTTTCACTGAAATTTCTCTGAAGTTTGGGTCGCCTTCATTTTAGATCAGGATTTAAGAGTTCTTTCCTATCCTGAATATAGCTCTGTTTAATTGCAAGTCGTGGCTGTTTGAAGTGGTTGGGAAATTATTTATGCCTGATAGCTAGGATTTCCTAAGAAGCCTAAGAAAGTTTGGCATTAAAATCTAATCAGACTTTAACAGAAACCAGGTACTTCAACACAATGAATAGTTCAAACTTACAGAAAATCCTACGGACTACAAACTAGGCTAACAGCTACCAAATGTGTGCACAGAGAGTTCTGCATCCTTCTGCAGATGCCATTGAAAAGATTGAGGTTGTTTTCCAAAATACACAGTGGAGGAAAACAAGCATATAAACATAATAATGGCAGTCTATGAAAAATATAGCAAGGGAAATTTCTTTTCACTTTATTCCCAGCAAATGGGGAGAGTGTCAGTAGCTTTTTCCTCAACCCTCTAAGATTGAATTTTGCAAGGCTTTTTTCAAAACGTTCCAGTCTTTGGTCCTAAAGGAATTCTTAATCAAGCAAAAATGACACTTGGATTTACAACTTCTTCCCCCCTCCTCTTCCTACCCTGCTTGCTCTTCTTCCTCTTTTTGGATATCACTGAATTTATTCTGAGAAGCCTCAGAGAAAGGACTATGTCTGGCATTAGGATTTTTGTGGGTTTTCATACACCATCCGTTTCCTGAGAGTGTTAAGGAAGTACCAGCAAGTTTGCTGGCATCCGCAGGCAAGACGTATATAAAAATTACTCAAAATGGATATGCTGATGTTGATGGCAATTATTTTTAATAGAAAAACTAAGGTCAGTGAAATAACTCAGCAGAATGGCTGTAATTTTTTATTACCCTCACAGTAAGGTATAATCTTAATTTCAAAAGTGAAAGAACATATAGCAGCTAATGGAAAGGGTCTAATTCTTGCTCCATTAGTTTTACCTCACTGAGTTAACAGAAATCAGCTGATAATTTACCTTGGGATTCAGAGGCAGATATTCCCAATCTCTGTCAACGCAAATGAGAGGAGAATCAGGCTAAAAGCCTGGGGTTTTTTCAGTAAGTTGTTTCTACAACTATGATATACATTTTCATTAATTGTGCTTGGAAGAAGAGCCCGTGTGATAAAACATTCCTAGGGAGCCTTACTTACCTGTTCATCTTTTCAGGGTTTGAAAAATAGTCCCCTTCTATTTTCAAACAATATGCAGTAGTTCAATGTCACAGACAAATGTGCGCCGCAATATTTAGACTTAAATTATAACATCTTGGAGTCCTAAATGGGGAGGAACATCCAGCGTGTTTCTGATTCATTGGAGGTATGATCTGAGTGCATCTATGCTGAATTTCTGATGAGTCTATACCCCTTCCAGAATACATGATTTTACAGGAGGTTGCATTAAGCCTTCAAACAGATTTTGTCTAAATCTTTGAATGGGTATTTTCATAGCCACTTCGGTGCTCCTGAAGAGCGAGTTGATGCTTCGGAGTAACCTAATTTGAAACCAAAGAGAACTTACGGTACCAAATCTTACGGTTACCAGGCTGCACGTAATTATCGTGACTTGTGCCAGCTCAAGACCCGGCATCCCAGTTGGAAATGCGAAGAGCCGGAGCCTGGCGTGGTCGGGGGGGGCTGCAGACCCTGGCGGCGTAAATACACGGAGCGGTCTGACACCCGCGGCCCGCGACACGGCGTCTGCTGAGCCTGCAGCGGGGCACGGTCCTGCCAACCCGAGGGAACCAGCCTAAACCAGGCCCCGAAATCACGCTGTTGCCCTCGGGCTGGCAGGGAGCGCTGGGAATTGGGCCTCGGGAGCTGGGAGCCGAGCTCCCGCTGCTTCGGCCCTGGAGCCGCTCGCCGCCTCGGCCGGCCTTGTCTGGTCGGTTCTGATGAGCCTCCAGGGCACCCTTCTCCAGTCTCTTCCTTGTCTTTTTCTGCTTTTGGATCGATGGCTTGTTTTTACTTGCTTCCCAAGGATAGGGAAAGTTTCCTTTTCCTTACACACAAACTATTGGGTACTCCTTTCGACTCCTTTCTAGAGCACGCTCTCAAACCCTGCGCTTCTGAATGCAGCACGGAACTGCGAGAGAAGGAGAAAGTGTGGAGGAAAGCGCTGAAAATTAATAGCCTGCATTTGGGCAGATCTTGCAGGCACACGCCCTTGGGTTTTCCCCTCTATTATTGGTTTTTTCCCCTTATTATAGCAAGTCCAATGTTGCTGTTGCTGAATATAACTAACTTAGCATCCACTAATTGCTCTTCGAAATAACCAATGATTTTTTTTAAAGACTACAGCAACTTGTATAGACTTTGTAACTGCTAAACCTGAATGCACTGACTCATCAGAAAAATTGGAATTATATATGTTCATTGCAGGATCCTTTCACTCCAATGTGCATCTTCGAGTGCTATGTTCAGCTTACATAGTACCAATATACAATATCATGAAAGGATGTTTATTTCCACAGTCCCCGGTCTGCAAACACTTACTGATACGTTCAAGTTCAGATCTATGACTGCTCCCACTGGTTTGTAAAATTAAGCACGCGCATAAACGCTACCAACATCAGAGCCTTAATTTGTGTTCCTTTGAACTGGCAAGGGGCCCATCTTCTACGTAGCTTTAATTCCACTAGACAGTCTCTGTGCTCAGAGAAACACACTTTAAAAATGGAGTGTCTGTATTAACAAGCACTTCCATGAGCAATGAAACTAATGAAGCCTGCTTTCATATGGGTTTGTCTCTTGTAGTTGGATTCTCTGGTGCCTAATAAAGTGAGAACTCCATCAGAAGTTTTCCACACAAAGGAGGCATTCAAAACATCTCCTTCCTGTATAGGAGGAAAGGGGCAGGACAAATGAAAGCATTTTGCCTCTCTTTTTTTCCCATTTTCAATACAAAAGCAGTGTGTGTTCCTAAAGCAGACTTTTCATTTCTATTTTTGCGGAACTTGGAGAAATATCTTATTTTTGAGATGGATACACAATCACTAAAAATTGGTTAAAATTGGTCATGGAGCTCAAAAGCTATATGAGGGAGGACAGGACAGCAAGATGAGGTAGCTTCAGTAGATTTGGGGTTTTTTTAGGCAGACAGGATTATAGTTTTAAAATTCTTGTCCGATTTCAAGGTGTATTTGAATGACAAAGGCATATGTGAAGAAAAGACTAATTTTCATTACAGTATCAGTAGTTTATACTTCTCTCCTAAGACAGGTGCAAGCAAAGTAAATAATTAATGGCCTCCAGTAAGTATTGTATGTAGTAGATATCATATAGTTAGCAAGTATTCTTTGGGTCATACAAAACTAAACTCTGATGCCTGTTTCATGGACAACCTGGACTTCTCAGTCCTTTTCTCTGGTTTGTCTTATGGGGAGAACTGTAGAGAATGAAAACCCACAATTACAGAAAGCTGGGTAAGCATTTTCTAATGCAGAGTGCCCACATTAGTTGAGATTTCTGTTTCAAAATGCTCAGCAATAAGGCAGGACTGTTTGAGTTTGAGAAATGCTATTAGGCATATTCAATATTAACATCTTGGGCTCCAGCAGGAAACCTACGATTGATAAATAGACACTTCATTTGAACTTGGCACAACCTTCAGTCAGCTTTGCATAACTCTGGATGGTATTACAGATCACGAACAGAGTAGAATACATTAAAGAAGGACCAGGTGATATCAATTCAACAACTTGCTAATTTCAACATAAAATATTTCCCCAGGTATATGGGAGTAGGTTTACTTCAGGGATAAGTACAACACTTGGAGGTTCTGTTATGTTTGGAGAGGAAATCGAAATGTAACCAAAAATCTGCCAGAAAAAATATTTTGAGCTTGTTTCTCCCCTTTCTGTAATATACATTAATAACATATTTCAAAATTTTCCACCATTTCTTAGCTGCTGCTTTACTTCTGAATTGCAAGGATTCAGATGTCTCAGAAAAGTCCTCTCCTTGTATGATTTGAAATATATTAAGTATTTTACTGGTATAAATCAGTCAGGGCTTAACCCAAAGGCCACGGAAATCTTCCAGGATGTATTTTAAAATTTATATTATTATTTAATATGCATATTTTAATACTAATGGAAAAGCAACTGAGATAAACTAATAGGAATTAATAGCTTAGATATAATTTCAAAATCCTGGATTCAGGTACTCTCTCAAATCAGATTCTTAATGCTAAGCTGTTATTTTTATCAAACCCAAGGCTGGTGACTATAGTGTACTGCACCCAGTATTCTTTCTGTATCATGAAAACGTCAGTCTCAGCCCAGCAATTTTTCTTCTTTGTGAAAAATGCTCATATCTGGATCTCACCTGCCTCTTTAATATTAAGATATTACCCATCTGAAAAACTAGATTCATATCAAGTTATAGCATATGGAAAAAGTGAAGGGGAAGGAAAGGAATACACATGTCAGTTAATAGAAGCAGAGAGGAGAGGTTATAGGAGGTGATGTTATCTATTAAAAGAACAAAGGAGGAGTGATATCCCTGAAAAGGCTGATGGAAAATCAATTCCATAACATGCCATTAGTCTGTTAATATCAGACAACTTAAGCCTGGAATCCTTGCTGGGGATATAATGCAATATTCAACATTTGGAATATGCCCTGTACAGAAAGTAAATCAACTGAACCTTTTTTTTTTTTTTTTATCCCCCCAAAGAGAACAGCTATAGGAATTAGGTACTTTTGAGCCCACATAGCCCATGTTTCAGACGAGCAAGGAAGTGGCAAAGGGAGGATTTCATAGCAGAAAGATCTGTTGGTCTATCAACAGATATTCAAATAAAGCTGGGAGTAGACTTTTTCCTGATATGGGGGACTGTAAATCTTTGAGTGTTAGTGAAAGAATTTTCTGGGTGGAAGAAATAAATCCTTCCAGACCTCCATAAACCATGCAAAAGAGGCTTCTACCACTACACGCTTGCTGTTAAATTTACAGTTTTAACAGGGCTTAATATAATCTATGGATGATGGTGGCTATAACCACAAAATAAGTCGGTGCTTGTAGCAGATGGGCACGGCTGTGCCTTGGCTGCACAGAAACGGGACCCTGCACTCTCCGCGTCACTCTATTTACAGCCGTGTCCCGACAAACCAGCTGAAAGACCTGGCTCCTTCCCGATGGTCTTCCCAGTAAGCACATTTTTAACACAACCTGTGGCTTTCGAACCCAAGACGCCTTGATTTCATCTCTCCCTGCCACCCCCGCATCTCGCCGGGTATTGCAGTAACTTTCATTTTTCCATCCTTCCCCGCGTCTCTCTGGAAAGGCAATTCATTTCCTAACGACGAGTAATGGCTCTCAGAGTCCCAGCACACGCCAGCTGCTTGCAAAAATAGTCAAAATCTTGACAAGTGCTCACCAAAATGGATGAAAGGTGATGCATCTTCTTTACGACAGAGATTAACGTTCGATGTACCCCACATATGCATATTTTCAAAGAGTTTAATGTATGCGGTATCTCTATATGACCCTTTCAAATGCTTTTGTGTGGAGCTGGACGGTATGCATGGTTTTTCCTTATGGTAAGCAAATTCTACGGATTTCCCAGTAGAGCAGCAAATTGTTCTTAACATATCTTGCTGAGTCTCTGGAAAAAAAGTGGGTAGTTTCTTAAGCTCCTCATGTTTTAGCTAGAATTTTAAGTTACACTTAGCAGACAGATAGGGCCTTTCCTGCAAGTTTCTCTTTCTTTCTGGGGGAAGGGAAAAGTAATTATGTTTTAATGGCTAAAAAGAATATTTTTTTCATATGTATTATAAGTTCACAGAGGCTCTCTGGCAGGAGCTTGGGATAGAGTGCATGGGAAAGGTCTGCCACAACTCCAAGGGGAGTCCATCAGGGTCTGTTTTTATTAAGTTTAACACCAACTATATTTCTTATGGAGTTATTTTCCTCTCCAAGGATAATTTGTCAGAATCAGACAGGCTATTCATTTCTCCCCACTTGTAAGTACCTGGTGTGTGCTCCATCACCAGCACACTCTTCTGAAGTACAGGGGGACTCATAAAAACAAGCAAAGGTCTCATTAATAACTAAACCCTATTGGACTTTTTTGTTTTCCATGCTAACGTTTAGAAATAAAATTATTGGCTCCCTCTTTATTTGCCGTGCAATGCATTTTCATGCTCAGTCATCCACTTTGTACCACTTAATACCCTAATTCTGGATTACAGAACTAGAATATTGGACACTATACACTCTTTACAGCAACCTCCTCCAGCTCCTGGATCCTCAGTGATGCTCCGAAAAAGCCTAGCGCTTGGCTTTCATTTTCTGTATCTAGATGAGTTTTACTTCCCAAGGGGTTTAGGCAACAGATTCTGGGGATGCCAAATGTTCCCTGCCCTCCAAGCAGGAATTAATTCGCTCTTTAATTAAACAGATAAATAACAAACACATCTACCGCTGCGGCGTTTTACCTCTCATAGTCGTGGCTGTCAGCTTTCTGTCAGCATCTCACGTTTAAAAACAACGTGTTTTCTCTGCTGACATGAGACCTCCGAGCTCCTCTCTTTTAATAGACTTCCAGTGACTTATGTTAGTCCAGACTGTAGCTGAACAAATTAATTGATCCTTAGTTTGATGTAATACATGAGGTGAAATGCTGGTTCGGGATGAATAAGGAACATTAGTGAATGGTACATTTTTTTAAAAGTCTTTAACATTAAATATAATTTGGTTTTACTGTTAATAAAAGGATGGCTTAGTCATCATTTACAGAAGGCAAAGCTTAACAAAATTCTTTTTCCCTAGAATTCACTGAAAACATACAACTAAACCTCTGTAACTCAGCTTGCAAGATAGAGCAACATTTTCCAAGGCTTCAATCCTGAAAAAAAATTTGTCCTTTCCTAGCTTTATATAATGAATTATTTTCACTAGGAATGAAATGCTTGTCTCCATCAAAAGGATAAATTCCCTTCACTTTCACTGAGACTAATATTCACCCCAGTCTGCAAAGGGATGGTAAAAGTGGGGGGGTGTGTACATCTTCAAGATATCAGCCTAAACCGAGTGGATGCAAGGTCTAGATCTACAGATAATTGCTCTTGTGATTAAAAGAAACATGTGAGCAAGATTTTTAAGGTGAAGGTAACTGTTAATTTGGACTATATCTATATGAACATAAGCTTAAATGTATGGGACCAAATAACTCAAATTTTTATCCAAGACTTACTTTTAGTTTCCCACTATCTCAATCCAAAAAATATTGCAGTGTTAGCACTTACCCACCCACTCTGTCCCCATTGGAAATGGGGAACAAGTTTTGAGAGAAAAAATAATTTAAAAACCTCTGTATACAATATATCCTTCAGAAATACTGCTGAGTACAAGAGTGTAAGACAGTTTGGAAGCCAGGAGGTTAATCTGGTTTGTAGACATAGTCATGTGCTGGGACAGTAGGAATAAAGCTGATTAGAGAACCTTAGCTGGCGACTATCTTAATTATGAGGGAGGTTTGCCATTGACTTGAGTGTCCTTTGAATGCCGCTTTAAATTCATGATACAACATTGGCTATAAATGATACAAAACTAAACTGTCATAACATAAGTTTGATTTGAATACCCCGATCCTTTTGTTTGCTGATAAAGCTCTAGGTAAACTGTAGCACCGAGGAAATAAATAATAAATTATGACAATTAATAATTGATTACATTTCGTGGTCTCACCATTTCACATTCGGTGACCTACCTGGCCTCCTCTAAGACTACAAAGATTACCCACCAGCAAATGTCTTTTAATGGTTGCTTTTACCTCTTGTTTACTAGTATCGTTGACCCCGTTCACATCCTATAATGTAATTTTAATGGCGACTTTGTAATCAAGGAGCGTGTGTCAGCGAGGACTGGAGCTAAGATTCCGCAGCTCCGAAGCCTACAAAGCAGGCTTGCCTGAATACATCCCTTTTCCCTCACACGAGGGGTGCACGTGGATTTAATATAAGCTAAAGCGGTAAACACGGTAAGCATCTAGAGTCTACTGATTACAGTGGAATTCACAGAGATCCAAACGCACTCTGAAAAATGTACCCAAATGTACCCAAAAAGTGGTTTACAGGAGTGGGACTTATTCTGCTGCTGCGATGGGCGCGAGGAACGTAAGGGAGCAGGCGCCCGGGTTTTACGACCACCAAGTCTGGATCTGCCCGCAGGAACCGGCTGGGGCACACAGCCCAAATAATCATGGCACAAGGGATCGAGTTTACGGCGTTTTTTCGAGGCTGGCTGGGGGCAGACGATGCCCGATGTCACCGGCTCTTTGCTGTGAAGTCAGCCCTAAATATTTTCTAAGCAAACCTGAAGTGACAGGCTGTACTATACAACAAATCAGTACTTGCTGTCATCCAGCCATGGGGATTTGCATCCGAACAGAGAAGCCCTAAAGCCGAATCAAAACCTATCTTTCTTGCTTTGAACTCTGTGTGTTCAATTAAAGTTGTACTTTCAAAGCACAGGTAAAAAGGTTATTGCTCGGATATTCATTTTTTCCCCCGCTATGCACATGCTCTGCATAGTTGCCACTGCCAACAGTAGTGAAAAACAAAGAAAAATTAGGACTCTGAGTACTAATCTAAACATCAGGGTTCGTGTCATTCACAAATTGATAAGAATAGGAACAATAATCTCAACTGTAAACTCAATTATTTCTGTTGTATTGATAGTTACTGTAATATACACCTAGGATGGGCAATGTTATCTATACGGGAATTTCAGGAAGAAAGTTGATAAGTAGTGAAGATTCAAACAAGAAAACCTTATGTCCATTTTCTTTTAAAAAGTTTACAAAATTATCTCCAAAGTCAGTGCACTGCAGCAATAAACTATTCCGAAATTAAATGATAGTCACTAAGAGAGAAATCTGGAATAAACGCTACCCAGAAAGTGATTCAGTATTTGCAACAAAATTACATTTGTGAATTTATTTTTGCTGCTAAAAACTATTATGCTTGACAACTTGCTGTGGTTCTAATAAAAATACAGTTGAGGGAAATTTATGAGAATACAAATACTGTACACATTAGCAAGCCGAAGCAAACTTTCTTTTGAAAGGACATGTGTATTCACATATTTATGTGTGCATATACGTTGCTCGTGTGACCCACATGCATCCATGCATATCTAATTATGATAACTTTTACATATATATATCTATCCTGAACTTCTGCAGAGTTGGCAACAATCCTCTGCAAATGCAAAAGTCCATGGATTTTAGCAACTTTCAGTGCTACTCATCGGATTTCTCTGGTCAGAGAAAATGAGAAATCAGGAGAAGGAGGCACTAGGGAGAAAATTACCCAAAGCCATGTAGTAGCATTGAGAAAGACATTAACAAAGCTGGCAAAAATTAGCAGAAACGGTTTCCAAATCCAACTGGCATCAGAGGCCTTGCAGAGCGAGGCTCAAGTTGATATATGCAGGGGTTTCCATGTTAATCAACTCAATATAACCTTCAGCAATGTCTATTTCCATAGATATATAAACAACTGTCTGGGAAATGGTGTTGGTATTTTGGGAAGTGAGAAAATATCCCCAGTACTTAACCCCAGGGAAGGAGCAGCCGGGGTGAAATAGGAAGATGCTGGAATGGGGAAGCTCAGCCTTCTCTTAGCGCAGGAGCGTCTGAAATATAGACGTAGCTCCCAGGACCTACCGATAGCAGCATCCACTGCTGCAAGGCCTTGTGGGCTTTGCTGCAGACCTTCTAATAAGAACTTTTGTGATTTAAGCTATCGAACTGCTGGCAATTAAAGTGAGTCAAAGCGAAAGCGGCCATTTCCTTCTGCTACTTATCATGCTGACCATTACCGTCTCATGCTTCCTTGGTAAATTTGGCTAAATCCATCGCTGCGTCTGCCCGTGCTGAATGGTTTTCCATTTCCTAGCGCAGTGTAAATGAACAGTAACAAAGAAAACTGAGCAATGGGAGCATCATCATCTCTGGTAAGAAGGGGACAAGGAACTTCACCCCCTTAACAACCTGCTCAGCCATTAGCAGGGTAAAATTGCCTTGTTCTCTTGGGAGTTCAGCTACCAGTAACTTCTAGAGCTTTCTAGCTCAGCCTGCTCAAACCTGATAAAACAAGCGTTTTTTCCTCTCAGGAGGAGATCTCCAGGAGGCCCTGTAATTCTCAGGGACCACGGTCTGCTCTTGGAGACCTGCTCTGGTCCTTCGGCAATGTGATCCAGCACACTGCGATAAGCAGTTGGGAATGCCATGCACACAATCTCAGCAATTTAATTACAATCAAATCAGTTATTTAATCAAGATATCAGCTTGAAACAGAAAAAAAAAAAAAAAAGAAATCTGTTTTTTCCTCTTCTTCCCCACACCTCAAGAATCAACTGATGAATGCATAAAGTAACGAGGTGATAATAGCTGTTAGTTCCTGCTGTGCAAAAGCTTCATTAAGCTTTTGCTGAACTCTGTTGGTATATCCCTTCACGCCATCCATCAACAGATAGCTTGAATCTAGTCTAGCTATTGATCAACTTGTTACTCTGATAGCCGAGCTAGTCAAAATCCCATATATTCATTCTCACCATACCCCAGCAAAGGAAAAAAGTGCTTTTCTACCTTTTTCAGAGACTAGTTACCTTCTGATTCTAAACCAGTTACCTGAATAACATTGGAGATGCAAGTGAAAACAGGTTTTTAAGGTCACATGGGAAGCTTGTGATGGAAAGGGGAAGAAACAAGGTTTTTCTGGTCCCAGACCTGCATCCTAACCAATGACCTATTCTTCCCTCTGACTCAGAAGGACAAAGTTTTAGCAGGAAGACAAAGCAATTCTTTTTTTTTCAGTCTTAGGGTCATAAATCACTGAAGCATTTGGGAATGAACCACTAACCCAAACAAAATTCGACATTGTATTTTTGATAACTTTGTGGCTAAAGAAGCTGAGCCGCGACTCAGATATAGAACAAACTCCCCCTGACTCACACCATTCAGCTAATGCCTGTCCTCTACTCGCCTTCGGAGTCCCCAGAGGAAAGCCTTCTTCCCTTTTTCTCTAATCAGCTCTGACATGTAGTCAGCCAAGTGATCTGTGCAACCATGTCAGGGGTATTCTGAATTAGCCTCTTCACACACAGAGAAAAACAGATGGAGAAGCAAACACCTTGCTGCCCCGAGCAGTGGGTTGTCGTTTGTGCCTGTGCTCAGTACCTACAAAATGCTGCCCTTCCGAGGCAGGTGGATTATTAAACACAGTTTTCACAGGTGCAAATGATTATACGAGGCACAAAGCAGGGGCTGCACGAGCAGCTGAATCTGCTCCTGTTTGCTGTAACACAAAGAAGGTGGAGGGAATACTTGTTTTCTGCTTGACTTTATTACCTAAATTGCTTTATCAGGTGAACTAAAACACAAAGGAGAGAAAAAAATGGAACAGGGCAAACTGATTGATTTTTTTTTCCTCCACTCTTTCTCACCAAAGTGAAACACCCAGATGACTTCACTTGTATGACATGCTTTGGAGGACTAACAATCACAGTCCTGCTCCAGGAAGAATAACTGCTCTTGTTTCCTCTCCTGTGTCTCTACTTAAGCAATAGCTCATGCAGAATAAGGAGAAACAAATTTTCCATTTCTTTTCCTCTCCGAAGAAATTTAAACCTGGTCTCACCTCTGAGAAGATTGCCCTAACCACCATCACCTGTGCGTCTCCAGCACTCCCTGCTCCGGTCCTCTCTTGATGATTAGGCAAATGTAGACCACGGGGGCAGGAAGAACCAAGTCTTCCACTCTTGGTGGGGAAGTCGGTTGTACCTAAGAATGATGAAGAGAGAGTGGACTGGCTACCAGTTTGCTAGGCTTCTACCTGGTACTGCTTTGTATCTGTGTGAGAGAGTATTTTTATTTTGTTGTTTGGGGTTTTTTAATAGCATCTAAGTGGGCTGCTGCTCCAACTCCATCTTTTTCAATGGCAGTATCTGTAATTTCTCTTTCCTATTGACAGTACTCATAAACCATCTGCCTTATTCCACTCCTGCTTGCCTACTCTCCATCCTCACCCTCTTAAGGTAATGCCTTGGCTCAGCGCAGAGGCTGCGTGCATTTGAGTGGAGACTGCAGCAGCAGGAGCTGACGTAGGTTTGCCTAAATGCCCTAGGATTGAGGAGAACTGAGAAATGCTAACATGGAAATGAGATGAAGAACTGAACCGAGGGCTGGAGATGGCTGGTTTTGAGGTGAGTGATGGCACTGCCAAGCCCTGTGGCAGATGAACAGTGTCCTTCGGCTCCTTGGTGCGTAAATCGCCGAGACAGAGCAAGGGGCTGGGTTAAAGTGTCCGAGTTACCTGCTCTGCCTTTGGAGAAGTGGTCACAGATGCATCTGCGTAAGCTCACGTGTCCGGCAAAACGCAGAGGCAGTTCTGAAACCGGGAGTCTGACTGCAGCAGTTTGGGGTTTTTTTGTAGCTTTGGCCTCGTTTCAATAACTAACTGCACCGTGAGCTCCAGCGATCTCGGGAACAATTTGCAACCAGATTACATCTCTGCTAACGTAACTGGTGTAAACGCAAGCCTGGCCTACGTGTGTTGATGGGACCGTGCTCGGCAGCGCTGCGTGCTGGCGAGCAGCCGGAGGAAGAAACATCTGTGCAGCGGTGAGCCACATCTGGGGCATGTGGAGGTGGGAGCTGCCACTCCTGTGTCTGGCTTCTTCCCTCACCCGCTGGAATATGTTCGATATCGTGCTTTTGTCTTATAGCTCTTATGCTGTTACGCCTTTTCTTTTCATTTTGTGTCACCTTTATGCCCGCCTTGACCGCGGTGAAGGGTATTGAGCAATGATAGCGCACGGAGGGCTTCCAGAAGCACAGGTGGATGACTTCTGCCAAGCTGAGGAGAATTTTAATTAGTGTTTCTTTTTGATATTTCTGGTACTGTCTATGTAAATCTGACTGTTGAATCACACCGAGATCTCTCTGTGGCAACAGGGGACTCTGATCTTATGAGCACAAGATGTAAAGAGAGAGACAGCAGAGCAAAAATCAGTTGTTTAGTATCGGGTTTTTTCCCAGCTCTCTGGAAAGAGAAAGATAAGCCCTGCTCTGCCGTGTCACGGCGGGGTGGGAAGGAGTGGTCACAGAAAGCAGAAGCTGTGCGGTTTCTGTCCAGCAGGAACGCTTCCCACGTGTCCCCTGGAAGGTGCTACTGGGGAGGAGAGTTAATCATGTCCTGAAAAATAGCCTAAGTTGCATTATCTGATCTTATCTTTTTTTAAAAATGTTTTTTAAAAGTCTAGTTCTGTGGTACTCAGCTGCTCAGTAAATGCTGTCGTCTTGCCCTGTTTTTGTGTATAGGCTTAAAAAAAAAAAAGTCATTACGCTGCCACTACAGCCATTACAGGCAGCATGACAGCAGAAAGCGTGCAGGCTCTATGTCTCGTAGAAAAGAGCGGCGATACTCGGAGGACGTGAGGGAGGCATCTGGATGTGCAGAGCTGCGCCATTCCCTTCCTCGTTTTCCTCCCTCTAGTCTCTTCACCTTCTGTTCAATCCTGAGCTCTCTTACTGGAGCAGAAGGCCCCCACGCAGTAATTCCCGAATGCAGTCGCAGGGGGGGTGACGGGGCATTCATGTGAGGAGCTGCAAAGCCCCGAGATGAACCCTCGCTCGGCGTTGAGCGTGGTGTCTGCATTTGTTTGTAACTACAAATCGGGGAGTTCTCTGTTGTTGATCCTCTGGGACTTTAACCTGTGTTCTCCTAAAATTTGACTTTCAACCTCAGCTCATGTTTTTGCCTATTAACAACGTGATTATGGTTGTTTCCTCCTTTTATTTAATCTATTTCTGTCCCCTGGAGTAGTCTTTCAGCACAGTTTGCAATGAAGAAAAAAAAGCTTTGTTCACATCATAATCTCCTGTACAAATAGGACCTTTCCAGTGCAGGGGTGTCCAATCCAGGTCAGTGGCCCTGTGCACTACCAGAGGGGTAGCTATGAAACATCTACATCTGGTTTAACTGACAAGGTTAATCCTCTGCTTCAGTCTAGCATTGTGTGTAATTTCAAAAATATTATCCATTTTTTCCATACTATGTAAAAAAGCTTCACTTGATTGTATGTAAGTATACTAGATTGTATGTATGTATGTTTTTCTAAATATAGTGACTATTTTGTATGAACTGCCAGTAATTCCATCAGATAACTTTTCTGTGATAAGCTCTAGCATAGGTGTTTTGCTTGAGTAGCAATGTGAGTAAGTATAGTGATGGACAAAATCCAAACATTATCAACCATTTATGAAGCTATCTGGAAAACCTTTGTTGTGGGGATGGGACGATGAGGATGAGCATCTGTATTATACACGTCACACTGTGAGGGGTTCAGGGCGGGGGCTCTGCGTGCTGGTACAAGGCAAATAACACAGTTACTGGATTGAGAATTCGGGGCCAGTTGGCCCAACATTACTAGATCTGTATGGGATCTCATTCAGTGCAGGTCTTCTCCCTTGCACTCATTTCAAAGGCACCGTTAGGAAATCTTCTCTTTACCCAAAACCAGGAAACATTACCTGGGAGTCGAAGGCAGTTATGGGTCATACTAGCTGGCCGTACTACGGGGACACAGGCTCTCCACGTGGAAAAATCTTTCACAGCAGATTGCTCAAGGAATATGGATAAGATGTGTGGATGTTCTCCACGTGGTGCTCACCTGGATGGCAGCTGCCGTACCCAGGTCTTATTCTTGTCCCTTACCTTACATGGTATGTTAAATATTTGCTGCAGTTTATGTGGCATTTTTTGCAAGTTTCCCCATATATCTTACAATTTAACATTTCCATTGGCTGAATGTTCGCTGTAAACACATTAATCACCCTGAATTCTTCCCAGATCCAGTTGCAGGATATACACTACTCTGTAGAATTAATGCGTATTCAGATACAGAAGTGAAAAAATGTAAGAACATTTAACTTTGATTAATTAAACTGTATTAATTTAACAGATGGTGTGTTCTGACACCCACCAGGCGTAGGTTTAGATTTGTGATACTTTAAAGAGGGATCACTGCCTCCATCTTGATATAAATTTTGAATCTCTAAACAGTCCACAGATGTTCAACTCGGCTTTTTTTTCCATTTTGTTTTGTCTTCAGCTCATGGTTGATAAGGACTGATTCAGGCCTGGGACTTGCAAAGGTTTGACACTATTGCCTTATACAACCGAATCCTTGGTAAGGAACCACTATCTCATTGTATGCAAACAAATCTTGATCTTTAAGTATCAATACAGAAGGATTTAGTGGTGAATCTTGTTTCTACTAGTAACGTACTAATTAGTGTAGGGAACCCCAGCTATACTTTGGTTATTTTGAGATGAACCTTCTGAGAGTTCAAATAGATTTCTTATTACAAAATTAATTTAGAAAGAAGCAAGACTTTACCTTTACAGTCTTTCTAGAGGGACTCTCATAACAGATGTTTTCTTCTTGCTGATCACTTTGACTAACACCTATGCTTGTACACTGAAATACTGTGGGGTAAATCATATTTTACATTTAGGTATATACTTCTGATTATGTCTGATACAGAAACAGATGGTGTCAGACTTCTCTAGGGTACACTAATATCCCTTGTTTCTAATGACCTGTGCAACACTATAAAAAATGAGCAGATTTTATTTAAGTCTCTCTCTCCTACTTTTCCCCCTGCTGAAGCACCATCTAGTCAACACCTATAATTACAGACTGTTAGGACTAGGCTTATGCAGCCTGAAACCTGCCAAAACACTTGTGATCTCCAGGAAGCAGAGTCTGCTCTTTGTTATTAGTCCTGATTGTAACGACTTGCATGGAGTAGACTTAATTGGTAAGATTTCTCCCCCCCTCCCCCTTCCTGTTCCATCAGGTTTCTAGAGGATTTTTAGTGTTTCTGTTTTGCACGGGATTGGGACTAGCACTAGCTTGTGAGCACATGTTTTAGGTTACCTTGTAGGTTACCCAGTGTCGCACTCTTCCACCACAGGTTTTCTGCTCGTCAAAAAAAAGTCTCCAAAATTGGCAGGTTGTTGCTCATCTATAATCACTATTATCCTGAGCGCTCTGGGGAATCCAAGGCTTGTAAGATGGCAGGTTCCTTGCACATCTACCATCCGCCTTTGAGTAACGGATTCACTAACCACTTGTGTGTATTTGATAGAAAAACAAAGTAATGAAATAATGGTATGCTAGGGAGAATGTAAGGATAAAGTAATACATTTGCTTAAAGCCATGGATTTGCGGTAAAGAACAATGTTATACAAAGCAAAAATGCCCTGGGGACCCTCATGAGCTAGTACTCATAAGTTTGTAAAACTGCGCCTGATCCCACGGCTCCTTCCCGCAGCCCCAGTTCGAGGGGCCGGCGTGACCTGCTCCTCCGGTTGCCCAGGATGGCACGTCTCAGCCTTCTTCACTTGCCCTCTGCCTCTCACCTTCCTCATCCTGATGACCGGGGCAGCTGGTGACAATCTGTGAACAACCTTTCCTCGTGGAGAAACAGCTATTATCCCCTTTAATTAGCCCATTTCTGGTTTTAGGCTCCAGGCTGCTCCCCCTTTCTTTTCAGTCTCTTAAAACTCAGTGGCACTACTCAATACCTCTCATGATATATGTTATAAGCAGTACTAGCTTCTTTCAAGATTTATGACATTTAGCTTGCTTTGAGCTCTTCACAGAATTTACAAATGACATATAAACACAACAAAAAAACCTGATTTGTGAGCTGGGTCGTGCAATGCTCTACACGTGCCTTTTTATATTTAGGAGAACCCTTGAGGGCCCCCTTTTTGTAGGCAGGAAAGCTGCTGAAATTTCAACTAACCCTGGCCCCCAGAGTTGCTTAGTAACTGCGAGTGGTTTCGCAGGCACAGCTTCCAAGTACCAACCTCGAAGTCAAGAACAGCCAAACTGTACCTCTACAGCTCGCAAACCGCTTCGCCTCCCTACCTTACGGTAAAGTAGCAAATGTCGCTTCTGAATTTCAGCCAATATTTATTTTGCGATTTATGTCCCGAAACGAATACGTACGCGCGTATGTATCCAACAAAGAGGGCGTTTACTTGTTTTCGCTTATGTTGCTTTGGAAGGCATGTTGTGGAACTAAAAGCATTACCCTTATTAACTGGAATTACGGTGGGGCAATGGGATTGGAGTGTATTTACATACACTGAATTCATAGAAGGGGGGGGGGGGGG
>JAVJGG010000037.1:20644567-20675642 GCA_035590195.1 Aviceda cuculoides | reverse complement strand
CCCCCGCCCCCCCCCCCCCAAGGAATCACTTGAGAATTTGATAATTTTTTCCGGGTACCTTCAAAGGTTAAACTTAAAGGAAGAAGGGGAAAAACACCAACATGGTAACACTGGTGGGAAAAGAGGAAAAAGCTACAGTAGAGGAAAGGCAGAAGAGAAAATAGACGGTGCTTGGCTTTTGTCAGAACTGGAATCAGCATCTGACACAGGTCTCATGTAAGTGAGAAAGGATTACTTAAAATTATTAGGATTAATTATCTGAAATGACTAAGAAATTGTTGTGTAATGAAAACTCAGTGATGTACTTGGTGGCTTAAAATTTTAGGCAGGTGAGGCAAAAACACTGCTGAAGGTAGTTAGTCAGGAAGACCATAATAGAAATAATTCCAATTTTTTTGTGCATTTGTCGCTGAATAAAGACAGAAAACAGGAGCTAATAATTCAGACAACTCTATTGGATAAGCTTGGGAATTGTGTCATTTCTTAACTAAACTCCTCCCATGCAGACAGCTAAATCATTCTGCATGGGTGCCAAAATCTGACAGCACCACATTGCTGTTCCTACTTTAAAATGCATCTTTTGCAGGATGTTAGACTGACAGGGATGCTATGAAGGCACTGCAAGGGGGAGAAATGAAACTATAAAGCCAAAATTCAACTCTTTAAGTATGCTATCTTGCATTATATACTTGTTTGAGCTGAAAAATAGTTTGAACCACATCAGTGCGTTTCTATTTTTTTATGAGGACACCTCTAAGGAATTTTTTTTTTTTTTTTTTAGGAACCAAATCGTTGATCGCGTAGGTGTCCTTTGTGCCAAAAGTGACCATTCACCGCCAAGTGACTCAGGCCAGGACTAAGCAGCCTTAGTCCCGTGTAGGTATTTCTCTTGTCGGCATTCTCAGGTGCCCCTGCCCAAAGCAGTGCTGGGAAAAGCTGGGAGCTCCCGAAGGCAGCTGAACTCTGCAGAAGGTGGTGACACAGTGCTATAGCTTTTTCTGTTGCTTTGGATTTATAAAGAACGCAAGCTGTGTCCCCCAGATACGTGCACTGATCTCTAACGAGGACTGCACTAAGGGTCTACGGCTATATATCAGTTTTTCAATATTAGTTGGATACGCCACGTCTTGCTGAATGAGAACTGTCAGTGCACTGGGTTGCTGGGTTGGAGTTTGTTGTTGTTTTGGTTTTCTCTGGGGGTTTTTAAAATGGCAAAAAAGCACGTTGAATGCTTCAGTCTCTATGCTATGGCAGCACAGTTTTAAACTAGGGAGATTTCGTCACTGTATCGCTACACAAAAGCACAGTCTGAGCAGCTCTCTTAGTACAGCTATTATTTTGTTTCTGATATTTACATGGCGTGGCTACGGAAGCCCATAAAACTTCCAAAATACAGATATAAAACCCTCAATTGCTTGGAGCCCAAGCCAAGTTCCTATTTGGGTAATTGCATTCTGTCTATTTAAAATCCACATGTCAATTTTCAGTTTGATATCGATTGGACCCTTCTTCACTTTCTTGTACTAAACCATCTGCGCGCTTTTAGGCAGTTACTGCGGTTCATCTTCCAGGTAGTTGCGTTTCGGTCCCCGACGCAGGGGCTGGGCGAGAGATGTCCGGGCTGCTTCGGTGCCATCGGCAGTTCAAGCGGCTCCTCAACTGCCTGACGAAGAGTGCTCCCGGCCAGCCCTGCTCCTGCTGCCGTCCCACTGGGTACCAGCAGCCGCCCCTCTTCCTCAGCTGGGGGGGGACCCCTGCCTCTGCAAAGTGACCTGATCTCTGCCAGTTCCACCCCAGGAAATGGCTGAGATTTTTATTTATTTATTTTAATTTTTTTCATTTTTTTAATTTTTTTAATTTTTCTTATTTTTATTTTTTTAATTTTTTTAGTTTTAAATTTTTTTTTTTTCTTTTTTTTTGTCATCAAGCTCCCTTAGAAACATGGCCTGGCAGGAGCCGTGTGCATTTTAAACTAAACTCTGCGCCCTGCTATGTTGGCAACTATAGCTTATAAAATTATGCTGTCCCATCCCAAGCCATGGTAGGTTGTATTGCTCCCATTACTCCTGTTGAAAAGCTGTTCCAAACTCTTACTGTTTTAGTGGCGCGATCTGACCTCGGAAGGGCTGAAATGGCAATCATCTTGCTTGCTTTTGGACTGCCTCCACCTCTGTATTTTAATATTCCAAGAGAATATGCTTAACATGAATGTGAACTTTGCTGCAAAAGCAATGCATGGCTGAAAGGTCCCAAACAGCCTGGCAGAAAGGTCTCTGAATACTTGGTCGGGGAAGGGAAAAGAAAAGATATATTTTTCCCTTTTATCCTGAACTTTCCGTGAAGCAGTCTAGTAAATGCTTTCCACCAGCTCCAGATAATTCATTACGTAAAGGAGAAAAGTAAGATATAACCTCTATTTCTTGCTGAATATATCGCTGATGAACAGTTGCTGAAAAGCTCTGATGTACGATTACAGGGAGAAAGTCCTGGAGCCAACTGTAATTAAAGTTCTTTTGACATTATGGTAAATCCTTAGTAGTAGTGTTTTATTTCAGCCTTCTTTCACTTGCTTGCCTGTGAAGCCCGCTGCGTACGGGGGAGGAACCCTCCCATGTAAACTCTCTTGTATAATCTTCCTTTTTGTAATTAGCGTGAGTCAACAATACTTGTAAGAATCTGCTCGAGCCACTCGATGGATGCTTAACTTTGTTTGTGCTGTCATCACTCGGAGTCCTTCTTAAACAGAAGATAACTATCGAGAAAATAAATACAAGACGCTGCGCCCCGGTTCCACTTGGCCACCCGAAGGCTGCGTCCGTAGTCCGTCTGACCTCGAGGTTTCTGCTGTAACTCGTGCTCACCTCCCCGGCCGGCCTCTCCGACAGCTTTCCTTCTGCTGGGAGAGTTGCCCTCAACAGAAGTCTTTCTCCCTTAGCTGCAGAGGTAACCAGGCCTGCATTCTTCCCTTAAAGCTAGCTGAGATGTACAGTACCGTTAATAAGGATGTAATTCATCACGTGTAAGCCTCATTCACGCTTAAAATTTGCTGCAAATATTCTCCATTAATAGACCGTGTGTAGCAATACAAGTGCTGTAGTGTTTAAAGCTTTTGGGGCATGTAGTTTCCTGGGGTTTAAGCTACCTTTTTTTTTTTTTTTTTTTTTTTAAGTTGTAAACTGAGGAGAGAAAACTGTGCACACCGTTCATTCAGATAAGAAATTTAGAACTGTAGTCCAAAATGATGACCACATATATTATTTTAATAATAACAGGTATGACATTTTCAGTGTTGTCTTCTCTATGATACCTATTTACCTTGCAATAAATCTTGGTTCTTAAATATTAACAGTGGGTGTAAATACTGAAGACTGGCAGGCACTGAAATACCTGCAAAAACAAGATATCTAGTGCCATTCAGAGCAAACTGTCAACTCCCCTTTCCAAGCCAAATAATTGTTTCCCACTTTTATAGCATTTGCAAAAATAAAGAAGTAAATATATATGAAAGGAACATGTAAGATTTTAAAAAAAAATTCAAAAGTAGAAATCAAAGAAGGAACAGGAAGCAGCTCAGATAAAACTGCTGGTAACAGATTTAGCAGCCTGTTTATTTCTGAAGGAACCTCTTGTGCTCTCAACAGCAGAGCTCAAAATAAGCGTCGCACCTCGGGGCGTATGGCAGAGCAGCTCAGTGCGAGGAATTGGGGCCAACTGTCTCTGTTCAAGCAGTCAAGGTAGCCTTTATTCGTATTTCTTTAATTCTTGGATTATCCTGATGTATACAACATACTAATGCTTCTATAGCATTAAAAATGTATTCAAAGGTTCCCTGTAATGTCTTGAGGCGGTGGCCCTGACGGAGCAGCTGCCCTATACCGGAGTATACTCTGTCCTGTTGTGACCAAACTAGAACTGGACAGAAAACTATCACAAGTTTTTTTTTTTCTGGAAGAAAATAAAATCATGGAACTGTCCCTGAACTTTTGTTTTATTTAGTTGAGGTCCATTTGAAAACAAAACAAAAAAAACAAACAAACAAAAACCACCAAACAACACCACAACAAACCAATTAATGGCTACAGAATAGCTCATTTAAGCCCAGGCAAGCCAAGAAATACACGGATGAAGAGAAAATAAAGATTGGATTATCATATGAACATTGCTTTGCAGCAAGGTAAAAGTGTAGTTAACAATGCTATTGCTAACTATCTGAAGGCTCATTTTGTGCCTTTTGCTGTGAACAAAACCCTCAAAAGGCAATTCAAAAGCCTGATGTAGGAGACAATCATATCGTAATTTCATCTGTAGGCTCAGTTAATGGCTTGTGGTGATTGTATGTATTTCCACAGTGATGAGGATGTTTGTGTAGCGTACGCAGCCATCACAAACCCCAGGCTGGAAGTGGATTGGCTTCCAGTTCCAAAACTGTAACTTTTATTTGCTGAGTTGGCAAGAGGGATAGCGTTTGCAAAAACTGACCTGTCTTCAAAAACAGTCTCATGGCTGACGTGCACTGTTGGGAGCCTGAGTACAGCTCAGGAAGAAAGAAAAGAAGGTGTTTGATGTCCCTGGCACATTGGATCAAATTCTGTAAGGTTTAAATGCTGTTACCAGTTTTTAATGAGACTGTTTCTCTAGAGAAATATAAATGAAGAGAACAATCTGAAATATTTTGTCTGCCAAGGAGCTAAGAAAAAGAGGAATGAGTTATTAACTAATTTTTGTTATTTCTGGGTATTCAAAAAACATGCAAAAAAAAAAATCTTAAAAATGAAAGCATCAACAAGATGTTGAAAACATATGTTTTCAGTATGCTATATCTGAAAACTTTTCAGAGACTGGATGCTTTTAGGTAGGTTAAGGTACTGTGGAAGATAGTTATCCTGAGCTCCCCATAAAACAAATGCCATTGGAATGGAGATGCACCATCAGTAGCAATCAGTGATTTTTCCAAATAGATTTGGATTGGAGCAAAAATGGTGCAAATATCTAAACTACACCAGATGTTTCTGGATAACTCTAACCTAATGGGCATGAATAACTGCACTGACAGGTAAGCACAAACATACTTTGAAAAACTTCACTTTAATTTGCTTATTTTGGCAAGTAAAATACACTAATGGAACAAGTGCGTGCTCATCCCGTACTCAAAGTTAGCATTTCTTTTACTAAAATGTGGCATCTTATCTTCACACACCAGCCAGGGCTTTCCTCCCATCTCCTTTTTTATGAAGCTGTTCTTTCATATATAGCTTTGACTTATTCCCTCTTTCACCATCAGAGTGGAGGTAATGAAATATGTCAAAAAGATGACTGGAGCCCAACAGGTCCTAACATAAGTTCTTTTGCTTCGTTATAGCAGTATAACTTGAATACTGAAGAAACTTTCTTTTTTAAAGAAGATCTTTATTTTGTTAAGAGGAGGAGTAAAGGATCAGATATCCCTCGATACTGTCAGTGCTCAATCCCATTGAATAGACCCTACAGACTTTCTAATTATTCACAAAACATTTTGAGCAGATGTCCACAAAATGAATTATCTGCTGTCTGCCAAAAACTACTTCTGGGAGGCAGTGTATCAGGTAAATAAAACGAGAGGTTGAAAATATGAATAAAACATGAATAGAACCGCTTAGGGCATTTTGATCCTCATAAATTCAGAAGCACCAATTGCATCTATAGAGGTGCAGAAGGTAGGGTAGGGCTACCATATGAAAATATGTTGAAAGGAGTCAACTTTGGAGGAAGAACTCAAGCATTTCCTCATGTTAGCGGTAGCATCACTGTGCCAAGTAACAGAAAACACTTTAGGGTATGGGATGGCAGCAGTTTTCAGCATCTACCACTGGAGACAGAGAATCTGGACTTCCAGCATCAGTCTGAGCCCTGTAAGTCATACAGGCCAGCATCTTGGATTCTTAAATTTACCACAAGTAGCAAATACCCGTAACTCTTGCTGTTCTGCCATTGGCAAGGCCATGCCTGTATAATTTAGCATTAGTTTGAGAGTCCAATGAAAAATATTTGATCTCTTGCCCTTCCTACTAGGAATGTGCATGATGCTTTCCTAATTAAGGCAGGCCGTTCTACACCATTAAGATCATGAAAACATAGCCCCTACAAAAAGGCTGAACATTGCAATTAGTAAATTTGCAAATAGAACTGCTATTCAAGAAGCGAATTTTAGGTTTTAAAACAATCAGCCTGATGTTAGCACATATAGCCTGAGATCACATTTTTACAAACTAGCTGTATGGCATCATTTCAGGCAGTTTGATACAGAATCAAACCAAAGAAAACATCAGTTATTTGAGAGGAAGGAAGTTCCCAAGGACTTTGTATCAAGTTAAAGTGTACCATGTTCTGTACACTTTCACTGAATAATAAAAACTTTACAGTACTTTAGGAACAGGTATTGTCCTACATCCATACCAAAATTTTATCATGTTGGACAAAATGCACTTGTTTGCTGTTTCAGAGAAAGAACCCATGAAGTGGGAATATTAGCAAGGATGGTAAATCTAAGAAGATCAAAAATACGAATGAATAATTTTGGCATACGGAAAATGTTGCTACATAAGTGGCAGAAGAAAAGATGGGAGGACAGAATGATTTGAAAATTATGATTAAAAGAAATGAATGGGTAAGTAACTTCATAAATAATGGACCAGATTTATTCATGGCGGTTTCATTAAAAGCGGTGATAAATTAATGCCAAGCAGAAGTCTGTTTCTTTGCAATAGTTTTGACCTATTCAGTGGAACCATTGTAGTTACTAATTCATACAGGATTATACATAATTGGGATGCCCAATTATAACAGTTCAGTTTCAGAAATGACAGTGTTCTCTTTCCTTCAGGGATCTGTAATTTATTCCATTACCTTGAATTTGCGTTATGCAATATGCCAAAATAAAATTTGCAAGTGTTCTCTAGTCCTGCTATCTTTGGTTCATACTGTATATATGAAGGAAATATGTTGAGAGGATTAAAAGTATGGGAAAGAATTACCGTTTAAATACATTTGACTCATCCACGAGGAGACAATAGAAGGTTTTCAGCCTCAGTAAATCTACTTTAATATATGTAAAGAGTTCAGAAAAAAATATTCTATCCCATTGTCTTCATGAAAGCAATAGCAGGGTGGCCTGTGCTAGAAGGGCCAAGACCAGTTTATTTACCAAAGAAATCCAATGGTTTGGTTTGTTTTGCAGGGACATCTTCCCTTACCATGTTTTAGTCCACCAAAATATTTCCTTACTGCATTAATTCAAGTGAAGTCTTACGTATAAACTGCTAGCGGGAGTATCTACGCTTTCAAAAGTCTGGCTGATGCCATGTTTCCCTGCGCAATTTCCAACATGGAAGCCAATCTTAAATTTGGCTAATGGTTTTTCTTTTTACATGTTGACTTTTTAAAGCTGCTGAGATATTAGGATATTAAGTGTTTGAAGAAAAGAATAATCTATTTATACAGAATCAATAAAGCGTTGCCACAGGAAACCTGAAGCTCTCAAAAGGAGCCTTCCTAGAATAGAGGATTTTCGGGGCGAGAGAATGGCTCATACGCGTTTGGTTCTCTCTGACTGTTGCTGCCTCTTTGCCTTCACTCATGTGGTGCTCAACCCTTCCTGCTTCAAGGGAGGAATTCTCCTCATGTAGATCATCGAGCACCAGAAAACTGGAAAAATTACTTGCTAGAATGTCGCGTGAACGCTACGGAGGTTGGATAAAGGAGAGCTGTGTGGGCAGCACCGCAACAACCCAACTTAGGGGAAAAGATGTGTGGAGGGGTTGCCTCTGGAGGAACTTCAAGTGTGCTGGAGAATTTTGTGGCGGGGTATGCTAGCTATGGGTTACACAGCTAGCTCAAAGGGCAGAAAAGATGATGATATGGTTGCTTGGAGCTCAGAGGAGAAAGCTATGGAGCTTGCTGGAACTCAGAGGAGAAAGACTATTTTTTCTCGTAGCTTTGTTTTCAGTATAACATTCCACACATTATTTTGTTTGTGCTTGGATGGTTTCAACTACAGAATGTGCATGAAAGTACATTTATACATTTTTCCAGGGGTTGGGGAGGATATTAATATCTGTAATATGTGACAGTATTGTCTTCTGTTGCCACAGCGAACAGTTTGCCGTCAGCCTCTAAAAAATAACTGATGATAAATTGGAGCACTTTCCTATTGAATCACGCAGGATGTTTCATATGGGGTCAGCAAGCCTTGAGGCACCTAAGCGATACAATAAGTAGCTTTGTCCTAACCCTTTCTGTCTTCCTACAAAAGCAACATAGCTAGATTGTAAGCCCAGCGCAAGGACATGGTTTGTGCTACTGTGCATTTTGTGTAATACGAACTGAAGGTGTCAGTCGCGATGTCGCTGGCTCGCTACTCTTGCTGCCTCTGAATTCAGTTTACAAAGAAATGAATTGGAACAAAGCCAAAGATAACCCTGAATGTCAGAAACGGTCTTTTTAAAGCGATTCGGGATGCACAGGCAGCCAAAGAAGTTCAGTCCCTCTTCAAAGGCATGATGCAAGTATTGTAATGCAGATTACATCGATTTGGTACCAGTTACTGACAGCTAGCAGGAATCTTCTAAAGATTCTCCACAGTACCCATAGAATAAAAAGCTCTCTGCGTGAAAAGGAAGCTGTATTTTCATGCAGATGATCCATCATTAAAATAGTATCAATGTTATCATATATGTAAGGCAAAATTCAATTTTGTAGAATATATTTTATGACTACGACAGGATTCAGCTTATAGCATAAACAATACTTACATTTAAGCACATAAGTAATTCCACTGACTCAAATGCATGCTTAAGTACTTGCTGGTTAGTTTTTAGTAATTAATTTATTGCAGAGAGGCAATAGAAACACTGACTTGCAATATACCAGCAGTAAGTTTGCTGTGGTTCCGAACTATCCGTGTGCAGAACTGGGATGGAGGTGTATGATGAATGAGAGTTGACAAGATTCTACAATAAATACTTGAAATACCAAAGCAATGACTACTGAAGCATAAAAGAAGTACTGTACTGGGCCATAATTCAAACCAGCATTCCATTTACAAATGTAATAAGAGTAATAGAAAAGATTAACTTTCATAGGAAATTACAGTTTGTGTGCATAAGTGCATGTTTTTATGAAGTTCAGCTTCCTACAGGCTTTATGTTTCTGCATCAAAGTTACCAGCACAATTTTAGATTGCAGCTCCGTTCAGTAATGTTAGGGCACTCTGTATGCAGCGCTCACAAGGACTGCTTCCCACCGGGGACTCAGGTTTTACAAAGGTGTCTATGCGTTTCAAGCTTAACCAGAATACGAGCACTGTAAACTGCGGTGTGTGCTCATACCTTTTATTTGCCTGGAAAAGCAGCCGCGAGCCTTTGGGACTACGCCTGAACAACGGCCATAGTCTTATACACAGATTTGCATACAGGAGGAATGTTCTCCAAACTCTGGTTCTGTAAGGAGGAGGTGGAAGTGATTTAGATACAATTCGCTGTTCTTCCAATGCCATAAAATGTGCTCTGTCCTCTCTAGGTCCTCATTCTATGGGACTAAGCGATGCAAAGTGCAACCTTCCTACAAACAGTGCGCTTCGCTGCCGGGGAGAGTTGCCTGAGTGGCAAACTGAAGCTACAGATATAAGTTCAATGAGTGCTCATCACTAGGATCCGTTTCTTTCCTGTTACGGTGGATACAAATGGATATGAGTTTAAGGGATTTGCCAGCAGTCACGGCTGAGACTAAAATGTGTGTCTTCTGAGTCCCTGGACAATACTGCAGCTCTTGTGGTTTTCTTCCTCCCTGATGAAACCTCACAGCCTAATAACCCTATCTCAAAAAAACTCAAGCAAACAAACAAAAAAACCCCCTCTGAAACCAAAACAAAAGCAGTAAAGAAATCCCATTATTCAACTGATGTTTAATCCAAAATAAAAAAATAAAATGTGATTAAGAAGGGAAAAGGAAGAAATCTAAATCAGTGTTCCGCTTCTTCCTTCCTCTTCGGGAAGTTCTGCGTAATGTCTGAGTTCCACAGAGTTGTTTAAAATAACCATCATCAAAAACTTGCTATCACATCTCTGACAGCTTTATTTTTTTGTGCTCATAGCCTATCAAAGTGAGAGCAAAACACTATGAGAAATCTCCTTTGTTTCCAGTTGCAGATCCGGGAGCAGAAAGTATAGCTTGCTACAGCTGTAATTGCTGCCTTGGATTTCAACTGGCCACTTTCTGGCATTATTCACAAGACAGCTTTATTGCATTCCGAGATCTGATTATTAACTGTCACAAAAAGCCTCGGTACCAAGAAGGAGGAGTGACATCCCCAAAGCCAAACACGGAGAAGCTGTCATCTGGAAGATGACATCGTTCCGATGCTGGAATATCACAGCTGTTTCCAACGCCGCCGCGGTGGTCTCTGGTCGCGGTAGCGCTGAGAGATGTCAGAGACTTGACTGGTGCTGAGACGGAGGAGTGTGGCACCCGGGTGCCTGCACCCGCGAGGTGAAACCAGGTTTTTTCTCCCCGTCGGTTTAACTAGCTGTTGGCAGAAGAAACGTTACGGTCGCGTTTTGCGTCTGATTTGCGTACGTGGAATAAAAGCCACAGGAGGAAGAGCTCTGCTTTATGAAGCAGCCTGTAGCAAATGTGCGTTGTGGCACTCTGTCAGTGATGAGGACTGTTTTGCCTTATACCATGTGGTCCAGTTAGGACCACAAAAATTACCAGTGCTACCTGTTGAAACAGCTTGGTATTTCCTCGGATTTTCAAATTATTCTGTACAAATCTCCCATTTTATAATTTTTCATATTGCAAGAAGTCTTTGACTATCCAATGTTTTCTATTTTTTGTTTAAAATATTCAAATAATCTTTTTTTAATGCATCTACTTTTTAGAATTGCATATAAACATAATAATTGTGATGTGGCTTAACTCCACTGAAAAGAGTGGGCACAAAAAAAAATTAATGTGACCAGCTTAAGGCTCTCTATTCCACATAGAAGGCTTTCTTCAATGTTTGTTCCTTGTACAATTTGTAATAGGCATTCCCTTTTTTTTTTTTTTTTTTCCCCTCCACAAATAACTACTGAGATAATGACTTGGAGAACAACTTTCAACTTACTGAGTGGCAAAGACATTACAACAGGACTGGGTTCTCTAGCCTAACTGAAAGAAAGCCTTATTTTTCCTCTATATTTTGCTGCCATTTTGCTCCGTTTTAAATTATTCTGTGTACCTCCAGGTAAGCTCCATATAGCTAATCTGTTTTTCAAAATACGTATTTCTGAGCCTGTAAGACTTCTGGCTCTGGAACACTATAGACTCCAGATGTGCTTCTGTGTGCTGAGCACTCGCATGACTCGAAATCCAAACTGGAGGTCCCTAATGTGATGGACCACATCTACAATTCTAATAGAGCTGTTCCCTGAAATAGATTGGGGGAAATGAGGTAAAACATTATCACTAATCTTTGTGCTAACTGCATTAACTCTCAGGATATATTTATAAAGGCAAGGGAGGATATTACCAGAAAGATTTATCCAACAGTAAAGGGTTTTTTCCCCATTAACTAACTTCTAAGTTTCAAAGTTCTTGCAGTTTAATTGGGGATAGTGGAAGCTAGGAGAAATAATGATGACTACACAGGCAACATGCTACTTTTTAGCACAAAATACAACTACTGTTTTGGGCTTGTAATTTAACCAACACAAAGAGAGAAAATTCAAATAAAATTAACTTTCACTGGTAAATGTGAAAAAGATAATAAGGAAATTTTGAACAAGCTATCAAAGGTTTAATCTGAATACTATTGAGAAGAGCATAAATAAATGAAGCAAGAACAGATAGCCAACTGAAACCAAGTAGCCTTATAGAAGGTTAGGGGTTGTTTTTTCCAAGGAAAAGAGAGAATTTAATGTCTGAAATCAAAGTTAGACTCAATCAATACATTCAGGGCTCTTGAGAAATTTTGAAAATAGTTTCCTACTTGTAGTGATTTAGGGCAGTCAGGCATGTAAAAAGATTGAATCGGTTGTGAGAAATCAATGACCTTCCCCCCCCTAAGATTCCCACTGAAATGAAAACTTGCCCATTACAATGGGAGTTTTGATAAGGCCAGCAGGAGAAGGATGTTCCAGACTCGAAGAAACAGCATGTGAAATGTAGCATCTATTATTTTTTGTGTCATTAGGGTGTGAGACAGAGACCTGCTGAACATCTTATCTTAAAACTCCAGAATACCTCTCCTGTGGCAGATTAGCAGTGGTGGTACAAAGCAAATAAGCGGAGCTTATGCATGCATGTGATAATCACTCTCCATCTACTGGCGACGTCTGCAGACATTTGCCTCTCTGCTCAGCAGGTAACTGCAACGCTACTTCATTGCAGCCTTTCAAATCTCTTGTCAAAACTCCCTTTGGATGTAATGCGACAAAAAATATGACCATGGAGAAGTTTGCTTATGTTCCGAAACCACCATTTAACACGAGGATGGGTATTTTCTTACTCTTTCACCACGATGGTCTGCCTTTTGTCGTGCTAAGCGCTACGGGTACTGGTCCCCGTGGTTGTGTCTACACCAGCAGGTAGGGCAGATGAACAGAAGCAGGTCCGTAGCTGGTGGGGGGGGTGTTTCTGGGGCTTTTTACTGCAAAACAGGACCAGTCTCATCCCACGGGCTGAATGTCTATTTCCTGACGGGGTGCATTAGGTGTGCTCTTGCGGGGACATTTTCCAGTTTATTTTCATCTGAGAGGAACCAATTTGTGCGATGCGAGAGTGTTCCGCAATGTGAAACGAGGCATGATGTGGGAGGCAACGCGGGGATTCGCTTTGGTCAGTGCAGGAGGTGGGGACTGGCTTACAGGGTGGAAAGCAGCAGGGTGGTCAGGTCAAAACAAGGAATGCAACTTGCTGTAACACTGCACAGCTCTTTCCCAGTCCTCTCCTCCTCTTCCACTCCCTTCTTCTTTCCAATTTGGAAATTTCAATTTGGGGCAGCATCCTTCCTTGGCTGGCTGCTCTGGGCCACTTGCCAAAATAGGTCTTGTAGGGATCTGAAGAGCAACCAAGCCGTTGCAAGGCTGGGACGAAGCTATGGGACCTCAACATAACCAGAGGTAGAGTGGACCCCAAAAAAACCCTGATTGCTTTGTGCAAGCACTTAGTAATTCTTCCTAAAGGGAAAGAGTATTCCCTCTTGCTCTTGCCTTCCAAGAGCAGTGTTTCAGAGAAAAGCCAAACAGCTGTGCTTACAGGATCTCGCAGAGATTCCTAAAAGCTGATAATAAGGTTTGACAGTCATGTCATAATTGTTAACAATGGTATTGGACATGTGCCAACAACCTCACACTCTCTCGCTGCTTCCCTGGGTGAGAGGAATTGCTCTGTGGCTGTAAGTCTGCAAACCAAATTTGACATAAAGGGACGTTTCGTACAAGAGGAAATACAAAGCAATGTATTGTATTATGCCAGATTACACAATAGCCTCGAAGGAGAAAGTAATGAAAGAGAAGAGACTACAGTGACACCACATTAATATTTGCTATTTCTGCCCTCCGTGCATTCAAGCACATTGTGTAGTTAAAGCTTTCAGGAGCCCAATGGGACAGCCTGGTGTAAAGGTTTGGCACTGGGCATTTGGTACGGGCCACTTACTTACCGCTGGTAAAGCCAGGAGTGATTGATTTGAGTTTCCTGCTGAGATCTTACCCTACGAAAAGTCATTGCCTGTTCTCTGTTACCAGCATACCATACAGAGAAAAGTTTCTAAAAATGTAATTTGGAGCTCCTTGCACTCCTCTCCTGTACAGCTATTTGTCCTGGTTAACATGCATCCAATAATGTAACTGTCAGAATAAATCACAGCAAATGATACTTTTCCATATGGGTGTCACAAATTTCAGCGCTCAAGGTTCTGGAATTTTTTCAGGCCAATGCGGAGGGCTAGTTCCTTCTGAAATTTGTTGACCCTCAGACAGCCGTAACTCTTAGCAACCTTCACTGCAAAAGGAATCAAAATACAAATCAACACTATAAAAAGTGACATATGACAACAATGTCCTTTTTGCCTGTATTTGTAATTCCTTTTCAATGGCTCTGTTAGAACTCATATAAGCAAACTCATGCAGATTTCTGCACGATCTGTTAATGATTATAGACTGTTGTTTACCTTATCATGGAAGCTGTCAATAGACCTAGTTAATGAGGTTTTTTTTTTTCTTGTCATGCGAATTTTAATTAACAGTTTATTAACTCACAATACGATTCCCCAGAGGTCTCAGTAGAATTCAGGAAGATATATTATGCATATGCTCATGCTTTCTCCTAAATTTAGATAATTTCTGGTCCAGAATTATTACATCAATTTCACAGCGCTGCAGATACAGTTCTGACCACTCCAGTTATCTGTCTACTCCAGAATATAGCACCCGTAACTTCAAACCATCATAAAGAAGTTTATTAATTTAGCTCCGCTGAGTCCCAACCATTTTACTGCAGTGCAACAGAAAGCTATCTGCCACGTAAGAAACCTTTAGCTATTTTTCCTCTGTGCTTGGCTTTCTAAAAGGACTTTCTAAAATTTGCAAGGATGAACAGTGGGGCCAATTCACAATCTGCATGGAAGCTTCCCTAAATCCCTGCAAGAGCAGACAAGTGTTTAAGGCAAGAAGCTGCTATTTTCTGAGCTTCAGAAAAGTGAGGGTTGGCTACGGACTGCAGCAGCACTATCACTCTCTCTTCCTCATAATTTCTAAGGGCCATGAATGTGGTTTTTTACACACTTATTGGTGTGTGCTGTTTCCCCTTGAGCAAGTATTTGCTGGTGACTCTGATAGCGATAGCTGAATATAAACCTCTAAGTTCACTCTCAACCATATTCTTCCCAAGATTTCTCACAGTCTTGATAGCCTGAACATTGGATCCACCTGGCTTTTGGTCAAACTGATGGTGGTTGGACTTAAACTGACGGTTGTGCCGCGGGATCGTACAGTCGGTCAGGATGCCCGACAGCCTGGCAGGAAGGATCAGCGGCGCGGTAAAAAACGATACCACAAAATAGAGAAAAGCTGGTATCTAGTGACCAGCCTACCATGCAGCCCTCCTCTGCGGAGGAACTGGGGAGCACTGACCCGAGCTGCTGCAGGTCCAAGCCTGAGTAGGGGGGAGGAAGGGGAGAGGAAACCTCCAGCCCAGACAAAACGAGGTGCCCGCCCCAGGAGAGCAAGCGCCAGGGGCGGGGAGGGCTCCCCTGGGGTCGGTCAGCCTGGGGCTGCGACACCCGGTTGTATGAAACCGGACCGACGACGTGCCTCCAGCACGGTTCTCGTTCTCCATCTTTCACAGGCCAGAAAATCCCACAGGGATTTCCTCTGGCAGAGAGGCTCGGGTCTGGAATGCAAATAACCTCTTTCAACAGGATTGCTTTGTCTGCAGCAAGAATGTTATTTTTCTGTGTTCGGGATAGATTCTTTACTTACCAAAGTAATGAAGTAAAGCAAAATTCCCTGAGCTCATGGTAAGTCTGGCTGCTGCAGCAAACCCAGCTATTAAAAATAGGCCTGCTTCGCAGCTCTGATGCCCACTAGTTCTTTCGGCCGTGAGGGTTCTGACGCGCTCTCTGAAAACGTTAGTCGGCATGAGTATTATGACACAATTACACCGATCGCTTGTCATTTTATATTACTGCTGGTCAAATATCTGAAACCCCAAATCCAAAGTCTCTCTTCGAGTTACAGAAGGCAGCTGCCAAAACTGGCAGCTTAAACTTCCTCAGACGCCCAGACCGGCGGAAGCACTCCCGCCATCAGGCTGGAACACCGGCGGAAGCACTCCCACCATCAGGCCGGAACACCGGCGGAAGCACTCCCACCATCAGGCCGGAACACCGGCGGAAGCACTCCCGCCATCAGGCCGGAACGCCGGCGGAAGCACTCCCGCCATCAGGCTGGAACACCGGCGGAAGCACTCCCGCCGTCAGGCTGGAACGCCGGGGCGGCGCTTTGGGCATCCGTGGATCCCCAATACCTCCCGCCGAGGGTGCGGAGCCCCGTGTGGGGAATGTTGACTAACGGGGAGCAGGTTTGGTTTTCTTTACCGTTTTGAGAAGTCGTGCACAATCCCCCCACCCGCAGTCAGCGGAACCGATGATGAAAATCACTGACCTAGATTATCTGCTGAAGGGGCGGAGGGGAAAAAAGGGCAACTCCTGTGCATGGCTCCCGACACAGCCAAAACTGACTTTAGGGAGACGTGTACATTGCCCAGGACAAAGGCCGCGCTCCATTTCGTAGGAATATCAAACGTATTTTGAGGGGTCAGAAGGTCTTTTTCTGCACTGAAAATGAACTTTTGCAGCTCACGGGCTGATACTAGTGCAGATGTTTGAGGTTATGCAAGTGTAAAGACAGATTCCCGATCTTTAGGCAAAATACTCGTGACAAGGCAAAATGGAAACTAGGGAAAAAATACAGCTTTTCTCAAGTGTAATAAGGAACCAATGTGAAGTAACTATTTGAAAACTGCTTCAAAGCCACTTAAGCCAATGAGAGTTCCCATTTTCCACTCGTTTCAGTAGGATTTTAATCAGGCCAATAAAGGGGAGGCAAAAGCAGACTGATGGAAATTAGAGAGGTGTGATCAAAACGTATGTATCCATTTGGAAATGGGACGTAAAATGGACTTTTTACTTTATGCAATGTTTAATGTTCATGCTTTAGAAGATACTTATTTAGAATAACAGTCAGACTTTCGTTGGCAGAGAACAGAATAATCTAATAGGTTTTGCAGACTTCCATGGAATGTGAACTATAAAATATATCACCTATAAATTAAGGTTCAAAAGGTGACAAAGAATCAGACTATTAAATAACAGCACCTTTCCCTAAGTTAACTGTTACAGTAAAATTTATTGCCAATCTGGCTACAACATCTGCACTACTAAAGGACTTGTTAAAGAAAAATGAAACTTGTCTTTCTGTCAAAGTTTGGAGAGGCTTAAACAGAAATTAATATCCCTAAGAAATCCTGGAACATTTTTGAAAAATTACCTGGCAGGCAATACATGCTGCTTTTCAGAGAAAAAAAAAAGTGTTTTAAAAGGCATGTTTCACAGTGCAGCTAAAACTTGCTCCACAGAAATGATGGTGCTTTGATACAATTACTTTCAAATTTTGTTACTGTTGTTAAGGTAAATCTATGCTAATCACACCTATTTCTAACAAAACAAATCTGATACATTCTCTACGGAAACAGACCATAGGCTCTTGTATTCTCACAGAACGTCACACACGTTGATGCTAAATGTAACCGGTATGGATGATAATGCAAAAAGCTGTTCTTATGTGCAAGTTCAAGGTGAGAATTCAAGATGGCTCTCTCCTTTGGAGCAGAAATTCTGTCTCCAGTACGTGTTCTGGAGGAGTACTGCCAGAGTAGGAATACTGCAGTTGAGACGATCTGCAAATGCACACGTGGTGCCTAAACACTAATAATTTGAAAAATCAACCATGAAAATGTAGAAAGAGATACTGAAATACTGTACGTGCTCTTCTCTCTTGCTGTCCATGAGGAAAAAATGTGTTTGTGTGTGTACGTGACAAATTTGTAATAGTGATTTCTGTGTAGCTATTTGTTTTTCAGAGCATCATTTTCCACGTGCCATCTAAAGACAAAAAACTTCCCTGCAAGTCTCAAAGACAAAGGCGTAGCCTTTATGAAACCGTCTAGATTTTCATTTCAACACTGACACAGAGGAAAAATCTTAATTGCACATTATTCACAGTGGAAGCTACAGCAACAAGACAAACTAATTGTCCTAAATTCTCAACCCAATGTGAACTTACTTATTTCCTTAATTTATTCCTTTCCTCGTTTTAAAATACAAAACCCAAACATTTTTCAGATTGAAAGATTTATATTTGTTGACCACACAAAGTGAATAGCCAAATCCGAAAGTCCTTCAAGTAGCGAAAAGATTAAGTTGGCTAAAATTCTGTGTATGATGTCTTAATTGTCACTTCCCAAATTTTCAATGAAATCACAAAGAAATTGCTCATTAACCAGCCTGGCACCTGTTCAAGAAGATACCTTGGCTAGGTAGGCTTAAAAGTATTTAAAGTCCCATCTTGATATTTAACCACTAGCCCATTTTTTTCAATAAAATATCCAGCTGCTTATAGTTAAACATGCTAATGGCTCTTCTTTTCAAATTCTGGAATCCTCCAGTTCCTTTTAATTACTAGATTATAGGAGATTAATAGTACCAAGACATTTAGTCACTTGATGGCATGCTGCTTCTCTTTTTATCACAGATATCTGATGCCTACAGTTTCTACTATTTGTGATAATAGACCATGGAAAAGAAAATAACCTATACTGTTAAATTTTTAAATCCGAATTCACTATTCTTCTCTGAAGGCACCTCACAGAGAACGGGTGTCTCTGGGCTGTTTTTCATTAGCCAGCAGGAGGCATGCGTTTGATTACCAAGCAACATTAGATTTGCTAAGGCAGATGCCAGAATTCCTGGCTCAGGGTACAATGACGGCACTGTGTACACTGTTTGAAAACTTTAGCTTAAAATCGCAAGGTGCAGAGAAGAGAACCTCAGTTATAAGGGAGCAGTCAACGGTGCGACAGGGCCAGGGATGGTTAGGTGCTCGGACACCAAATTCATCACCTAGAAAAAAAAACTTTGATTAGCCAGTAGTTGGTGGAGACCCAGAAACCAGGAAGCTGAGAATCCTTTTATTCAATGAAATCATTTCATGGATTGTAAAAGATACAGGGAATAGATGGCATGAACTTCGCCAACAATGTACAGAGCACTCTTCATTCCTGTTCAATCAAACGGCGAGAAATTCGTTCATAGCATTTAAGGATCATCAGGACTGCGAACAATGATTTCTGTTCATAATGCTTTGGTTGTTATGACACCTTCTGGCTGTGGATTTCAGCTAATTAACAGTAATTATTTTATCCAGAGCATCTTTAGCTCTGGAGTGACTTCACATCTTTGAGGCCAGTTGGTTCAACAGTAAAGGTACCACCACCCAATTATCCCATAAGCACTTCTGCACGTGGCAAGATCCAGTTCTGCTGTGCCCATAAGGACTGATGTCTCCAGGATCTTTTCTTCCCGGCATATGGACACGGGTGGAGTGGAGGTGCTTCATGGCTCTGGGATTTCAAACTTGCACAGTCTTCCAAGTGCCAGTAATGTAAGTCCCTCATGTATATTTGATTGCTGCCTTGGGTGGTAATATCCCTGCCTTTAATGTATGTGCACATTGTGCAGTTGCTGTGGGAACTGTAACTTTGAGGTTTCACGATTTAAAAAAAAGAAATAATGTATTTATAGACTTTATTTATTTTGCTTATGAATCAACATGTTAATATTGATGCAATGGAAGAAGAAAGGAAAACAAACTTCTAAACAGAAAGCACAACATCAAACACTGATCTGTTTATTTTTCTCTTCTGCAAAGTTCCTGTAACAGGCAAAACCGCAGCAACAGAAAGGGGAAAAATTATGAAACAAGAATCAGACAAGAGAGGAAGAAAGCAAGCTCCAAATAGCTGAGTAGTTGAATTAAGTTGTTGAGAGATCAAGTTTCACCAGTCATAGACTACAAAGAGCTAGAAGATGCTGTGACGCACTGCGGGCATTTGCGGGGGGTCCCAGGTAGCTGCCCCAGGCACCCAGAAGCTCACCTAAGGCACCAGTTCCATCCAAGAGCCTGCTCTGGTAATGGCAACAGCGGTTTCTACGTTCAGCCATTGGGTTTGGGGCGGTCACAAAATGGGGGAGTCTGGGTTTGCTTGTGGGTCGTAGGCTCGTCTGAGCTCCCTGGAGGGGTACGCGCTCTGAGGAGCTGACCCAGCACCTCCACCACAGCCCAGCACTTCCCTCCCTGACCCTGGGAGCGCGGCTGGCGTTGGAGGTGGTGCAGTTCCAGCTTCACCACAGTGCGAGATAAAATCACAGATATATTATCAAGGAGATGTGGCTGACGTTGGAGGTGGTGCAATTACAGCTTCGCCACAGTGCGAGATAAAATCACAGATATATTATTAAGGAGATAAGAAAATGGAGTCATCTCAGGTGGCCCTGTGGGGAAGTCTGTTACTGGAAGTGAGATGCTTCTGTGGCCAAGCCAGCTGAGTAAAGCGCTGTGGTTAATGTACTGAGCCAGGGGACTGCAGAGAAGGATCCAGCATGGTCTCTCTCCACCTCTTTGGGCACGAGCGAGGTTTGGTCAGGCCGGTTTAATGCTTCCCTCTCAGATGTGCTTCTTCTGCATTTCCACTGCATGAATTATGGCCGCAGCAAACGCTTGATTTCAATGAAACGCAAAAAGAAAGGAAACTTCTTTCCCTTCGCGGTTCCCGGTGGGCTGGGTGTGTGCCGGAGTGAAGGAGCCGGGCAGACGGCTGGGGAAGCAGCTCTTGGTGTGCGGATGAAGCAGCATGAACATGTATGAGACTCTAACCGGCTCACACACGTAACCAAGGTCCCTAAGACCTAGGCATCATGGCTAATTGTTGCAACCAATTAGTAAGTTGGAGCCCGCTACGTCCATACTGTCCCATGCAGCTCGTTACAGGAGCAAGGAGTGAACTTGTCTGCAAAAGCTGCCTGGAGACGGGGAGCGTTTGGGGTCCCCAGGCTCAGGGGTCACAGCCAGGCTGGCACGATCCCCTGCTCTCCCCACTGTGGGAGAGACTGGGGCAGGCAGGGCTTCCCTGGTGCCCGGGGCTTGGCTGGCATTGCTCCTGGTCCTGGTGGTTTTATGCAGCAGTCCGAGCACTGACGGATCCTCGTTGTCAGAGGCGGATTCACTTTTCTGGTGTTGAAGGCGTGTGTCACGGCAGCGTTCGCCCGGAGCGCCCGGGAGACGGCCGACGGTCCAGGCTGCCGCTCGGCAGGCACGGAGCAGGCGAGGCCTGGCCGCCGCCGGATCTTTGCGGCACTGGAACAGACGCACCCCTTCCCCACCTCTCCCTCT
Organism: Aviceda cuculoides; assembly: GCA_035590195.1. Classification (NCBI taxonomy): domain Eukaryota; kingdom Metazoa; phylum Chordata; class Aves; order Accipitriformes; family Accipitridae; genus Aviceda; species Aviceda cuculoides. Next base: position 20,654,616 of record JAVJGG010000037.1, on the reverse strand, counting down.
GCTCTGCCTTGCCTGAACACGGGCTTGCCGGGTGTTTAACTGCAGGGCCGCAGCGGATTTCTGTGTCTCCTTGTTCCCGTTTCATCCCCTTCTCCTTTTTTTTGACTTCGGTTAAAACTTTCCCTGTAGGTTCAAGTTGTCCATCTGCAGCATTTCTATCCATCTTGCGAGTGTTGCAGAGTTTGTGGGTACCTGTGGCATGTTGCAGTTCTCCCTTTTCCCTCCCCCTACCATTTAAAATCCCTTTATCTGCCTCTTTGATCGTGTTCCCTTCTGCTTAGTCCTCCTGTTCCCTCCTCTGGGCCATTCTCCTTTGCTTTACCCCCTCACACTGCTGCGTCTTTCCCTTTGAGCACATTTGAACTCCATGGCAATGGAACTGGGTTTTGTCTCTGAGTTAATCATGTGATACATAAAAAAATATTCTGCTTTCCACTGATTCAGCAAAGATACATAGTAGATTTTTAACTCGGAATATTAAAGGATTTTTTTTTTTTTTTAAAGAAAGTTTTTGCCATAAAGCTAAATACGTTTGAAATGCATAGCAATTCAAAGCAATAGTCATGCCTGAGATACTAATATTTACTTTTATTATAATGCAGTTCTGTACAGAGAAGCTGGCAGAAAGAATTGTGTTGTAAGCACAAGAGTCTATCCTCTGCTTTCATGTATGATTACAGCTCATTTTGGTAGCATAGTTTTCTCTGGCAACAAACCACTTAATAGTGGACTGAGATTTCTGAAAGGCTGACCCCATGCTATTTGTACCTACCTCATTTCCAGATGCAGTTACTTACGAATAAAGTCAGTTATAGGGTATATTATAACTTAAATCTGTGATTAATGATTTCACTTCTGCTGGTAAATAAACTACCTTTTCACTACAGAGGGACAATGTTGGAGCCAAAGGAAGGGGCAAGAGTATGTTGGCCTCTCCATCTGCTGATTATTAAGTTTTCTGGAAGGTAATTATTTTTCTTCTTCTGGGATCAATGTAGTCTGGTATCCATTTAATCTCTGGTCCGCAGCTACCACATTTTATAAAAGGTGAAAAATGAGGAACCTGAAATGTTCCTACTAGGCTAAAAGAAAAGTGTGGGGCTGACTTTCAGTCTGTCGCTATTCTCCACATGGATGCTACAGCTACTTTAGATAAGAACATTATTGCCACTGTGTTGAATGGATTTTATATGATGGTATAAATATGTCAATTAGTATTTCAATTAGCATCCGTGACTAATCCTACCCACGCTGGGAAGTTGCAGTATGCAAGTTTCTTACCAAAGGGTATGTTTTTGTTTCTTTGTTATTCAAGTGTAATGCCAGTTGACAACTTCAATAGTGGGGGATAGGACAGAAAATTATAAGCTTTCTTTTCAAAGGAAGGTGAAGGATTGGCTAGAAGCATTTCAGCAGAGGGTGAGGTCTTAATTCTCCTGTATTATATGAAATTCTATATTCTACTTCACATTATGCATCAACTCCTACAGACTTCCTTTTAAATAGTTGAATGCCCCAAAGTTTCTATGAACTTTCTAAGGGATTTTGTCACAGAGCTTTGTTCTCATACTCTTTAGCTGATAGTATAGCTCCTCAAAAGCCTCATAAAAATAAAGTTATTCTTAACTGTGTTAACATACCATCCACACCATCATGTTCATCTATGGCAAGGCCATTTTGCACTGCCTTAACAGTGTAAATGGTCCTTTTAATTAAAAAAAAAAAAAAAAACCTGTAAGCAAATAATGTACAAAGATTTAATGCTGAAAATAATCTAGCATTCAAGTGTGACTAAAGCACACTAAAAAAAACCCCAAACCATTAAATTTGATTTTGGCACTCTGTTTTGATACATCATCTGGGAAGAAGGCATTTTTCTCTTTTTTCACTATTTCCTTTATGCCAGTAGAGGGCACAACTGTTTAAATCTCATTCATTTCGTACAAAGCATGCCATAATAGAGGCAACTTAAAAATTCATAAGAAAAAAATAATATACATCTATTACCAATAATGAACATTTTGTGGACTTTGACTGCATTATCCAGGAACTGCTAATAGCAAAGAGAAGACTATTTAAATTATTTTGTATTCCAGAACCGCAAGAGTGTTTGAGTGTTTCTGTAGAGTTCACTATCAGAAAGCAATATTTTGGACAATGGGATTAAGGGAACAAAAGATAGACAGGTGGTAGTGCATGATTAGAATAAAATCAATAATAATGTAAAACTAAAAAACATTAATTAGCTGCTTTTAAATAGTAGGGATTGGAAGGTTTGGGATTTTTTTAATTCAGATTTTATACATAAACTTAGTAAACTTTATGTATAAAAACACCTCTGCAATGGGAAACCAAATCTTGGGGTAATTTTTCCTTGTATTATTCCATCTGACATCCATGTAATGGGAATGAGAGAGGACTGACTCAGTATAAACCATGGTCTTGAAAATGACAAAGCAACAGTTCTACTTGTCATGCGTATTTTATGATAGTTTCATTCAGTGTTTATTTCTGGAAAGGCTTTGAAAAATCCTCAATTCAATAGTTTAATAGCTTACCTGAAGTTGTAAAGGAAAAACTAATTAACAGGAGAAGTATCCAGTAGGACAAAGTTTAACAAAATACAGAAAAAACCAGTAACTTATTTTCTTCCACTTTCTGACCAACGTCTGTAAATTTTTGAAGATAGCTATGTGCAAGATTTCAGTGAGTAGAAAACCTAATATTGGATTTATTCTAACCCTGAAGTTAGAGATGTTATCTTCTAGCCAACCAGCACATTGCTGTCAAAAAAACTTTGACAAAATTATTGAAGAAGGTGGGAAGCTGCCAGCCATGGACAGAATCATTTTTGTGATAAGGTCACAAGAAGGATCAACATAGCTAAAGGTATCAAGACCTCACCAAACCATCCCAAGGAAGGTTCTGGCTGAATCATTCAGCCTGCTGCCAGGAACTGAGCCAGAGACCCTTGGCTCTGCAGGGAGCTTAGAAGGGATAATAAGAATAATATATAGACGGAGAGTGAGTAATGCATGTACTAGAAAAGAGCTAGCCTTAGCAGGGACTGTGCAAACTTTTCAAAGTAATTTTTTGAGTTTGCGAACCTTTTCCCTTCACAATATAAGAACGAATTCTTTTGTCTTGTCACTTGTTTTTGCTGATGTGCTGCAGATGAAGAGCAGATTTCCTGGTGCATGCAGTTACTCTTACAATATTCCGTGTAGCTAACTGAGCAGCGGGGTAAGTTAGAGTTAGCAATAGCATCCTTAATAAATGCGAGTTCCAACATCTCCAAATTCTCTCAATCTTCAGATGTCTTTACAAGATAGAGCTACAATGCCTTTCCAAATGTTAGCTTGAAAACAGTAAGAAACAGCTGTCCGGGCATCTTTTCCCTCCTGGAAATGCTTTTTATCAGTACAGCAACTGGCTTCAGCAGCGGGGTAGTCAGTCCTCCAGCCCCTCAGGATCAGCAGAGCATCATCCTCTACCAGCTCCTTACAGACCCTGGGAAATGGGGACCAGCTGGGAAGATGAAGGAACAGTCAAGAAATGGCTTTATTCAGAGTCATGGACTATGGGAATGGCCTCCCTGTATCTGAAACAGCTCTCTGCTTACAGAGAGGTTCTTGTCCAATTTCATAAGAATCATTCCTTTAGTTTCAAGCCATAAAATCCCACGTACCCTGCAGGAGTTGCAGGACTTTCTCCTTAAAAAACCATAATGGCTTACATCCAAGCCACAGCCCTTTTTACTATTCCTTAACATTCACATTACAGAACATTTCATTTGAAATAAATAAAATTGTAAAGCATTGAAGGTAAAGCAACTGGCAATTTGAAAAAAACCCCAAAGATATAATTGTTGCTGATTAAAGAGTGTGACTTCCATTTGTATTTGGAGGTGTGTTAGATGGATGGCAATGCCATCCTTAAGGATTTCCTACACAATTCCCACAATTTGGAGGGGGGGATTGGTAGTCCATAATATTAGCACCTTGAATGCTCTGAGACTCTTCCTTTTTGTTTTAGAATGCTCTAAATATTTTAAAATTTGCTTTCAATTTGTTAAGCTCTACAACTGCCCTCATGTTGAGATGCAGTAATGTTTTGGTTGTAGGTCACTGACATACTGTTTTCCCTATTGTTTCTATTCAAAGTGCATTTGCACAGGGTCATTTGTATTCATTACAGATGAGGAGTTTTCCCATCAGGGTATTTATAGATCTCAGAATTATTAGTACTTGATTTAGGACAGTATTCTTAACCTAGACAAGAATTAAAGCATATGTTTTCATAGAGATAAACATAAATACTGGCTGAAATACTTCACCAAATTTAAGCTCTTGGGGCACTTTTTTGTCTTGTTTATCTTTCAGGTATGCTGTTTTTCATTTTGTTTCTTCATAGGTCAGTGTTATTTATGTTCATTGTTTTATCTGGCTGCATCTAATCCTGCTGACAAAGTTTAGGATTAAATGCACTTACCTTTTTTTTTTCCCTGAGACATGTTTGGGATGCCTAAGGTAACTCATGAATGAAACTGCATTATATTAAAACCTGAACCTACTTCATCACATTAAAATTTAAAATGTCAGATGATTTTTAAAGTTCTACGTCTAGAACTACGTTACTGGAGCACCACTCCATGGATGCATGGAGGATGCTGTGTGAGAAATACTAGCCAATATCTGATACGATGAAGATAGTTCCTAATATTTGTGTGTCATGACTGCCATGAATTTCCCTTCTAGAACCGAAAGCTTTGGAGATGACTAAAATTCAGCATCACATTTGGAAAAAAATATTGCACCATTACAGAATTAACTTTAAAAATATGGATTCTTTTAAGTTCTTTTGAGTAGAATGAAAAATCACTGTCAGGCTAAGGAGAAGGGAAGGAGGAGTAGCCTGCTGCTTCCTCTACTCCCCCGTAGCACGATAGTGACAGTGATCACATTTCAGAGTGCTTTTAAGGAGTATTTCTTTGCTGGTCAAAAATTTACTGACCGCATCTTTACTGGCAATGGCTGCCTACGCTTTGGCTTCTGTCTGCTAACCCTTAACAGCAAACTCACAGTCATGGTTTGGATGCATTTATCCCCCGGGCGAGTTCACCTCTTCAGAAGTCAGTCTGAGCCCAGGAGAGGAGTCATTTCTCATCCTGAGAGAGCCCTCACGCCCTGTGAGAGCTCCTTGGTACTCTAAACAAAGTATCTCATTTCTGCAATAAACTAAGCTGAGGTTTTGGTAGAATTAAAAGCTCTAATCTAGAAAATGTTCTATATTTAGTAAACTGTTGAACAGTACATCTGGCAATTTGTTTGAACAAAGGGCGGCAGGAATATAATTTTGTATTTAATTCTATTTGATTAGGAAAGTCACACAGCCCATCATTTAGCTTTCAGGACAGCGATAAAATGTCTTTGCCTTCTGCTGCATTGCTAGCCAGGCCTCCAGGCATCAGGCTTGTTTCTGCTTAGCACTTCAGCTCAAGGTTGCCAGTTAATAGGTAATGATAAGAACCGATCCATTGCATTTTAATAGATATGACAAAATCAGGCAGAAGTACTGCAAAAATAACTTGATATATAGGGAAGTAATCGTATTTTAATGCTTAGTAGCTGCAGATGTTCAGATTACTGTAATGCTATTAAAATGAGTATCTATTAATACACAAATATTTCAATGACACAAAAAAGCAGTGCCAAACAAAAACCTGGAATAAAAACAAAAGTAAAACTGCCTGTTTATTGGAATTAGCCTTCAATCACTTACTCATTTCTAATAGGCGAAAGGCTGTACATCTGAAAATACCATGCTCTCACTCTGTTCTCCCTCCCATAGTTCATAGATTGCTTTTATGCCTCCATCTAACTGTATGTGAAATCATTTCACCATTTTAATTTTCTCTCTCTGTGATTTCAAGATATTGTATATCAGTTTGCACTCACTGGGCACTTAACCTTCCTATTATCATTTTCTTTCTGTATCATGCTCCCCAGTAGAGTTGCACATAACTCACTTTTTTTATTGGTTTTGTATTAGTCACTGTGGTCTGATGTAGGTCCTGCCTGCATTAAGGAAATTTGCATCCATATAGCACCACCACTGTGGTTATTCTAGCAGTGTAAACCTTTAATGCATATAGTCTGTGTCAGGGCAAAGTGAGGCTTTCAGTGCTGCAGTTTAATCCAGTCACATAATTAATTTCCTTAATACAGACTGGGCCTCTCATTAGCCTCCCCCTCCCAGTCCTTCCTTCTTGCTGCTCCAGACACCAGTTACACTCTCCATTTATTAGCACAAGCAGGAGCTCATGGAGAAAATGAAATGGAAATTTTAAGATGCTGGTGATTTAATCAATCGTATTTAATGCCAAAAGAAGTGTTAACATTGACTTCTGTGAAACTGGACTAGACCATTGCTGGATGCTTCTATAAACACTATCCGTTTTAACATAATACCTCCTAGGCCTACAGAGAGCAGGACTGTACAAAAATGGTGACAAAACAGAGATGGCCATGGGCACGAGGAGCACGTCTGGTATTGGTGTCAGCGTTGGGAATGACGACGATGCGAGATGACTGTGGACCAAGCAGAAGAGTGGCTGCAGCTTATCTCCTGATGCCGACACAACAGGGAGCCTCCCTGCGCTTTGAAGAACTGGCATGCTATCTTGTGATATTCGTATTCAAAATACCATCTAGTTACCACACTTGACCTCGGTCTTGAAAGAAATGCATAATCTATTAACTGTGCCTGCAGATCAAGGCCTCAGATAAGTTGATAGCAATATCGGCTTAAGGAGAGAAGCATGTCTTAAAAATTAGAAAGATTAAATTTACATGAAACACTTATCTTTAAATAAGATTCCCATAAATATTACTGGGAAAAGTACATTTTCTACTCATTTAACTGCATCCTAAGCATCATCTATTTTGTCCATATAGTTTCATCGTTGACATTATTATGCCTGAAAGTGTGATTGGAAAAGGTGAGCTACTATAACCCACGTACAGAAAGACAGAAAACTATATTTTCAACCATGGTTGGTTGTTTTTTTTTTTAATATTCTACTGTCCAGTGGCTGTTTCATATTAAATTAATTAATTTATCTACCTCCAAAGAAACTGATAGCAGTGATTATTCGTGGTAAGACCAGGCTAATGGCCCACCGAATCCCATTGACTATATCCCACTTTGACAATGTCCTAGAGGTCTTTTGCAAAACAAGTTCAGTTGTAAACTTGAGGTGAGTTAGCTGGTATTTCTGCCAGCGGTAAGAGAAAGTCTTCAAAAGCCAAAGCATCTAGGAGATAAGCAAAGATCGATTTTTCTGGAGGAAATTATGTTGGATCTGAGTCTACTTGTTACTGGTGGCTAAATTCCCATCTACAATTTTAAAAAACAAGGATTGTCAAAACAGACAGTGACAAGAGCAGTGCACAAAACAGTTACATAGGCAATCCATGTGCTGAAAACATGAACGTGGCAAGAGAAATATTACTTGAAAGTAGACATAGCAATTATGGTAGTTGGCAGAGAGCGGGGGGTGGGTATAGTTAATGGGAGCGAGCGCTCAGCTGATAGTTTAGGTCTACACCAGCTGGCATCAGGATGGACAGGGTTAAGTTGGGTCTTCCAACTACATAATTTATTAATTGGGAAGTCTAAATATCATATTCATTTACCTGCTTACACCCATGCTCACAAATTAAAGTAGGTTTTTTTCCATTTAATCTTTAGGAAGCATTAATTAGACAACACTAGAGTGAGTAGAAGCATCCTTGTTCTCATATAATTTCCGAGACATGTCGACAGTGATGTTTGAATGACAAGTGGAAATGAAAAAAATCATTAAGCTGGAACTAGTGCGAGACTTGCAATTAAGTTATTATTGAACATGTATATTATTACAGTTGGTCCAGAAGCCCCAGATGGCAAAAGGGCATTGTAGTATCAGGTACTGTATGAAAACATGCACATGCCATCTAGCCTCAGAGAATTTACCATCTACAAATTGATTATCTCCAGTTAAGTATACGGTGATACTGCATGTTAGCTGTGTTTTCTGAAATGAACACAGGAAAAGCACTTAAAACCCCACTATTTCTACATGCCTGCATTGATATAAAATAAGTGAGGGAAAGAGTGCTTTTTGTCCCTTTTTACTTGTCATCTCAAAGATTAGTCATCTTTTTAACCTCACAATCTCATGAAGTGCCTCTCTGACAAACTTAAAAAAGCATCTTTTACATGATGCAACTTGATACCTACGATAGGATTCTGAAGTCCTTGACTTAACTGAAACCGAAAAAAAATGTATTAGTTGGCCAAAGTAGTCAAAATGTGGGGCTGGGCTGGAGGTGACAAAGGACACCAGGGAAGGCAAACTGCAGAATGCATTTTAAAAATTTTAACAGCGCCTGTGGTCAGTCAAGCATAAAAATACAGGCTATCCTTCTCATGCTGGTCTTGCACAGCTCAAGCTAATATTTCCAAGTGGAGAACTATGCCACAGGTCCATGACCTTGTCAGCTCTCATAAGCCCAAGTGAATCAGCTGTAGTGAATACGTGAGCGGCACACCTTTGAGGAAGCCAAATCTGCATTTCGGGCTTTGCTCCTGGGTCCGTGCTCAGTCAACGCCCCGCAGAGGTGTCCACAGCCACTGTGCTCCTACCTGTGCTAGAGTTTTCTGTAAAACTAAGGCTTAACCCGAGTCCTAATACAAGATTTTGTGTCATAATAACAAAAGTTAATAGTATCTTCCAGGCAAGAGCCCAAAGTGAAGTTTTAGACATGTGATGGAGTTAGCATGCTGTAATACATCACCTGAGCTGCAGTAACAGGCTGAATGCATGCTCCTGCTCTGTGCCAAAGCTGAGCTGAACCATATTAGTATGAGTATCAGTGCTTAGCTCATCAACAGTAACTCGTTAAATCACAGTTATTCTATCACCTCTACGAGTCCTATGTGATCGCACTCTGCCAATTAAAAATGCATCTTGTTTTTCTGAGGTAATTTATTTTTTGACATCCCTTGCTCAGACCAGTGCCACCTTTCATTGCAGAAGTGACTACATTTCAGTGCTGGACGTTCCGTAATTATCGACTCGCACGCGCATAGAAAAGTAAAGATGTCTCTTCAGGTCAGGGCTCCTACACTTAGTCTGGCTCAACAGATGCTGTGTCGAGTTTCTACTAGTCCCCAGAGGAGATGCCACCATTTCCCAGCCAGCACATTTCAATAATTCACCGCAAAAAACAGACAGAAAGGGAAACAGAGGTGGCAGCAACTTAAATCTTACTCGTCGAAGAAGCAAACTGTTGTCTTCTTGCCCTTCCTCCCCATGCCCGGAGAGCAATGCATCACCACCCCTGTCCCAGAGCCCTCTGCCCGGCCGAGGACAGTCACCAGGTCCTTCTCTCGCCATCCACGGCCTCCCTGCGGCCGCCAAGCCAAATCCGTCCCTCGCGTAAACGGGTGAAGCAGAGTAGACTAATGCGCACTTTATTGTAAATGTATACTTCGCCGTGCTTTGGGATCCTGAAAGATAATAAGAGGTTTCAGGAAACTTATTACTATTTGTTATATAACCTGCCGGAGAAAGGGGCTTATAGGAATTCTGCTCAGCCTTAATTACAGCAGCACAGCTATAATACTGTGATCAGCTGGAGCCAGATTCAATAAAATCTCCATCCGGCTCCTGCACAGAGAGACCTACGTGAACTCGATTCTTTTCCTGGGCTTCCAGCCCAGAAATTAGATGGGAGTTTTTATTCAACCACCTTCCGCCTCAACTTTCTTCGTCCAACACCAAGCCCGCTCGGCCTGAGCAGGACGGGGCAGCCCGACCCGGCACCCCCTCGCTTGCAGCAGCACATTTTACCTCATTCCACCCCCCCCGACCCGCCTCAGGCAGCGAGCCGACTTCAGGCCGCCCCGGGGTGAATTCTGACTGGGCTTTGCCGGGCTCTCAGAGAAGCCGCCGCCGCCTTTCCCCCCCGCTCCCTGCCGCCACCAGCCTCATCGAGCCCCGG
>JAVJGG010000037.1:20610086-20632630 GCA_035590195.1 Aviceda cuculoides | reverse complement strand
TTTTTCTTTCTTCGTCTTTTTTTTTTTTTTTTTTTTTTTTAATAAAGTCTGGAATATTGAAATGGAGAAGTATTTGATTCTTCACTTCAAGTGAATTGATTTCTTTGTTTTATCTGTTCTGTAACCTGATTTAAACCAGACGAACTAAAACAACTTTAACAGGGAGAGGTCTTATGTTTATCAGCCATATGGTATACTGGGTTTTTAGTGTATCAGTTTCTAGCTCTCAATTTTATCTTTAGAATTTTTCTTGCCTCTTTTTTCCATTAAATTCTGAAGCAAGCTGCTGAGGTCAGAAGGTGGCAGATGATGCTGCCATATTAAAAAAGGGAGGGGGAGGAGTTTACAGTAGAAATGAGTTTCACCTGAAAAATTTGCAGAATTCATTGGTTGAGGCTGAGTTATGGTGGAAAATAAGCATTGCTCCAAGTGTCTGGAGCATCACTTGGAAGTGGCAAAAACTTCAAGACATAAGTTTTTAAGTCTCCTTTATGTGCAGTTGTTGGTTTACAGGATGAAAAGCAAAGCTAAAGCTTGCAGAAGAGAAGGAGGGTAAACAAAACTAATCTAGCAGCAAGGAAGGAAGGAAATACGGTTAAGAACAGAGGTAATTTAAATAAATTGTTTAATCCGTTCTAGGTTTGAAAGACTTCAGGATAACGAGTAAAAACTTAGAAATGCCTAAGTGACTTGGCTGTTTCTGAGCTATAATCCTTGAGTTAAGGGAGACATACAGAGGATCAAGTCACCTATCCCCTTAATCACCCTTTAATTTAGCCTGTATCAACTCTTTGACTTTGTTCACTGCAGGTCTGACAAATGGCTGTGCTGGCATCACCTAAGGAGTGAGTAAGTAGGCAAGGGTACAGGCTAAATCAGCATTGCTGCTGAAAAAGCATCCATGTAACTGAACCCTCAAATTTCAAAGTGATTAAGTCTTTTGGGTGAAAACCAGAAGTCGAGTTCCTAAGGTTTGTAGTCCTTCATATGAGGTCTTCAACTGTGCAGTCCCTAGCATCTGTTGGAGCATTTAAGCATACGTTGTTAGCAATGTGTTCTTCCTCCGGATAAAGATTTATTGGTTCTACAGAGGTGTTCTAGGTATTTGTTAGGTTTGTGTGCATGTCGTTAGTGGTGTATGAAAAAGCCTCTTTATGTATACTGAATATATGTATATATTCTATATGCATACCAATGAGAAAATACGTGTTTTGTTGTTGTAGACTAAAGATCTCAGCATTCATACCGAAAGAAGATAGATGTATATATGTTTACTTGACCGAACAGCTCCCTGTTAAAACTGGTAGAAGGTGGCTGGCTAAATTAATGCTGAAAATTTTTTTCTTCCACTGGGGTTGGGTGACAGTTTATCTGGGCCTGTACTGGGACCAGTGCTGAAGCCTGCAGAAGCTGTGGAGCCTGGTGCTGCTGTAGGCAGCCCTGATGAGCTCTGTTGCCATCGTCGCACAGCTGCAATGGAAGTGCACTTAAATGTCTTTTTCTTCTTGATAAGATGAAGGGCAGCAGCTGCTCGTGTGTAACATTTCACCCATTCTTGAACATTTACTTGTTTGGCTACTCTTGACTAAGCAAGAGTTAGCTTTTGTTCCAGAAGTAGCTAAATTAATGTAAACAGGATTTATTTTCCTCTTCTCCCCCCTGCTTTTGAGGGCCTGCCTTTTCACATAGTGTTATTCCTCTTGTTGCTTGTCTCGCATCTTTCCTATTCTAAAAATTCTGTTGAAATTACAGTGGAAAAAGCGATGAAGCCTTACAGAGAAACTAGCAAATGATTTGTGGAATCAAATACAGTTACTGAAGTAGTTGCATATATATATGGTAGTTTTCCTTTTATAAGTTTAGCTTAATCTGTTTATAGATCTTGCAGTTTATCAATTTCTCACTGTAATTGTTGTAACTATTGGATTTTGAATCTAATGTTGACTATCTTTGCTATTGTATTGCTAAAGAAACTAAGAATCTGTGTGGCTCTGGTAAGGAGCTATGTTTCTAATGCTTTAAAAGCTGCAGTTTAGTCTGTTTGAGCATCCTTTTTCCTTGATAAGCTTAAAATGCAAACAGAATAGGTGTTATGTCTAAACATACTATCCTTCTGTGACTGTTCCATGTAGTAGGGTTTCCTCCCTTCTCCTTGGGAGAAAAACAAAAGATTGTGGGTTTTGCTTGTCATTTTGTTTTGTAGTAAATTCTTCCCTGCCATGTAACTGTGGTTCACACACCAAAATCTAGATACTAGAAAGTTTCAGTATTTCGTCAAGTGCACTTGTAGACCAGAAAGCCCTTCTGCAGATCTGTCCTTCAAAACAGCTGGAATAAGTGAATCTGCATCAAGAAACACACCATCCTCTTCAAAAGCACAGCCCTCAGGAGCTGCTGGTTGGAGAGGCGACTGGTCCCAGCCTCTCCGAGAACTGGCCCCTGTGCATCTGCTGTGGGGAGTGCTGTGCCCTGACCTGGTGTTTGACACTGCTGTTGTGTTTCCTCTCAAGTGGTGATGGTAGCATTTGGTGCCTCTCCATAAGGCACTGGGCTCCAGAAAAGGATCATGGACTTCTCTGAGCTTTTTCCATGTTTTTTTTCAACAACTTCCAAGAGGAGTGTAGTGTGTCTTTCATGTTCATTATTCATTCAAGTCCCAGCTATGATGCAACTTAATCTAGACTGTTGTAAGACTTTAAGCTTTTGACCTTGTCCCTATACTGTCCCAAGAATATTCTTGACTAGGTCCGTTGTGGGTTGGTTGGTTTCAGAGGAAAAATCTGAACAACTTTTTGTTAAGTCTGTCTTCTGACTAGAATAACTGCAGTATTTATACTTATTTCTACAAGTATTTCCAGGTGACCGCAAAGCAGCTTCTTAGTAGTCAGGCTCCACTTGGAAACTGTGAAACAATCTCTTGCTCATACTGCCAAAGCTCAGAAGCTGGGCTTACTGCGCAGATGTCCCATATCATGCAGGGGAAACATCAAGGAAGGTGAGTATGGCACTTACAACCTCTACTAAACTGTACCTAGATTTTAGTGGGTGGGTGGTTTGGGAAGGCGGAGAGGAAGGGGGCTTGGCTTTCTTGGCTTATTTCATTGGTAAGAGGGCAGAATGACAGTACTCGAGAGCCATCTGTCCCAAGTGTAACTTAACTTGAAAACTGTTTTGATATCACTTGCTGAATGTACTCCAGAGTTAAGAAAGTTGCATAAGCTTCTTATCTGAAGCTAAGCAGCTTAAGGAAGTTGCAAAGCTCCACCACCTCGTGCTTCCTGCTGTTGAGCTATTTTAACATAAAATCTTCTCTTCCCCCAGCATCTGAACATCCTAATGTTACAGATTTTGATAACATGCAGGCATGAGCAGTTAACTGTGCAAGTTATCCTGAAACAAAAAAAAGTTCCCAGACCTTTCACATAGTTGTGATTACAAAAAAAAAAAAAAAAAAAAACAACCAAAAAACCAAATGGTAAAATGTGTGAAACTGATAGAAAACAGTAGTAAGGTTAGGTGAGATTAAACCTGAAGTTTTCTCCAGTCTCATTTCATTCTTAGATAGTCTCTCGATCGCTTAATGCAGAGTAGGCATGAGTTCTGATCCGAGTCGTTTGATCCCCTTAGCTCCTGATCAGGTATCCACTGCATTTCTGGGAACCTCGGATACTGTCATGGTAGAAGTTTCCAGCTGCTCCCTGAAGCTTTTTACACTATAGCGTGAAGAGAATTGCACGTAAGCCTCAAACATACAGATCACTAATAACATAGATGTACTTTCCCTTTTGTGTCTGAGGATGCTCTCCTTCCAGCAGATAACAGTCTACAGTGACATTTTTAAGAGAACCAGGCTTGGAATTTGTAGTTGATGCATACAACATCATCCGGAAGGGGAAAACCACGTTTTTTTTTCTCTGGAGGTATCTTAGCAAAATAAGCAGAAGAAAATAATGTCCTTTATCCTTATGACCCTTTACAATACTGTAACAAAGGGAATCTTCTCCCAGCCCTTGGTTCACTGCAGCAGGGAGGGAAGAATCAGGATTTCCACCATACTTTGCGAAAAATTTGAAGTGCATCAGTCTGGGGAATAAGCACTGCAGACATTTAACTGTCTGCAATTCTAATTTAAGTATTTCCTCAAATTCTTAATTTGTAAGGATCCAAATTTTTCCTTTTGGAAAGACTTAGTGACTTGTTCAATAAGCCTAGTTAAGGTAATAATGAACATACCATTCTTGGATTAATTTATCCCTATACTTTCTGGGAAGTAGTATTACCTAGTGACGTGAATTAGCTAGATGACACATGTGAAAAGAAGTTGTTTGAGAGAGATACGAACAGGTATTGCAGCAGAGAGCTGTTGGTTTTTTTTTTTTTCTTAAATTGCACAAAAGAAATGTTAATGTCACAGTGAGGCAACACGCATTTATACTTTACATGTATTAACCCATAACAGACTTGGGGAAATACACCGTGTTAACTCTTATGAACTGGGGAGTAGAGAAGTGCTAGTGTATATTTCTCTTCTCTTTTTGTCCCTAACGGGGTCAGGTTTTGCTTGGGCAACAGAAATAACAATCTTTTCCCAGTCATCTTTGAACTGCCTTTTGCCATAATTTACTATCCAAGTCTCAGAGTTATGCGTAAGTCACGCTCAATATTTGGGTGGATGCTCTGAGCAAACAGCCAACCCCAGTTACCTGGAGAAGGGTGCAACAAGTCTGATGGCATCTGCATCTCTACAGCTGCTGCTCCTGGGGCTGGTTCTTCCCTCTGCCTCTGGCAGCTACAAGCCGGGTCCTGCAGCACTGCCTCCAGCCCCTGTTTGCTTTACAAATGCAAGCAACTATAATTCTGGGCACGCTTGTTATTTGTGTTATTTATCTGGTTCCTTTGCAAATCCTCCTGAGCCTTGAGTGATGTATTATTCTGATAAATTCCACAAGTTTTCTCTGCATGGTGTGGAGGACTTCCAAAAAAAAAAAAAAAAAAAAAATACAACCCTTTGTTGTTTCACTGGGATATATTTTACATACCTTAGAATTTTCTAAGTAAAAGAGGCTGGTACTTCTAGAAACAAAATCCCAGCAAAGCATTATCATCAACTGACAAAGTTCTATTATGGTATTCTTCCTCTTGACTGTCTCCAATATTTGTAGATCCAGTTAATATTATAGGAATGTGAAAGAAGTCTTGAAAGTGCCCTTTAACATGAGGCTTTGAAAAATCCTGCTTCCTGGATTCATTGTCCATGGACAGGTGAATTTAATGGCCTTGTTAGTCAAAAAAGGCTCCAAAAGCCTTTGTAGAATTAAAATTACTTTTTATGACTTTAAAACATATGCATTGTAGGCACAGCTTCAATTACTTTTGTAGAAAAGATTTTTCATAGATGAGTTTATACTTTGTGTTCCTGCTTTAATGATACCACTTAAAGCCAGGCATAATATGTTTTTAACGCTCTGTTTCAGCATAAGTTTCAATTTTCACCTTCCTTCTCCTGAACAATGAAGGATGCAGAGGCGTCCCAAATATTTTAGTAATTGCGACATCTTTCATGCCATGTCATAGATCTGACTATTCAAATTTCATATTCAACTTAGAAGAACTCCTCCCTGTGAGGAAGAGTAAGAACCCATCTAATATATGTGTTGAGACACACATATATGCATTCTTCATAGAGGATCTTTCCCTTAATGAGGGTAACTGCAGAAAAATGTGATGCAGAAGATCTTGATTTCTGTAGGAACATTTGGAAAATGCTAAGGGATGCTCCCTTAGGTCTTATATGATCAGGAAAAAGTATTCTGTAGGACTGTCCAGGAGCCTTTGCTCCTTTGGCTATAGGACAGGAAAATACAAACTGGGTGACAGATTGAAGTTATATAGCACGTCTCTAGTGTAGCTGTTCATAAAGGATTTCTGTGGTCTTCTGGCCTCTTCCTCCTCAAAACGCAGGTATGCTGTTAAAATATATAAACACTTCCCACTCGGCGCTTTAAATAAAAGGTGGTAGTGAATTTTGGTAAAGGGAATAAAGCAGCTTGGCTGCTTGTAGCCCACTGCAGAAGGGCTGAGCTTTCTGATTCAGTGGGTTTATTGGTTCTTAAAGAATTATGAATTTAGTTTGAGATGATTTCCTAGAAAAGCACTGGTCTGCAGTACACAATTAATAGTGAGAGTAATGCCAAGTGCAGTAAGACATGAAGCAAACCTTGGAGATTCAGAATTAAAACAGTATCTTCTGGGGTCTGTGGCTTGTTGCTACTTCCCTGTTAGACATGGTGGAATACAGCTTTTCTTCTCTGAAGAAAAGTAAAGTGATATTTGGGAAGTAGAGCTTTTTGGTTAGCAAAGCTCCAAGTGTTGGTTTTCTGAAGCTGTACTTCAAACTTGCTTTGGCGCTGTGAATGATTTCAGAACAATATTATTATTACTAGGTTGAAATAAAACTCCTGAACCCCCAGAATTAAAATTGGGTGGGGTTTTTTTTTCTGCATTCCCCCTCCCTGGTGCAAACTCCATTTGCTCTCTCCATATGATTCTTCTGCAGGTTTGTTTTCCTGCCAGGGCATTTTGTACCAACCTCCCTTCCCATCTTCTTTTCCAGGGTTTTCAAACCTCTGTCAGACAGACTTCCTAATTTGAATTTAGTTCCTAAGTCAAGAAATTGATTTTTGAGTACTTTAGATATTGTTAGGTTCATTGCCACTGAATGTTATCTCAGTGTAGCTTTCTGTTCCTTCCAGTTTTGTTTGGTTTTTTTTTAAAACCAAAGCTGTCAAACTTATCCAGCAAAGCCAGTGTAGTCTTTATTGCATCTAACCTTGTACTGATATTTAAAGAGATCTTACTGAGTAATTTAAACACAGTTTTTTTAATTTAAACACCGCTTTTTTTTTTTTCTCCCCCTGAAAGTGAGGACTCATTACGTGGGAAGGATAAAAGAGGGATTTCACAGTTGCTTGGCTAACAAGTCTAGTACTTTCTTTACTGCTTTTTGTGGCCATAGATCAACTGTGGTTGCAGGCATTAATCGTGAGATAGACCCTAATATTCTTCTTTTAGTATCAATGGAAGAAAACTCAGTTAAAATTTAACTTCTAGTATTTTGCTTTTTTCAAATTACAGTCTTATGTTGAGACTCAGTGTCCTGCCTGGAGACATGAGTAACAAGGATGCCTAAATAATAATTCTAATCTCTAAATTACATGAAACTGAGATTACCTGCTGTCATTTCATTGTTCATCATGTTTTCTCCTTCTTCAGCTTTACTTTCCATCATAGGGTTCTGGGTAGTGTCCTCTTCCAGTGGTGAGTTAACAAAGCAAGTGTGTATCTAAACTAATACTAGAATTCATTTTGCAGTAATGAAGGGGAGCAGGGGTGTGGGGGGCAAAACTGAGAGAAAGTAAGGAGTGGGAAGTGGTAGGGAAGTGTTCTATTAAAATAAAAATAATAATTAAAAAAAAAACTCAAATGTATTCTGTGGTCTTAACAGCAACCATAAAATGGTTCAATTCTGTTAAATGGTGGACTGTCGTGTGCAAGCTGATCAGCCGTACTAATCAACTGAACACCTGTAATGACTTTATATTCTCCAATGGGTATTATTCTGCCTGCTAGTTCAGTTTAAGTGTTTTTTGTGTTATAATCTCACTTTGGGGTTAATATCTCTGGTACTAGTTTGAAATTTGGCTGAAATGCAGTATTCAAGTTTTCAGGCAATATCTCATAGTTTCTTTTTAAAAAAACTTTGCACAAAAATACTTGAGCATTTTATTTCTATTCATAAGAGAGGAAAGTCTCTTGGGCTGAGTAACTTTTAAAGTGAAACTTCATAGACATCAATGCAGATTAAGCTGCCTTGGTCTCAAGTAAGAAGCGGAAGGGAAAAAAAGTACTGAAATGGGTTCAGCTATAACCATTCGGCTGTGACTTTGAGCTTTTCTTTCCTTTCACATCAGTGCTTTATGCTGCAGGGGATTACTTTCTTGCATGTGACTTCAACTGAGATAATCACAGACAGGATAGATTAAGGGTACCTGTGGCCATATCTCCTGAAGCTCAGTTCCTTGCTAAATTTGTGAATTCTTCTATCTAGCTCCACCATTCCCAGGCTATAGATACTTCAAAAGAGTAAGAAAAGGCTGGGAAGACAGCATATAAAATGTAAATTTCACCTTTTTAGTTTTTGGTTTGTTTTTTTCTTTTTTTCCCCTCCTTTGTTTACGTGTATATTTGAAGCATTTATGCCATTTAGCCCTCTTGGTATGTTACTTCTTGGGAATTAATTTTTCTTTTACAATTAAACAGAGACAATACATCTTACCCATTGTGTGTTGGCTGTCAGGCTGTAAAAAAGCATTGTGGCTGGAACATGTGGGGAAATAGGGCTGGTCCTTCAGCTTGCAGGGTGAGGTCTCAGCTTGGGACTGCAATAGTGCATTCCCCCAGTGCTGTTTTCGTCCGTTATCTTCAACCATGTAAGATGGTTTGATGTGGGTTACTCCCTGTGAGTAGTTGCTTTGGCGAAGAGCACCATGTGATGTGTGGCCCAGCGTTACACTGAGCTTCTCCATCACTGGAGGCAGTTTGAAGGATGCATTGAGCTTCGGAGCAGAGGACTCTTCAGAGGACCCTGTTGTTGGTGGCTTCCTCACCCAAACTGCTCCATGTCTCAACAGTGAGTTGCATTTTCAATAACATCTATTCAGCGCATCCGTATTGGTTTAAAGACTGTTGTAGTTGAAGATGTGTGCTGACCCTAAAAACAAGGATTTACTGCTAGTTCAGCGGTGCATATGACGCTTCACCCTTGCCTACCGTGGCAAAAACTGTAAATGTCTAATAGCTAAAGAAACAACAACAAAGGATCCCCTGTGTTCACCTGCAGGCTTCTTCCCCTGCTCATCTGGCCAGGAGGCAGAAGAAACAAGCCTGTGGGGTCTGTCTCAGGTCAGCTTGCCTGTAGGACATCTCTTCCTCTGAGCTTGCTTCTGCTTGGAGGGAGAGAAAAGACACCTGTGTGTGAGGCTTATGGAAGGAAGAGAAACTTTCCATTACTGCTCAGGTGGAGCAATGTGTCTCACCAACAAGTTTGCATCAGTTTTTATGTCAGTTTTGGTCTAGGGAGTTTCCCTCATTGGTGTTGGTCAAGAAGAAACAAATGTATGGTGTAATAGTAAAACATTAAGTTCACACCTTTGTGTAAGTGTACAAATGTGCCAGAGGAGCTATGTAGGGGGCAATCATTTGCCTTAAAGTCATGTAATACAATTGCTTGGGTTTTTGATGTGTTATCCACTGTGGTAACTCCCTGCTAAGTTATGAACAAAGCTGAATTAGTGGTTAAAAAACCCAAAACAAAACCAGTGCAGAAAACCTGGCCATCAGACCTCTGAAACGTAATGCAGGAATGGCTGTCCTTTCTCACTCTGAGTAAATTGGCCAGAAGAGTCTGCATTAAAATGTATTATTAAAGACTTTGAAACATGAAATCTTGGAGACCTTTTCCATTTAAAAGCAAAGTTGAGTCCAAACCTTTGTGGGAAGCCGCAAGGCCTGCGGTGATGTTCAGATGGGAGAGGTGCAGGTGGAGCCCAGGCACTTAAAGGCTCTTGTCCTCAAATTTCTGTTGGGAATTTTTTTCCTTTTCCATTGGAAACAAAGAAGTAACTGTATTGCTTTTTCTGGAAAAAGCCTGGTTAATGCAATACACGGGTTATGTTTTAAGTTTTGGTTGGGTGTTTTAAGTAACTAAAGAGGTGGTCATGCATTGAGGATTTCTTGCCTATATTGTTATGCATATGACAAAAATGCCATTAAAATTGAATAAATTTTCTTGTAGGCACTTGAGCATTAATGAGACTTTTGGAAGGAGGAAAGGGGAGGAGAAGGAAGGGATTTTTCTGCAATTGTTTGTTTAGTATACATTATTAGATTGTTACATATATTTTTTTACATATAGTTAGCTGTAAAGATGTGTGTATGTAATGTGTGTATACATACCCACAGCCAGCAACATGTTTTACTGTTTAACCTACAAAATCTCTTACTTTTTTTTCAAGCCCAAAGTGTACTGACTGTCAGCTATGAAGTTACGAGAAAACTCATTCTGTGTCTAGTATGTTGTAGTTTAAATTCTCAGCTTAAGGAAAAGTTTAATGGGATAGAAATGTTGAGTTTCCGTATGGTCTCCTGTAGTCAGAGAGACCAGAAAGGCTAGAGTGTACATTTCGATGTGTATTTTGGGCACTGAGAGCAGTGATATTTCTTACAGGGAGCTTTGTAAATCAGAGTAACTTATATCTTGGGAAAAGTTAGTTAAACACAGGGACCTGTTGGTGTAAATTTTGGTGCAGTCTGGGGTTGAGAGTATTTCTGTGTTGTTTTGTATGCTTTTGAGTTGTAGCACCCTGACAGAGTAATGTATTGTCAATACTTTTTAAATGGATTGACTACATTGCTGTTTTGTCTGGTGGCATTTAGTGGTCTGTCTATGGTTAGGTTTTTTGTTTTGTTGTTTCATTTTTTTAATCTTTCCGTGTTGGGAAGGAGTTTAGGAAATGCTTGGGGTTTGTGTTGGATTTCTTGTTTTGTTTTTGCAAGTGCTTGAAGACAGTCTATTATTACTCTGTGGCACTTCTTTGCTCCCTAGATGCTTCAGTTCAGGTCAATGGAACTGCCTGAATTTCAGTTACTGGGATTTGGAGCCCATCTCAAGGGTTGGATGAGTCTTGCTTGGTTTAGGTAGATACTGCACTTCTGTATGGGAGAAATAGGAGGGAGAACGGCACATTCTGTTTAAAAAAACAATATTTGAATTAGGTGGTATTACTGCGGTCAGTAGGATTATTGAGAATTCATCAGTCCTTAAATTTTTGATGAAGAGAGGACTGCTGACAAATTGCTGTAGGTAACCCTCAGAGCCAGGTCAGCAAATATTGATCAATATTTGTGGGGCTCCCTGTCCAGGTGAGACAGTGGCCTGCGGGAGGTGGATGTTAATGCTGGCTGCGACAAGGCAAGATGTACAGATCAACTTTATTGTGGCCTAGGAATATCAAAGTGAAATTAGCTATGCAGTGCCAAGTGATGAGTTATATTTGGGCAACCATGCAGGATAAAAGAAGCTTTTGAAGTTCTGATTTGTAGGAGATGGAACCAACGGTGTTTTAAAAGAAATACTGTATTATTTGTATCTCACCAGAGACCACTCTCCATATGTAATACAGAGGCTCCTTACATGGGAGTGCGGACCGGCTAATAAAAGTAACCCTAACTGCCAAAGGTCAGTCTTATTTTCAGACTTAAGTATTGGCTCATCAGCAACATCTCTTGCCATCCCAAGGCTAGCTGTGCTAATACTCAGCAAGTACTCTGGCAGCCCTGGAGAGCAGGTAATGCAAATACAGATATCGTAGTCATCTAAGTTACAGAAATAGAAATCAGGTAGTCAAGCCCCCCTTCTTTCCCCCGCTGCAGCTGCACAAGGCATAGTTCATCCAACTTCACATTTGATTTTTTCCAATAGCTTTGATTTATTTATCATAATTCGAGAGCCTTAGATTATTTTGAAGTGATTTGCGACATCTTGTCATTTGGGTTCAAAGAATTTCTGACCTCTGGAAGTACCTGTCTTGGAACGTCTGGTTGAAGGTGATGACCCATATGTGTTATCAAAAGGGTGTCTGAAATTGGTGAGTTACAGGGGGAAAGCCTCAGGCATACAAATTATAGGAATAGAGGCATGAAAATAACAGAGGAAATACTTTATTTGTGACAGGTCACTCTTCTGCGGGGGGGGGAAGCTTTTTGAAGTTGGTTATTGGCTTGAAATATTGTTATCCCAAGAAAGGAAGAATTAATAGACAGAGCGCAGGTCATGTCATCAAGGGTGCACTGCAATTTTAACATTACAGTACATTAATCATAGGGTTTTGAAATGTAAGAGGCTGTTGCATTGATGTTGTATAGCATGAGTTGGGAAGGTATTTAATAATCTACTGAAGTATAGAGGAATGTATCTGTATAATGGTAATAAATGGAGGTATTTAAAGTAGCAGCAGAAGTTAGCTTTTGGCAATGACTGGTGAATATATATTTTTAAAATTTAATAACGCTTGTAGGGAATTCCAAACTTTTCTTTGTGCTAAATAGACAAGATTCCTATAGGTAGAGAATTTTTACCAAGAAGTTGCAGCCTGGAAGGTTTGGTACACTGTAAAAATGACCTTTCTTCCTTTTATTATTTGGAAGTACAGTTTTGGCACTGAAGGTAAGATTTTACTTGGAAACTGGAAGTGAGCTGGATGGTAACTAGGGCACACAAGGTCCGTATGCAGATGAACACTGCAGCAAACCTACAAGTCTGCTCCTCAGGGCTCGACAGCCATCCCTGGGTAGCAACGACAGAATCTGCACTTGCAAATGTATCGGGACCGTGCTCCTGCCATTTGAAATAAAATGTCTTGGCTGATGCCCGTGTAGTTAATACTGTCATAGCAGGTGTTTTGTTTAATAGATGTCTTAATTCTGTTTTTTCTGTGAATAGAGGTCTTGTTTGTTTTTTAATACTAGCAGCTTCTGTAACTAAACTTTTCAAAATATTATGGAAAGAGAACATGAAATATCATTTTTGTTTGTTTCTGATAAACTGTCAGCCTGTCAGCTGCAAGCCATGACTGTCTGGACAGAAAAAGCAAATAGTATCAAGAGAAGTTTTCATGTCTCAAGTGAACTTTTGTGCAAATCTGTTTCGTCTCATTAACTTTCATATTTCATGAAGTAATGTAGGAAAGAGCAATGTAATTCTCTTTTAATTTAATATCTATATTTTGAACTTGAAAACGGATCAGTGTAACATCTTCACTGTACCAGCAGCAAAACCAGGCATAATCTAGTTTTTAATGACAGTAATTAAACATATCATCAAACCGTGTTCGGAATAGGTCTTACATATATGTTGGGTCTGGAGTTGCTATTGCTTAAAAGACCTAACGGATTTTAAATTGTATCCCGTAATTGATTAAATGGAAAGAATTAAAAAAGATTCTGATAAACATTCCCCTGTGAAGTTAGGGAAAAATGCAAAGCTGGTTCTTTTGTGAAGCGTTCCCATGGGTGTCCCAAAATTGATTGATGTGGGCTGTCTCCGCAGGTGGTACAAAGTAAAGACCTCTGGCTAGTTTTGAAGAGGCTCTCAAGTTGTTGATACAGAGTTGTGGAAGGTGGTGGTCTTAAAATAAAGTAGGATTTCTGAGGACTTTAAGATAAATGTTATTCCTTAATTATTTTGTTTTTGCAACTTAACTGCTTTTAAATCCCTGTGGTAAAAGGCTCAGCTGAGTTAAAGCTTTCTTTAGTGGTTATAGCTCTTAAATGGAAGAACTGCAGATACTGAGTTCAGTAAACCCTGTTGGTGTGTATTCAATGACGAGTGAGAGGTATAAAGCAGAGATGCTCTGTGATGCTGTTTGTGGAAAGATTAGTACACAGGGAGAGTGGGCGTTCAATTACTACAAATGTTCTTTGTTGACCTGTGTGGTCTGCGTACTGGTGAGATTTTGATCAAGTGCAAAGGGTGGATGGGCAGGTGAAGCAGGGGACTGGCTGAAAGAGTCAATAAATGCAGTGAGACAAGAGAAGCTGCAGTAAAACTCTCTGCAGAACAGTTGCTGGTTCTTCTATTTTAAGCTTTTATAAATTAATTGTGTTTAAAATGATGCTTCTAAGTCTCTGCTAATGACACACTGGAGGTGACTTTAATCCTACTAAGTGCTTGGTACGGTGACGTTTCTCTAAAACTTTCTTCCTGCTTTTTGCACTTGCAGTCCAGCATCATCAGGATGATTTGTCTATTGCTGATACCCCTGTAGGGATGGGAAGGCTGAGGAAGAGCCACAGGCAGCCTCACAACTGCTACCTGCAAAGGCTGCTTCCTAATGAGTGGTGCTACCATGCAGCTGTGGAACAAAGATCTAATGAGACCCCAAAGGAGTCAGAGCAGCCACGATTATCCTTGGAGCACCATTTTAAACTTTTCTTTGGAACAAGCCATGGTATTGCTTAGCAAGTTTTTATTAACTCTGTTCTTTGCCATGCTTCTGTAGCTTTTAACTGGTCAATTCTTATTTATTTACAGTCTTTCAGGTACATTAGATGCCTTTGCATTTCTTTCAGAAGTATGCTGCCAGTACCAGCTCTGTAATGTTCAATATGTCCTCTGGGTTTTGTTTTTTTCAAAGCCTTTCCAATCTCTAACACTGAATTACTCGGATACCTTAATCTCTAGATTTGCCCATTGGATGATGTCAGAGTTGAATTAACTGTTTCCTTCAAGTGACAGAAACCTCTTCTGAGCTCTCATCTTGAGCTGACACCGTGTCTGAGTCAGTGGACCAAATAACAGATATGTTTGATTTTTTTTGTTGTTGTTGTTTTTTGGTTTTAATTTAAAAAAAAAATTATGGTCAACTCTGGCATTGGATAGGTCTGCCTGTGACTTGATATTTCCATATACCTTTAGCACTTTTGAGTTGGATTCATCTCAACAGAGACAGATCCTGGTGAACAGGACAATCTTGATATAGGAGCAAAGTCTAGAGATTTGTTAGTATTAGAGAAAGACCAGCTTGATTAAACTGTGTGCAAACATAGTACTTTTACAGTGGTTTTGCTGTATTTCTTTTGGATTTTCAAAAGCCTACAATTGTAGCATTTATTTATTTATTTATTTATTTCACTGAGCATGGAAAAGTAAGTGTGTAGTTACCATACAAAGCTAGTACATTTTCATCATGGCACTGCTTCCCATCAGTCTTAGAGTGTGGAAAATAAGAGGCAGAGGCTTGATTCAGTGATGTGGAAGATAAGTCTACCATGTAGGTATTAATCATTGAAACAAAGTATATTGGGTAGATTTTCACAGCCAGTAATTTAATTTTGAAGGAAATGAGAAGTGGATATTCCTGTTCCTTCTCCTTAGCCCCTGGCCAAACAAACAAACAAACAAAAAAAAAGGATTTGAAGTTGCTGAGGGGTATTCCACACTAATCAGTGCATCTCGGTTTTATGATGCCATGCGGAGATGACTTTATCATTAACTAGAGTGTTAATCTCATAATTTATCAAGATGAGATTCTAATAATTCTTTCCCTTTGCAAAGATATGCTGACCTCTAGTGTTAGTACATCAGTTTATTTTCTGTTTTGTGGTTTGTGATCAATACAGAAAAATAAGTTCTAGGTCTCTGTAGCTCTCCTGAGTTCCAGGAATTTCTGATTAATTTAGGCTTGGTGACGCTACAAATTCCTCCAGCTCATACTCAAAGTTTAACTTGAACTTGTCAGTCAGATTTGACAAGTTCCATTTCTATATATAGAAATAAAAATTCCACCTTTGGGGAACTACTGCTTTTTACACTTGACTCTGGGTAGTAAAAATTCAGGTCACTGAATAAAATTACTGACTTTTGAACCTTTCCCAAACTTTCTATTTCTTTCAGACTTTCTTGTCCATTGCTTGCTGTATTATATGATCTGAAAGTGCATGGGGTTTGGAAAGCTAATTTTGAAGGAAGAAGAATCAAGCTGAATTTTTTTTTTTTTTTTTTTTTAATACAATGTGTGCTTTCATCTTATGTAATTTGTTTGGTGATGGTGGTTTTTTTTTTTCTCGCTATCCTGTGGTTGTCTTCAACAGACTTCTTGGAGGAACTCATGAGAATTTACTTCTCTCTGGAAGTCAAAGAAATGTATAACAAAGAAATCCTGTTATTTTTTTCCTGGTGTGTTTGCACCTCTTCACAGGTTTGCTTCCTTACTGTTTTGAAATATCTTTGGCTTATCCTGAAACCAGAGCACTATCTAATACTAGGAAGCATTCTAATTTTAAAAATATATTTATATTTTCTTTTACATATTTTGTGGGTATTACTCTTTTGGTTTCTTTACAATCTTTTCCAACCACAGCAGGTTCTGTTTTTCTTTATTCTTTCTGGCCTTTACATACAAAGTGCTGAATTTCTGTGGAGGTAGTTTAAGTCTGTTTATTTCTGAAAGCACCAAGATGGTGTTGTGGATCTGCCCCTTTGCTTCGGCAAAAGGAGGGGGAGGTAAAATTATTATTTGCTATTAATATTGCATTACCCTCTGTTTGTAAGATGTGTCGTATTTGAAACATTACAATCAAATGGCAAGGAGCTGGGACCTTTCTTGTGCTCTTTCTCACCTCTTTCTGAATGTGGATGATCTGGAAAGCGACCGGGGTTATCTAGGAGCTCTGAAGGTGACAAAGGTGCTCAGCGTTGTCATCTGATTTTGAATCCCTGCATTGGCAGTGAATAGCTTTGATACAAATTATTTCCATGTGCTAGATAATTGGAATACATATATTATAAAAAGTAACTCACTGCAACCTTGCTAAAATAATGGTATTTTTGTCTGTTACCACTGGGGATCTACTTTTTAGATTAATAGAACAGACTTTTTTTAAAAAAAGGTTACAGTAGAGCTGAGCTAGAGTGGTACTCAGTACTTGATTTTTGGAGCAATTTCAAAGCACCAGGCTTACTCCAGTGACAAATATTTACTGAGGGTCTATAAACAGCCTAATACCATCCTCCAACTTGTCCATGGTGGGTCTCACACTTTGCAACCCTTCATGTACCTATTGGCAGCACGCTGGGATGGTGTCAGCAGAGAAAACCTCCTTTTAGCTTTTCTTTAATGGGAAGGCTGTTGTTCAACAATGAACTGAGGAAAAACTCCAAAAATGTTATACTTTGGTGTGTGCTTGGTGTTAAATGGGTGTGCATATGAATTTGCATCTTCTTTGTAAAGAACTGACATGTTATTGAGCATAAGGATACATTTATCTGGCTTAAAGCTATAAATTTGAACACTACCAAGTGTCATGTTTTAAAAATGAAATTTTGGGGTATTCGGGAATAGAGCCTAGATTAACACAGCCTTACAGAACAGAGAGAAAATGAAGCATTTAAAGTAACTTAAACCTTACAAGGTTAGCTATCTGGTAACTACCATTCTCTCTTTTAGATATTAAAATTTATTAAAATATAATGCAGGCAGAGGTTGGGATGTATTCTTATGATTTTATACGCACATATAAAACTTTTCAATTCTTTTAGCTTCTACCAAAGCACTTTTTTCTGGCCTGAAATGGATCTATCATGTTCTGCTTTGCCCAGAGCACTTAAGGAACAAAATCAAATTAATTTAGCTTCTCCATTGGTTTTTTTTTTGTTGTTTTTTTTTTTTTTTTTTCCAATCCTTGTTAGACTCCAAGAAAGCTGACATATAAGAGTGACCTACTTTAGTATTCCTATTCCACCTCCTCCCCTCTCCCCTTTCTGCCCTTCTGGCTATCCTCACTGCTCAGGGCAAACGTTGCAGCTATAAATTTGCTATAAATTCTATGGGCTAGGTTGGTGATGCTTAGGCAGGATTTAGCATTGCAGCTGAAAACTGGGGCTGTCCCGAGATGCTGCTGTGCCAGGCTGGCGTGGTGCTGGCACGGCCGTGGTTTCTGCTGGCTGTGGGACCAGCACGGCTGGGCTGGGGCTGGGTGGGAGTTTGGTTGTCCTGCCTCTGGTCCCTGGCTGCCCGTGGATAATGTTCCTTAGGGGAAGGCTTTGCAGATGGCCCCTGGAATCACAGGGCGGGGAATGTCCAAACCCAAGTTTTCCGTTTTCAGTGAAAAGTATTTTTCTCATTTTCTGTTTGGTGTTTGGTTTGGTTTTGTGTTTTTTTGGTTTTTTTTTTCCTTAGGAAAAAAAAAAAAAAGAAAGTCTTGAACTGCAGATCTGACACAAAACAGGTTTCTACCTTCCTTTATATCAGCTCTTCAGTATGTGCATCTGACGTCAGGGGTTTTTTTTGGGCTCCAGGAAAGGAAGGATTACAATGTCACTAAAGCACTGTTGTGGGTTTTTTAACATGCAAACTTACCAGAATTTATTGCGCTTACACGACTCCTTTTGGAAACCAACACTGGTTTAGTTGCATGTGATAAATTTCTTCAGCTCTTAGTCTATGAAAACTAGGTGTGGTTCCTCAAACTGTCTCATCCAGAGAGCTGCCTGGGGGTAGGATGTTCCCCCCACACACTTTTCAGGTACTTGGGAATTGCTGTACCCCTGTACCCCTACAGTAAGCTTCCTTCTTGTGCCAGCTTTGCTGGCAGCGGATACCTGCTGAGCGATCAGTACTTATTACTTGATAGAAATGCACATTTTTGGGTTTGCTTATTTTCTGTTTTAGAAACACATGAAAAAATGGGAAAGCGATACCTCTGACGGTACGGAGGAGAGGATGCCGCTGTCAGCGCCGCGTCCTCGCTGCGGAAGCTGATCGGTGTACCCTGCAAGAGCCGGGATCGCAGGATGCGAAAAGATACACTTCTTGTGGCAAAGGGCCATGCCGTGTTTTTCTGGGGAGCTGAAATTCTCTTAGCAAATCATGGGGTGGGCTTGTGTCAGAGTGTGTGGTCTCTTTTTCTGGGGTGCTTAGCTTGAGGTTCAGACACCTGATTTACAGAAGTATTACAAACTTTCAACTGTAATGTGAAATGCAGTTCAGGTGGAAGAATTGAGTTCAGACATCTCGGATTTGGTTCCTCAGAATTAATAGTTGCTTTCTTGACCTCAGTATTTCTGTGCGTTGATCTGTAGACTAATTTCAGGAGGAACCATTTGGTCTGATCTGTGTACTGCAGAACTCAAATTTTGCCGAGCTACCCTTGCTCTGAAGAAAGAATGCTGTGGAAGTGACACACACAAAATATAAAGGCCACAGTTGTCATACAACTTCAGAAAATTTACTGTAAAGCCTTTTTAGGAAAAAATACAAGTAAAAGAACAATGTCGTACCGAGGCTAGTAGAACTTGGCAAACTGTCTATCATCTGGCCAGTAACAAAGGTAGAAATGGAAGCTAGCAAATTAGTCCATAGCATGTCATTGCACCTGATGCAGTTGAGTGCAATGTGCTCACTGGTGGTTTTTTCAGTTGCTAGATCTTCCTCTTCAGACTTCTACAATGCTGTTATGCATATTGAGTACAGATCTAGTATGGAAAACAAACAAATATGGGTTTGACATGGCTTTAATTAAATCAGTTATTGCATGTGTTCAGATTGTTGCTAGCACAGTGATACAAGGCAAGTGCAATGCAAGCTGTTCTTGTAACAAATGCATTAAACTACTGTACTTTGTGTATGATTGCACCTCATGTACTCTCTCTCTTCCTTTAAAACTACCGTTTCTTACAAATAAATGAATACTGGAGATTGGTGAGAAGTAGGAACTACAGAATCAATTTACCTGTCAGTTCTGCTGCTGCTGAATTATCTAATTTCTAACACCTTATATACATACCTAAGTGTGATACATGTATGGACCCCTCTGTGGATGGTTAAGTCATAGGAAAAAAGAGGAACATTAGAGGATCTGTCAACTTTGTATTTATTAAAAAGTGCATTAACAAGGAAGCCAGTTCTGAGGCATCATCATGGGATTCAATTTTATTTGTTCTTTTAACAGGTTAAACCTTGCCACCTGGACAACTAAACATACAGTTCACCTGAGACTGAATCAGAATTACTGAATTGATGTGTCTGAAGATGCTGCTGCTGTGGAAACAGCTGTTCCTGGTATCATTTGTTGGCTGTCTTGGAGGTAACAATATATAATAGTCTCTAACTTCCAGTTTAGACCTGTGCATAAGTCTCCAGATTCCAGATTTGAACTGCACTTGAGGAACAGAACCACAGAGGCTTTGAAATGCAAATGTCGCGTAGAGTTTAGAAACCAAGCATGCAATACATACCTTAAATAAGACGAAATACTAACAGTCAATTAATTAAAATAACCTTTTTCCTCCAAACTTACTGCATAAGGCCATGCTTTCAAAGCAAGCAGAAGATATTTGAATACCTTAAGGATGTTATTAGTAATGCATGCATTGTGGGCATGCTGATTTAATAGTTGCAATATGTGTTTTTCTTTAACTGCAAACTTTAAATTCTTACTGTAACTGTGGATGATTACTGTGGCTTTTGGCAAAACTTTTTGTTTACTTTAGAATGGGTTTATTCATGAAGACTAGCGCTATGTTATCACTGCACCAGTTTAGCAGTTCAGAAGTTTGATTTTCCTACTCTGCCAGACAATAACCAGCTAATTCTCAGTGTTAGGAACTTGGGCTGCTTTTCAGGTTCTCTCTCGCCTGCCATGTTAGCTCTTCTGACTCATTTTTCTTTACCTTACTGAGGTCAGTGCTCACAGCAGAAGTCCCTTGCTTTTCTTGGTGATCTCTTCGTTCAGCACGTGTTCTGCTTGAGCATCTCTAGTAATGCCAAGGTGTGTGTGAGGGAGAGAGGAGAAGCCGCTGTTCTGTCGTCAGGGGTTGAGTCTTGGTGACTTTGGTGCGCGTTGGCATCGCCGGGGTTGCAAAGAGCAGGTATAGCTGAGAGTGCCCAAATTACCTACGTGCATCCTTTCGGAATGGTCAGCGCTACTTTGAGAAGGAGGGTAGTATGTATGCACATGCTTGAATTGAAAGATGTAAAGCAAATGGCTTATAGCCTGGGTCTGTTGTGACTAGATGTGTTTTCTTTGCAACAGCTCTAATGCAGGGATGGATGGAGAGAGACCTTGCTGCTGCGGCTGGCCTGTGCAGTCACCCGGCTGTGATTACTTACTGATACTGCAGTGTGTGCTGTGCCAGCCTCTTCTCTCATCCCCCTTCCTCCTGTAGCTGCTGCTTATGTTCTCGCTGCCCTCAGGAGGATTGAATTCCTGCACGAGGTGCACAGAAATGTAACTGAGTAAGGTATATGGATTTAGCTTTATATGGAGACTTAGAAAGCCAGGATTTGCCTTTGGCTTAGGCAAAAACTTTGAAGAAAGGGAAGCCATGTTGTTAAACCAATCTGTAAAGTGAAAGGTGCTAATATTTGTTTCTATCAAATCCAAATGTTCTTCTACAGGAAAAAGAAAATCCCAGGAGACTTAAAAATAAAAATTATTTTTCCTGCAAGACTACTTTATGGATTGCTTTCTGAAACAGGTCTTGGGCATTTCTGACACTGAAACAATCATACAAGACTTGCACAGAATTACTAGTTGAAATAGAGGGACTTTCCTTTTCTCCCCTTTAAAGTGCTGGGAGCTAAGCTACCTTTTAAATAATACTTCTGAGTAGACACTGTATTGCTGCTGGGTCCTTCCTTTCCCTGTGTCAGTCTGGTCCACCCTGCTGCTGTGGCGTAAGCCATGCAGTAAGTGTGACTCCCCTTGAGCCCGTGAAAATCCCAAAACAGTGAGGGAGAAGGTGGCAGGGAGCTGTTTCCCTACAGGAGGATTAGAGGTAGTGTGTTGTGGCATTGCTCGATGCCGCTCTTGTACTTCTAGCTCTTCTCTTTTAGCAGCAAATGTGTGCAGCAGCGGTGCTGGGTGAGGCAGGAGGGTGAAGTTGTGAGCATCCTGTGTTAGCTGGGAAGTGGAGCCATCCCAGCCGGGGCTGTGCCCCTCTTCTGGGCTGCATCTGGCAATACCTGAAGTTGAAAGTGTGTTTGTAGTCTTAAAACTACTTGAAGGTTGTAAGTCCACTCTGTGCTACATCTCTGTTGTCGCGGAATTACTCGTAAGGCCAGTTAGCTGCTGGTGCATCTGAATTGGCAAAATTTGATGTTATAAATGTCAGCAAAACAATTATTTGTTGCAGAATGTATGTACGTGCTTCTGAACCTCTCGTGTAACTTTTGATTTCTGCTGACTGTTCAGTACAGTTGTTATTCAAAGGAGACATGTTATTTGTTAAATTAAATATAGACTAAGCCAAACCATTTTTTGTTTTTAAAATGATTCATTGATATAATGAAGGTTACTGTGGGGAAAAAAACTCAAACAGGTAAAATCCAAACATCAAAAATAATTTCATACCTAAAGATTTTTTCAAAGTGTAGTCTTGCTGCTTTTGATCTGCCGGATATTGGTTTTGTTATATTTACATTGCAATACTTAACTAAAATGTATGAATAATTTTCATGCAATAAATCACTTGTATTGGTGATTGGCATCATGCATGTTATTTGTAGGAGAATAAATTATTTCATTATGTTCATGCTTACGTTAGTGTTAGATTAGTATTGACGCTAAAAAAAAGGACAGGTTTTTAATCTGTTAAAAGTAACTTTAAGTTTTTCAGTTGATATAAGATAAGGCCTAATAACTTACCTTGCTGTAGTTTTTAGTTATATTTGTACAATTTAATAGTTATCCTTTGAATCGTAACAAATATCTGAGATACAACTAGTATAAGAAGGAAGGCTAAAACCCCCCAATATTTCATTCATAGATAACATACAGTAAAATGTTCTTTTGAAAAACTACAATGGTTTTCTACCCTTCTTGAAGTTGTATCTTTTTAAATTGCAAAGCATGCAAATCTTCTGCCTTGATGTGTTCAATTTAAATATGCTTTTTTTTTTTTTTTTTTTAAATGGAAAAAAACCTTT
>JAVJGG010000037.1:20588742-20610076 GCA_035590195.1 Aviceda cuculoides | reverse complement strand
ATACATGTGGTAGCATTCAGACCCAGGAGGGTAGGCAACTCTAAAAGCACAGGGTCTCCTTGTCTCTCAGGCATTGCTGCTGTGTTATGAGCAGTAATAGGAGAAAGCTGTAAACATCCCTAGTTGGAGACTTGTAAACAACTACGTGGAGTGTGAGCTGCAACACCTGTAGAACTATTGGTGTGACACCCTCAAAGCTTTGCTTAGATCACTTTGAGCTTGGTAGTGGTTCATGTGGAGAAGTACATAACCTCCTTCTACAAGGATGAAAGATTTTGCACCCATCTGCTGAAGGACTTTTTTTTCCTTTAATCTTTCTCACATTTTTATTTCATGTCATCTCAGTTCTTTTGGGTCATATTTAAAAGCAACTTAGATGAAAGCAAGTTTTGTTTTTGCTGCCTATGAAGAAGGATAGCCTTAAGGATCCAGAATGAATGGCAAGGTTTCTTATGTTAAACTGTATTAATACCAAGTGTACCAAATGACTTCCTGAAAAAAAAAATGTAGTCATAAATGTGTGGTTCTATGCAAATGTAACTGCAGAAAGAGACACAGTATGAAAAGGGATGATGTTAGCTGCAAATTAAGCAATTCACGTATCTCAAAGTTCAATATTTTCAATAGCTAAGTTGTCATTGACTATCATTGAGTTCGCTAATAGAGAAATGTTTGTTATTCAGCTAATGACTAGTAGAATACTTAATTTCCAATGACCATTGCAGTAATAAGGAAAACATTGCTAATATTTTGAAGTGCAAATGATTTCTGGTCTTGTGTAAGACTGTCCTCTTTCTGTGTTCATCCTGCTAGCCCTTCTTTGCATCTATTTCAGTTCATCTGCCTTCAATTAGGGTACTTCCCAAATGTCAGTTTAGTAGCCATGGGGAGTTGGTAGATTGGAAGACCAGCAAGAAGTCAA
Organism: Aviceda cuculoides; assembly: GCA_035590195.1. Taxonomy (NCBI): domain Eukaryota; kingdom Metazoa; phylum Chordata; class Aves; order Accipitriformes; family Accipitridae; genus Aviceda; species Aviceda cuculoides. The sequence continues at coordinate 20,609,154 of JAVJGG010000037.1, read as the reverse complement.
GCAAAAAGCTATTTTTCACATTGCCAAAAGCCAGATGGCTTGATGGAGCAGGACTGCTTGGAAGCCTTGAGCCCCCATAATTGATGTATATATTCCTGACTTAACATTGTTATATTGCTGTCACTGAGAATGTTGCTTGGAGTTACAGTCAGCACTTGCAGAGACAAGAGTTTGAGCCATATGTAATTTGTTGAACAGCCCAAATTGAGCATTTCCAGCTGCCTAACCCATCTCACTTGAAACTCCGCAGAAGTTCTCAATCCTGCCATACAGATCTTCTGCTATCTGGAGACTGGGCATGTGTTTAGTGCTAACATTACCTGTTTGCTTCAACTGCTTGAAAGTTATTAGTGGACCTTTGGAACAGCGTGCTTCTAAAATCCATTTGGGAATCCTGTAGTTGAATTTATTTCAAGACGGATTTTAGTAAGACCACACTAAACATAAAATAAGTTGTTAAAACGGTTTTGAGAATATTACTTTTAACCTATCGTTAAGATAGATCAGCAGGTATTCTGACTCTCTACAGAAAACAGTTCTTGTGCTGTGCTTATAAGCAAAAAGACAGTTAAGACTTGTCTGCAGTTCAGTGTTATGAAATAACATCATAGCTACAGAAATGGAGATGCTGCTGATCTTGGCTTATAAACCTTGACATTCTCTGTCCTTACAGATAATGTATTTCAAACTAGTTCTCTTATTGCAGTGCCCTATATTGAATTGCTTTTTGTTTATCCTTTGTGAATCTTCACAGTTCATCAAAGTGGGGATGTAAGAGTATCTAATGAAAAAAACCAAACCTCAGGCCCTTGGGTTTTTGTTTATTGATGTATGCTTATATCTGTATGATTAATGATCCTGTGGTCTTTTTGTCCATTTACCTTGGGGAGCAAAAAGGTGATTACTTAGCATTGAAAATATGTATATATATGGAGTTTCAAAATGCCTACCTTGTTAGAAAAGGAATTTCAAAACACATACTTCAGTATTATTATGTTTAAATTACTCTGAAGAACAACTTCAAAGATAAAAAGGAATAAAATATGCAAAACAACATGAACAGTTAAAGTGTAAAACTAAGCCATGATCTGTGGTGAAGTCATGAATTGATTCCAGGTGTGTTAGAACTTCTCCAGACTCTTGTATAGACTTCCACCTGTCCCAAGTGACCCAGCTGATTTCACTTACTCTTTTGGTGACCTGCATAGCAGTTCCTTTGTTTCCAGAACGTGGGAGGGTAAGTGCACCGCAGTTGCAGTGACTGATAAATATGGTGAACATTTAAAGATACTTAAGGTAAACGCCTATCACATAAGTGTGTAAACTGCTTCTCTGCAGTTTGTTAAGACAGCTAGCTTTTCTTGACACTCTTGCTAATTTTGATTTCATTTTCCTGCCCCAGTTTATTGCACTGTTCAACTGGAGAGAAGGAGTAAGCTCCGTGGGGAGTGCTGCTTCCATCAGCCCCAGCTGGCACAAGTGCTCTGGGTTTCCTCACCCAGCCTTTCACAGCAGCACTGGTGCAAGCACAGGCATTAGTTTCTGTTGCTTTCTTATAATTTTCTGCTGTTTTCAGCTGTTTTACACTGCTAAAACTGACTGCTGTGTTCTCCCTGGAAAGGTATCTTTTTAAAATTTCTCCTGAGAATTAAGAGGAAAAACAACTTTTGAAGGGGAAAGAAAGGTATGAATAAAGAGAAAGTTCAAAGAAATGAAAGAAGGAGAACTGTGTGTGTAAAAGCATAAAATTTTTGTTCTTCAGGAGATGAAAGGGCACATTTCAAACAGTGCGTCCAGGGTGAGACTGGTAGAATCTGCTTGGACTAACTTTCTTTGCTAAGCTTCTAATTTGTTGCCACCACAAACAGTGTATCTTAACACTGTCTTGTCTGCGCTTTATCTAAATAGGGTAAAACAAAAAATTACTGTTAAACTTTGCCCTCCAGCCATTATATGCCTTGGCAAAAAACAAGCAAGCAAACAACAACAAAAAAGCCCAACAAAAAAAAAAAAAAAACAGCCAAAAAACTATTGTAACATAACAGAAATTATTTGGACGTTGAAGCCTGTTTCATATTCTATCCCTTTACACTGAAATTTGCTATCAGTTTTCCTTCTAATTCCTTATTTAATAGTCCATTGGAGTTTAAAACAATCATGTTATATGTATTTCTTTGTCAATTGAGGTGTTTTCATTGTTCTTTTTTTTTTTTTTTTTTTTTCCCCTCAGTCTAATGCAGAAAAACCTCAGTTAAACCCTCAGGCTCAGCAATGTCATGTGTCAGATCCACAACTGTCCTCTTTATTAGTATTAAGTTTAGGAGACTTTTGAAATTGGAAAGCATGGTTCTTACTCTTTCTTTATTTTCTGAAGAGCGTGAGAACAAACCTTCCATGTTCTTACTGATTTATTGTTGCTGTTAAATCATGCCATGAGGAAGGTAGAAATATCTTAGAGTAGAACTGTCTTCAGAGGAGAAGAGTGGCTCTCCATGCCCGGAATACCATTTTATAAGGTGGTGGGTGACTTGCTTGGGCATGTGCAAAGGATGTCAGTCAGATTCCTGTTCTGACCCTACGTCTTCTGTCCCATATTGATTTGGAGAGGCAAAAAGGGAATCCTACTGAAAACAGTGTGATATGGGTCTACTTTTTAATATCATTGCACTTGCCCTGGATCCCAAATATCAGGATGCTGTAAGATCAATGAGATGAGTGAATAATATCCTGTTCATTTTAGCATCCAATATAATTGGGGACAGGCTTGAATTTTTGTCAGATCCTTGCTAGGGAGCTGATCTGGAAAGCCAGTGCCTTGCCCCTGTGCCGGGTTTACAGATGCACTAGTACGTATGTCTTCCCATCAGTCTGGGATATGGTTTGGTTTTTTTTTTTTTTTTGGAGTGCTGCTGTAGGATCTGACCACAGTAATGAATGTGGTCTCAACCCGTGCTACGTTGCATTTTATATGTGCAGCCTGGTTGTTTAAGAGCTCAGTCTCTCACCCAATATCCATGGGTGTATCTGTTCTCTTCTTCTTGGTACCCGCTTATGTAGCGAGATGCTGTTTCCTTGTGGGTAAACATCTTTTGAAGGCACAGGAGTGCTTTATTTTGGCTTCAGTATTTCTTGAAAACAAAGGATGTACCAAACATCAACATGTTGTTGATTTAATGTAGATGAGGAAATAACTCATGTGTTTCTGGTGAATTCTTGTATTGAAACTAATCCGATGTAGGAGTATATTTGCAGTCATAAATGTGTAATTCTTAGTGTAGGCTTCTTGGACATTGGCAGAATGCCAACAATACCTTCCCTGGTGCAAAACAGATATAGCTCTTAAAAACTTGCAATAATTTTGATTTAGTCTTCGGTGAGAAGTTTCTGTATGGGTAAGAATCCATTTGGAGAAAAAAAAAAATAGCTATCATCACTTACTGCTATGACACTGCTCTTGTTAAAATTCAGTTTTCATTAAGAGTTACAGCATTCAGACAGAGCCAGTCTGTATCTTAATGCATAATGGTTTTGCATATTAATAGTAATATCCTTTTCCTACATTATACATGTAAAGTCATAATGTTAAAATGCATCTATGCCAATAGTGACTGTCAGAATTGTTTAGCTTGGATGGCTTGTATATTGCTAACAAGATTCATTACACTGATAGAAAATTCTGTTTGCTTATTGAATTAGTTATAAAACGAGGAACCAATCTCAGAGTTCTGCTTTTCTATGAATTGTTTGATGTCATGGGTGCTTCGTACAGGTGTGGTATCAGAAAACAGAGTTGCTGCTGTAAATCTGAGAAGACACCCATTGTAGATATCCCTTCGCACTTAAACCCAACACACTATCAAGCCTAAGTACTCCTCTGTTATGGTGAAAAAAGGATACAGCAAACAACCTGGTATGTAAGCTCTGGGAGGCAAGAAATTTGCCCTGCTGCAGGCATCTTTTGCCTATAAACTAGACAGATGGTGGTAGCTTACTGGAGACCCAGTTTCACCTCTTGCTACGAACCAGTGTAAATCTTGCCTCTGCCGCCTTGCTGCAACTCTTGCTTTTAATACAGCTGTAGTTGTCTTGTACACTTGTGCCTTAGTATGGTGAGCTTTTCTGTTTTCAACCTATCAATGGAGCACGCTAATTTTGAGAAAGGCTTTTTGGGGCTTCTTTTCATTCTTCGTCAGTATTGCAATAAGAAGGTAAGCAGCAATGGAGAACGATGCTAATCCATTCACTTGCGATTAAGCAAGGGAATGAATATAATCGCCTTCATCAGGATCCCATGTTTTTTCTTTTTAGCTATATATAAACTTGAGGCAGTCCAAGTCAATGAAAAGACTGTATTCGATGATAGGCATACTGTTATCAGTTGCAGTATTTAATTCCTTAAGTGTGGAAAATTCTGTGATATTAAAACTCGTCTTGAAGTGAGACCTTAAATACCTCTGAAGAGTCTCCTCAGTTTCTGCTTTGTCTTCTAAGCAGAAGAAAATCTTCTCTTGAAGAAAATCTTCTCTTGCACCTACTTCTTGCTGCAGGTACTGTCTAACCTTAAAGCTGAATCCTCACCTCCAGGCAATTAATGCTTCATTTCAGCAAGACAAATGCTGTCTTTATCTTCATTAATTAAACTCATCACAGACTTTATGACATTTGAATGGAGGAATCTTGGCTAGTGGCAATTCTAATTTTTTACATAAATTAACAAGAAGAAATTCTCAAGTGCTTTATCCTGCAATAAAATTTTCTTACTGCAGATATCACTGAGCATGAAGGCTGTACATCTGTATTTATACAGTTCTGCCTAGTGCTGTTTAAAGTGTGGTAGAATATAGCAAGTAATTCCAGTATATTGTTTGTAAAAAGTTATGGAGCTCAGATGCGTTTAATAGTAACCCCTAACAGAATACTCAAATCCACAGTCTAAATATTTATTTAATAAGAATTCTGATAACTTCTAGTGCCTTGGGACTTCTGTTTGCTGAGTTTCTTGGTAGGTAGATCAGTGCCAAGTATTTAGTATATGGCTACTTATTGTATGACTACAGTCTCCTGTCTGGGAGAACGTAGCTTTTGGAGGTACATAGCCGTTCCTTAGCCTGTAGCATGCCTGCCGTGCGATGAGGGTAGGACGGAAACCTCTCCACAGCCGTTCTTTGGGTTAGCACGGTCCAACACTGGCAGTGTGGAGTTTCAGAAGAAGCGGGGTGTTGGAAGTTGCCAGCTGGCTTCCACCCCAGCATGGGGCAGCCCAGCCCTCCCATCCAGAGGTGGTATGAGGGGACGCTAGGAGCTGCGTTGAGGAGAGGGTGTCACCTGCTCTGCAGGCAGGGATCCCTCTTTCTTCTCTTAGAGCATCAGCTTTATCTCTTCTTCCCCGTGCCCTGGCAGCAGCTATTAAAGTCATTCTTCTTTACTTGCCAGCCTGTCCCTACTGAAGAGATTAAAGCTAGAGCTTGGCTGTTTTGCCTTTCTTCTGCTGGTCTGTGTAATGAAATGAAGATAAAGCTTTCACTCATTACCTGCATAGCTACCCTATTGTTTCTTCTGCCTTTTGATAGCAAACTAGACAGATGCACCCCAGGCTGTTCAGCCATCTTCATTGATTAAACTACCTTCTGAAGTATCTCTCATTGGCTGTTGCTGAAGCATAAATGATAACCAAGATGGATGAGTAATCTCATCGAGTGTGATGATTCCAGGTGTCTTGGGTGCTACCTTTAATCTTCTATTTCTTACCTACCAAACAGATCTAGTGGTGCTTGTTGCTTTATGAAGGCTGGAGGTATTCGGGTGAGTGATGCTACAGAAATACCAAGATGGGTAGGGGGAAACCCTTTTCTCTGCAAGCAGAAATGTAAAAGACATTGTGGAGGGGGAACGCAGGGGAAAAGGACTTCAGGAGAAGTTTGCTGTGCAGAACATAAGCTGTATCAGCCCCTTACTTGGGAAGCTCAGGATGCTGCAGGGAAAAGAAAAAACAACCCACATATAAAAGTGGTTGTGAATGACAATTGAAAAACAGGGAGGTACACTGCAGTTGAAATCTAAAGCTGAACAATTTGGCAGATGTTCAGGAACGCAGCAGAACTGAGAATAAATACTTTGGTTTTTATTTAAAAAAAGCCTTCCAGGAGAAACTGTTCTGATTTTGTTGTTCTTAATAATCATGTTCAAAATGAATGCTTTAGCTTTTTAATTTTTGGTAATATCAAATATTCTGCTACTAGCCTTTTGGACAGAAGCTTGATTTTTGCCATAATTAACCTTTCCATTTCTCATTTAATAACAAATGTGATAATATTAGCCTTTAAATTTTCCAATACAGGGTGTACATATCAGTGATGAGATTTCGGGGAATCAGAATTTATCAGGGATCAGAACACAATTTTGACACTGGGTTTTCAGTAAAAAAATAACACAAGGTTGTAAAGCAAAAGCTTAACCTCAACCATATTACTATACATGTTTGAAAACCTAAGCAAATAAAAGCTCATTTATATTCTTGTCTGATTAGCACAATCAGAACTTATTGATGCTAAAATGAACCAAATTTCCATAACTATAAACAGAATATTAAAATATAGCTGTTTAACGTAGCGTGATGTTTTTTCCTTATTGGGTGGAACAAATAGTCACGACTTTCTTGTTGACTTTTTAGGAGTCTTGTAACAAAGTCAAAAGCATTTCAAACACATGCCTTTTGGCAGGAATGTAGACCTTTTTCTAGACAAGTGCTGTTTGTTCTTTTGGAAGAGAAAGCTGAAGATGACACGTAGGTGAGTGTGTGTGTGTGCTTGGTTATCCTTTAGCATAGTCCAGGGTCAGATGTTTAGGGACTGCAAACTCAGTGCAGAAACACAGAATTTGAATACAGAAACCATTTTATTTGAACCAGTCACTGGAAGTATTTGTAGTATTTTCATCCAACAGAGGGGAACAGAAAACCTTAGTGAAGAAGGGCAGGTATGGAGTAACTTTATGCAACGATACACAGTGTGTACTGAAGCCAGCTGGATGTTTCCCTGCAGTGTAAAATGAGAAACGAAACCTGGAATAGCCTAATGCAAAAGGTGCAGGGCTGTGGGTTTTAAGGAGACGTGGGTTTGAATTGTGATGGCTGTGACCTTGTGCAGGTGACTTAGCAGTTTCCATTCAAATTGCAAGGAAAAATCATAATGACCCTTGCAAGGGTCTACGTGAAAAGAGTCTCAACACGGAGACCTTCTGCACTGTTGTAAATACACATCGGGGTTTGTTCCCAGCTCCTAAGTGTCATTTTTGTTAAGAAGTACCAAGTGTGAGGAATCAGTGGATTAGCATGACTTTTGTTTAGTAGAGGCAATGGAGTATGTCAGGAGCTTATTTTAAATAAGCAGAAAATTTCACAACTCTTCTGCCACTCCTCCACTGTTGCAAATTTGAGAAGCTTGAAATGCTGCCTTGTCCCCGGTGAACTGCGAGTCACGGCTTGCACACAATGCGTATACTTTGCAAAATAATTCAGTGCATCTTCGGATGCTCAGCAGCAAGAGGCAAAGAACTGCAAAGAAAGAAACGTAGCGTTCATTTGCCTTTGGCAGTTGTTGTGCAATGAAAAGTTCAAAATGTTTTAAACCTGAATTAAAAACGTCTTAATTTGCATAGTTGAGGGTAAATGAGGGTTTTAAACTGATAGAGGGTAGATTTAGATTAGATGTAAGGAAGAAGTTCTTCCCTGTGAGGGTGCTGAGGCACTGGCACAGGCTGCCCAGAGAAGCTGTGGCTGCCCCATCCCTGGATGTGTTCCAGGCCAGGTTGGATGGGGCTTGGAGCAACCTGGTCCAGTGGAAGGTGTCCCTGCCCATGGCAGGGGGTTGGAACTAGGTGATCTATAAGGTCCCTTCCAACCCAAACCATTCTATGATTCTATGATAATTGGTGTGTATTTTATCCTGGTTGCTCATACACCTATTTGTAACTCTGAAAGCAATATAGAAAATCCCCAAATAGTTCAACATTAGATTCAGTTAAGGATTCTCCCATACTTCAGAGATTGCAGATAAAGGTATTGCTATTGTAAACAGCTGAATGGCAGATTTTATGATACTGAAGATAACAGGCAAATCGTGACGCTAACAGCCTTGGTACCAGACGTGGTATTTGATTCACACTGCCAACGTACCCCAACATAAATCTTGCAACGGCATCTTAAAGGAGCTTTAAATCTGCTCCTTGGTCTTTTTTAGGATGCCTTTGCATAGCTTGGAAGAGCTAAAAGTGCAAGTAAGAACCAGTCTTCTAAAGCTCTGCTGTATGTTTAAGAAATTTTTTAGCTAGTTCATTCCATATTACTTTCTGGTCTTTATGTTGCCAGAGATCATCCATATGTAGAGACTATATGAATTGGGTCTTTTAAGGTTTCATCACATTTCTCGGTTTTAAGGTTCACTGTGTAGGGAGATCATATGGCATGTTATTTAATGAGTCAAGGCAGCTATGGGGCTGTGTAATGGAAGGAAATACTGTTTCCCTATGGTTTTCAAAATGTGAAGAAACATTTATCCTGTATCAACAGCTTAAAATGGGACAGATTCATTCCTTCCCGTGATATTTTGTGCTAGCTGGGAAGCGATTCCAGAAAGCTCTGATAAGAGACAGTGTTTTTTGAGATAAACTACTGACATCGATGGTGCCATGACTTTTTAGGGAGAGGGGCCAGTGTCACAGTTCTTTCTGCCTTCAAAAATTTGTAAGAATTGTCTTTAACTGCAGCTGTGGAAAAAAACTAAATCTGAATTTACTTACTAGCTTATGCAAAACTTCATTGCAGACCATGTACTGTAGTTTAAAGAAAGAAAATTACATGGCTGAATCTTTTTGTGTATATTTCATATATAAAATCTAAAGATTCATCTCAAATTCCAGATCTACATCTGTAGCACTGATGCAGAGTGAGCATATTTCACCTTTTACAAGAGTTTACAAGTGTGTGACAGTAGCGAGCAACATATTGGAAAATTATTACTTCTGATTTTTTTTGTAAGTTTTTTGGATCTTAACTTGAGTTATTGTATTCTGTAAATAGTAGCTGAAGAGAAAATGAAATTACATAAAAGCATAGAGTAAATGAGGGAGAAAAAGCAGTTGTTGCAGATCATAACCTTATCAGTTGGGGTGACAGTTTCAATTCCATTTGAGTTCTCTCCAGTTCCCATCCTTTTTATATTGGATTAAGTAACAGTTTTTGTCTTCTTATTCCCATAGCAACCTTATCTTTTTTTTTTTTTTTTGATGTAAATCTGCTTGTCTTACTATCTTTCAAAGCTTGTGCATGAATAGCTTGTGAAGGAGGGGAGTATAGTGAGGAGAGAGAGCAAAGACTTTGTAGCATAGCAAATAAGGGAAAGAGTATTCTGGAGAGAGAGATATCTCTCTCTGTGTGTGTATATATATAAAAATCTTTTTACCCAAAGGTATTTATTATGTCATTTTTTTAGTGTAGTTTTTTCATGAACACTAAGATTTTCCCACTGTTTTAGTAGGTTGTCTGGGCAAAACTCTTTCAGAAAGTTGAAGGCCAGCCTACATGCCCAGCCAAAAATACAGACTTAATGACCTGCAACATTATGGCTTATATAACTTAAGAAAAGTGCCGCTTTCGGTGAAGAATGCAAGTCTCAACTTGCAGGGGTTTTGCTCCTCATGTAACTTGGAGTCTTTTAAGAGAAAGCTGGGGGCAAGCAGAGGGTTTAGCTGGGTGCTGTGTTGACCTGACCCCCTCCTTTGTGTCCAGCCCTTCTGTCTCTTGGTCCGTGACTGGTGGCCCAGAGCTCCACAGCTGGGAATATCCTGACCTGGGGAGGCTCTTGTCAATCCTCTGTATCACAGGGATCAGGCCCCAGGTCAGAGTGTAAAACCAGTTTGTACAAAAGGGTTCCCATCCCATTAGTTGTATCTGCTTGCCATTTTAAGGCATTAAATGAGGTTGAAAAAAGCAGCTGTTGCTTCGTCTCTGTACATCTTTTTCCCATATTAAATATTTCACTTGATTGGACTTGCTTAATATAATAATTGTCTGAAGTGCAATGGAAGATAGTTATGTAAATCGACCTGTATCAGAATTTTTCTTCCATAGCTGTAATGGAGATATTTTAACTGTGTGCTGCCTCAATCCTGATGGCCGCAGCTTGCTGCGAACCAGAAATGCAACCCGGTTGCGGCAGTGTTAGTACTGACACTAATAAATAAGGATCTTCTAGAACCGCAGTTTTGCGTGCACCTTGTTGTTCACCTGCTTTTGGTTGTCCACCACCTCTCATTAGTTACTGCCAGAGTCCTGCTGAGAGCAGCTTTGCTACCAAACGTTCTGCATGCATTCAAAGCATATTTATTGTCAGTGGGTGACAAATGGATTGTTTATTTATTAGCCCATTCACGTTTCATCCTCACCATCCCTCTTGTTCAGTCCTCTAATAGCTGTCTACATTTTGGCAATAATTGTTTTTGACTCCAGCATTAATTTTGCTAACTTAGATACTCTTTGGAGGGCAATAATTTGCTGAAATTATTTAGCACGTGTAGCGTCTAGTTCTTACATTGTAAGGTTTTTTTGATGGTTTTGGTGGTGGGGTTTGGGGGGAGGGTTTTGAGAGGTGAGGAGGTTGGTTGAGTTTTTTGTTAAGGTGTTTAAAACCTGCAAGCTTTCTTTCAATCACAGAATATACATAAATATTAAACCAATATGATCAGTTATATTTTTAGATATTTAGACTTTATGCCGAATTTCTGAAATCTTTTTAACAGGAGCTTCTCAAAGTGCTAGCTTCACTTCTTTAGGTGTACGAATTTTTATAAATAACTAACAATTTTGGCATTTCCTGCACGCCTCCTTGCCCAGTAAAGCTCTAAACAAAATGTTTTCATTTTAATTCTTGCTTGGGTTTTGGTTTTTGGGGGAGTTGGGTTTTTTTTGAGGGGTGGTTGGTTGGTTTTAATAAAAAGCGGTGACATTCCTTAGGATTTTTCCACTTCAGGACTGCTCTTAAACCTCTGGAATATGGCTTATTTGGGAAAACAGAGTTTATAAAGCTTCTATTCCCTGAAAAATCAAAGTAAGTCATTGTTAGGGAAGAATTTCAGCCCTTGTTTTGTTTGTCAGAATTACCCTAATGGGGTCTTGTTAGCCCATTTAGCATACTACAGATACTATTAAGATAATACTTAAAAACATCTGCATTACATTAATACCACATTAAGCACCTGATCTAAAGCCCATTGAAGTTGATAGGGATGTTCAGTAGGACTTCAGTGCTTTGATCTTTCAGCTGCAGTTTTACAACTTAAAAAAACATAAAAAACGTTTCAATCAACATAAACACATCTGTGTTAGCTGTGTCATACTTCACCTTTTATGGCTAATAAACTATTGGATTTTGAGCCTACTCAAACTGAAATAAATACTTAAAATAATAATTCTGAATGCCTTTTACAGCAACAAGTTCTGAAATAGGAAAAATGGTGTTGCTAAAAGGCATGTAATAAGCACAGTTGTCCTGTGATATACTGAATTATACTAACACTCAATGAATATAGAAATGTACCTTAAATTTTAACTGTAAGTAACCCATGGCTGCAACACATAAATGTCAGATTTAGGAGGGATTGAGAATAACTGTTTAAATGTCTTCACTGTGTATTTTCTTACTTTAAATGTAAGAAGATTACTTTTTCAGGGCTCCGATTTGCTGTCAACCTGCCTACTTTGCTTCCTGATGTTTATTGTCGGTATAGCTACTTGCTAAGCAAAGTAGGTATCTTTAATACCAAAGTGATGGAATTTGCAGAGCTACTCTTATTACACTGCATTGCTTATGTCTTTATTTTTGTATCGATAATGTATTTACGTAAGTGTTTCTAGTAGAATATGGTAGTGAGCGGTGACAGAGAGCACAGGCTGTGAATTGTGGGGAGTCTCATTTAATAACCAAGGAAATTCTCACTACTTACGAGAAGAGATGCAGTACCTGTTTTTTATTTTCCTGTTATTACCTCTCTCAGCCCTGTGCAGCGAGAGATCTTCTTTCTTTTTTATGAAACTGTATTTTTTCAGCCCATGGCTTTTTATTAAATTGTAGTTAACAATATACTTTTGAGGATTACATCACCCTACGCGGAGCAATTTGGCTTAGGCTGGAGATCAATCTGCACATAGAGCATCTGTCACTTAACGATTCTGCTTAGATACCAACAAAAAGATTTGAGGTCCCACTGTGTTTTGGGGGTTTTCTTCTTATGTACATGTCTCAATCTATTAACCTCTCTTCAGTAACGCTGGGATTGTATTTGTTTTTATAAATGCGGTAGCAGAACAACAGATAGGTATTTCTGGGCAGTTGTTTTTCTCCACTCGTGCAGCTTCTGTTGTTGAATGGTCTGATGCTGAATTTATTAATCTATGCAGTTGCTTGCTCAGGTGTAATCCCTTGTTCAGCCACATTTATTCATCCACTGAAGGATATGCACATTGGTACATCATGGCATATTAAAGGTTTACTGCTGCCTGCCACAGCTGTCATCTCTTTGACCCTTCAGTAAACTAACAGTCTTCCACATAATTTTGCTTTCATTCACGTGTAATGCTATTACTGCAGAGGCAGACAGAATGCAGTTCTCTAAAGATCTTGTCTCGTTCCCTTTTCTTCCAAGGAGGTTAATGTGCTCAAATGATCCCTGAGTTTTCTTTTTTTGCTGTCTTGCTGCAAGAAAAGCAAATAAGAAAGTGCTCTGGATAATCTCTTTGCACTAGCTTTTATGGGATGGAGCAAACTGGAAAGATGAACTCACTAGTTAGGTGGGAGCTCTCTTTACCACTTGAATTTCACATGTCTTCATTTGTTTCCTTAGTACTTTTATTTTTTAGCTTTTTACTAAAAGGTTGTACAGATTTTTTTTCTAATATCACTTACCATGGAAATAAACAAGTCAAAACCTCTTTACTCAAAACCAGACGAACCACGTTTAGATATTAATGATGTATGGGAATAACTTAAGACTGAAGTTTAATCAGTGTTTTGTCCATAGACATTTGTCATTTACAAGTGGTACCATTTCAAAAAACACACACACACCCCCACCAACTTCATATTAATGTTTGCATTATAATAGTACTTTGCAGACAGTGTGGATAGCCTTGTGATCTTGCAGAGCTGATGGAGAGAATGAGAGCTTGTAGATGATGGGCTGAAACTGGTGTGTGGAGACATCTATTCCAAACCCAGCATGTAAGGCAGCAGCTGAAATGTCATTGAGTGCAGTTTCTCTTTATGAACTTCCCATCATTGTAACATCTAATGATTTGTATTTTCCTAGTGCTTTTGTATTGATTGCTTCTACTGTATGTACTGCTATTTTACCCAGTAATGAAGTTAAACAATCAAATGAGTTAGTGATTTATTGGGTTTCTTGGTTTAGAGACTGGTTCTACGCTGCCACAGCTTCTGACCTCCTCTCTGAACTCGTTTGTGATTTGCCAGTAGGCTTCCTCACTTGTTCCCTGAGTACCAGATAAGTGGGGTTTATTGTTAATAATCTGATACTAACAGTTGTCTTGCATTTCGTTATCAATTGTTCACACTCCTTTGCATTCAGCTATTTTTAAACCTCTGATTTCTTAACATGCGTATCTTTCTGATTTTGTTTCATATTCTTTTCGGAAGAATTTTTTTGAATATTCAGCTGCTTTGGTTAACCAAATCTAGCATTTTTCTCCTCTCAGTAACATATGCTACTCTTATTTACCCTTTCATCTTAGTGTATAACTAACTCTCTTGTTCGTTTCCATTTAAAAGTAACTATAGCCTCTCTTTAAACTAGTTCTGTCTTATCCGTCCTGTATTTTTCTTTCTCCTAGCTTTTCTGATGGGGATTCAGTGGAATTACTGTCTTGTTTCTTTTAGAAACCTTTATAAATAAATCAATCCTTCTTTACTGAAAAAATTTTCTGGAGATTCCAGTTCTGAGCTTTGTGTCTAAACTGTGGGCCCTAAACATACTTCCAGACTCCAGTATTTACTGACTCCATGGCAAGGGTAAAATCGATTTCTCGCATCCCAGTGTCCGTGGGAAGATGATGTTGGTCTAGAGGCTGGAAAAGGGCTGCTATGCGTTGCAGCTGTTTTCAGTTGAAAGCAGGACACTTAGGGACACTGTGGTACTTGTCTGCCACACACCCTGAACTGTATTGATTTCTCATTACATAAGGTGTCCAAGTAGACCAAGTTAGAGCGAGTTCTTATCACAAATCATTGCTTTGTGTAATGAATTTAATTTATTCCAAGTCATGCTTGCAAGGGTCTCTTGTTTTTCTTCCACATGATGCAGTATCAGATACCAATTCATTCTGAGCAAGACCAAATGCAATTTTATCATCTATTTACCTCCGTTTAATTGTGTAACGATTATTGTTCCTGTTTTTATAAACCAAAACATGGGATTTGTTATCTGCATGGGGATTATGCTGCTTGTTTTTTAAATGTCTCTCTATTATATCTGGGTCAGAGCAATGATTAATATTGAAAGAGAGGTTTTGTAACCAGACTGAAGCTCTGGCACCTGTCCTGAAACGGCCATTCTGCTTTTATAGAGGATATGAGGGGCAGAAGTAGATGTGTGACAGAGCAAATGATATTTTGGCTTAATTGCAGTGGGTAGACTCTGTCTGTAGTTCTGGTCAGGCTGACTAGTGTGTGTTTGTGAGCAGGTGGGAACAGAGCAGTGGTTTGTTAGGGTAGTGTTTACGTTACTTTAGGCTTGAGAAAATAAGCTATGTCGTAGGTTACTCCATGTCTTTCTAAGATGAAAGATCAGAAGGAACTGTTAGATGAACTCTTTTGCTCTCCTGGATATCGCAATACAGTTTTACTCAGTAACCCTTGTATTAAACTGTTATCCAGTATGCAGTAACTTACTGCTTCTTCTGAACCGTCTGGAGTTTTAATTCTAACTTGACTTTATCTGGCTCCAGCCTTTGGGTTTGTCCTGCCTAAGAAATGATACCAGGAGCAGCTCCTGTGGAAAGGCGATAGGCAGGCGAGCGGGCAGCGTGCTGCTGAGAGCTGCTGCAAAGCCAGCGCCAGCCTTGCAGGTCATGGTGGAGTGTCCTCCTCTGGTATGCCTTCGCTCCACTCTAAATGGTTTCTTTATTGACTGCTGCGAGTCTGTTGATGGGAAGGTACAAGTATAAGAAAGTTGCTTACAGTGAAAACATATTTCAGCGTAGATAAGTAGAATAGCTGCAGTGAGTCTTGCTGTGCGTGTTGGAGCAACTACAAGTGGCAACTGCTCATCAAGTTTCCTTAAATGTCCTACCAGGAGCACGAAGTCAGTGCTCAGCAAGAGCTGCCGTGTGCTCGATGCCTGCTTCAGCTTGCTGTACGTGTAAAATAATTTGGCACCTTCCACGTTCAGGCTCTTGAAAACTAATTAAATATACTCAGAAGCACTTGAGGAAAAGAGAGGTTTCCAGATAAGACAAGAAACTGGCTGCTCTAATAGCAGGAAACTCTGGTACAAATCATCAACTACCCATACTGAGCAGCTCCAAAATGAGACCAGATGATCCTGGGATGGCCTTTAGGCTGTTCTGGTTGAATTGATTCTTAATCTTTGTCTTTGCTGTTTAAGAAACATCTCCATCAAATTCTGCTCCGTGAAGCTCCCCAGCTTCCCTGCAGCATCTCCTTCTCCCTGTACCTTAGATATAGACAAGAAAATCCCTTTCTAGGTCTTTCCCCCTACACATGAAGACTTACCAAGAGCATGCCCAAACTCTTGATTGCTCCCTACGCTTGCTGTTTGTTGCTGTTTCTCTGTAATGCTCACCTAATGGAGACTGGCATTGCTGTTGAGATGAGACAGTCTGTCGTTGAGTTCAGACCCTGGCAGCAAAAACTATGAAATCCCTCTGGATTAAAAGAAAAGCAAGGAGATGGAGGAATTTAATTGATTGTAATGAATATCATGACCACAGACAAGGGGTAAGAGATTGGCAGAATGAGTTTCATGAGACTGGAGATAAAGGGATTTTAAGAAAAGTTGGGGAATGTGGTGAGCCGGACTGTTGGTAGGAGTTGAGGCAGCTGGAAGAGGTGGGGAAGCAAGGACCGAAGGGGAAGCCGTTGCAGAGAAGGGACAGGCACGGAGGTGCGTGAGGAATGGCAGAAACATGTAGGAACTGCATCTCTAAAGCATCCCAGACCCCATGAGACACCATGGCATTAGGACTAGGGCTCTCTGGAGCTGGGGGTTTCAGGCCGGGTGGCTGCTTGGTGGGACCTGTGTTCGTATCCTTCCTGAGGGCTCCTCTCCTGATAGCAAATGTCCCGCGGTGCCTTTCCCAACGGCAGCGTGTCCCCAGCCAACAGGGGCCAATGCATGTTCCCATCCCAAGCCCTCGGTCCTGAAATCTTACTGGTTGGGGTTTTTTGCTCAGCCAGTATTTGTGATCTTAGGCAACCTTAACTCTGGCACTTTCTAACTCCAAATAATTGAGTTTGCAACCTTAGTACGTTCTTTTAATTTTATTAGGGACTACGGTAATATTTTTGCACAAGAATACTGAATTAGATTATGTAGTGTTTTTTAGCTTTTGAATAAATTTTTTTAAAAACTCGTGCTTGCGCACAGGTTGGAGATACAGATTCATAGGAAGCTTTTTGTCATTTGGCTTTCATTTTCAGTATTCAAGAAATGATTCTGCTGCTTGGACTGCACCATGTCCTGTCTTCTAGAGATCAAGTTATATTTTTTTCATTTTTGCATTTTTATGTGAACCTGGCAATTTTTTGTTGTTTCAAACATCCGCTGTCAGCATCATAATGGTGTGGTTTTTCTTTTGTTTTTTTCTGCCTTATCTGTGAAAATACTGGGTTTGCTTGTCAGGTGCAAATGACATCATAGGAAGAAATGCATTTCACTGCATCCTTGTTCCCTGAAGCCTGTAAGAAAGTAGCTACAGACCATCTGCTTTAGCCACTTTTGGCTACTGTAAAGGAAATGAACAAAATATATTCTGTTTTGCTTCGATGTGCTCCTGAACATCCACTAAGCTACAAGTTTCGTGTTGCTGTATGGTGCCTGGATAGGAGTAGATCATTTTTCTTATCTATCCTGTCCTCCTGAGCCTGTTAATGTAGTCTAATCTTAGCTAGTAACCTAAGAGATTTATAGTCATAAATGTTTGCAGCAATTTTCCAGAATCTGTTTTATGCTGTGGCAATGTCTTTGTACTCGGCTAGATACTGCTGCAGTTGTACTGGAGCACCCAAGGAAGTGCGTATTATATCCCTGTTTCAGAACTGTTAGATTTGGACATGACAGAACCAATTAATGTCAGTAGCATATGCTATATTCAGGATACTAAGTCTGAGTTATTTTATTTGTCAAATGTGAAAATTCACTTACTTCTTTCTTAAAATTGTCATGTGAATAGTTAATACAGTAAAATAACTGTTCTTCCTCTACATGAACCAGGCAAATGTGCTACCATGAAAACGTATTACTCTTATTTCTGCCTCTGTTTTTCATCTACCAGTAATTCTGATAATAAAATTAAAAGTTTTAATTTCTTCTGAATTCCTCTGTAAATATTATTCTTGATACAGTATTAATTTCTGTGCTTGTACTCTATTCCCTCTATGGCTTATCTCAAGTAGGTTACTGAAATTGCTTACGTAGAAATAGTCATCTTCTCTAAGATCCCTTATACTTGTTTTATTAAACTTAAGACTTGAGGTGTAATGTACCTGACAAACCCATCTGTTTTCATGGTATACTGGAGAATTATTAAAATAAAAATCCATTAGTATTGGCTCTTCAGGATTCCCCAACATGTCAAGTTAAAAATACTGAAGAGCAGCTGGAGCTAGAGATAAAACCCAGCTGATTCCAGAGAAGAAAACGGCACAGGTGATTTTGGCAGGGTAGGTCATGGGTTAAGGTTTGCTTTTTTTCTAGATGTATTACGCTGGTATTGTAGCTCATGGATGGGGAGAAGGCTTGTTTCATTGCATGTGCCTGCAGGCTGCAAAGCTGGTGGTAGCGGGACAGACATCAACAGGTAAAGCTACTTCAGAGTTTTAATCACAGCAAGGAATGCAGTCTCAGGGTTGCTGAGCTTTGGAGAGCCTGGTCCTCAGCGAGGTGGTCCTCAGGTTGTGAAAGCTCGAAGCTTGCTCCGGAGAACTGGAGCAGCTCCATAAAGATGGTACAGTTTCCTCCAGGGGCCATGTTTCTAATTAGCTGTGTTGGAGTTAACAGCACTGCTTATGTTTGCAGCTCTACATAAACTTATGCATTTCATGTTATTTTGCTTAACCCAGGTAGGACACATAATTTGACATGAGAACTATAAATATTTTGAAGGTCTGTGAATATTGGATTTTTATGCTGACTAACAAGTTAGTGTATTTTTACATGTGAAGCAGCAGCTGTGGCAAGACATCTGTTGATAGGACACTTAGTCATCTGCTATATCTGTTATTTGTCATCGTTACATCTGTTATAGTCCACATGGCCCTAATCAAAGCACTGGGGCTTTTTGCCAGGTGCTCCATACCAAGTGAGATGGGGAAGATGACAGATTTTTGTTACCCGTATCCTAGCAATACTTTCTGGTGACAACCCAACTATATTCTGTAATATTTGTGGGAGGATTTGTCCATTTCTTTAAGGAAGGTGGCTGTCTTTTAGAAAGATAAATGAGTGAAGTGAGTGACAGAAGAAAAATCTCATTGTCATCAGCATGTTCCCAGTGCTTCAAAAATGAACTGTTGTATGATGGTTTTCATTGATTTATTTATTTATCGAGGAGAGCTTTCTTGGAAACACCACCATTTATTTAATAAATAAAAAAACCCTTCAGGTAATTAGACTTAGATCTGGCAAAGCATTTAGCCATCTGTTTAACTATTAAAACACAAATAGCCTGTTGTTCTTCAATACTAAACCTGCTTTATGGTCACAAGCAGTTAGTGATGGAGGTGCTTTGTAGACTCTCAGGGTATTCTTAGGGTTTGTGTTAAGAATGCGTTAGGGGGGGTCAAAAATCTGTGTTGCATCTGAGAACTCAGCTGTAGGATAATTTCCTTGAGCAAACATCCTTCCCTCCTGAGATATTTCTCAAGTTGCTTGAATTGCTTTGTTCAGTGCTGTGTTTGCCTTGAGTTGAGTGGTAATTCCCAGATAATATGAATTTATGGCAGGCATATTTTTGGAAATACCTATCGGATAATTTTTCTTTCAAAACATGCATATCCCTTTTAACGCTATTTTTTCCAGTTCTTTCTGTGCATTTTTGTCAGTGAAGCATGTTTAAAAAAAAAAATTTCCCTGCTCATCAGATGTTGATTGAACTTGTATGCTATTAATGTTTCTTCACTTCTTTTTTTTTTTTTTTTAATTTTCTCTCCTCTGCTGCCTCTGGTCTCTTTCTTCAGTTCCACACAGCCCACAGAAGCATCTTGTTGCTCTCTGTCCCTCTTTCTCCCTCATTACTGCAAACTCTTCATCTTTTTTCCATACTGGTGTCTCACGTTCACTGCACTCTGATACATCTGTGCCAGTTTCTTTTTACTTTTTCCTATTTGTGTTTATGTAACACAGACTTTGTATGACTTTTAAATTATTCTTGTTTAATTGCTGTAAGTGTATTTAATTCTTCCCCGTTTCATTTTTTTGCTGCACCCCAAGTGATTTAAGGGCAGGTGAAAAGTTTGAAAGTTTTGTAAGTTTTTCGTACTGTAGGTTGGTGCTGTTCACTGCCAGCTGGCTCCAGCAGCCTGTTAACCCCTGCATGACTTGCTTGTTAGATGTTCTGCTTTTCATGCAATGGAAACAACCTGCAAGGGTCTCTTCCCTCACCTGCTCACTCTTCTACATAGAAGTTTGCTGCATTTTATTAGCAATATTTCTATGGTTGCAAGAAACGTACTCAGATGGGCTTTGCTGAGTAAGAAATGTAATGTGAGCAGAGACAGGAGCAGTATTTCAAACTGAAAACTCAAAGTTAATGTATTGACTTTTTGTGGCAAGGTTGGGGGGGGTGCAGGGGTGGCTTCTGTAAGAAGCTGCTGGAAGCTTCCCCTGTGTCCGATAGAGCCAATACCAGCCGGCTCTACGTCGGACCCGCCGCTGGCCAAGTCTGAGCCCATCAGTGATAGTGGTAATGCCTCTGGGAGAACATTTTTAAGAAGGAAAAAAAGTTGTGGGACAGACAGAAACGGCAGCCGGAGAGAGAGTGAGAACATGCAAGAGAAACAGCCCTGCAGCCCCCAGGTCAGCGAAGAGGAGGAGGAGGAGATGCTCCAGGTGCCGGAGCAGAGATTCCCCTGCAGCCCGTGGTGATGAAGACCATGGTGAGGCAGG
>JAVJGG010000037.1:20467029-20585149 GCA_035590195.1 Aviceda cuculoides | reverse complement strand
CCATGGGACGTCACGTAAACTGGGGGGAGTGGGAACGGGGGATTATCACCACTCGGGGATGAACAGGGTGTCGATCGGCGGGTGGTGAGCAATTGCACTGCGCATCATTTGTACATTCCAATCCTTTCATCATTACTGTAGTCATTTTATTAGTGTTATCATTATCGTTATTAGTTTCTTCCTTTCTGTTCTATTGAACCATTCTTATCTAAACCCACAAATTTTGCTTCTTTTACCAATTTTCTGCCCCATCCCACTGGGGGGAGGGGGAGGAAGCAAGTCAGCGGCTGTGTGGTGCTTAGTCGCTGGCTGGGGTTAAACGACACTTTATAAAAAACAAACAAACCAACCCCAAACTCCAAACAACAACAACAAAACCCCTAATAAACAAACAAAAACCAAACAAAAAACCCCCTGCCAATCTCTCCTGCTATTCTACCAAACATGACTGGCTTTGACCTTTAATACTCTGAATATGCTACAGAGATGCCTGAAAACCAGACCAGAATCTTGTATACAAGCATTGAGTACTTTCCATGGCCAGAGGTTTGGACTTCATTGTATAATGCTAATAGAGAACTCTACTACTATTTTGCATGGTGATTTTTAATTATTCTCAAGGTGGTGCCAGACAATATGTAAAGCCAAGTATACAAGTATATAAATGAATTAAGTGATAATATTTCTGCAGCTGCGTGATTAGTCTGGTAGTTAAACCACTCTAGAAGGTAGGATGGAGAGCTTCCTGCTAATTAGCGAAAAAATTATTCTTTTATTGTAGTGTGCCTCATATTCTTCATTTTCTGATGGATTCTGCGTTGCTGCTTGTTACCCAAAAAACTATTCCCCTGTGACAGCAGTCTTCATCAGCAGTCGGTGATTAATAATTTCTGCAGTACAATATTGCAACAGATGAAACCGCAGAGCTGCGGTGGGTCCCCGCCAGGTACCGGTGGGATAACGAGGACGTAACTTTCGGAATGCCTTGGCATGTCCACAGGTCACGTCCCTTCCTGAGGTGCTGCCAGCCCAATCCCATCGTGCTCGTACTGTGTGTCGGACAGCACAAAGACAACCAAGTTTCTGAAGGTCTGTGCTTGGAATAAATGAATGCACGTGCTTAGAAAGCAGTGATAAACCATTTCATTTTAATTACAGAAATTATGTGTATTACATAAGATTTGTGACTTTCAGTGATTGTGATGTAAGAGGGCAAAATGTGGTCTAAATTCATTTTATATGTAAAATAGTTTGGGTTTTTTTTCTTTCTTTCTTGGTAAAGCTTAAAATTCAAATTGCATAGCTCTTTTCATCCTAATACAGAGTAGTGTGTGTCCTCTGGGTGCTGTCAGCTCTTGGTTCTTGCTTTCATGACTCAGGGGAATTGTGTTAGGGGCGGCTAATGAATCTATATTGTCATGCAGGGAAGAGAAAGATGCTCTAAAGGCTTGAAATGAATTGCAGGGCACACTGCTTTCACTTCTGAGTGAAATCGGTTTGGCTGTGGTTTTATGTGACTTCTGTGTGTCCAGTGGAGGGATTCAAACTTACTATGTATGTGAAAACATAGACCCTGAGATGTACCTGCACAGAAATTCAGTTGGAAGGCTTAAAACAGCCCTTTTAAGAAACTCCTCTGACCTTTACATGGAGTAACAAAGAATAATACAACAATATCTTATTGTGGCATTAAATTTTTTTTTTAAATTAAGGATTGAAATTATAATCATTCTTGTCCAGTGTTCTGATTGTAGCAGCTGTTGATTTTCAATATTATAAAATATTACATTTTAGGAAATAGCTACTGTTGGTCAACTCACTACTCCTATTAGGCTTAGTTATAAAGGTAGCCTTATTTTAAAGACTGTGTTAGTATCCTTTACAAGGTTATAAACAAAGAGGTTTTTTTAAATTGTCTTCTCTTGGGTTTTATTATGGAAAATTACATGGCTTATTCATGGAAAAAATATTTCTTGGCGTAGTACCTCAATCTTAGTTTGTATTGAGTGTTACATTTAGCTTAATTCAAGGACATAATGAGGCCATACTTTCTTGGATCTTGAGTCACCAGTTAGAGGGAAAGTTAATTTAGATTTATGATAAAATACTCCTATATGATAAAGTTGCTCTGCAGTTTTGCATTTATATATAGTCGGTAGCATTTGTTTCTCCTCTTATGCAGTTTAAAAAGATCACAGAAGACCTGAAGCCAGGCAGAGCGGAGCGCTGGGTCAATACACCGAGGTGCAAAGCACTTGCCTTTGCCAGAGCTTAGCGATGTTACAAGGGATTCTGCTGCAGGCAGTTGGTCGAGGGGTTTCTTTTCTGTTTGAAAAGATATATATCTGTTTTCTGAATAGCTGTGTTATTAGCATTATTTTACAGTTGGTTAGAGGAGCTCGGTAGGATCTCGATGCTATTTTCATCAGAGCCTTCGTTTTGGAAGAAACAGTGGCTTAAAGACCTATTTTTAAGTTACGGTTATGACTCTGGTTATCAAAATTAGGGTAGCATAAGCCTAACATAAGAACAAAATTAGCCATAGGATCTGTTTAATTATGTTCTTGTGAATTAGTTCACTTCAGTGCTAATTCTGTCATCCTCCCTCATGATGGCCAGCCGTTTCTTTTGCAACTGATTCGCTGAAATCGCTGAACTTAGTTGCCTATTAAGAGATTTGATATCGGGGTTTGAGAACTTTAAACTCCTGTGTACTTAGTCTTTTCTGTTTCCTAACATCCAGCTCGCTTTTCTTTCAAAAACAGATCTCGAAAACTCCAGGACGAAAATGAGAAGCGCGGTGTCGGTTCGAGAGGGACAGGGAGTCGTGCTGCTCTGCGGACCACCCCCCCGGGCGGGAGGTAAGGGACCTTCCAGGCTTTGTGCTTCAGCCGGAGCCGATTGGCTGTAAAGTGGAATATCTCCCTAGAAATGGAGGAGAGAGAGCAAGAATGAAACCTGGTTTCTGAAGTAAATAGAGAAAGCAAAACCAAAATGGGGGAGGGAAGTACTTACAAGGATTTACTCCTATTGTGAAATGCCCTTCTAGCTCCTAGTAATTTCTGTGCACTTAACATGTCTGATTTTTATGATATTTCCAGTAATTAATTATCTTCTGGACTTAAATTCTGCCCAATTTCACAATTGCCGAGCCTTGATGAATCTGGTTTTTCTCTATGACTAGACAATTGCAAAGAGTATATTGTTGTCTTAATTACGCTAGTATCTGTCTATTTTCTTGCAATCAAGACATTTGATAATGTAATGTAATGATGCTGGCATAATTTAAAACACTGCTGTCTCGAGGGTGGCAAGAAATCTGGATATGTGGATTCTTGGTGAACCAAAAGTGGCAAGTACATTTTTATCATTCATTCTGCATCTTCAGTCTTTGACTAATTGCTATTGAGCCTCAAGTAATACTTGAAAGTAACTGGGTTTATTTGTTTTTAATTGATATGGAGTCTCATTATTGAAGGGCTGTGATGTTAAACATTAGATTTGATTGCAAAGACAAGGTAATATAAGCTGAAGATTGGATGCAATAATATAGGTATTGCGGCTTCTTAAATTTGGCAGAGTCCAAGCAGACACAGCCATAAAATGGCAATTTTACAACTGTCTGAGCTTGCAGAATTTTTCTCTTTCTAAACTGATACATACTCTTAAATCATCTTTATAGCCTTACAACAGCTTTGTCTTCTCAGCTGCTGAGAAAATGGGTCATTCTCCCAGCTATCTATAAGAATTAAAATGATTAAATTTTGCTTCTATATGCAGTCCAAAGTCTGAATTACCCCAGCCACTTTTACTCTTATCCCTTGCATGGGTATACACCTAGAGGTGATTGCCAAACTGACTACAACTCTGCCTGACTCTTGCAATATTTAAGTGTGAGGTGTTAAAACAGGAGGTGATACAAAACATGCTCATATTGCTAAGAATGGTGGTTTAAATCAACACTTTGAAGAGGTGAGAATTTCTTTTGCAGTCAGCAGATGGGTTATGATTGACACACCCCCACACTAATTGTGTTATTCATGCAAAAGAAGAGAGCAGAGGGCTCCCTGAATTAGCAAATGGAATTGAGAGTTGGTACCAGAATTATTTAAAATCCTTGGATTTGTTTGAGAGTTGGAGGATTAACCATTCAAGTTTTCAGGAGACATGGAGTAAGGTGGAAAAAAATCCTTCCTCTTCCTTCTTCACTAAAATAAACCTATAGCACAGTGATATCAAGCATACGGTGCCTCTAGATCTGGCACAGTAGGATGCAGGTCGGCAAGTCTTAGATAAAATATCTATCCGTTAAGCAGAAATAGTTTTTTAGGAATAGCAAGGATGATTTAGGAACAGCTGACCTGGCCTGCAGGCTCTGAGGGCTGTTCAGCCCTTTCCAGATCGGTGATCTGATTTGGTTTTGGTTTTTCTTTTTTTTTTTTTTTTCTTTGATGTTGTATTTGTTGCACTGAGCTATCAAATAATTTCAGACAATACTAATCCTTAAAACCTTCTCAAATACCTTGTTTTCTCCTCCCCTTTAGCCACCAAAATACTGTTCTTTTGTATTCTGTCATGTGCAATTTCTAAGTTCTTGCTAGCTTAATTGCACTTATTTCTTGCATACTCTGTGAGGAATCTTCAAGAAGAGACTTGATTAAATTGTGATTATTCTTCCATATACAGCATTCCAGATACAATAGAAACCAATGTTCATCCCAAAAGAAATACCAGTTCATAGTATGGAAAAAGGAAATTGCTTCCCTTCTGCAATTTGGCATATTTTTTTCTTGCTTATCTTAGCCATAGATATTTACATAAGTAATATGAATATGCCCTTTCAATGGGGAGCAGATTATTCATGCAGTTAATGGTACTTTTGTCCTTTTGAAGTTTGCAGTTCCAGTTCCATCAAGCTATGGACATCTACCATTTAAACCAACAATGAAACTCAATTTAACTTGGTGCACGTAGGCTCGTAAGCTGAGCTTGTATTTTAGCTTCGTTTCTGTGATGGCTGTTGGTGTATGGGGGGAGGAAGACATTGCTCAGTATTTCCAGTTGAGGGTGCACAGATCAGTTTTATATTTCTGCAATTAAACACGAGCCGTATCACAAACCACTCTAGCATCTTCTTCCGAGTTAATACATTTTCCCTTTTTGGCATTCCCTTTTTTTTGAGCAGTCTTGTTTGAGATTTACTGAATGGGAGATTGAATAAATGACTGGCTTTGTGTGTGAAGGGTTCCCCCCAATATTTTACTAATTCAGCTGGGTTTTATGTTAGATAATGTAAGTTGTATTAGAATTGAGCAGTGATTTTTGGATAATTAAGATGGTCATCTGTCATCGTTCTGCATGACCATACTTCTGTGTGTAATTTCAATTCTGTTACAGGGAACCTGTTAAAATACCCTGGTTTTTCCACAAATGAGTAAATCATCTCACTCACATACTCAAAAGATAAAATGACATCTGCTGCTATCTTTTTCAGTTGTTACAACCATTAAAATCTACTGAACTCTCTACAGCTATTTTGACTGTTACTGTTACGTCTTTGATGGTTTTAAAGGACTGTTGATATAACAAACATCTCAACATACAAAACTTAATATTGGACACACTTAACATGCAGCAGCTTAAAAACATTTGT
This sequence comes from Aviceda cuculoides, assembly GCA_035590195.1. Lineage (NCBI taxonomy): Eukaryota > Metazoa > Chordata > Aves > Accipitriformes > Accipitridae > Aviceda > Aviceda cuculoides. The sequence continues at coordinate 20,579,496 of JAVJGG010000037.1, read as the reverse complement.
GCAATGCTAATTTTCCTCCATTCTGCCAAGAATGGAAAAGGCTAGACATACGGAGATCTAAAAATTATTTTTCTCTACTATTGATTTTGTTCCAAAATCGGTATCTAAGGAGTGACAAAGCCCTGAGTAAAGCAAATCCACAAGTTCCCTTAGGGTTTTACCTACTGTTACTACTGTTTGTGTATCTTGATTATCATGTTTCTTGTCTTCTGCTTTTATTTCTGTTTGCTAGATATTGTGATTTATATTTGTTTAGTACAGTCTGTTCTACTAATCTGACATTGATTTTGGATTTATGAGGTATATTCTGCTCTTCGGGAGAGGAGAAAGCAATGAGACGCAGTACTTATGTTGTCTGTGGTGGTTTCAGGGCTGCTTTATACACAGAGAAAAAGAGGATGTTTAATGGTAGAAGTGAAGACTTGCTGATGGTTATTCAGACATCTCAAAGAATTCAGGCTTGCCTCGAAAAACTAGGCATTAGTTTTATGTTGGTGGATATACTCCCTGTTACCTTGTTACTATGTTGAATATGACCATAACACATGAGAACTTAAGTAAATGGCAAGAATGTTGTGGAGCCAAGAAGCCGTTGCTTGGAAATTGCAAGGAAATTCTACTTGTCTTATGTTTGTGATTAGCTTCGCGTGATACGCGTTCCTATTTCATGCAATAAGGCAAGGATATTTCTACATATATAAAGCAGCAAGAATATGTCTTCCCTCTTACTATCATGCCCTGATAAATGGAGACTTAGTTGATAATTGAGACTGTATTTGAAGGATAGGGATCAATTTAGCTTATAGCATGTTATTTTAAAGTTGTGACATGCTGATAGGAAATGATACTAGATCATGGAAAAATAGATCCCAATTTATTGCTCACTGTTTGGTATGACAAATCATTCAGTGAATAATGTCATGTCTGTTGCAAATTAGTATTTAGACTTGCAAATTTTTGCTCGTATCTCTTGTATTGCCATTTGGAGACCTGCAAGTTCCAGCAAGACTGTGCTTCATGAATAACATGGCATGGAAGGTATCTCCATATGCCAGAAATATTTTGATGCTTTGATTATTTCTTTTCCACAACTCTTGAATGTCAGCATGCTATTTTTGGGGGAACTGTAAATTGAATTGGTTTTACTTATTTGGCTTTGGAAACATTTCATACCCTTAAAGCAAAGCAAAACCAGACTGATAGAAATCGAGAATACAGTTTCTTTTCTACTGCCCATCAGTATGTCTTCAGGAGGTGCAAAGCATCCTGGTTTTGCACCTTTACTTTTTGCTTTTGTTTCAGGTTCTGGATGATACTCATCTGGGCATGAGCAATAAATCATACTTGCAGTAGGCACATTATGATGTTTTTACACAAAAATGCATTCTAAGGAGAATAGTATGTTGAATATTGTAAAAGCAATTGCCTTAAAAATGGTTCCATAGCGTTCTCGAGCTGTTCTCAATCTGACAAAAAGAAATGGTATTTTTATTTAAAAATACATTTTGCAGTAGTCCTGCTGGTGTCATCATCATCATCTGCACAAATTTCAGCTGACAGTTTGAAATCAAATGGTACCTGAGAGAGACTTATATTTGTCCATATGAGGGACAATAATACATGTTCACAGCTGGATTTTACAATGATTTCTATCTGTCAGAACATTATTTTCACCACCAGTAACAAACCAATGCTACAGAGTACTCTCTCTGTTCTGCACTCCATCAAATGTAGTCTTTCTAAAGCACTTTTTCTTTTGATAAACCTGTGTTCCAGGCTGAAGTAAACCGGACTAAAATTAGTATATCCTTATTTATATATTTGTGCAACATCTGCAGCTACTTCCTAGTACATGTTTTTAAGCTAGCGTGGAGGCGTATAACTGGCTGAAGAAGCTTTTAGCAAAAGATTCATGATTCCAGTTTGGGAAAGGACCAACTGGACAAGCAAGGTATCACTCCAAACTCTTACAGAATATTTTGTTAACTCCATGTTCCATTATGCATATCAGTGATGCTGAACATATGAATATATTTGTATTTCTGTTTTATTTCTTAGATATTTGGTCTTCTGTCCCTTTTGTAAGTCTTAGTTTGAGATGTATCTAGATCATGAAGGATAGCTTCATAGCCAGGTCATCAGTAGAGCATAAAGCCTGAAAACATCTATGATCTAGTAATATTAGCTCTTGTAATTTTTGCACTACATCTTGAATACCCACTGCAAAATGACTATGGGAATATTGCAGCTTTTTATAACTTCATTTTTAAGGAAAGACTCTAGCCTTCAATCATTCATATATATATATATGATTATATATATAATTATTTTTTTTAAGGCAGCATTCCCAAGTATGCAAATCAGAAAACAAAACAATATCTTTAAATCTTAGTATTTTAAAGCTAGATTATTCTTTTTGTTAGTGGGGTGAGAGAGAGCATATCAGAACCTATAGTCTGCAGTGCAGGGTACGGCTTCACCTATAGCCCAAGGAGGAGTTTTGCATAAGATTGGATCAGCTCCTGCTGGCTGCATTACATTTGGCTTCCACTAAATATTCCTTAAGAGTTGCGTATGTATAAGTAGTAGCATATATAATGTAGGCTGTTGTGGGAAAGAGCAAGAGCAGAGCAGACTTCTGTGGGAATAATACTGCATAAGTTTCATCAGCAAAACGTATGTGGGTGCTTTAGAAGACCTCAAAAAACTAGGGGATGTGCACTTTATTGCTGATACCTGCTCTCATTAGCTCTCTTTCCTGAACCTGAATAAACTGAAAGAGGAAGCAATATGGGATAAGAGTCTTTTAATGGGAAAGTATGCCTCTTGGTGGTGGGGTGTTTGCTGGAAGATGGGGGGATGGAGATAAAGAGGGAGAGGTAGGTTAGGAAGAACCAAATTGCAAGAAGAAAGTTCAGTTTGAGCCTGTTCACTTAGCTAGTCCCAGGTATCTCAGGTATGCCTTGGGGAAAAAGAAGAGAAATTTGGAGAAAATAACTGGGTTTGGCACTCTACCAAGATTATTTTTATCCCTAAATTGTTGCTGTGGGGTTTTTCTCCTCCAGCTTTTTGTTATCTTCTCTATTAAAATATTTGAGTTGTTCTTTGGAAACAGGATAATTGATTAGGAGGAGGCAGGAGGGAGATGGCTGCAGTCCCAGAACACAGTCGTAGCTGATCATTACACTCGTAACTAGAGTCCTGAAAGTAATTTTTGTTTTTCACAGGGGTTTACCAAGTACCTTCTCCTAAATGGGTGCAAGACTACCAAATGAAATTTGTCACTAATTACTACTTCCACCTATAAATATTAGTACATTCCTTTGAAAATTTACTCTTGGGCATTTCCATTAGTCTCCCTTAGTTTATCACCCTAATATTTAACATTCAGAAGAAATCAGATGTGGTTTAGTTGAGCAATAAACTAAACCATCATCTTTTTATCCTCAAAATTATTATAGGCAAGAAGCAATTTAAAATACTTTCAACTATTGAAAAAGCACAACAGAGTTGTTAGAAATGCTCTGAGCAATTAAATGTAAAGTTCTAGGGAGGTGATTAAAAGAACAATTTGTCATTTGAAATAGATATGGCTAATGGGTATGTATTTAAATATCGCTTCCTAAAGCAGTTTCTTACTTTTCTGCATACTTCCAGAGTACGAACAATTTGATCAGACCTTGTACACTTTGAATGACACAGCTAGTCTGAAACAATTAGTTCACAAATGTGATAAAGAAAAACTAATCCATCATCCTGCACAGCTGCAGGGGAAGTGAAATTGGGTTTTTATTCAGCACTGGAACCCAAATGTAGAAAAGCATTTTGTTAGACTTTCCCATTAGCGTCTGGATTTCCTTTGGAGCACCAAAGAACATTTAACCTGCCAGTTAAGGAGCACTTTTATATTACAAGGTCATGTTCAGTTTGAAATTTAACACTAGCTAATGGTCAAATCCCACGTGTGACAAGAGGAGCGGGGAAGAAAAGACAGACATCGGGCAGGGCCATATTGCTGAGCTGCTTTTCCAGTGGATGTGCTGTTTGGAAATGTGCTTACTGTGAGGGTTTGGGTTTTGGGGTTGGTTTTTTTTTTTTGGTGGTATTAATAAAGAAGTTATGCTGCCAGTCTTGAACATCTGTGTTTCCCAAGGATGAGCTTAGAAGTGTTTACATTTTAATTACAGTGGCGTGCTTTGCTTTTGACACTGCTTTGAAAGACTTAGAAAGAGTCTACAAATTGTCGAGTACAGAGAAAGAGAGACCTTAGTGGACTATTTTACATCAGCAGAGCTTGTCACCTGTGGTAGCTGTGCAAAGGTAACCAGCTAGTTTGTGCGATTACTACTTGACCAGTCTATGGTCGTGGTTTAGGTGGGGGGCAGTAGAGAAAAATACAATTCACACTGCAAATATGTTTAAGGATTTGCATCTGTTTTTACATCACATTAGCTCGTTTCAAAATCAGAAAATGACTGGACTCTTACCATAGTCCATGTAGAATTGAAAATTAGGTGTTAGCCTGGAGTAGGAACCTTGCCATTTCAGCTAAAACATTGCAATATTCTCATTAAATGTGTAGATTGAAATTGCAAGATATTACATAGGTCTCTCGCACTGCTCTCGTTGTTTTGGGTTATTCCATACACAGAAGTTGCATGCTTAATTACCTGCACAGCATGCTGAAAATTGATCTTTTATATTTTATCTACAAAATAATTCACCTTTTATGCCAAAAAGATTAATGTTATACATTAGTTTCAAATCAGGGTGTTTCCATTTTATTCTGGAATAAAATGAGTTTCTCGGGATATGTTCTTCACTTTTTGTAGCTGGACTCGAATTCCCATCATGCAATTTACATTTTTATCTTCAGCCAAAGGAAGAAAGTTACTCTAAAGAGTTCAAGGGGAGTTTCAGAAGTGTTTATAAACATATCCACACTTTTTTCCCCAAGTTGGGAAAATGTTACAGTTATTTTAACCGGATACTCATTGTCTTGCCTTACTCCCGATATCAACAAAAAGTAAACCACCGACCTACAGTTTATAGATAGACCGTACTCTGAAGTGTGACTGCAGCTTTTATAAACAGCTAAAGACTTCTGCATTATTAGTGGTATAACTACTTGCACGCAAACAATTCAGGAGGCGCCTGAGAAATACACAGTCTGAGATTTGTTTTCTTTTTCCCAGTTGAACACAGCTAGGACAGTTTTTCAGTTTGAAACCCTGAAATTATGTAGAATTTAATTCCAATAAAATTCTGAAGAATTTTTTCATTGTCAAAAAGATACCATTTTTGACAGTGGCACCTAAAGAGATTATAATACCCAGTTCAGGTGTATGTTAGGGGATCCCATGTTGGAGTACATAAACACCTTGTCTTATGCCTACAGTGCATAAGATTTTTAATTATAAAACAACTTTCAATGTTTGCCAAAAAATGAGAAAGATGTGATTTATTTTATGGCAGAGATAAAGCTTTTTTTTTTTTTTTTTTTTTTCTTCTGGCTAAAGGCTAGGCACCAAGCATAGCCTTGCAGTTGGTCGTGTTGGCTTGCTGGAGGAAAGACAGACTACTTGAGGTGGTGAACTAAGTGGAATAAAGTAGCTAGAGTTTGCCCAAGTAAGGAAAGAAAAGTAGTTATTGAGAAGTTTGAAGGTAGTGTATGTAAGATAAAATGCATTATACCCCGCGGGCACTCGCATCCACAAGTACAGTGACCTAAACTCGTACCAGTGTAATCCTCTAAGAATTAGGCTGCAGTGAGCTAAGGGCAGCTTATGTCTAGGTTAAGAGCATCCTCTGGGAATTTAATGCACCTTTACCTCATGCAGATTAATTTCCTACTTTTAAATAACTTGTTTGCACTTTCCTAGGGGTTCCCATGCAGACAGACGTACAGAGCTGTCCTTGGCCGTGTTGACAAATTGACATTTCTGTGTGTGACTGCCCCACAAAACTGACCCTATTGCTTCACGTCTGTGGTGGGAGAGCTTACTCCTTCCTGAGTTGCGCTCATCCGCAAAGGAAGAGACTTTTCTCCGCTTTGTGTCATTTCATCACAGTTCGAGCTGAAACTGGGCCAAATGACAAGCTAATTGGTTTCTTCCTTAGTTATGGAATCTGTCATTATCCTCTCAAAATCAGTGTTACTTTTCCATTACTTCTACTTGTAACTCTAAGGTAGATAATTCAAAATAGCTGGTTGTTAACAAATTTCCATGTCTTTAATTGCAGTTTCTGTCATTGCTAAATTTTGTCTGATTACTTTCTTGCAAAGGTTTTTTTTAAAAGCCAAATACCATCCTGTGGGTTAGGCAGAGTGCCAGTTGAAGACCAAAAATACCAGGATATTTCAGTTTCCCGTTATATCTCTGTTACAGGATATTTTAAAATCTGAATTGGAGAACTGCGTGAAATAATACAGATTTGGATATCAATAATTGACATGAAACTTCTTTTCTTTAAAAAACAAAATGTTAAAACCTCTAACTCTTGTTCCATCAGCTTGATGCACTCAAAATCATGTATTTTCTTTTCAGAATTATTTATGGAAACATCTGCTTCACTAATTGAAATGCAATCAGTTTTGAACACAAGTTTAAATCTATTTCAGAACAATACTGTTCACATCATTTACTTTTGGCTATTTTAGAAATCTCAGTCGAGTGTGAGTGGATACATATTAAGCAGGTGTATAGGAGTGATGGTCCAGAACAAAAGGAGCAGAAGATGACCTTCAGAATTTGTGCATTTAGTGGGTGAAATAAACTTTATGAATTGTCCTTCTCCTTTCGGTCATAAGTCTATATGCCTTCTCCCCGCCTTGCCATGTTTGCTTTGCCGGCTTCCTGAATTCTTTTATAGTTTTGCATTTCCACAACTACTGTTGTCTCTTAAATTCTGTTTATAAGAAATAAAATTGCCCTGGTTCTATTCAGTGGTCTCCCACTGATGTGTTGCAGCCTCTCTTAGAGGAAATGTGTCATATAATTAAAAGCAATCTTTTCAAAAGCAGCTCAAGGCCTAACTTTGAACTCAGTTAAAAACTACTAAATGTGCAGGGCTTACTCCTTTGTGTTCCTGTAGCAACATTAATTTTTTTTCTTACACAGCAAGGGAAGATACTTTTTTTTTTTTCTTCTTTTGAGGCTCACAGATTGCAGAAAATGACTATGGTAGACCTCAAAGGCCATGCTGATTTAATTGTTGAATTTTGTACAAAATTAAGTTTAAAAATGACAGGCAGTTTTATAAGAAATTTTTAATTGAACACTTAGGTGCACAAAGTGCCTAGAACAGTATGAGCCTGCTGAGTATGTTGTGGCTTGTAGACTGCACAGTAAATAATAATCAAATAATGCAAAATAAAGAGAAGCAGCCAACCAAGATGTAGTAAACAAATAAAAATTGAGTAATAACTGTAATTTCCAATACCTTATCCATGTATAGTTGCCAAATAAGGAAAAAAAGCATTGGAAAGCAAAGGCTTAGATCTCTGAGGAAGCCCAGGAGAGACATATTACTTCCATTTGTAACAGAAAATCAACTGAAAACTTGTAATTGACAGAAAGGGAGTGAGTTTATGTCCCTTGAGGTGCCCTAGGATCAGCAACAGGCAAATGGTGTAAACATAATAAATCACAGAACAAGTTGTTTAATATGAATTTTTTTTGAAAATAAGAATACGATTTTGTAAAGTACAATAAATATAAAATGAGATATTGGCTGTGGGGCACTGGTGAAGAAACACCCTGCTCCTTTTTTTAAGAGAGTCAATGAAAATATATGTTGAGTAGGAAATTAGGTTTCCAGGAGTACTTATTCATAGGCTGTTGAAGGATCCAATTAAGCTGGAATACACTTTGTGTGGCTTTCATAATCATAATGACTGATTTCAATGAGTTTACTCTTGACTTAACCCAATATAATAGGAATGAAATCAAGCTGCTTATTTTCCTGCTGCGTATCCAGATATGTCCATCCCCTTTGAATGTTTTGAATAATGTCTTTTTTCTTATTATTTTATTCTAAATAAAATTTTTTTTGCATTAAAGAAAGCAAGTAGCTCAATAAATACCAGAACCAATAAAGCCTGGCTTCCCACACTTTTGTGTCTTGTGGATGTCCGAGTTTGGTGTAGAGCTGAAAATGTAATTTTTTTTTTTTCTTACAGTTCCTGAATTGATACCTAATTTGGTCTACAGCCTCTCCCTCAGCCTTGTGATCACTCTCTTCATCCAGCTGCTCTGGAGAAATGGAATTATGCTTTATTTTCTGGTCTTTCCCATTTAGCAAGACCATACAATCTTTGCTCTCAAAGAGGCCGTAGTCCCCTTCCACCTCTTCAGGTGTACTCTTTGTTTTTTCCTTTTTTAAAATATTTTTTATTTTATTTTTTCTATTTCAAGTGGCTGGTAGCTAGTGAATAGTGCCAGACCACAGGCAGAACGGTGCACAGCCGTAACCGCCCCGCTGTGCAGTGCTTCCTCAACAATTCAACAGCAAATTATTGTCCCCTACACTTTGGTATTCATGTTGTAAGACGGGAGAACAGCTGTACAGAATATTTTGTTGTTGACTGTATAAATATTCTTTGGCTTGTGTATGAGACTCTTGTGGCACATCTTAAAAGTCTTACTGAAGTCAGTCTAGACCATAGGGTCTGTCTTCTCACTGCACTAACGACCCTATATTTCTTGGCAAATCCTTGTTGGCCTTCCCTATAATAAACTAATTACACTTCTTGTGTTACGTAGGAAGGAACTTTCAGTGAAAGCCCCTGTTTCACCTAAGGAGACACTCTGCAAGTCCAGAAGGGTAGATGACTGTTTTGAACAATAAGTATTTCCAAATATGACAAAAGTATAACTCTTGAGAAAAGTACTGAGACAGTTAATTGTTCATACACACGGCTCCTGCAAAATTATGTTAATGGCAGGAGTATATAAATGCAATTATGATAAGCCATTTCATTTGATGCCTATTTTGCATTAGCCAGCCCCTAAATATTTTAATAGTTTCGTTTATTGAATGTTTTTTCATCTGCACAATCTTACCTTATGTTTAATTGTCCTGTTGGCTTAGCACTTTCCTGGGTGCATATTCATACTCAGCTGTAAGGGTTCTGAAAACGCCTGCTCTTCACTTCATGACTGCATCCAAATTTATGCACTTTCAAATTAAACCTGTGCAAAAAAGGATGATCTCCATTTTGTAGGGGCAGTGCGAATGCTACAAGTTATTTTACATGAAGGAAGGTCAATCAACCTGTAATCGTCTCTAATTAGCATTTGCAGAAGCTGTAATCTTTTTATAAACTTTCAGCTGAGCGGCACTTGGGTGAAAAATTATTTCTTGCCTGGAAAACCATTAAAAATTAATTTCCTTTGATTCTCTGGGATATAAATGAGACAAGCACATGTCCTCACACAGGAAGGGGCTTTTGCCAATTAAAATTAGACACGCAGAGCTCAGAGTGGTGTTCAGAAAAAAACAAATTCTAATGCAGTTTTTGCCAAGTCTCGTAGTTTATCTTTTGAAGTGTCGTTTTCCTTTCAAATGACCATAATGAATGGTAGCGAAAGCTACTTTGCCATATCATACAGAGAATTTTTTAAGTGGAGTTTTTACAGATTTTTGTATGAAAAAAGTAGTTTTGCTGTGTGGTAAGCCCTACTGCGAATTTATGCTTCTTTTGACACTCCTTTCACTTGCATGCTTCTGTGCTGTTTGTATCTGCTAAGTATCTAGCTGAGTTGTTAAGTATCTACTGAATGAATAATGTTTCTGTTTTAGTAATGTTTGGTGTCATTTTTGCTGTCTGCTCCTATTTCCATGCATACTAAGTCTTTTTAAAAAAAAAAAAATTAAAAAAAAAATATTCTTGTGTAAAACACTTTTAATTCCTTTCACCTTTTTCTTCTGCTGGAGGAGATATGGCCTTAGTAAAAAAGAAATGGTTTTGTTAGGTTTTGGTACTTTTTAAAATTTAGTTTTTTCTCAGTCGTCGGCTCTCTGGTCCTGTCTGTTACATAATACAGTATTGTACGTAATACAATGTTATAAAATACAGTAATAAAATAAAGTGATCTTCAAAGAAAAAAAAATGTGGAAAACACTACCAAACATCTTTACTTCTTTTTTTTATTACCAACTAGAATTATCATTTGCTTGGATCTTCAATGAATATCCGTCATTTGTACAAGAGGACAGTCGGCGATTTGTGTCTCAAGAGACCGGTCATCTCTACATAGCCAAAGTCGAGCCGTCGGACGTAGGAAATTACACCTGCGTTGTGACCAGCACTGTGACCAACAGCCAAGTTCTTGGGTCGCCAACTCCTCTCGTACTGCGCACGGACGGTACGACTTCCCTTCTACGCTGTGGAAAAATAACGCGTCTAATCGTCAGTGAATGTTCTTGTCTCATACAGTGTAACCTTTCATGCATTCTCAGAATATTGATTGCTTTATAAGATGATAAACTATTTTATTTTACATGTTCTTCTTCCTCTCCTAAGTCTGACGGGGATTTCACTGGTAGGCCCCTGTGCTTCTCTTTATAAACGGAGTGTGTGAGAAATAAACTTGATTTTGATTTTAATGCGATGTAATGCTAAAGAGAGAAAAAAGGCTTTAAAAATTAAAAACTACCTTTTTCAATTGTCTCATACAGGTGTGATGGGAGAATATGAACCCAAAATAGAAGTTCAGTTTCCTGAGACACTTCCTGCAGCTAAAGGCTCGACTGTGAAGCTAGAATGCTTTGCACTAGGAAAGTAAGTTTTTGACTTCACCCATACTGGAAGTTGATGCACATTAGGGTTCATCAGCACAAGAGATGTGGAGTTCTGGCGGTTGTTTTGGTGGTGTTTTCTAAAGACCCTATTTTGATTGTCACAATTACTGCCTTGGAATAAGAGGGCAGAGAGTCTTGGAGTAATTTTTTATTTTGTTCAGAATTAAAACATACATGTTGGCAATACAGGAATTTACATGTCATTTCAGATTACCTTGAGTAAGATCAGTGCAGTTTTGCATATATTCTTTGACCTAGTTCTGCTTTCTCTGTGTAGAAGAAAATGTTGTTGACATCTGTGAGAATTTTGTGTGAATCTTACTGTTAAATGTACTTAATGCTTTCATAATATTGTTCTTCCTTTATAGCTGAAATAAAGATTAAAAAGCATTTCTCTTCTGAATGATATTTCACACACAATTGATATCTTTTCTCTTTCACAAATGATCTGAGAATGCATTTATATTTCTGTAAATGTATTTACTTACCACTTTACGGTTTATTTGCAGATAGCTTTGTCAGGTGTTCATAATTTTAAGTGCCAGATTGATAACTTAATCACGTGCTATTGCTTTGGTTCCCCAGCTAGGTGAGTGAAAGTTTTAAAATCGGAGAACAAATGGCTGTTGTAGGATGGGATTTTCAAAAGACTTGCCTTGATTCTCCTTCCATGGAAATCACTGGTAAATCTCACCTGTCTTCAGGGGAAGCCAGTGCTGATTTATAAAAAAAATTTACAATCGTTGGACATGCACACAGACATTCATGAAAAATTTGGTACCGCAAGTTACAGTGTATGAAACAGAACAGTACCTGCAAATCAGTTGTCATAGTGTCTGACCATCTGTCATCTACAGTATGGATACCACTTTTAACGCAAGCTTTTAGTTATCTCTGAGTTTTATTGTATATTATTTAAAGTTTCTGATTTTGACAGTCAAGTACTTTAACCAAAGCTGTTTAATATCGCATTATTTTCTTTTTAGCCCTGTGCCTCAGATTAACTGGAGAAGAACTGACGGTCTGCCGTTTCCAAGTAAAATAAAGCTGCGGAAATCCAACGGCATGATTGAAATACCTAATTTCCAGCAGGAGGATGCAGGACTATATGAATGTATTACTGAAAACTCCAGAGGAAAAAACATTGCAAGAGGACGTCTCACTTACTATGGTAGGAAACTTTCTTCCTTCTTCTTTCCTACCCTTCTTTCTACATGAAGTATAAACCACTCTTGGGTACTTTTGGGTTTATAGCTTCTGCAATACCATCAAGCGTTTGTGGTTAAAAATCTGTGGCTACTTGCAGAGAATGAGAACTTGTGCACCAGGTTTTTGCATGACACTTGTAATAAATGTCCAGGCTCAAAAGGGTTGTTAAGAGTAGTGTGGAAAGTGCTTGTGCTTATTTTTCTGTGACGGAAACGCTTTTTTTTAAACAATTCTTATTGGTCCATTGGTGAAACCTTAGATTTTCAAGCAATTGGATTATTTGGGGGTTCATTTAGGCCTTACATTTACAGGAAATAAAAATTTTATCTTGCTTTAGGAAAAGATTACTCATGGATGTTGTCAATCCTTTGCTTTCAAAATGGCCAATTTTATTTTAAAATAAGAGAATATAATTCAGCATAGGAAATGAAATAATATGAAATTTAATAGCTGGAAACAGACAGAGTCTCTCGTGCATTTAAGGCTACAGAGTGAAATGAGTATCAGCAAAGCACATTGGTGGTGTTTTAAAGCTAGTGTGATTTGCAACAATGTGGTAATTGACAATTTTTGTTAAAGCCAGATCTCAGCAAATATAATTTTCTTTAGGTAAATGGCAATTTAAAGACTGTTTCAGACCGTGCTTTGGAATGCTTTTACTCATGTAGGAATATTTGAGCAAAGATTTTTTTTTTTTTTTTTTTTAAAGTTGTGTGAGAAAGCATAGAGCATAGCTACTGTGCAACTCCAAGCAAATGTTCTTTCTGTTTACTGCTTCTGTATGGGAAGCTGCTGGTTACTGGAACACGGAGTGCTGCAATGTAGATTTCAGTCCATGAAGATTTTAATTTTAAGGCATAACAGATTTTATAAGGAGGAAGCAAAAGAGACTTTTCCCCCTCTCAACTTCCAAATTAATAGTTACCCCATCAGTGGAAATGTTCAAGATCAGGTTGGATGGGGGACTTTGAGCAACCTGAATTTTCCATATACTAGTTGTCATTAGGACTTCTTGATAAATCCTATGAATAACATAGGGCAAAAGATCTAAGATGCTTCATCTGCCAGTGTCATCTGTCATTCCAAACTTGGCACTATGCATCTGATTTTACAAACTGACTTTTTTTTGCTACTTGAAAGTTTCAAACAAGTTGTGGTTTGTGTATCAGTTTAGCTCAGTAGTCCTACTCCAGTTTTAAATCGGGGCAGTTATAAGATATGTCACTGTAAACTACATCCAAAGTAGAATATAGATTTGTTCATTAGTTCTTGTAATGTAATTACAACTGTGGGCAATCTTGAGATATTTGACCTGCTTCCCAAGTTTTGTTTTGTTTATTAAAGGACACAGAGCTGAAACAAAGGATGTTGCTAATCAATAAAAGCAAGTGAGCTGCAGATTTGTGACAAGTAAATCAGTGTGAACATTTTCATTACAAATCCAGAAAGGGGTTTGAACCTTCAAATAGAGTTCATACTCCAGTATAAATGTCTGCCCCTATTAGAGTCATCCCTAATGTGGATGTTCAGACTAAAAAGAATAATGAGACCTGTAATGACATTAATGGCACTCCAACTGTTTCATTTCATTTGTTCTGCCTAATGAAACCCATTCTGCAGAATTAAGTAGATTACTTAAATCTTTCTTAATTTGTTACTTGCTTTACTGTTGTAAATAGAATGCCAACAAGTCTGTGTTCAGTATAGGATCATTTTAACACTTTTCAATAATTTGAAGGGTTTTCATTCTGTTTGTGGATCAATAACATTCTATAACCAAAGATAATATCTTCTGATGGCTTGCCACTTCATCTGATATCAAAGCTCAGAAATCTGTCTGGTAAAGAAATGTAACATTCTTCTAATATTTTTCCAATAAAAGATAGATATTTAAGGAAGTTGTTCTAAAAGCAGATGAAGATTTGGGGGAAATTAATGCAATACACTGAAGACTTAGAATAAAAAACATCTATTTGCCAGAAAGTACCAACTCTGGCAAAGATGACTCAGACCTGTGTGGTAATACTAGTTGATGTTGGCTGCTGTTAAAATATTTTATTGGTAGAAGTGTAAGATGTCTGCTAGTCACGTATAGATAAATATATGCATTACAAATGGACAGGTTCCTTTTTATTTCAAAAGTTAAAACATTTATTTTTCTCTTCGCAAAAGAATGAAGCACATTTCTGGCTTACACAAGAAAGAGCATAACAAGAATTGACTGAAAAATAGAAGGATTTCTTTTCTTTGCAGATTTTAAAGATTCTTTGTAAATGAAACATAAAGCTAGACCTAAACAAAAGCTTGGAACATTTCATTGCTCTGCTGTGAAGTGAAACACTCTTGCTTTCCTGGCTTATAAGCTGGAACTGTAAAACTTGAATTCTGAAAATTGGGTTTTTCAGTGTGTAAATGGTTTGATTAAAAAAAAAAAAAATCAGTTATGTTTTCTGTGCTACCCTGCCTCTTCTTTCAATAATGAATTAGTCTTGAAACCACAAAGCACTTGAACATAGGCTCAACCGTAATTGTATCCATAGCCATTTTCTCAAGAATGCTTATAAATTTGATATAGAAATTCTGTGCACATCTGTAACTCTCTTTATTAGAAATAGAATCACTCTGTTTAATTTCATTGTGGTTTTTAAATATAAGTCTCAACCCATAGTTGAAGTCAATAATTAAAGTAGATACTCTAAAACAGATATTTTGGGTTCTTTCATAACATTACTAACAGACTATTAATCTTCCTTTTATCTCAAGATGGATTTTATGAAGAAAAGCCCAACACCAAATGTTAAGTTTTTTGTTCTTTGTACAGTTCCAGCATTTGTTTAATGCCAGTTTTCTCCTCAGGGGAGTTCAGAATGTGCTAAAAATAGGACGAGATTATCTTAAGTTTGATTTAATATAAAATCTGGATATATAAATAGTTTGCTTCCACTTTATTAGCATATTTGTTTGTCATCACTATTAGCCCTTTCCATAAAGTGATAATAGAAGAAGAAAGAATCCATGGAGATGTTTCATGGCATGGAAAAATTAGAAGAGATGAAACGATTACGTTTTTGTATTTTAAGATGCAATTAAACATGTAACATGGTAGAGATATGTAAAGCAATTAATTTAAAGTATAATTGAAGAAAATGCATTCTTAATTAGCATTTACTGACTTAATGAAACTCAGACTTGATAGTACCAAGGTAAAATGTTTAACAGGGAGAAAAAACTCTGCTGCTGTTTTCCTTTGGCTCTCCGGTGATGGTCTGTAGTAGCAAAGGGGAACCCCCAGTAATACATAGACTCTACATAATTTGTTAAAATAGACAAGTATTTTTTTATATATTGTTAATTACTTTGGTAATAATTGTACCATCAAAATGATACTGAAGCTACAGTATTCATGTATGTGGAAGAGCCTCACTGTTTAAAGCTTTTTGTCTGATAGCCTGGTTCTATCTTGTTCACGGAGATGTCTTCAAAACATTAACTACGAACCTATAAATGACTAAATACTGTCAAGGAGTTGCTGAGTTTGATCAACATGGAGTTTAATTGTTGATGCTGTCTAATAGTTTAATTGCCTTGCTACAGAGACAAACTGTTCATCTTTTTTATATACTAAAACTTTCCCCAATGATGTAGCAATTACCTGTTGCTTGAGAGCATTTTTATTTTTGCATGGAAGTCAAATAATGGACGTATTCAGGGATGCCTTAGATGCTTCTCTAGGCCCAGTTATTTTATCAGAAAAAGAGTTATTCATGCGTAAAGTCACTTGGGGTTTTGAGATAAAATAAGGTTCATTGCTGCTGAAGGCATCAGTATGAGTGTCATAGCCTGTCTTTCAGATACACTACCTAGAAAAATGAAGGTTACGTTTTCTGGTTGTCTTTTTCCCAGTACGCTTCATAGCTGCTTTCTCTTGAACTATGGAAAGTTCCTTTTGACTCTGGTTTATTGTCCAAGTGCTGAGCTATCCAAAGGTATTTTCAAAGGAGATTTCCAGCCCAGCTTTCAGACTGTAAATTTCAAAGCAGAGATATGTGTATAAACAGGCCGCATCTTACGTGCAAGCCCCAATTAGAGACTGTTGTGGAAGAGCTTCCCATAGTCTTCTGCCTCCAAGCAGAGGGATGGCAGACCTGTACTTTCTGGGAGAGCACAGTGTCTAGGCAAAAGTCATGGGCCTGAAGTTCTGCCTTTCCTTCATGCTATTCTTACGGCTTACAGAATTAGAAGGAGATTTCTATTAGAGTCTCCTATTCTGAAGGAAATAACACATAGAAATACATATTGACATACATTGTGCCTGGTATCCCACAAATTATTTGCAAATGAGATCTCAGCACAGCTTCTGAAAAGTGTTAACTTCTTCAGCCATTGCTTCCAAGAGCTTCGTTGCAGTCACTCATTCCAGTTGGTCTTCATTCGCATCAAAACTCAGAACAGTCATTGCAAAGGGTTTCTTAAAAATCTAAAAAAAAATGGTTGTCGCTTTCCTTATGGCCTACAGGGATGCCCTAAGAGTGTAATGAAGCAACAGTTGTTTTCTTCAGGAGGACCTGCCTGAACTATTTAGCTGGAAGAAAAGAGTGCTCGTAGCCACCAGAAAGACCAAGTCTTCTCACTGAGATAAATTTTATGAAATTGCACACTTGCATCACTTCTTGCCTGTGGGACCATGAGTATTGCAAGAAATATTTTAAGCAAAAACAACTGAAGCAAAACAGAGTCTGGTGCTTTTCCAGGTGACTGACCATGAGGCTGATGGCTAACCTTCTTTAGAAAATCAGTTACCTACAAGTATTTTGTCCTAAGGGAACTTTATATGAATCTTTCATGAAGATTGCACAGCAAGTTCCTAAGAATTCTTCATATCTTCATATTACCACACAATACGGATTCCTGTCACAGTCTCAAACCCTGCGCTACAAACTCCATTCAAATTAACTTCCAACCTTTTGACTTGTAGGACTTGGTGGTTTTTTTCATCTCAATGAAAGTATGTTGCTTATTTGCCTATTCCTTGTTTAAGGAGGAAGGAGTGGTGTCTCCTCAGGAAGATCTAATTTACACACCAAGCCAATGCAGTAGCTCCATAAGAGGATGAGGCTTTGTTACCAGGTCATTAGTCTTCCTTCAAGAGCACAGATGTGGCGGTGGAACCAGGTGTTCTAAACAGGTATCATTTGTCTAGCGTTGACTAAACCTCAAGAGGAATAAAGCCATGTCTACAGAATCATTTAGGTACAGTCAGGCAGAGCTCAATAAAAAAGGCAGTGTTGGGCTTGGAAAGTCACGCTTATCTTTTGAGAGGATGTGTAAATCTACTGGTACGTGACCTCCTGCGTGCACTTTTCTCAGCTGCCGCGATGTGGACCATCTTTACCTTGGCCAAGATTCAGAGTATGCAGTGGAATATTCCCAGCTGGAATTGCCCCTGTTTAGCTGCCTTTTCAGTTTCGAACCGGTCAGTTGAATTGTTCTTTTTCAAAGAGTTTCTAATACTTTTACAGCCTTTTTAAAAGACTTTGAGATGTGGCAGATTGAAAGGTGTATTTTTCTTTCCCCTGAATTCCTTCATGAGTAATTTGAAGAGAAAAAGAGCCTTCTTCAAGGAAATCACTAAAGTCTACATCATCTTGCGAATGAACAAGCACCATAAATTTCTCAAGATTGTGGCTTAGGAAGCTCTGCTCTGTTCGTTTCTGATTTGAGTGTTTGTCTTGCTCCCATGCTTTCCAAAAAGACATAGTTTATCATATCTACCGTGGGGACTTGGGAAACCCTCCTACGGAGACTCTCTGACATGAAGAATCTTAAAATGAAGATCTATGGTGTAGACAATGTTTTTCTTATTAGTGGAATTGAATCCAAGATCTTGACCTTGAAAATAGAATATATTTAATCTACTTTCAAGCGGAGATATGCAGCAGATGTGAAATATTGGACATGTATGGATCCATCAATAATTCAAGCGCTGTTGCTTGTTGCATAAATATTTAGGTATGCAAAGTGCAGGAAGCATGCTGACATGGAGTCCTGAGCTTTCATCCCTTTGGCACAGGTGGGGCTCACCTCACATCTCACAATGTGAGATAAAGCAGTGGTTCTTTCTTGAACTCCAGTGTTGTAACATTAACTTCCAAGATTTAACCAAATTTAATATCAGTAAGATAGTACATTTGTCTGACATGAAGATAAGGTTATCCTGTCTTTCAGAGCTGACCTTGATAAAGAGAGTATCAAAAAAAACCATCATCTCCAAATCAGTGAAAGGCATTTATCCTCAGAGGGTATAAGGGACGTGCAAAACAAAAGTAGTAGTAAGAGGGTTTCAGTGTCAGCAAATACTGGTTGAATTCCCAAATCTCCTAAGTTAGTATCTCAATGAATACATTTCAGTAAGTTCTTCTGTGAGAAGTTAATCCTAAGTTTGTATACATAAATCATAAATAGTATTAAACCCTGTTAACATAAAAGTATGGTAGTGTACATGACCATGTTGAGATCTTATCGCTGCATTGCAGAATGTATGATGGAGAGAAAATTTATATGCTAGAAAAGAGTGAATCTTCTTTAATGAAATTAATACCAACCCTCAGCCAAACGTTGGTCTGTTGGTCTTGTGCCTATGGCAGTGGAACAGGTTCAGCTCTCAGCTGCACTGCAGGCTTCCCTTGTGGCCGTCGGCGAGTCGTTAATTTCCCTGGTCTGAATTAATTGTTGGTGTAACTCCATTGTAGTAGGAAGTTCAACGGGAATTAATCTGACCTTCCGTGATTCCAAAACTCATCTATTAAATAATAATATTTTCCTGTATCACCAGGGATTTTTTTTTTTCCCCCTAGTTGTTTTGATATGAGAGTGTTACGAGATTTTCCTAAATTACCATTTTAGGAAAATCTTTATGGTAATAAAATTGACTCTGGAAAATTCTTTTGCCCTTAGCTATATATTTGCAACCAAGTTTCACCCTACTTTTTATCTGTTTTGTCCATATGCAATGTCCAGAATTTTTTTTTGTTGGAGACATAGCATATATTGAGATTATAAACTTTCTAGTAAATTGAATAAATTCAAAGAAAAATCACATGAATTAGCTATAAAACAGTGTTGTGCTGTTGTGTGAAATAACACTAAAGGAATAAACTAATGCTGTCTTTCATGCAGTGATGTTTATTTGCCAAGTGAGTGCGCTTTTTTTTTTAACCTATGAAAGCTGTAACAGATGTTTTAAACTCTTATCTTGACAGTTTTAATTGTATTTTAGGTAATTCTGAAGGATGTATGGTGTTAATACATCAAAATTTTGTTTAAAAATTAGTGATTTTTAGGGACTTTCAGGCCATATTCCTGTTTGCATCACCCAAATGCTATGCCAAGACTAATGCTTTCAAAACCAGTCTTGTATATCCATGTATTCATCCAGTTCAGTACCGGCTAGCATTAGAAAACAATTTAGATGGTATTTAGAACTAAAGCTGACATATCATTACATTTTTTTGAGGACTTAAAGGATTCTTTTCAGCATTAATTTGATGATTTAGCTACATCAATTATTTAATTCCAGTATCACCACTAATTTCTTTATCTTATATTTACCTCAATTTCAAAGTTGTGTTGTTTAATCATGAGTGATTTTAATACTGGTTTCACTAGTTCAGCTTTAGCGATCTGTAGTCTCAATTTTCTTTTGGTTTACTGCTTGTAATAAAAACGTATAAGAGGATCAGTGAGTATATTGTTTTGTTAGGTGACCTGAAGCACAACCAGTGAGAACCTCTGCTGGTACAAACCAGTCTACGAAGAAAACCGATGAGTGCCATGCAAGTTATCCCTTTAATTCCCATATGGAACAGTAACTTGTTAGGGTCTTTGTTGTTGATGTGTGTTTCATCTGCAGCAAAACCTCACTGGATCCAGGCGATAAAAGATATTGAAGTTGCTGTAGAGGACACCTTATACTGGGATTGCAGAGCAAGTGGGAAGCCCAAACCATCGTATAGGTGGCTGAAGAATGGAGACCAACTGTCAATAGAGGTAACATTCTGTTTTGAAAACATGATGCTATGTAAAATCAACAGTACTTCATATAAGTATGAGAATTCGCAAAAGTCCATGTCATTAGTCAAGAGAAATATTTGATACTGGTTTTCATATGTTTGTCAGAAGCATCCAGATGGAAGCTTCAAAAGCTGCAGTACTAGAAACAGAGACAAATTATGTTGTACAAAAATAGCCCAGCTAAAAGCAGATTTAAAAGTGATGATAGAAGCATAGAAATAAGTATGTAAGGAAAGACTGGAGAAGGAAGCTTAATTAAAGTTATACATTAAGAACCATAAATGAGGGATAGAGAACTTAAATTATTTTGTTATACTTGCTATTGGCATTTCGTTAAAGGTAATAAGAAAACATACTCAAACTTCTCAACGAAAAAAGACAAAAATCCTAAAAATTCATAGGGTAACCATTACTTGATGCAATGAATGAAATATAAAGCAAATACCTATGTTACATTGCTGTTTAATACAATTGTTAAAGTAAATGAATGGAAAATAATGCATTTTTTGACAGGAAAAAGAGGTTGTACTTTGAAGGTGAGATACTTGGTCTCCCAGATCAGAAACGCAGAAAAGCATCTGATACCTGTATTGATTTTAAATATCACTGCTTCATTAAGAAAACTGCCCAGTTCAGGTTATCAGGAATATAAACTATGGGCACTAGCCCATCGCAGGAAGGCATTTTGCCCTGGGCCAATGCGTTGTGCTCAACATTGGCACTCAGAGTTGAAGAAGAAAGAGCGGCTGCTGAAGTGAATTCAGTGGATGGCTATGAAAAATGATGTAAGCACTGAAAAACATTTCTTACCATTCGGAGTGTTATAGTTACATGCTCGCTAAAAGGAATGGTAGTGTTTTGTGGACAGGTTAAATGAGGGAGTACAAAATCTCATCTCGGTGATTTAAGAGCATTGTTACCGTATCATACAAAGTCACTGAGGTAATGTACTTTTTTTTACCTCAGTAAGTACAAAAATATCTTCTCTCATTCAGTGTTCCCATGTCTCCACTTTTGAGTATTGGCGTGTCCAGCCTTTTGGCATGGTTTCAGAGCATAAGCATGAGTGACTCTGGAAACGTTCAAGGACTGTAAACTACAGGACTAACTCTTTGAAAGCTGGCGCTGAGGAGGTGTCAGAAGAGAAGTTCTCTGTGTATAGTGATCCGTTGTCTTGAGCTCCTTAACTGCAATAACCCTTCTTCATGCTGGGTCTCCTCCACAAAAATCTGCTGTGGTGGTTCCGCTTAGCTCCCCTTCTCCGTAAACAGATCTCTTGTAGGGAAGAGTAAAGAGCAGCTTGGGATGCTAGAGAGCGGATCAAGACAGGGAGACTCAGGCTTGTTCCTCTGGGATTGTGTTGTCCTTTGTCTAACTGGCTGAGCACCTTGCAGTAAACTGGGAGGGGACCTGTCAAGGAAGGAGCTGAGCTGAGCTGTCCTGGCTGCCCATAGATAGCCGGAGTCACGCTGCAGTGGGGCCAACTGTAAGTGCATGCCCTTAGGAAAAGGCAGAGAGTGAATGCCATTGCATTCGGCCTGGTAAGCCATGTCCAGATCAAAAAAAATCAGAAAAAAAAAAATCAGAAAACATTTTAGAGAAAATAGTTTGGGGTTTTCGTCCGTTGTTGTTTCTCTGTTTTTTCCCGAAGGAGAAGCTCCTTTGGTTTTGTCTTTGTCACTGGTTCCTTTTTCTCACCAGTTCCTGCCACTCCATCTTCTAATTAGTCACTTCTTACCATAATTGATATATATTTCCAAGAATAAGTAAGGTGAGAAGATCCCTGTGCTTCAATAGCTTTGTCGGCTCCAAGGCACTTAAATATGTGTCTTCCGTTTAATGACTGTTGGAATTTTTTCTGCATAGTATTACAGAGAGCTCATTAGCAAATGGCATGTGTGAAATCTCTAAATAGTACAAAATGCCAGTGCCATCTGTATAGTTTGAATACTCTGGGCTGTTGTGAGGAGCCTAGTATGATTTTGTCCATATTTCTGGGGAAATACGAGGGTATTTGAGATTGCAAAGCCTCTGTGAAACTGAGCAAGTTTGAAGAACCAATTTCATACACTGTGTTGGCAAGTCTCTCTAGTTGATCGTTGTCACCATACCATGATGCAGTCATGTCACTTATTTTAGAACTATTCTCATGATTATGCTGTTGCATTTAGCCCGTTTATTGTATTTATGCTGTCCTATTTATATTTCTTACTTATTTTAAATTTTTCACAGGAAATATATCATCAATAAAGATATTTTTCTTAATATTCAGGGAAGGATCCAAATTGAAAATGGTGCACTTACAATATCAAATCTAAATCTGACAGATTCTGGCAGATACCAATGCATAGCTGAAAATAAACATGGTGTCATCTCTTCGAGTGCAGACCTCAAGGTTGTAGGTAAGATTTTTTCCTTTTTCAGGAAAACACAAGCCTCATTCTCCCTCCCCACACCCCCTCCACCTACCCCATATTCCACTTCGTCATGATCTCAGCTTTAACTCCCTCAGATGCTATCACCGAAATAAACATTTTTGTCGACCTAATATCTTTAGCTGCAGTGCCGAGGAGTTGACTCATCTGCTTCCAGAGGATTTACAGTCCAATCATTCATTGCTTTAAAACAGAACACAGCTAAATTATTCATTAGCGGAAGAGCAGAGACGGGGGCTTGGACGCAGGCCCGAAGATTAGAACAGCTCGGGTGGTCTGGAGACAGCACTGGCTCCGCACCCCCGTCAGCTGCCGTCCCCTTCTGTACTGGTTCCAGAGCTCCCAGGGGAGCCGTGCCATTTCAAAGCGATGGGCTGCTCTTGCGCGCAGCCTTTCTCGATGGAGGGGACGAGGGATTGTCATTCGGTCGTTCAGACGGCGTGTGCTGGGGTCTAAAACAGTGAAAACTGTTTGTTTGAGGGAGACGCTGAGCTTGCGACTGCCTTACGCGCTCGAACGCTTGTGCGATTTCCACCTCCGGCGTAGGCCGGTTTCAAAACAGCCTGTAAGAGCAGCGTGTTTTGGGGACGTGAGTTATTTCCTTTGTATCGTTAAGGTTACAGTCGATCAGCAGACTGCCTCGGCCTTGGTCTCCTAAAATGCTGAATTGCCTCTCAAAGTTCAGTGTTAGTATAGGTAGAAGCCATGTGCCTTTTCTTAACTCTTGGCTAATGCAAACTATACCCATTCTGAGCGAGGCGCGCTGTAATTCTGTGTCATCTAACATACCCGATGTGGCGTGCGTTCTCACACAAAACCAGAAGCCAACCAGTTCGTTGAGCTGTAATGAGACTGCCGGTGCTGACTGCCCTCCCTGAACTTGGGCAAGTCACGTACGCTCACATTCCGCGAAGCGCGAAGTTAGGCAGGTCCTTCAAGCTCATTGGGTTCCCTGAGCTTCAGCTCGGATCAAGTCAGTGTGATCTTCTGTGCACCCTTCCTTAGGTGACGTACTCTGCACAGCTGAGACCTTTACTTCTGTACCGGTACAAGGAGGAGAAATGCTTGACTGTCCAATAGAAGGATCTAGTTGAGTTAACTAATTAATGTTTTTAATTATGTATGGAAGCTGAGAAGTGTCACGTAAGTGCTAAATAGCAGTATCATTAATATGATTAAAGGTGCTTTACTTCACTCTTATTATCCCTTCTATTTTAGCTTCTGCTCCAGATTTTTCTAAGAATCCAATGAAGAAACTGATCCAGGTTCAAATAGGCAGCACAGTTACTTTTGAATGCAAGCCCAAAGCTTCCCCTAAGGCCAAATGCTCCTGGAAGAAGGGAGGTGAGCAGCTACAGGAAAATGAAAGGTATCAAGTTACATTGGTTTATTTGTTTTACTCTTACAAAAAGCTTGTTTATGTCTTTTTATGCAGTAGTGTCATCTGTAGATTGAAATAGTCATGAAATATTTCTGAAGCCTGTCTAGCTGGGGCGTTGTTTGGTTGTTTTTTAGTTGTTATTGTATCTAAGCACTGAGAGTACATGCATATTGCTTTCTTTAAGGTCAAGGGCCAGATTTTATATTCAGTTTAATGTAGAGTTTGGCCTGATTTAGAACCAGGTACTGATAGAAAACTGGAAATATAAAGCTTATAAAACAGTCCTTAAAGTCTTTAGCAAAATACTCTGAATATATTGGCAGGGAGGCAGATGAAGCATATTAGAGCCATAATGATGGTATGGCTGAGGGGAAAAAAAAAAAAAGGAGATTTAAAAAAAAAAATAAAATTTCCAGTTGGCAAAAGTTAATAATTGGTAGGTCCAGAATAGCACTCTTACCATTCTAGTATTCTGGGGTTTTTTACCATTCTAGTACTGTGTTTGTTTATATGGGAAAAGTTATTGCAAAGATGACTCAAAATTGTAGGTCACACACACAGACACATACAGAAAAAAGAAATATGCAAGGTTTTCCAGGTTATTGGAAGACGGACCTCATAAACCCAAACACTTGAGCTGAATGGTGATGTATGAAAATCAATATTGGCAAATGTGTGGTACACTTCGGAAACAAGAAGTAAAACACTAAAACCACTTGTATCCAAGTGTTGTAAATTAACTGGGAACACTTAGGAAAGTGATGCAAACATCACTGTGCATGGGTGGATGTAAACGTGCTCGGTGTGCATTATCAGATAAATAATAGAGCTGTGATATGTGTGGGACAGAACAGAAAAGAACTTTTAAAATTTTGTTAATGCCATTATAAAAATTCATTCCCTTGGACACTGTGTTGTGCTGGTCATACCTCAGTAGCAGGGGTAGATGACAGATGGGTGATGAATATACTTACAAGTGTGACTAATGGGTCTCTAGTCAGTTCAGCCATTGAAAAGATTAAGATTGTGTGACTTCGGGAAGAACTAAGAGGTTTGTGAAAGAAAATGAGATGTGTACTCATTGTGAACGTACTTGTTCATACATATTCTTAATTTCATGAGCATGTTGTTCAGCTGAAAACAGGAAAAGAAAATGAAAATAGACTTTCAGGTTGTTTTCAAGCAACTATGAACTTTTATGTACCAGTAATAACGTGTTGCCATTTCTTTAGTGTTTACATGATAGTGAATGTGTTTTGGTGTTAGTAATTCTCCATGGAGAGTTTGTGATTCACCTATATCCTCAGCTATTGACTTCCAACAACATGTAAACCTTTTTTCCAGCAATGACCATTAAAGCATTATAGAATTAGTCATCAACTAAAATTGCCCAAGTCTACTGATTAAACTGTATAATCAAACTATACAGAAGCGTACGTCTCTGCACTCTGGAGCAGCTGGTTGCTTTACATCTCTCCAACGCTAGGGATTACTGCCTTTTCAAGCTTTCAGTTTTACATTTCTATATTTGCATAGACTGAGAATTTCAGGTAGTGAACTGGGACAGGTAAAAAAACCCTTGGATGAGAGGTGTAGTTAAGATAGTTGCAGATGTGATTTAACATGAAACTAGGCAGTTTGATACTTAGGACATTCCAGCAGCAGCACTTGAGCACTCCGTACAGGCTGTAAAAACTCTTAGGAGCAGAATAACTGTTTGGGAGTTCAGTGTGCCCTGAGGTCAGCCCTTCTGCAGCTAGTTAATTGCTGGACTGAGTTAGATACAGAGTGTATTCACAGCAACAGCCACAGAAGGTCGTCGGGTTTGCCTGGGAGCAGCGAGGACCGGATGATTACGAGTGTTCCTCCTGCAACGCTCTGGCATCACCCTGTACTTAGCAGGGTAATTCGGGGACAGCGGAATCACTGGAGTGGCCAAAAGTCCAGACATGAGACTGAGGAAACTGAACGTTTTGTTTTTGAAGGATTGCCACGGCAGCGTGTTGTGTTTTTATGAATGTATCCCTCCTTCTCTAGGACTTTGTGTTAGGTTGTACAAAGCTTAGCCTGTCATTGGGAAGCTATTTCTGAGCCAGGTGAAATTCTTGTAGTCCTGTTTCTGTAATACACAATGTTGTGGTTTTGTTTTGAAATTTCTAAATGCAGAAGATGCTACCAGATAGATCAAAACTTTGAGAGGCTGCCATTGAGACCTTTATTGCTCCATCATAAGGTTAGAGCTCTCTCCTTTTACCCAAAAGGTTTGGACACTTGCTGTCATCTTGATCTGTGCAGCTCTGGCTCTTTCTTCACAGGGACCACGATGGTTTTCATGTGTACTAGTGTTAAGTGTTGTCAAATGTGGCAATCTGGCAGAAGATTAGGCATCTGTCGTTATAGAGCTTGACACGGTACCACAGACTCACTAGCTGGCTGCATGCCTGCAAGCAAGCAAGCAAAATCTCATTTGGAATAACACTAGTTGGTTTTTCTTTCTGTGTGAAACCTCTCATCGTCTTGTAATGACATAGTATCACATTGATAAGTCAGTCTGTAACACAGGGCCACAATGATCTCTAAAACTTGAGCAAAACCTGTTTCTTTTTGGTGTTACTCATTTGTTCTTATTTTTGCGGTCACTTTTGTAAAGCATGTACGTAAATGCATAGCACTTGATATTCTCCATTTAGGAAAATTCCTAGTTTCTGTCCCTGTACCATTTCCATAAAAAGGCAGGCAGGAAGAATGCTATCCTTCCTGTTCCTGCTTGTCTCTTGTTGGAGCTGCCCGTCATCAGCCTTCAGATAACCTGTGTAGGTTTGATTCATGATATTGAAATCTGCCAGGCATGCCTGGACCTGGCAGGGCTCCACCCAAGTCCAGCCACCACCTCTGCATTGCTTTGTGAGCTCTCTGGATGGACATCAGATCTAGTCTTAATGGTTGCTCTGGATTGCCCTTCAAAAGCGGTACCCACCAGTTTCGTTTGTGGTTATGGTACCAGACTAAAGAAAATAATGTTCAGTTTCTGAAAATCTATTGATCATGTGTGATGCTGCCTGCTTAGATTTATGAACATAAATTATGGCTGTCAGTTCTGCAAAGTGCAGGTATTTCCAAAATACGGCCCAGAGTTTCTCCTACTATATTTTTGACCACATACTGCAAATGGCTTACAGTAGAAACATAACAACAAGCCAGTAATCATGAATTAATCTAAATGACGTACACTTGCCTTCAGAGAAAAGCAGAAACGCGATTCTTTGCAGAAAGCACTGGAGTTCATTACTGTCTGCTATGAATAATTGCAATTCATTAATTTCTTGCAGTTCTACAATTCTTGCAATTCAGGAAAGTGTTTCCAATTAGCAGTACATTTTTCAACTGTTAACTACATTTCTAATGGAGAAGTCTGTTTGGGGGGGATGGGGGGTGTGGTGCTGGTGTCTTTTTTTTTAATTGCAGGAAAAGGGAGGAATGAGTTCCCAAAAGGGGTAATGCTGGCCACAGAGGTCCAGCATGCACTTTACCTGGGAGAGGTAGGGGAGGCATAATGAGCTTAATTACATTTGGAGCTCAGACCTGTGGTAGGGTTCAGGCTCACAGAGCACTTCTTAGGAGAGACACAGAGACTGAGTGTGAGATGGAGACTGACATTCCCCTCACAGTTGCCATTTGCTTGTAAAGAGCAAGAGGGAAATCACAGTCTTTAAAGGGTGCAGCAAGTTATTTTGTCTCTAAGTCAGTTCCTGCAAGGGAACAGCTCTTGCACTATGTCCCACGTGGATAAATACATGTATAGTGTCCCAAATCTATTTACCCTTGAGTAGTTAAAACCATATTCTTGTTGATTTTGGTAGGTCTGCTTGTGGTATATCGGAGTTACTCTGTGTTGGTAGAGAACAGGGACAGTGTAATGTTTTGTTTTTCATGGAAACATACACAAATGTTGGATTGTGTCCTCCTCTGAGGACGTGCCAGCACACTCCACCAGCGCTCTGGTATAGATACCGTGGTTAGACCATGCTAGTTTGGAGGGTACCTAAACTGGGAAGGCTTTCTGGAAGGCCTAGAGGGCAAACATGGCTTAGCGTGATGGTGGAACTAGTCCTTAATGGCAGCTGTAAAAGTGAAAATGTCACGTAAGATGTAGCAACATGGATCGAATCAGTATGTTTTAAGAAAATTCCCATTTGAATAATAAAAACAAAGCACAAATATTCCATTACTTCAATGTATTCATAGTATTTTGTTGTGAAAGAACTTACATTTTGCTGGAGGTACTGACCACATTACTTCAGTAAAGCCTGAAGGATTTTCATTTTGATGGCACTGTTGCTTGTATTCTTAATTTATTTTTAAATGGTGCTGCATTTTCAGTGTGTAGAAGATTTGGATAATGACTCAGTAAATTTTAATTAAATGAGCTGAAAGTGATATGTCTTGTGGAGGGAAGACAATATAATTCAAAATGGATTCACAAGCTCTGGACTGGGAAATCGCTCAACGTTGAAGAATACAATCTTGCTTCTTGTTAGTTTTGCAACATATGTGGTTTGGGTTTTTTGGGGTTTTTTTGTTTGGTTGGTTTTTTTAGAGTATCTTGAATAAAGAGAGGTAGACAGTAAAGAGCTGTGGAATACCGAGAGAAGTGAAAGCATAGAGGTCACTGTAGAACATGCAGAAGGAAATGCAGAAAATGGGAATTAAATTAATTGGGTATTGGAGGAGGATAACGCTTCCCACCAGAATGCAGTTTTGGACCTTTGAAATAAATAATTTTGGGTGATGTAATGAGCATAATAATCAAGAATTAGCAAGAATTTGCTTGGTTTTAATGACTGCCAGATCAGGTACTGAGGGTACCTGATTACCTGGCACAGGTAATTTTTCACCCCATATTATGGTTATAGTGTGTACCACCACTCTGGGAGCAGCTTGTACTTACTCAGGCTCCCATTATAAGGCCTTTAAAAATTTTCTCTAAAGTGTATTTTATCTGCAGTCATGAAGCCACAGCTAGGTTTTGTTTATTCCAAATTAATCTGGACTGGCTTCTACTGGTAGCAGGCCATAGCGCCCAGTGTCTCCAGGTAGAGAGAGCAGAGGATGGAAACTGTAGTTGCCTTCATGTACCACCTTCTGCGTTGAAAAGCTGGCCTGAGACACCTCCATCTCCAGGTGAATGGGCTTTTATTTTTCCTTTATCTTCCAAAAAAGGAGGATTAGATGTTTAACCAAGATTAAATTCACTCGATACTAGTTTAACTCATCAAAACCAGAAGACATACCAAAATATGCTGCATCCTAGATAACCTCTTTAAAGATGTCTTTATATGTTTTATGCATGTATACGATTTGTAATTGATACATAGTACTAGACAGCTGCTGCATGTTGTCTGTAGTGGGTCCTGTGCTCCTGGCTCAAATACATGACTGGAAACAGATCAATACAAAGGATTTTGAGATTGAATGGAGCAGCATTTCACTCATAAACAAATCCTTCTATATTCCTAGATGTTTCTAGATTTACCAAGACTAGAAAAAGATGAAAAGGTGCTGCAAACTTCAGCTGCACTAGAAGACATTCCAGTGCAGTTGTCTTAAAAATCTCCAGTTTCAGTATCTTTAACTGTGTTGAAGTGATGTCAAACTAAGGGGGGAAGAAAAGAGGAGAAATAATTCCAGATAAAATGTTGCGTGATTCTTAGAAGTATCAGTTACTCATTTTATCTTCTCTATGGTTTGAATAAAGTATTTTTATTTCATTTTGCATTACAGTTTGAAATGCTGTGATGTGGAAAGTAATGCATTTACTTACCAGTGCTTCAATAGGAGCTTTTTTTTTTTTTTTTTGCTGCCTTCCTTGTTAATTAATCTGGTTTAGTTTAGTTGGAATTTGATTGATATATAAAAAGGCAGGTTTGACCCACTTTTCCACTGTTCCTTTGTAAAGAAGTGTTATGAACTGGAAAGCAATATGTTTATGTTTATTATCATATCAATAAGGATCTAAAATAGTTGACTTTTCTGCTGAATAATCTGACAAAAAAGGCAGTGATTACTTAGTTTATATCTGTTATTTTAGTGATAAAGTACTGTCACACGAAGATGAGCAAATCTGCATTCATTAACGGTTTCATCAATGACACTAAATTTCAGGTCTTGAATCTTAGATTTGTGGTCTTGGATCCTGAGGCATATTCTGGCCCTTAGTCATGTGTATATGGTTGTACTGCACCAACACTGCCCTTGAACAGGATTTTGGTCGGTAAGGTAAAACTGTGCAAACCTCCAGATGATGCCGTCCCAGTTCTCTGAGCAAGTAGGTGTGGAGACAGAATAGCTTGGTTATTCTTACACCACAGTTACTGAAGTTGACAAATCTCAGGTTGGCATCCTGGAGCACCTCTTGCCCTCCAGTCCCAGATGTTTCAGTATCTGAAACATGAAAATTTGGTGCAGTCTGTAACAATACTAAAATAATTTATGGGTATGAGAAGTGCATGCGCTTATTTCACAGTCGGATTTCTCTATGGTTGGTTATGACTAAGATAACTAATAACAAATTATAATGTCATGGTATAAAACCTGACAGATGGGGCAGAATTGATGGAGACTTTAACCCCACTGAAGGCCCTCAGCTGTCTGGAAGATCTGTAATGCCAAATACATGCTCCTAGTTTGGGTGGGACAGGAGGACTCATAGTTTTACCAACATGGGCCTCTCGAGTCAAGAACCCTGAAGTTGGTTAATCCCTCTCCCCGTTGTGTTGACCTCAAATTGCTAGGGCATGAGTTAAGACATTTGGCTGTTGTAGGTTTGTTTAGTTGGGTTGTTTCGGGGGTTTTTATGCCATCCCTTTGACTATTGGAAAAAAAAAGAATCTTCTCAGACTAATTTCCCACAATTTTGCTGAAGACTTAGAGATGATGGTTTTGTCAATGATATTTTGATCTGAGAACCAAACAGGTCCTAAATCAGTCTCCTGTTGTGCAAATGGATATGTGCCAAAGCATTATTCTGTCCATCATGTCTCTTTTACAGGGCTTAAAGTTTCTGCCATTTGCCAGTGCATCAAAAGTGTGCAGCTTGTGGAAAATGGAATTCACTTTGAAAATTGCTGGCCTTCAACAAAATGTATTGGAAAAACTCTTGTAGATACAGGGAATGCCAAAGGATGTGTTATTTTTCTGTATTTAGAGATCCAGATCACTTCCTGGCAGTGGGCCAGCCACAGCACACTTGTTTTATAACAGTATGTGAATATCTAATAATTTTAAGTATACTAAAAGCTTCAGTTTGTATAACTGAAGGCGGGGGGGCAGTGAATGCTTCAACAGGAAGGGGTAGAGCTATTTCTGGGTTTAGTGTTTTCATAGGCTGTGCTGCATTTACTGTTTTGTAATAGAAAAAGTAAAGCGTTTGTCTTTTTAATTTACCAGTAAAGATTTTATTTTGACAATATTTTTTTTCTGGAATTGATTTGTTGTTTGGGTTGGGTTTTTTTTTAATAATTATATCTTGGTTTTAATAAGCCTATTGCTTAATTATTTTAGGCAAGCTAGACTTGCAGATAGCTCAGAGCACTCTGTGATTTGTTTTAATTAAACAATAGACATTTTCTGGTTTATACCTCGATCCTATTTTTTCCTTTATTTGATCTCAGGCTTTGTCAACAGTGTTGGGTTTTCATTTGGTTTTGCATTTTTTCTACTGGAAACTGCTTCAAAGGAGATGATGCAATAGAAGCCTTTGCAAAATATACAGGTAGCTAGAAAGTCCAACATCTCAATAGCTTGCTTTCAACCATAATTGATACATTTTAACACCTTTTATTGATGTCATTATAATTCCCTATAAAATATATTAACCACTTCTTTAACACATTTAAAATACCTATAAACCATATTGCAAGATTTAGTTAGTTACAAATGTTCCATCTAAGATAAAGTGCAGCCAAATATTACTTGGGAATTTTCAAAAAACCCCAAGTTAATAAGCCTCAGGGAGGTCAGCTGCGCTGACACGGATGAAGGACACCCTCCTCACAAATATGCCTCAAACACTGCCCCATCGGCTTAGGTACCTCAGTACCCTTTGGAAGACTGAAAGATGGTTACCTCCAGATGTAAACTGATTAAACTTTTTATCTATTTCTAACTCTCTTCTCCCCCATTTAAGATGCTTTTTCTGTCATTCTAACAAAGCGACTTGTTACCACTTAAAATTTGCATCTGTTATGTCATTATCGTATCACCTTTGCCCAAAGGAAATGTATTTCAGCTGCAGTGATGAGTGTTGCAACACATTTTATAAGAAAATATAAAATGCAATTGAGAATAATTAAGAAAAACAATTAAAAGTGGTGCTTATTTCTAGAGCATGTTTCATTGTAGAGCTGTGTAACAGCAGTGCAGCTGTGGAAGGAATCCAGACTCCTGCTTTCAGACATTTAACGTGCACTCTCCCTGTGGCCTTGAGGGTTAGGTGAATTTGGTATTAAGGGAAAGGAGCAGCATAACTACAGAGCCGTGACAGACTCCCAGTGGCATGGTCTGCGGTTAGTGGACATAGTTCTGGAGCATCAGAGAAGTTAAGGGTGAAGGTAAAGGTCACCGAACCCATCAAACTCCAGTTGCATTCTGCTGCCCTTATTTACCAACTTAATTATTCTCTGAAATAATGGATTCAGATGCATTGCGGGGGGGGGGGGGAGGCAAAAAAATACCAACCAAATATATCATAACACTGTATTATTTATAATACAAATCAATATAAATAATTAATGACAGTGCAGCTTACTGAAGCATATACCTTTTATGGGCCAACTTTTATTTCGGCGGCGCAATTAAATCTAAGGTGGTGCATTCACCAGGTGTGTCTTAGCCGTGCCTGCCTTCAGTTCTGAAAGTCTTTACAGACTTGCCCTGCAGCTGGAGCAGCGGTTTCAAGCTTCCATTATCGTTCACAAGCCACCATGGCACATGGGGGGTTTCACATGGCGGATTTTACATGCCAGAAAAGCAAGGAACCTGGTTTTTCAAGTGAGCATCCTGCTTATCCCATGCGTGGGACAAGTTTCGAGAAGAAAGGCAGTGATCCCAGTTCCCACCTAACAGCAGACTTCCCCATCTACTTTTTGTAATATGTATTTAACTTTAGAGAACTAAATCTGAGTTGGGACAAATGAAGTTCCCTTAATACTAATTCGCCTCAAGTGTGTTAAAAAGAGTAGCAGGGGTATGTATTTAATGCATTTTTTTACTGAATAGAGCAGTAGGTTAATAAATGAAGTACATAAAACTGAGAAGGCAAAATCCTCGTGACTCCTCTGAGAAAGGGAAGATAGCAATGTTAAGTTTCATGACATTTGCTGCCTTCTCAGCTGATACTTACTCTGACAACTGTGTAAGACGTCAACTAATGTGGTTAGAGGTTCCCCGTGGAGTGTTAACGTTGTTTACTGTTCTTTTGATTCTGTGTAGCTAGACGTGGCTGTTTGGGGCATTTCCAAAATACCTTCTAGCTAAAGGTGCTTAGGGAGCCGACAAAATAACCTTGCTGTGATTCATTTGGTGCCTTCGAAATGGATTGATGGGATCTGAGAGAAGCTCTGAAGCTCTTTTGACTTAGGCATATTGGGACGACGTCTACTTTTTTGTTAATTATTCTGGACGTTTTTACATACAGTTAGTTATACAGCTGCTCCAGGTTATCTTAGGGAAGACTTGGTAGCAGGCCCTGCATCTAACGATATGACGGATGGGAGGACTAGAAATAGGGGAAGAGGGAGTCCAGTTAGCCTTACCTTTACCCCCCTCCAGGGCTCTTGTCTAGGATGTCACCTCTGCTGGGATGCTGGTGCTCTTCTGTCTGTAGCAGTACCGTGGGTCTTTTGTCCCCAGCTTTTACACGCATCTTTCTGGTTTGTTCCATGCTATCTGTCCATTAGGCATGGCTCTCACCGGTGGAGTTTGTGTGGGGTGGAGGGAATTTTCTTTCCTTCAAGTCCTTTCGCAAAGCATTCCTCTCCTACATCTGCAGGTCCCTCCTGCTCAGCGTAGGACGTGAGCCGAGACAGAAGGCTGCAGCAGCGCCACGTCTCGGTTTGCTTTCGATGCAGGTGCTGAGCTGCTACTTGGGCGGGCTGAATCCTCCTCTGGAGAGTCAGTTGTGCAAATGAGCTGTGGACTTCAGCGCAGTCGGCGTTAGGCTTGTATCCATGAATCCCGAAAAGTGCAAAATGTGGATTGCTTATGAAAAATCCTGTTGCATCATCGTAATAATGACACACGGTTATTTTAAAGTTTCCATGCAAGACTGCATGAGGCAAACAATGTAATAGGGTTGAAAATTATTCTAGTTTCAATTGGTGCATCTGACAAAGATGGGGTTAATGTGGGATTTCTCTCTCTCACACACACACACACGTACATATGCACACATACGTGTCTTAAATGTTGGTTCTACTGGTGTATAAAATGGTGAATAATACACGGATGGATTCACATTTGTTGTGTATTGTCAGTGTATGGCCACAAAATTTTAAAATTTCAAGTTGATAATTGATGCGGTTTGATATATCTAAGGGTAACAGTATGAGTATTAAAGCATTTTGTCTACAAACCAGTGCTGCAACTTTTAAAATCTCGTCATAATTTTTTAGAATCATGTTATTAAAGGATGGAGAACTAAGAATAGCCAATGTGACCAAAGTCGATGCTGGAAGCTACACGTGCCTGGCAACAAACCAGTTTGGAACAGCCAGTGGCTCAACAAACTTAATAGTTACAGGTAGGTGAGCTGGAATGGGGTCATCTGTCAGGTGGTGTAAATTGAATTGCAAACCCTGCAATGGAAGCCTGCAACAATGTGGAGTCCGAGTGGTATGAAATGTGGTAGCAAGTAGAGAGTGTGAGAAGTTATATATTTAACAAAATACAAAGATAAAAGATCTGTAACAAATATCCTTTTATTAGTTGACAGGAAAGAGACTGAGGGATTTTCTGTCTTTGACAAAGATATTTCTCAGATGTGAGGAAGTTCTGAACACTTTCCTCCCTTCTCACTTATCTAAATACTAACTAATGCAATTCTGCTTTTAAGTTTGGGGGTTTTTTTTAACTTGTTGAGAAAAAAACTCATGGCAATCAAAATAAATATTTGAAGTAATTTTATATTGCAGTCCAAAATCTGTTTAGCCCTAAGGAACTATATGCTTGTTTGCTTATGGAAAAAGATGTGGTAGAAACTACAGCTGCAGGAGCGTTCAGGGACTCCAAGGGCAGTAAAATATAAAGTTTTACAAAAATGAATTATATATATAATTGTTGTTAAAAGCGTTCTTGCTCCTTCCTCTAAGTCATCCATTACTAGCTGCTTTCTAAGATACTGGATTAAAAGGACCAGTAGTCTGTGGAGCTTATCTGAAGAATGTCTTTTCTCATGATGTTCTTTTTTAAAGATTGGAATATCCAAAAGATTTTCCAAACTCAGAATTATCTAATACCCTACTGCATTACATATCCTATATATCTCATAGATCCAAACAGAATTATTTTGTTCAGTGAATTAACAGCTTCATATTTTCTGTCTGTGCTCCTAAATGATTCATGTCCCTGTATATACAATAATAGAATTATATACAAAGGATTTCTAGAATTAAATTTTATTTCCACAGTATTTACAGTACTTGAATTTTTCTCCATTAATGTTATTCTGGAACAACAAGCAGCTGTTCTTAATGACACTATTTATGTTCTATATGATATATGGACATAAATATCCAATGCATTCTACCCTATGTGGATTTCCTCTAGTTTCCTGATTTTATTAGCTCCTTCTCTCACTCCCACCTCTTAATCTTCCCAGTGGCTGCCACTACAGCTTCCTGCTCCGAAACATGAGTGTTATTGCTGAGAACCACACGTGCTTTTGAATGGTAATTTCATTGCTGTGGGTTGCAGTGCATTTAGCTCTGTAAAGTATATTGGCCTGTACACAGCAGGTGAAAATTTACCTTTTCAGTGTCGAGTAGCTCCCACTGGTAAATGTGCAAGGGCACAATGCTCCAACAAGAGGGGCCGGGCAGCAGCGTTTATAGTCCAGCTGTATAATTTGAAGTGACTGTCATTAATCATATTTGAAGAACGTGGTAGAATATTAGTAGCAAGCAAAGCTCAGCAACACAGGAATCCAATAACTGATACTTTGCTCTCAACAGAGCCAACAAGGATTACTTTGGCACCCTCCAACATGGATGTCACTGTCGGAGAAAGCGTCATCTTGCCTTGCCAGGTTCAGCATGATCCTATACTGGACATCAGCTTCACCTGGTATTTTAATGGAACGCTCACCGATTTCAAGAAAGACGCTTCTCATTTTGAGAAGGTTGGAGGGGTAAGTTGCAAACACCTTCTCTTCATTTGCCTTATAGATGTATGCTGCACAGACAGGCTTACTTTTTTCTTTTTTCAACATGGTAAAAATAGGATGCTGCTTCTCTTTTGGGCCTGTAGGACTTTCTTCTACGTTGGAGGGAAATTATTCATTGAGCTAGCTTGCTGCCTATTGCTTGCCCGTTGTTCAGACGCCTTGTATTTTAGACCTGAACTATTGGAAGTTTGTACCTCTGTTTCCACATCTGTTTCCACATCTGTCCCCACATGATTTTCCCCAAGATCACGTGAAACTCAGCAACGGCAGATTAAGGAACTTGACGCAGACTTTGTGGACTTCAGCCTAAAGCTGAACAAAAACATCCCATCTTTCCTTATGTTTCCTGCACTTACGTCCCCAGCATATCCCTCAACGTTCTGCCTGAGCATCTCCTCATGAAATAGTTCCTATGCAAGATGCAGAGATGCTGCTGGGGTGGGCATGATGACATTAATGGTTTTTAGAATTTAGCCTTCTAATCAAAACATGAAAAGTAAACCATTATGACAGATGACAGATGTATCAAGAGAATTAAATCGATTACAGCAAAAGGGTCTTATTACAGTGCAAGCCATGGCCAAGTGATAAGAAAACAAGCAGCTGAGCATCGGCATGAAACTGGCCATTATAAGCCTTCATAAAGTTTCCTTTCACATACTCTTGCCAGATATCTTGCCCTAGAGGAATAGCTGAGGGTTAGACACTGCTGCCTGTGAAACTGTGAAATTTCAGCACCTAACTTTTTTTTCTTTTTGCCTGTAAAACCTCGAAAGATTTAGCATTTAATCAGTAAGCACCAAACACACAGATTGTTCTGCAGTTTGCAATTGATTAAATATAAGTGCATGTGGAGATGATGAGATTTCCTTGTAGGAGCCATGAGATATTCATATATCATGTACATTTTCCCAGAAATGTTTTGAGAATTACGAACTGACCATCTGTCATGCTGTAATGGGAATGCTCCGTTTCATAGCCCGTTACCTTCCAGTACTGCTACATGGACTTTATTTATTTAGTAATATTTCCCCCCAGCTGTACTCTGGTTGTATATACAAACAGTAATATTAGAAAGGAAAGGTTGAAAACCTGAATCTGACAGTTTTACTGGCTCAATTAAGGCTTCATAAGCTGATTGGAAAATGCAGTGTTTTTTGTCACTAAAAATTTCAGCTTTTTCCTAAAACAAACACAGGCATAATTCCAAATCAAAGCCTTGTTTAGGTGGTGTTTTCTTTTTTTCTCAGAGGAAAAAAGCATCAAAAAAGAACTTTTTCACAAAAAGTCCTCAGTCAGTGCTGAAGAAAAACCCAGGGGGAGTATTGGCTAACGCAGAACTCTGAATCTAGAACAGTTTACTTGGAAATTTTTCATGAGACAGAATCAGGGGGGGTTTATGGAATATAGACATTCAGGGTTGTTTGTGGTTTTTTTAAACCTCTTATTTGTGTAAAGAGGGATTGAAGTTCTTTGGTAGAAGACTTCATAGGTTACCAAGAGATCCACGAAAATATTTTATGGGCTTTGTATCGCATTAAGGTCAGTGGAATAATGTCATCTGGAGTTATATGCAGGTCATGGTAAGTAAATACGCATAAATATGTTCTAAGCCTTCCAATGGTTGCAGTGTGTATTTGTTAAATGAAAATATCTGTGCAAAAATAACTTCAGCTTGCTTGGCGGTAAACATGGCAAAAGGAAAATAATTTTTTGATGGATAGATTTCTATGTAATGATGTCTTGGAAGTCCCTGTCACACATGCCTGAGGTCTCTGACATGTAGTAGTGGGAATGTTATGGGACCACCACCTGGTCTTCCAGATGGTTAGAAAAATATAAGATGTAGTAACACTGTCTTACTGCTCGCTCGCTCTTTTTTTTTGTTGTTGTTAGATGATTTATAAAAAGAGTATGGCAAACCAAGCAGATTCCGAAATTTGGAACAGATTGACTCTAAACTGTTTCGGGTATCACCTGCATATAGAGCCCAGCAATGGCTGAGATTGTGATGCAGTCAGGAGAAGCAAAAGCAATTTCAGCAGCGGTTCATATTGCCCGGACTACTCTTTATTTGTATTCTGGGTAGCATGGAGAAAGGAGGGTGATCTTACTGTCACCTGGACTTGTCCACGCTGACAAAGATTTAATCTGGCTAGGCAGGAATGTGGATACTGCTGATGGGCTGCAGAGCCATGGGAGGTGAGGGTGCCTTCTGCGTTGTCGCTTTTTGCTGCTGCAGGTTTCTGTGTTCTCCCCAGTACTTTGGGATTCTTCCCCAAAATAATTTAAATGTAGGGTTAATATTTTGGTGGGATTTATTTCAAGTAAAATTATTCTATTTGACAGTCCCTTTTGTCGAGATGTTTTAAATTTAGTTTGCTAAAATAAGTTCACGTAGAACATGATTTGCTTGTGAATATGCATTGCTGCTGTTGGTCATTCCCTGAATATCCACTTCCAATCTAGTAGATGGATTTTAGACTGCCTTCAACTCAACTTCTAATGTATTGTAGGCAGTCGGCGCTGAATTGTCCTGCAAATGCTTATATCTGTGCTTTTGTAGAAGACCAGGCGTTGTGTTTACACACACATGGAAGGGAATCGGGCAGAATTGTTTTCAGCTTTTGTAAAATAAAAAAGTGAGATATCATAATGCTGAAATAATGGGTGTGAATGTGAAACAAAGAAAAATTGTTGGAAAGGTGGTTCATTTTTTTCCTAAGACTAAACTAAACTGCAGAATCGTGTCTTCTCCTTTCTCCCAAACTACTGTGTGCCCAAGAATCAGTCATGTGGCCAGAGTAGCTGAAAATATCCACAAGATAGGGTTCTGTCCTCAAATGAAACACTGCTTCTCCAGAAAATTTAAAAAGAAAAAAAAAGTAGTTTTCAAAACTGAAATCTGCCTGAGAGATTTTTCACCTGGAAAATATTATGTGAACTGGGTTAAAGCAGTAATTCAGCTGACACAAAGAGGAGATTTTTTTGAAGTGACACTGGCTACCAAAGGTTTACTATCCAACTCTCTCTGTGATGCAGAAAACAAATAGTATACAAGGAGCCCTAACGTGAGATGAATTCACAGCTGATTAATCAAGTTTTATGTATGTTTCCCTTGATTCAGGAGATCAACCATATGCTTTGACATGAGAGACACCAATGGGAAAAAAATTACCAAAGATTAAATATTCAATGAAGAACAAAGAATAGAACTTAGACTTGTAAAATGGGGAATTCAGCTCGAAATGCACAACCTTTAAATGAAAGTGTGCTTACAATAACCTGTAGAACGGACCAAATTCAGCTTTGTCCTTCACACATTTGAACTCCTTAGAAAGCTGTGATAACTAGACTTATAAATTCTGTCTAGAAATCAGTTTGGTTAACGGCCATAGAAACCATGTTTTTTCTTCCTTAGGTCTTTGAGACAAATGGTTGGTCATAGGGCACTGACTTTCTTCAGTTCCTAATAGCAGTCAGGAGGTGTGTTCCCAGTACGACCTAACCATGTTGTAGCTTATTTCTCTTGTAAAAGAGGGACACTACCTCCTGTTTATTAGGAAAATGCTTACAGATAATTGCCATGGAGCAGCTGATGGGTAATAACTTGCTATCCTGCAGGCTGTCTGCCAGTGCAATTTTTGAGCAGCTTTACCCTCTACGTTTTTGGTTGATTTCTTTTCCATTTACAAATACAATCTTAATATTAAATTACAATGTAGTACATTTACGTTAATAATAACTTTGTATTTCAACAGAGTGCATCAGGAGATTTAATGATTAGAAACATACAGCTGAAACATAGTGGAAAATACGTTTGTATGGTGAAGACAGAAGTGGATAGCGTAGCATCTGCAGCAGACCTTATCGTACGAGGTAAATTCCAGCTTCAGTTAACCATGAATCATATTTTCTAACTTTTTTATATTGTAGGTTACAGAAACAACTGATGTTGTAGATTATAAAACCAATTCATGACTTGAATTATGTGATGAATGACTGTGACTTGAATTATGTCATTCTGCTTTGCAGTTAGGGAGAATTTTAGCTCAATTTTTGGACGAAGCCTAATTTTTCCCAGAGAATTAAGAGCTGGAGGGTATAATATTGACTTCACATCTTTTCTCACTGACAGTCCTTCCAGTCACTGACGAGAGGGAACTCGGTACTGGCAGCTGTGAGCGAGTCGTGAGTTGCTGCCTCTGCAAACTGAACAGTTGGGGTTGGTGATGCCAGAATCCTTCCTGTGAAATGGGCTACTGCTGCCAGAGCATAGGATAGGCTTTGTCCAAGGGACACACTGGTGTTTAAAGCATTTAATGCAGGCTTATGCCTTTTCCTTCAGAGCTGGA
Source organism: Aviceda cuculoides (assembly GCA_035590195.1). NCBI lineage: Eukaryota > Metazoa > Chordata > Aves > Accipitriformes > Accipitridae > Aviceda > Aviceda cuculoides. The sequence goes on along the minus strand of JAVJGG010000037.1, from coordinate 20,538,801 downwards.
ATGCTCACAGTCAAGCCAGAACTGTAGCTTGCTTTGCTGATGATACAGCTACATTTATTGCAAGAGAAAAAGCTTTGATCTATGAAAGTGTATTATGTGATCAACACTTACTCAATATATTTTAAAATATGCCAGATATTTTCTAATTGTCCATGTACTGTTAGTTATTTCAACCCCCTTTGCTGGTGCAGATGAGACAAAACCCAGCATTTTTGCCAGGATGCCCAGAGTCAGGATTTTCCAGAAGGCAGCAGAAAGCTTGCCTGACTGAATTGCTGCTCAGGGTGCTGATCAGATGTTGTGCTGAAAAATTGCTACAGTGCATTGTACAATAAAACAGCTGTAGATAACAAATTGGCAGACTACAGAGATGTATTAGAAGATTAAAAGAGGACATTGAGGACTAAAGTAAAAGACATTGGAAAGATAGAGGGATCATGCTGAACAAAGATTCTTGAAAAAAAACAAAACCCTGTCATCTGTGCTGCAGTTCAGAGTATTTCACAATTAGATTATCAGAGTTAAGTTTAGTGAATGTAAAACAATAATTACAAGTGTTCTTATTCCAAGCTGAATTGTTTTCTTCCTCCCACAGCGCTGATAAAATGGGAATCCATACTGCTGTGTTAGTGATTTCCAGGGTACTGGCTTTACAAAACACCAGGTAATTTTCAATCTGATTCTAGGCTCACCTGGGCCCCCTGAACATGTGAAAGTGGATGAAATAACTGATACCACAGCTCAGATCTCCTGGCAAGAAGGCACAGATAATCACAGCCCGGTAACCACTTACACCGTACAAGCAAGGACACCCTTTTCAGTTGGCTGGCAGCGAGTTACAACAGGTAAAACACAATTCTTGTTACAGAATCTGGTGAAACATTTTTGACCAGGGACACCATGTTCTTAGTTTCTTTTTTTTTTGTTTTTGTTTTTAATAGTTCCAGATGTGATCGATGGAAAAACATTCACAACCACAGTAGTGGATTTAAATCCTTGGGTTGAATATGAATTTCGTGTAGTTGCCAGTAACAAAATAGGAGGTGGAGAACCTAGTTTACCCTCAGAAAAAGTAAGAACTGAAGAGGCAGGTTAGTGGGTTCTTCTATTTGTTTTTAATTCAAGAATCATGAATATTAACAAAAAAAAAGAAGCATTCATACCCTTGGTTCTTTGCATACAAGCTTGGAATTGCAACTGAATAAAAAAGCCTATAAGTAGTTTGTTCATGATTTTTCCATTTAGCTGCGGGACAGTTTGTGTTGCATTACTGAGCATCACAGAAGCATAACATCTAACTACATTTAAACTGTATTTAGTATGCCAGAGTCTGTCAGATCAGACAGTGCTGCAGAGTCTGAAGGTGTTAATGGATGGAGAGAGGTTAATTTCGACAGGTGGGTTTTTTTCATTACTAGTGTTTGATGAGTGTACACCTTCCATGTAACAAGCATGTGGCTCAGAAGAACACATCAATTAAAACCCCAGGAGTTTACTTGGAATAAGGCCATTGCCCAATACACCTGCATACGTTAACCCTCGTAAAAAAAAAAAAAAAAATTAAGCATGCTGCCAATTGTTCAAGTATTAGCATACATGCGAGCTAGTGAGGTTCTTCAAGCGCTCAGAAAAGCGTCAGCCTGCCCCGGTGATGGAAAGGAGTGAGGTGAATGCAGGGCAGGGCTGCCCACCCTGCCTCACGAGCACTGACCTCGATTTGCAAAAGCAATGTGAATACAACCGGGTTAGCTTCAGAGCGTGAGGTTAATGTTCTATGATGTTGTCTCTCGGATGTATCTGCACGGTATAGACAGCTATACGTTTCCTTTTCACAGTTCCTGAAATTCCCCCCTCTGAAGTCAGTGGGGGAGGAGGCAGCAGGTCTGAACTGGTCATAACATGGGATGTAAGTTTTCTGGCAAGCAATTTTCTTCAGAGAATGATTTTTTTCATTCAAAGGCTTCTTAAAAGATGAATTTCCCTGGCTGCAGCAGCTTCTCATCTAGGATGTATATGTGCTCGGTAACATTCTGTAATGTGAGCTATGCACGTTTGCCTTCCCTCTTTCGCTTTCATGTGTTACTGTGCTAGGTAGCAATCAATAGGAAATTTAGTTAATTTGTCTGAGATTGCTTCTGTTCGCAAACAAATGTTTACACTAAAAAGGGGGCAGGGGAGGGGAAGGGGTTGTTGCTCAAAGGTTGAGCCAAAGAATTATGCTTTTCAGTGCAAATTTGCAGTTCTTAATTTCCTACCATTAACTCTGGATGCATGTGCCAGCCAATACAGTCAATCAGATATACTACTTGATATTATGTATCCCCTTTTTAATGAGTTAAAAAATGTTAACAATCTGTTACTAACATTGACTACTCTGTGTGGTTATCTAATCATAATCACTGTGGTATGAGCCACTGTACAAAGGTAGTATCATGATTCTGTAATAGTTGAGTAAGCAATTACTCTTATTTTAATGAACTATGGATTGTGAAAATTGAAAAAAAATTGTATTTACTGAAGAGTGTCTTAAAACAGTGGAAAACAAGGAATATACTTGAAAGTTGTTTTCTTCTTGAAGTGCAAACCTTAAAAATAGGTTCAAAGGAACACGTTTGCTCTGCTTTACCAGAGTTAATTTGCTGATGGAATGATCCCAAATGCAGTACCAGAACCTGTTTGCAATCACGTATGTTAGTCTGTCAGTACTTTATTCCCGCAAAACGTGTCCAGTGCTGTATGTAGTATCACAGACTTCTGTTGTCTGTTGCTTTTCTCGCAGCCCATCCCTGAAGAATTACAAAACGGAGAAGGATTTGGCTATGTTGTTGCTTTCCGCCCCTTTGGCACCACGACGTGGATACAGACTGTGGTCACCTCTCCTGACACACCAAGATACGTCTTCAGGAATGAAAGCATCTTGCCCTTTTCACCGTATGAAGTCAAAGTTGGCGTCTATAACAATAAAGGAGAAGGGCCGTTTAGTTCCGTAACCACGGTTTTTTCAGCTGAAGAAGGTACGTGACCTCCAGATTGAGTGTGTTACCTCCAGATATTTAACATGAGATGTTTCATCAGAGACTATAGCAGCAGTTAATAGAAGTGAGATCACTTCGAACATGGACATGTTTATTTCCACAGTCACCAGTGCTGCTGCTCACCTCTCATTTATTGATTTCCGAATACAGAGCCTAGCGTAGCACCCTCCGGTGTATCTGCGACGAGTCTGTCGTCCTCGGTCATTGAGGTCTCCTGGACGGCCATTCCCTGGAAGATGAGCAGTGGAAGGTTACTGGGCTACGAGGTAAGCTTGTTTAAAATATGCTCCCATTTGTAAGGGGCCACGAGCCAGAAGGGTCACCCAGGCTGCGGCACAGCAGCACAAATTTCTGACAGATTACCATGTGTCCTGCTTTCTTCCTGCCCCACCTACAACTGAGAAGAAGGGTACTTTCTTCTAAGGATCTTTGAAAACAAAGAATGAAATTGTGTTTTGCTTCCTGTGCTGATAGTCACGTGCCTGTCTAACAGTATTTTCAAACTGACATTTCAGAATTACATTTACCGCCCAAGAATATTTTGTAAGATACAGTTTTCTGAGTTTAACTTGTTTACTACTTAGATGAAGTAATGGTTTTCCTCTTGTCATTTTTTAATTCAAGCAAGATCTAATATTTCAGTTTCCTCTTTCCTACAATCACACTAAAAAGAGCAGTAAGCGTGAAAAGCAGATGGATAAGTTTTTTAGTTTTTTTTTTACACAGTAAGCATATTTTTGAAATTTCAATGTATTTCTGCCTTTTTCAGCTGAGAAAAAAAAATGCACTTAAAAGACTCAAATGCAATGCTGTGGGTGAACAGTCCACTCCGTGCAAGATTTTTAAATGGTTTTGTTTTATATCTACTAGGTTAGGTACTGGAATAATGGTGAAAAAGAAGAATCGTCAAACAGAGTAAAAGCTGCAGGGAATGAGACATCAGTACGAATAACGGGTTTGAAGAGCAACTTAGCATACTACACAGCTGTCCGTGCTTATAACAGTGCTGGAGCAGGTCCCTTTAGTGCCACGGTAAATGCTACCACAAAAAAGACACGTAAGTATCTTGAATTTAAAGTGGGGAGAGACATAATGGTGTGTTAGCACTTGCAGGGAAATGAAAAATAGCCGCATTACTGAGAATCACAATATCTGTAAGTGACCTAAATTTTCATACAGACTAGAGGAGTCACAATTAAATTGAGCATAGATCTTCCATTTTCTACCCTGTGCTGGTTTAGCAGGATGAGTAAGTAAAAGTCAACTATGCCAGTGGAGCTGAAGATACATAATTTCTACATAGAACCTTTATTATTCTTCTAGTAACTGGAAGAATTTTAAAAGAAAATTTGTTATTTGGAAGGAAAAAAACAGAGACTTGTTGAATTTTTCAGGGTTTTACAAGATAAATGTTATAAGTTCTCTAGGGCATGGCCTTTGAAATGCAGCGGTCCTCATACAATTGATGCAAAACAATCCTTCATGTCCGTGGCTTCCCCTTGAACAAACTGCATGAGAGGCCACTTTTTACTATTAAAAAGAGAAACTGAGCTGGAGAACGGATTGCCAAAGGCTGCACTAATTTTTCTCCAAATGGAAATATTTTTAGTATGCTCTTACATTGTAATACAGCTCAGAATCAGGGTCATCCGTCTTGAACTATTTCTGTCAGGCTTGCAAGAATGACCTTTCAGACAGATTTAATTGTACAAATTCCCTGGAATAGTCATTAACATCATTCTACCAGAAGTAGTTGCATCATCAATATGATGAAATAAGCTAGTTTATCAGAAATTATTATATGCAGAAATGAGCATCAACACTCTGTCACTGAGGACTAAACCAAGTCAGTCAGTCAGATGAAATTATATTTGCTGGAGTTTAAATATATTATATACATAGTTACCATGAATTGGCTGATATGAAGTAACTCACTGCCTGTAGCCTGTCCCTGGCATGTGGTGAATAGTTTTCTCTAATTAACCTTCTGTGTGGCTACTTGCTGCTCACAAGAGGTTGTGCCAGCCTGGCCAGTACAGTGATTTTTTTCAGTCCTTTTTAGTGACCACCTGCCTCTGGGATGTGTGAAGGAGAACTGGACAAGCACCTGATCCCACTGATTTGAACAGGATCTGGTCAGGCCCCTAGTCAAGATCCATGCTAATTGGAATAATGAAAAAGAAAAATTAGTTGCACTATGTCCATGTATCTTGCTGGTGAATAAAGAGAGCAAAAACATTGCAGTACAGTATAATGTCAATCTGAAAGATTTTGCTAACTACTAGTTGAATTGACTAAGAAAGACAAATAATTCTCTGCTACAGTAGAAACTGATTTTTCATTCAAACGTGTGATTTCTAATCAATCCCAATTTCTACCTTAACTTGAATATTTGTGATTGATGTGTTTTTCACTGTGAAGGATTTCTGTGCACATTGCATTTACCTTCACCCACGTGATCTACAAGATGCTTCTTAGTAACTACTACCTATATCAAGAAACACAAACACTTAAGTTCAATTGGCAGTATATTTCAAGATCTAAAACTCAGTCTTTGACCATTAAAGTATCTTTGCTTTTATATTTGAAATACTCATGTTCATAGCCCAAAATAAGACGTATTGTTTTGTTTCATAAAATACTGCTATATAAAATAGTAAGGCAAGTCTTTGCTAGTAAGTTTATAAGGCAAGATGTTACAATTATTTCACCTTTAGAAAGACTTAAGATAGAACCAAATGTTCCATCCATTGGTTCTAATTCAGAGAAATACTAGTGTGTATGACCAACTTTAGGCATCTGAGGAGTCTCAGAGAAATCCATGTAGCTTTTTATGGTTTAGCACTGGACATGTACTTACCTGATGTGGTGGGTTCAGGATCTGACCTATTTACAAATTAAGTTCTGCAGTTCTGAACACTGAAGATTACTGGAGATTTTGGTGTCTGAAGTGAATTGGAGCCTTCTGACTCACTTCCATAAGTCAAGTGATAGATAGAGGCTTACAGTTCTTATATATAATTACTCTTCATTTTTTCAGATATTAATATTTTGTTGTGGATTTAAAAGAATGACTCATATCTTTTGAAATTCAGCTTTAATATCTCAGTGTGAAAACCACTCATGTATGCTGTAATACTTAATTCTTAGGAGCAAAACAATCTCTTACATTTACAAAAAGTGACTATTAGTGCATCAGGTTAAATCCTGTTTATTATATAGAACAAGGCAAATACTGCAAAAAACCCCCACCTGTGAGTGGTTGGTTGACTTCAGAATAATTCTTTGAAGTCTCGCTCTTACATTTTTGTGTCTAATCAGGTGAGGTTTGATCTGACTGCTCATGGAAAGAAGATAGAGAGCTACCTGTGTGAAAGAGTTTAAAAATAAGAGGGGAAAAAAAAAGAGAAAAAAACCCCGTAAGCACATGCATAGGAGTGTTTAAAACCAGTGTTTAATACTGGAACCTTCAGCATCAAAGCGTCCACCTAAGCAGCAGTTGCCTCCACTAGGTGACAGCAACAGTAAATTGTTTTCCTTGAGACATTTAGAAAAGATTTTAATCGTTGATTGTGTCACTGCATGACCCATTTTCTGGGGAACAAACTTGAGGCATCTTAAGAGGTTTGTACTTACCTTCACCTTCCCTGAAAGCTTGGCGGTTTCAAGATATATTAAAGCGTACAGCCAAAAGCATCCTGCTCCTTTTGAAAGTAACAGTCTCAGATTGTTAATGAACAAAAAAACCCCAGTAGATTTACCTGGCCAAGGCCCACTATTGTTCCAGCTGCGGATACAGAAATGGTACAGACTGCATTTCAAAATCACTCCTCGAGTTAAAAGAACAACAACAGAAAAAATCTGTCAAATATTTTTACATTACAAACATGTTAAAGTAAATCACCATAGCATGTAGATTTGAATAGTGACGAAGACTAAATTTGTCTAACAAATAATCTACTGTAAAGTTTTTTTGCTTATTCTTGGCAATATACTAAAATTAGAAATTGTCTGTTACCATCATTGGTTTCGTTAGAGTTTGTTCTTTTTGATCATCCATGTGCTAAGACACATGCTTTTGTCTGGCTGTATTTAATGAGGGACCATCAATAGATAATGCAACTTCAGAAATAACATTTATGTGCTGTTCTATTTTTCCTTCCTTCTGTTTTTCCAGTTTAGTCTCTGAAACTTAAAGTGTACAAACAACGTGGCTGCATTTGAGTTGCTTTTGCATCTGACATGTAATGACAGTCCATTACCTGAGCTAGTATTTCCTACTGTAGAATAAATCACTAATGCCAATTAAAGTCATGCTTCTATTATGTATTTGAAGCACCCAGTCAACCGCCAGGAAACGTTGTGTGGAATGTCACAGACTCCCGAGTAATCCTCAGCTGGGAGGAGGTCAGAGCTATGGAGAACGAGTCTGAGGTGACTGGGTATAAGGTAAGTGAAAACAGACCAGAAAAATACCTGAAAACAATCCACACTTTGCTTTTTCTTGTCTAATTGCAAGGCAGTAAGCTCAGAGGATGCACAATGCCACATCTAAACCATTTCAGTAGTGTCTCCTTTTTATGAATTTTAAATCATATTCTAACAATCTCTCATAAACCGTGGTCCTTTTACCATTCGTGGTACACTAAAGGCCTTCTCCTCCTCATGCAAAGCAAGCCAGGAGCTGCAGGCATGGCTGCCAGCTTTTGGGATCCCGCTTTCCCAGGCGTGTAACACTGTATGTTAAAACATGTATAACACTTATCACGTATAAATGTATAACACTTATTGAAATGTATAACGTTTTGCAAGAAACCAAATAATTGAAGATTTAGCTGATAGAGTTTCCATTGCTGGCCAGGTATATTTTAGCACCACATATATTAAACTGATATTCTTAACCCTTCTTCTTCTTACCTACTGTGGGATACATTCATTGTTTTGATAGAAATTACATGGCTACATCTACTCTAAATCTGATCAGCGCACAAATGTACAAATGTTTAAATATATCTTACTTAAGTGTGTTTAAGAGAATAGCTGAGGATGTTCTTGATGAGCTGCGTACAGCTGGATCCCACATGATATATTCCTGCATAAAAGATTTATGCTGAGGATCTGACTGTGCAGTGTTCTGAGTTGTGTTGGCAAGAAATACATGTTTACTGTTTAGATAAGACACCTAGTTTCATGGACGGTGGCTGACCTAAAAACATACCATGCGGAGTTGCAAACTGCATACTCTGTCTTCCACCACAATCTGAGGTTCCCCTGTGGATAACAAACATCACTAAGTACACAAGGATAAGCTGAATTTTGATAAAGCTGGTTAATTTTACTGAAGTAAAGCACTTAGGGGGTTGTTTTTATCCCAGAAGGCAAGGGCAGTATGGTTAACAAAAGTTGGTTTGCCAGGAAGAGAAGAACCAACAAAGGAGACTGAAAATGCCGGAGCAGCCGTAGTGCGGTCCCTGTGGCAGCGAGCCAGGGAGCGTGTCTCCAGGGCAGCAGTGTGTGTGTAATTCCAATAGCTTTGCATTTTATTTTCCATTTCATCATTATTGCCGTTATTCTGGGGGAGTTGGGATTGCTGGTTTTTGCAATGGGGAAACTCCCAGACTTACCTGCTTGTCAAATTTGTGAAACTTGGCCAGGTGAATGTGCTGGATCCGCTTAATTTTTAAACTCTGCCAGTAGGCCTAGCCGTGCCATGGGCGCTGGGGACCCTTTGGGCCCGTCAAGCCTTCGGGACAGAAGAGAGGCTGATGTTGCTCCTAAATCCCTCCTCTTGTCTGATCATCTTGAGCAGCGGGCTGTGACATTCAGATGCAGCTCCCATTCTTTAAAACATAGGACACCAAAAGCGTTAAGTTTCATGACAGAACGATCACTCGGCACTTGCAGAACATCTTCCATCATAGTCTGTACTTTTGATTAGTTCTCTCTTTTTCAAACTACCTTTTGGCATAAGAAGCTGATCTAGATAATGACAGATTCCAGATGGTGGCATAATTCATAGAACAATATATTAAGACACTCAACAGAATACATTATTCATTTGTTATCATTATACATTGTGCCATTTTAGATTAAAGCTAGAATAAAAGAGCTTGACTGATGTTACCTTTTTTCTTTAATTCTGCCCTATAATAGTAACCAAAACCCAGATCTTTTCTCTCATCCCCTCTTTTTAAAGACTGAAACCTTGTACCTAAGAAACACAGATAAAAATTGCTGCTCAGGTCCTAGTGGAAGAAATGACGCACTACAGCTCTTTGCTGGTGTTGCAGGTTTTGTACAGGACCAGCAGTCAGACCAGTATGAATGTGCTGAACGCGGACAAGACGACCGCTGAGCTTCTGCTCCAGTTTAACGAAGATTACATTATAGAAGTAAAAGCGACCACTGAAGGCGGAGATGGCCCTAGCAGCGATCAGATCCTGATACCCAGACTAGCTAGTAGGTTGAAGCTGAATCACTATTATTTTGTTACATGCTTGTCCAGGGTCCTTAACCAATACCAGAACCTCCTTCATACCGGCCTCAGCATGAAAAGACATGCCTCTGCCTTGGCGTAGTGAATCGCTACTAAAATGGCAGTTGACACCCAGCAGTTGTCACAGCCTGTCTTTGCAAGAATTGAGTCCTTATTGATGGGGAGAAAAAAAGAATTAATACTCGTAGGTTGGATGGTAATAAGGTAATAAAAGGAAAAGCAATTAACAGTCTTCATGCCCTTACGCATGACAAACTTCCTTCTATTGAACCGGTAAATTACCATGTAAATTGGTATTAAAAACGTTAGATTTTTCTACTTTTTCCCCTCTTTTTAATTATTATCTTGAAAGTAAAGACCATTCATACAGTTTCAGCATTTTACAAGGCATTTCTGTAGTTTTAAAATATTTACTGTATTTTTGTAAATTTTCATTGCTTGTCAGAAATAAATATTTACAATAATTTTTGCTTAGTGTCTAGGAAGAGTAATAATTTGGCACAGCAGGTACTCATGCTTTCATTTAATCCTGACCTTTTTTATTTGTCACAGGTATGGATGCAAGAGGTTCTGGTCCATCAGTCTTGAATATCTTCAGTGTATCCAGCTTCTTACCAACAATATTTTCCTTGACTCTTAATTCAGTGTTGTGATGATACATTTTCATTTGCTGGGGGGAAAGAAAAAAGAAAACATCAGTTACTACAGAAAAGTGCTTTTTTTAAAAAAAACTGCAGTGGTTAATGCATGTTTTTTCTTCTATCCTGACGTGTTTTTAAATTCTTTATATTTCACTGTAGGTTGAAGTAAAAATACCATGTAAAGTTTAGCAGATCCTTTAAAAAGGAATCTAAAATGCCTTAATACTTGAACCAAAGGAGTTTACATATTACGTACTTAAGATACAACCTAGAGAGAGGGAGAACAATGGCACTATGATCAGAGTTACGAGGAAGAGCTTAGCTCAGTGACAAACTCCATTTTTGCAGCGACACTGAATTGTTTTGGGTATGTTCTGCATTGTTACAATAATGTCATTTGACATATGAAAGAAGAAATCGGAGACATGGCGTTCCAGTTGGATGATAACACGTCGACCAAGCAGCCGTTCTTAAGCCAACGTGTCATAATCCAGGAGGCTTGGATCAGTTTTCTTACTGCCCTTTATACAAGTTATTCTAAAACTAGCAAGAAATCAAAGGCGGAAGGCAGAGAAAAGTCCCACTATGGATGTTAGTTTTGCGCAGTCCACGTTGGGGTGTCCAAGGGCAGGGCTTCCACTACTACTCCTTACGAAATAACGATTTCACAGCTGTGTTTCAAAGGCAGCTGTCTGTTTTATCGCAGTGTATGTTTATGTACCTTTTCAAAAGCCTAACCTTCCTCTCCAGCAACAGATTTTGAAGTTAATTTCCTTATATTTCTTAACCAGGTTCTTTATTCATAACCAAGTTCTCTCATGGTCAGGATCATTTTTACTGCCCTCCTCTGAACTTCTGGCAGGGTTTGACTAACAAAAGTGCCCAGCTGTAAGCATTACCGAAACGCAGTTGCACCATGGCCTTACGAAAAGGGACTACTACCCCCTCCCTACCTTGTGATGAGGTGCTTACAAGTATGCAGCCCCAAATTATCTTGCTCTTCTGTCCACCGCACTGGAAACTCATCCTTAAGTCAGTGTTACATTCATAACTCTCCTTCCTTCTGCTCTTTAACCAATTCAAAACTATTTCACCTGGTCCTGCACTCTAATGCACCCTATTACTATCACATGATTCTGGTAAGTTTATGGCAATACTATAGGTCATAATAAAAAAATACACAAAGACACTTCAGGCTTGCTATTATAGAGAAATCTACACTTTCTTTCACAGCAATGTATTAAAGATACATTAAACCTGGTGCATTTGACTTCTATAGTTGTGAATTTAGTCAAATCAGGCTTTTAGACACCTCTTAGAGAGCTGCCTATATACGCAGTAGAGCAAGTGTTCATGTGACATTAAAAGGATATGCTTTAAAGACTTTTTTTTTTCCAGCCTCATAGTATTATTACAATACACAGAACTATAAAGCGAGAGAACCAGGATTAATGAAATTATGGTAGCACTGTAGAAAGTATACCTTGATATGCATTCAGATAGCAAATTACCTTATTGGTATCACATCCAGATGAAAAGATGTGCTAACTGTTGAAGTTAGCAAGATCTGTATATACTGTACATACATAGTTATAAATGGCTAGTTGCTTTTCAATGTGGCTAACCAGTGATGTTTTCAGACACTTGCAAATGGGGGGGGCGGGTGGGAGATGGAAAAACAGGTGTTACTAGTGAGTATATAGTTACGTTTCATGCAACAAAGGGTGACTCTTTCTATTCTTGTTTCACAAAGTTCTAGTCCATGTTCCTGTATTGCCATTTTCATGCGATTACATTGTATTATTTAATTTCTAGTTATATATCTCCATGAGATATGTACCGAGTACCTTGTTTCATATTGAAAAGTTTGAAATTTATCCTTAAACTTCTGGTTGTGCGTGTATCCTATGGTTATCTGTATGCATTTTTTTCTATTACTCTAATAAAATATTTATTACATGGAGGGATACTAGAATATTTCAAAGTATTGTTGCTTGTTTGTATTATATATTTGCACACATGGGGATTTACTGCATCTAAAAATTATATTTACTGCCGCTACATGATATTTCTGCGAACTGGCACTTTTTGGCAGGATAGGAGTGGTGTCCCGCACAGTAGCTTTGGTGCCAAAAGACTAAAATCCCAACCCGTAGACCCAGGCCTACCTCTACAAAAAGCAGGGCAGGAGGGAGAAGAGGAGCAAGGACGTCGATACATCCCGGTCAGACGTGCGGGACGGGGACCCAAGGTTGTGCTCGAGCTTCTGAGCTCTGCCTCTGCCCACGGGTTTGCAGCACCATAGACAAAAAGCTACCTCCTTTTCCCTGGCTTCGTTTCCCATCTATCCCATTAGGCTGTTTCTTCTGAAATGAAGGAAAAAAAAAAAAGAAGTAATTATATTGAAGAAGAGTTAGTTCTTCATAATAATTTATTTAGTATATCACTATTTAGCATTAAATAGCATAGCCTGGTTTCCCCTGCAAATTGCCTATTCCTTACATAGAGCAGCTTCCCATAAAGCCTGAGACTTTCTAGCACTAAAACCTTCTCCCTGGGAACACAGACAAAACAGAACTATATATTTTAAGCTATTAAAGCATGCCTTCTACCTACATTAATAGGGAGGTGATCCAGGTGCTGCAGTAAGGGTTAATAATAATCCCAACACATTTACAAGTGTACGCGCAAGAGGCAAGACCGTCAGGTTTTCCTTTTCAGATGGTTGTAGGTGGACATGGGCCTCGCTCTGTATTTCCCCCAGTGTTCAGATGTTCAGATTAGTCTTCCTTTAAACTGACCTCTGTTTGTGCCTCATGTTAATTCGGTCAGTGTTTATATGCGGTAATAAAACTGACTCGGTTCTCCGGGGAGAGTTGGAAAAAATAAGTTACCAGGGAAGTGTTGGAGGAAAAGGTGAAGAGCCAGAAAGGGATAAGGTGAGAGGTCCCTGAGCCAGCCTACCTCCTGCAGGCTCTTCCAGAGCAGCTTCTGGGACTAACCAAGTTTAGTAATTCAGTCCTGGGGAGAAGAAAAAAAAAAAATATGTAAAAATCAACGATAATGAAAAATATTAATAACGTTGCTTACATGACTGGAACTGCAGATGGTGGGGAAGGTATTTCTGCCATTCCACTTTACTGACACTTGCTCCAAAAATAATCAGCACTTTGTCACTTACACTTGCTGTTATTTGAAATCCAATAAGAAAGGAGGCTTGAGCCATAGTTTTTAGGCAAACACTATTGTACAACGTATGGGGTTTAATACCCTATCCGAAACCGTGGCCGTATTCCTCCACGCTGTTCGGTAACGCTGACGGCTACCGAAGAGCAAAGCCCAAACCCGGAGGGAGGCAGAGGAGGAGCAGGGGGGAGCGGGGAAGGTGACCCCCCCGGAGGGACGAGCCAGGTCTTTCTCCGGCGCCCCGCGGCAGGGGGGCGAGAGGCGGGTGCTGCGAGAACCCCCCCGAGACTTCAGGGGCTTTTCTGGACACTCAAACTGTCCTTGCAAAAAGGAGAAAGGGGACAAGAGTCCTGCCACCAGCTGGATACGTGCACCAAAGAAAAAGGAATTTGGTACAGCTTAAAAAATGTTTGCAACTGCGTGTGCCTCCTCTGGAAGGTGTAACGGCTTTGCTGGAAGCCGGTACCGGAGGCGACAGGATTGCTGTGGTTTGGGATTTGGAGGTCTGCAGGGTGAGGGCTGGCTGCTGGGTTATTTTAGGTGGGGGTTTGAAGTTTCTCACCCTGCACCGCTATTCCCCCGAGGTTCCGGGGTTTGCTTTCTGAAGGGTTTCTTGTGCCACCCCAGTAACGTAGTTTTTTCATTCTTTCCTGGCAGCTGTTTATACGAGGGGACTTGATGACTCCTCCTGTGCTTCTACAGCCTGAATTTCTCAGAGGCAGCTACTATAAGAATTAAAAAAAAAAAAACCAACAACGTTTTCTTTGGACAGTTTACTGTCGGGTATGTTGCGAACATGCAGGATCCTCTATGAATACAAAATAAGTTAAAAACTAATACCACTTTAGCCCTAAGAAATACTGGAGATCTCCATTTTCTACTTAATTTGCCTTTCACTGGTGGAATGCAGACGTGGGCTGTGCCTGTCAGGTTATATATGTTATGTCTTAATAACAGGCAATAAAGCAAGCTGTCCTGCGTGAGGGAGTGCATTAATCTGACAGCTTTCTGTCTGAAATAAATAACAATAGAATATTGTGAAAATAAAATGAGTTTGTAAACAGGCACTCGCTCTCTTTGGAAAAACAACCTCCTCGATTGTTTTATGCTAATGCCTTGAACTCCTGAAAAACCAATAAAAAAGGGTATGTTTAGCAGAAATACAACTGAATGTTGTCTGCTTGATAAAAAGAGACACTACTTTTCTTTAAATCTGACGCATACATCGTGCAAGCTGCAACATGATGAGGGGGAGATGGTACACCATTTAACTGCATCTCGAGCTATCGGTCTTACCCTCTTAGAAAAGAGCTTTTCTGCGAAGGCACTTCACAGTTCATAGCTGCCTCCCCGGCGCGCGTACAGCTTGGGCCTCACCAGGAAGCGGGACGCGCCGCTTATAAAAAAGGATAGACATTCGTCTTTTTCCAAGCTTAACACCTATTTCGACAGGCCCAGCAAGCGGAGGCTGCCTGCACCCCGCGCGTACGGGAGCTGTTTCTCGGAGGGGCTACTAATGTCCCGCCTTTGGCTCCCAAGTCTTTCCCAAGGTCAGCTAAGGACGCCGACACCTCATTGGCATCAGCGGGCCCGCTCGCCGCCGCTCCATGGGAAAGCCCCGGCTGGGGGATGAGGAGAGGCCGAGGGACGGTCCCTTGGCCGCCCTCCCGAAGGCTGGCGCGTCCCCCCACGCCGTCCCTGGCAGCGGGCGTCCTCTCCAGGACCCACCCTGGGTCCCGCCGGGAGGGAGCCGCTGTCCCGCCTCTTGGCAGGGAACTGCTGCGCTACCGCACGGATCTTCAAACGGCCGCAGCCGGCGCCGAGCAGCAGGTAGGGTCTCATCGCTGCCGGGGAGTAGGGTTTCTCCAGGAGATACCCTCGGAGCACGCCTGCGCAGAAGTACGCTTCCCACAAGTACAGATGGTTGGCGGCGTCAAACAACCCCAGCCTGTCACCAGCTCTGAGGCTGTTTTCATCTTTTCCTCTTGCAGACGGTGGCTGCGTGTTGCCAGTCCCCTAACTCGGTCCTGCCTCTCGTCAGGTGCACGAAAAAGTTCCCCTCCCCAACGGTTTGATATTTCGATAAACAGACACTCGCCTGTCCTTTCACGGGTCCTCCTCGTCAGCTTTAACCGCCATGGTGCGGTGTCTGCGATGGCACTTCTTGTAATTCGTACCGTGCTCTTTTGCTTTGGTTTTGAACTCTCTCCGTTTTGAGACTTTTCAGTTTGTGCATGAGAGTGTTTTAGCATTAGAATTTCACGAGACCTTCATATGCATCTTTCCTTTGTTTTTTTCCCATCTCTAAGGGTCAAGAAAACTTGGTAAACTCATTTGGTATTAAATTTCTTTTCCTGAGCTCCTTGCTGAACCTTTTGAGGTCAAAAAGTATCTTCGAAAGTATCTTTTTTTTTTTTTTTTTAAATGCACAAATACAGGAGACATGCCAGTAACCCTATGTAGCATTACTAAGACACTTCCTTCCCAATGTACCCAAGATTATTTTGTTACCCTTTAAGAGCATAATTAGTCCTGCGAGGTCTGGACCACGCCTGCTCTCTGCGCTGTGCTCTTCATTCCATCCCGGCAATTAATTCCCTTTGGGTGGGAGAACATCAAGACATTGGCAAATGCTGAAAAAGGAAGAATCAAAAGCATCCCGTTAGGAGCCAACAGAAAGGATGCAACTTCAAGATGTTCATTAATTCAGCCCATGATAATTTAAATGCAAAGCATCTCCTAGGACAGGGGGACATCCCAGAATTGTCCATCAGGAAAGAGGACAGCAGCACAAGGGGAAGGTTTGCGTGCCCTTGGTCAAAGGTGGGACCTAAAGCCAGCTACCGAAACATCTGGCCGTTAATAAAAATGCTTCCTTTGAATAAAAGCGACCGGCAGCTGTGCTCCGGACTGACTCCCCGCTCTCCCCAAGGGCTTAACGGAGCATCCTGCCGCTCCGGACCGTGGGGGGCCTTGGTGGTCTCCCCACCATGCCCCAGAGTTACAACACACCGAGGCAGGTACTTCAAAGCAGATGTAGGGTCTGATTTTTAGATACTCCAAACTCATTGCTCTGCAGCCCTAAGTAGAAGTGCAGATTGATTTTTTTTTGTCACCTCCAGGGAAGGTGCTGCGAATGCTCCCCATGCCCATTAATTCAGAAAGAATATCAATAGGCAGCAAAGGCGTTCATGGGGATTGCTCTCCCCGGTGATTTCATTTTAGGAGATCTTTCCATTTTATGCTGGAACACAAGCAATGACCTGTTACATCAGCTCAAGACATAAAAAGAAACGAGTCAGAGAAAAGAAGGGAAATCCCTCTCTTTCATGCCCTTTATGATAAAAATAAAAAATCATTTTCCCAACTGAGGACCTGTAAAGGAGTCTATCAAACAGGACACGTGTTTAACAAGAATTTCTCTCATTAGCACTGCAAGGAGGGCCACGGTTAAAGCAGACAAATAATTTAATTTTTGTCACACTTCCTAACATTGCCACCAAACTGAGGCATTTCAAGTTAACACTTGTCACAACACTAATTATCTACTTGAACAGCAGAGCACTCGGCTGATTGAATGAGTTCTTCTGCAGTGAGAACAGATCATTTCATCAGCTGCATCTGATCATCATTACTTTTTGGATATAGGATGTAAATCGACTATAATGACAGAAAATAAGGCTTCGGTACCTGTACAGCAGCTTCATATGAGACAGAGGGGAACTCTTCTGCAGCAGCCAAAGGCTTCTGCTCACGCACTGGAAAACAATGTCTTGGGGTTTTGTGTTGCCTTGGAAACACAAAAAATAAAGTGCCATTAATTACCTATTTTCAAGCACCCGGAGTATCCAGTGCTGAGGGCCTGATCCAAGGCTAACGAAACCCTTACCCCAATTTCAGCAGACTCTGACTGATCGATCAGCCCTTCTGAACAAGGAGAGGACCGAGGCAGAACAAAGCTCAGCCAAATTTTACTTCTGACGTTTCCAAAAGATTTACCAGAAGGCTCAGGCAGACACTCAAAGTGGTGGTTCGCAGTGGTTCCTTCTTGCCTTCACATCCATGACTTTGTTAACGTTGTCATCTCTTTATTTTTTTTAAATACATGCCCTCTTTCTCCATAAACATCCATGCAAACATACATAAATCCCACGTATACATTTTCTCCATGTAGGAAATCATACTAATAGTCCTGGTCAAGGCCACAGAAGCATAAATTCAGTCAGACCTTCTGCTATCATTCTTTCTGCCCAAAATACTGCCAAACAACGATGTCTCTACTATTATACCTTCTGTATAATCATTTTTAACTGTTAATTAAACATTTTTTGACTACAGACCGCTTGCTTCTTTTCCTCCCATTAGTAGCGGTGCTTTAGTCCTAATTATAAAACTCTACGAAACGGGTGAAGACTAGAATCAACTTCTTCTTGTGGGAGTTTGAAGCTGTCCTAAAGTTTTCTTTTGGAAAGACTGTTCACCTCCCCTGCCAGCACAGCGCAAAGCAATCAGCTCAAAGTCCAGCCACAAAGGTACGAAAGGATAAAAATAATTCCAGTGAAATCTTCTTAATTTTCTCCAGGAATCCTTCTCATTTATGAACTATGCAAAGTGTCCCTTCTCTTTCACTTACAATGAATATTAATCTTTGTCTATCAACCCAAACATAATTTTAGAGTATTTTCCGCTCATTCATATTCACGAGGTTGACCACCATCGCTAAAGAGCTTTGATTATCTGGTTTCGGATTTGGGCCGGGTTTTAACGCGGCAGGACTTGACAACACTGAGGCCAGGGGACCCGGCAGCCGCCCCCGGCCGCTTCCTCGGGGCGTAGCGGGGACACGGCGAAGCCGTATCGGCACCCAGCTCCCCGCGAGGGCGCGACGGGCACGTCTCGTCCCCTCCAAACACACCCACCCCCTTATCTCCACGGGCACGACCCAGCTCCAGCCTCGCCTTCGCAGCACTTGGTACCAAAAAGGGCACAGTTCAGCCACAAACCCAAAGCCGGCTTCACCGCTTGACCCCAGGAGCCCGGCTCGGCTAATTCCAGCCGTGCCTACGGCTTTTCCATCATATGTATACGCTCCCATAGAGTCAGAATCATTTAGGTTGGAAAAGACCTTAAGATCGTCGAGTCCAACCGTTAACCTGGCACTGCCAAGTCCACCACTAAACCATGTCCTTACAAGGTTCTCTGCCTCACGGCCGTTGGCATTAGCAGATACGAAGTTCAAGACCCATTTCGGTGCTTGTGGGCAAAATGCGTCGGCAGCATTTCAAACTGCCTCCTCCACTTAGGAGGCTAACGAGCAAAATACACCGGAGACTGCGACTTCTCCCAGGTCGCTCGCTGCCTCCTGCCCACCTGAGCTGCTTTCCTCTCAGCATACTTCTAAAGAAGCATAATTAACATTTTGAGAAAAGTAATCCACCAGGAACATCCGTTTGTTGAGAAAATCATCTACAACCAGACTCAAACCGTTCCGTTTCTCAACTGACACGGTTCAACAACTGCAGCCGAAAGGGATGGGAGCGGACACTGGTGATGGTCCCCACCGTTGAGCGTGTGTGTGCTGGGGGAACGATCCGGCCCCGCAGCCATCCCGCGTCTGGCCGTACCCTGTCCCTCCACCGCAGCCCAAGGGACAGGATTTGGGGATCCTGCCCACGGCACAGGGACGGGGCACAGCCGCCCCCCAGGCTGCTGGAAAAGCACCGCTTCCTTCTTGTAACGCTATGCAAACACGGCAAATGCTATTTTTACATTTGGTCCCAGCTATTTTAAGCAAAAATGTGCTTTGCAAAGACACCAAAAGACAACCTTATTCTTTAGTTAGCCATCCATTTCTAAATGAGCTGTTTACATCGCTGATTTTGAGTTTTCTTTCTCCAATTTTCCTCAGGAATAATGCCATCGGCAATCTCCGTGAATCTCTTCTGACTCTTTTTGAAGGTTAAGCTGACTGCAAGAAAGCTGGATCAAAGGGAAATGAAAACTTTATTCTAGAAGCACAGAAATATTTACATAACACAAGATAAGCTAGAACTCATTTCTACCATGTAGACACGCTTGTAAAAAGCGTACAAAAATAGGCCGGGTTTAGTTCAACTGGGGAGGGCGGGAGAAGAAATATTTTATAGCTCCTGTAAGAGAAAAGAGACAAGACTGGCTATCAGCACGGTTTGTAATGCATCTAATTGAAAAGATCCAGAGTTTTCAGGGTTTCCTGCCTGAAGGAGAAGAATCTCCCAGAGCCGTTCTGATGCACGAGAGGAAAAGAGAATAAAGCATCCCACCGCAGCCCGGGGCTCACGCCTCCTCCGAGCAGCAAACCAAGGACTGTGAGGAGCCCAAAGGTTCAAACGTCAAATGACAAAGCTGACTATTGATTGGGAAAAGACTGCCAGAAACAATCGGATTGATGCAGGCAGTTCCTGGAAAGCAAGACAAGAGCTTTATTTCAACCTCCTCTTCTGAGCTGCTCTCTGAGCTCCTCAGCCTTGACCACAAATTTTGGCAGCAGCTTACTAATAGGACTGATGAGAGAGAGTACAAATTGACTAAGGGTTGGTCATTGCAGAGCAATAATAAAAATGAGATGAGAGACATTTTTTCACAACATATTTCTCAAGAATTTGTCTGTCTTTGGCCAGCTCTAGTAAATTCAGAATAATGGGAAGTTCAATAGACTTACCGAGATTTGTTCTAACGAGTTCATCATCTCTCCTCACCGATGCGCTGGAACCAAACCCATAAATGTTTCAATATCAAACACCCTCTTCTGCCTGCCCTCAGAGAAGCAGAGCTATCCATTCTGCAGTTAATTAGCTATCCTCTAGGAAGAAACAAGAAAGGCCGTGCTTTAAATTAGACCCATCTGGTAAAGGCTTTCTTGAAAAGATGAGACTTATGTCATGTTTTGGAGCTATCAAAGGCACAGGTTTCCCAGCAGAGGCCACCTGTCCCAGATAACTGCTGCCAGTCCTCGAGATTATCAATTAGTCCGTAATGATTGTTTCTATGACAAAGGTGACTGAAGGGTGTCCTCGAGATTATCAATTAGTCCGTAATGATTGTTTCTATGACAAAGGTGACTGAAGGGTCAGGAGGCTGACCTCTGAATGCCAACATCATGGTGGAGTCTAATAAAAGCCCAGGTACCGAGATGAGGAGCGGGGCATCGCTTCCCAGAGCCTCCCTTTCCTTCAGGGAAGCAGCAGGACTCTTGCTCCTCTTTGAGTTCAAGTAGGAACCAAGACGCTGCTGCTTGTGGCCACTTTCCTACTTAATTGGAGTATGTGCTAGAAAGTGGGGGACAGATTCAGGTCCCTCCCCCCTGCCCAAGGGGTTTTGACCCAGTATCTCTGATTTTCTTGAAGCCTCGTGCATTAGAACCCTCCCTTACACCTGCCTGAACTCCCAGCTGCACGTTTGGGACGAAAGCCCAGCTTTTAGAGACGAAGGTACCGTGATTTCTAGACCCAGATAATGTGCTAACTAGGCTCCATTACATACGGCCCGTGGCACGGTCACAGCCACAGCTTCAAGACTAAATTGCTGCAAACCGCACTTCCCAAATCTCGGAGGAGTCTCAGACCGCAGCCAGGCTTGGATCTGTTTTTCCCCCCTGTTCTATGTCCTTTCAATTCTTTTTGAAGGTGCCACGTGCTCTGTTCTCGGGTCACAGCGCAGCTGAAGTGCAGTCACACGAGTCCTGCCGCTACTGAGGCAGCTTCTGTCTCGCTGCTCTTATCGGGGCAGCACAGGGCTGGGACCAGCTTGTAAGGAGAGAAATTGCTTACATAATTCATGATGTCTCTTGTTGTCAAAATAACCAGACAAGCTTAAAAATATAAGCAGACGCCGTGAGGAACAATATGCTTAAAATGTTGAATTATACGGTAGTGGCATAGAATGGGGAATACCTCGAATTAGAAGAGAATAAAAATGTAAGGTATTAGAGAAACGCCAAACATATTCTATATTTCGCCCATCAATAATGCATCGTATATTGCTTTAAAGACAGAAGGTGATGATTTCCAGTGGCTCAAGGAAGATATTTGAAGTGTCGAATAGACATTACTGCAGCAAGCGGACTCCGCTGGTGGCTTGTCACACCTGTAACCTGCAGGGAAGGGACCTGCCGACACCTGCTCTACATGGGCTTTACGGGTATTTTTCATTAGTGATAAAGAAAAAAGCATTCAGACATCTATTTCTCTATATGTGCAGAACACATAAGTTATGTGACACGGTAACTCATACGCAGAGAAAACAGATGCGCAAATGGACAGGCCAAAAGGCGCTTCAGCATCGCTGTTCCCAGAGGGAAAATCCGCCTCTGCACACCTACGGCAGGGCAGGACTCCTGGCTCCCAACTTCAGGATCTAGTTGCTTAATTAGATGAGGACAAATATATAAAGTATATACACCGAAAACGGAAGGAGCGGAGGGCTGCTCTCTAAATACCAGCAGCAGAGAAGACGCCGATTGCCAGGTCGTGGATGGACACCACACATTTCAGAAATTAAGCTATAAGTTGTTGGGTTTGGGGTTTTTTTTTACCACGTTAGTTGGATTTCTGTCTGTGGGAAACTTTTCCTCAGAGAGGCTCTTTTCATGGAAACAGCAGGGCATGGAGCGGTAACAGCGTGAAATGAGAGATCTTGAAAAGCAGTGCCGTTCTGCGGGAAGCCCTGCATTTGCATGTTAAGCTACGTCTATTCCCTGAATGCTCAGACACATGAAAGCAACCCCAGATTTTTAGTCAGCAGCAGATCTTTTAGCTTCAGCCTGAATTTAAAGGTCACGCATGTTTAGAGCTTTTTTTTTCTTCTTTTTTTTTTTTTTTTTTTTTTGTTTTTTTTGTTCCCCACTTAGCTGGAGCAGCATTACACGGCTCTCCTTCGGAAGAGAGGTGAGAAAAGTGCCGGCTCGGTCGTGCCGAGACGTCGGGGTCACACTCTCGTCTGTAGCAGACAGCGTCTGAAGTTGGCCCCCGTTCCCAGTGACGGTGGCCCTGATACACTGGGATGTTGTAGGAGAGACACTTCTCTGGTATCGGTGACCTTAACAAGAGCTTTTTAGCACTTATCGGGGCTATGACAGCTGAATCTTTTTAGGCGTGGAAACGCAGCGCAAGTGGAAAGCAACTGAACGAAACCCACTGTCCTTTTCACAAAATGGTCCCAAGGGAAGTTCGACACTTAAACTCAATTTTAACCTTTCTCATCCTCAGAAATAAGACCTATTTTTTGACGAGGCTGAAGGCTTCCTACCTGAAGTGGCAATTCTGCCCTTCGGCTTTGCGCCGTGCGGCTGGAGGGGCGGGCAGGGCTAACGCCCACCGTCCCCCTCCCACCACCCTCGGCCGTACCACCCCACCGCCACCAGTGCTGGCCAGCCAGGGCCGCGAGGCACGGGTGCTCGGCGGCGCTTCTCGCTCCTCCTCATCCTCCCGTGACGCCCTGACGAACGGTCGCGCATCGCGCCGTTGTCATCGACACCACCGAGCTCCCCAGTACGCCGTCTCCTCCCTTTCTTCGGCATTCAGGAGCGGGTGAAGTGGGCGATAAAGAATAAAATTATGACCCTTGTCGCTGTCTTCCAAATGAGAAACACTGATGTGGCAGCGTATTTGAATATTCAGGAAAGGGGCAGACCCACACACTGGATTTACTGAGATAAATGTTGGTCTCGGCCATTGAATTCCTGGTGCTGATGGAGGTTGCAGAAAAACCGTATGTATGCAGAATGGCTAAGAGGCGAGGGCTTGCTTTTGCCTGCCAATATATAAAGCACTCAAATGATTGTTGGTTGGTTTGGGTTTGTGATTAGATTGATATGGCTTATGCCTAAGTATACTGCTGATATAGATGAGCAATTAAAGAGCAACAGAAGCCAAGATCTTTGGATTCACCTGAACCGCACTGGGGAGCCAGCAGGGAAGGACCACTGGAGAGACTTATCCACCCCCAGGAAGGAGCGGATACCCTCCAGAGGGCTATTTCAGTTCTTCTGGACTGACCGGTTCCCTCGCACCCGCTGGCGAGGCAGCACGTGGTCCCGTCCCCTCTGGAGATGGAGCGCAGCTGCTGAAGCCACAAAGGGAGCAGACAGAGGTAGGGACAGCTCTCCCCTCCCACCCCCCCATCAACGCTGACGGCAGAGGCAAAAACCCCCCAGACTTCCCAGCACAACCGCAGCCAGTGGGACTCAAACAGACCCGTTTCAAGACGCCCTCCTTCCCCTCCCTCTTCTTTATCTCATGGTACCGAGAAGTGGTTTCTCGCGTAACTGAAGGAAAGCGCCTACCCTCAGAAGAACATTATTTTACAGATGAGCACGCCTTACGCAGAAATCCGAGATGCGCTTGCTCAGCGCTTCGTTGAAGGGCGAGTTCGGGTCTGACAGCAGCCGCTCTCGGGGGTCGCGCCAGCGTCGCGCGGGGGCAGCGGGTACGTACGGCTGGTGTCGCCAAGCGAGCGGACTCGCTTAGCAAGGCAAAAGATCCGCCTGGGGCTTCGGAAGACTCCGGTTCTGGCCTCCCGGTTCCCTCGCACGAATGCATTTATGCTTTGCTCTGCTGCCTCCACGAGCGCTGACGGTGCTGAGGCACCTGGTGTGCTGAGACCGGTACTTATCCTGATGATGAACGCGACAAAACTGCTTGGGGGCTTGGGGGTTTTTTAGCTGCTGCTTTGTCTGTATCTAGGCAAGTCCCTTGTCTTACACTCGGAGTAAGTTTTGTTATTTTCTGCCTGTACGCCTCCTACCCAAAGGCGTCTTCTTCCAGTACTGCAGTCCCTGGGGCACGGGGCAGTGATAATATTTGAGACTGTGAAGTCTCGGAGGTTTGCTCCGTCACCCAGCACCACAGAGCCCTCCCGGCCCCAAAGCACCTTGAAAGATTCCATGTGTCTGCCTCCAGGAGTCCCATACAGCGCAGGACCACGGGCTGGATCGGACCACGCGCCGAGGATGGAGGAAGAGGAAAAGAGATTCTCCTTTTCCCTCTCTCCCTTCAACAAACCCACACCAGGTTATCACTGGCCGATAGCGTCTGAGGCTACCCTGCACCCCTTTGCATTCACCTCTCGCCTGGTCCTTGAGCCAGTCACCAATCTGTCACCATTCTGGGACTCAAATGCTACCAACGCGTAGCACTCAACTTCCCCAGCACCCTTCTCCTTTTCAACTATACCCTATCCGTGCGCATCGCGTTACGTCGCCCGAGCTTTACGGCTACGTTTAGGGTACAGGGCAGAAGTTAACATAAAGCAGCAGCGTCCCTGTAAGGCAAAACTGATCTTAACGTACAGGATGGAAACATTTGTAGCTCGCAATGGCCACCTGAAATGGGGGTTATGTAAAATTGCAGACAGTACCAAAAAATTTCAAAATAGAGAAAAAATTCTCTCTGACACACCTATAAAACGGAAATATTGCACATTACTTTTAAATGCGTTATTTTACGAGAAATGTGGGCATACTGCATTTAAATGTGTAACTAGCTCAGGATTTAGCACATCAGATGAAAATTTTCATGGTCGAGATTAAAAAAAAATAAAAAAAGCTTTGAATCAGAGTTGCTCACCTTTAGCCACGCTCATTTGGGGTCTGCTCAGGCTTTCAGGCACAAACAGCTCCATATCTTACAACACGTTAACAGCACGGTTAGGGAAGATTGCCTTTGGAAAAAGGAGCGAGAAAAAAGAAACTGAAGCACTGCAGACACTCGGTATTTGGGAATACTAAGGAGTCACTGTCAATAAGGCTCAACACTGTATAACCAGCAAACAAAACTTCACCAGGAGTCATTAATCTATTACAGAAGCTTAAAAAAACCCTCACAAACTGAACCAGTGCTCCCATACGTTAGCCTGAGACCACTAAAATATTTGCGCATCCTTGATATTCTATGGCAACTTTATACCATTAGTTTAAACCACCATTTATCATTTAGAATGAAAACACCAAAATTCGATAGCCTTTAACAAAGGATCCGCTAAGCCTTAGGTTGAAAGTAACTGCTCTCCGGCTTTTTGAAAGGGAGGGATCATCCAAACCTTGGCCAACACGCTCCAGCCTAAAGAAATGAAGACGTCCCCCGCAGACACCTCCTGAGCGCGGGCTTCGTTCCGAAAACAGGCGAGGGAACTGCGGCCACCTCCCTCAGCTGCCTCCCCTACGGGGTACCGCCGCGCGCGTCAAGGGTAAAGTCAGGCGGTGCCAAACGTGCGTAACTACCAACGTTCTTAGGCCAACGCTTTTCACTGCGTAGCACTAATATGGGAGCAGCTTAGAAATGTTTTGTGTATGAAAATGCAAAGCAAAAACTTGCTCTCTTAGGACTGATGTTCTTAGGAACAAGTTGTTGACAATATCTACTGCTGTTAGTGCAAGTTCAAAGCCCACAGATAAAGCCTTGGCTAGTCATAGAAATATGGGAACTGCTTTTATAATTACGATTTTTTTATTATTATCATTGCAGGCTATTAGGCCGAGGGGCCACATTTGTAATTCATTTTTATAATTCAATTATTTACATAATGGACAAAAACGTAAAAGCAAATAAGATCTAGAGTAGAAATATGTGTGGTTTCTTATTACAGTAAAAGAAGACAACCTCAAAACATAGCTTTAAAAGTGAAGGCCAACATTATTTCTAGATGCACAGCCTTTAATGGTCTCGAAAACACACACTCAAAACTAAATCAATGATAAGCAAATGCTGGAGATACATTCTGGACTTATATATATGCAAGACAACAGCCTGAATTGGGAATTCTCGCCCTGAAACCGTAATGCCTTTGTACGGTCACAAAGAAGTTAGAAAACAACATCTCTGACTCCTTTTCCTACACCCGCAATGGGCAATAGAAAGCCCAGCCCACAAAAAGGGTATTCTGTGACCATCCACATTATCTTTTTCCTAAACATATGCAAAGCTGGACCCAAAAAAAAAAAAAAAAAAGAGAGAGAGAAATGAAGGCTGATGTGTACTGTATTTCGTATTTCAGTCTTAACTCTGTCTTCTCATCATGCATGCATTGTTAAATGGAGTAATGCATGGGGCTGAAAATTACCAAGCAGGTGTTTAAAAGACATCCGTAAGCAGTTCTGCTATAGTCTAATTAGTGTTCTAATACATATTACAGTGCAGAGTCATCATTATTTCCTCTTCGTTAGCTGCTGATATATAACACATCTTAAAAAAAGTCTAACCCATTTTCTTTTTTTAAATATTTTAAAAAAGAGCTTATTTCTCCCATTAACATAACAAAGACAATAGGAATATGATTAATGCAGGCCATCTAAACTATGTGCATTAAACATTAAAAACCAATGCACCATCTCAGCCTAATGTGCATTTGCGAATTATAAAATATGCTTGTCAATATTAACATTTCCACCAAATGAAATGTTGTTCAGGAAGAAAACCACAGAAAAATAAACCTTTTCTTCTAGCTACCTTTTTGTAAGATAGCTGATCTCTATTCCTATTCTTTGGAAAGAGAGAGACCACCAAGTCCACCAGAACACATCCGAATTATTCAAGGCACGGCCTGACCTGGTGGGGAGAGCGCTACAGGATAGATCTATCTTGTAGTCACTCCTGTGACAGCGATCCGTGTCAGCTCTACACGGTTTTAAAGTAGTTTTGGCTAGCGATTGCACTCCCTCTGCCCAAGCGTACAGCTGTAGGATGGAGAAATTGCCGAAACGCTGCCGCTCCTCTCGGCTTCTCCGACGGACTCTGCAACTGCAGTGAGCCCAGCCCCGCTGGAGCGGAACCGCTCGCAGGGTCCCAGCCAGCTACTGCGACGCTAACGGGTGTCTAAACCACAGTCACGGCAACACAGAAACACCGCTACAGCTCGGGTCTGCCGAGTATCGACGCGCGTCCCTAGGAGCGCTTCTGTCCATCGGGCAGACTCGATGCCTCGCCCCGTCGGGATAACTTGTGCCGAGGACAAGGCTGTCTCCAAGCCCGTGGTCCAAGTTTCCTTACGTTTCAGAAGCTACCAAAGTGGAAGAGATTCAAGTGCTCCCTTCCTAGAAATCTTCTGACATCTGCCAAGAAAATCCACCCCGGAAACTTCTGTATTTACCTTAACAATCCCCACCCAGCTGGCAAGCTGACCTGCAGCTGAGCTTCTCTCCCAGCGACATTCCAGTAGTGGCTATAGGTGAACCCAGTGCTACAGCACATTTGGTTGTTCATGTCGAACAATGGGGCTACAATCACTTACCCTCTCCCGCTGTCAAGCACACACCCTAGAGAGACCTTATGATAATTTGGGCCATCGAGTGATACGTCAAGGACCCAGCTCCTCCCATGCCTGCACAGACCGGGTACCCGCAGAAGAGTGCGAAGAGATACCAAGGTCTTGCTAAAATAAGACATTCCCTTTCCCATCTCAAAATTCAATTCTCCATCAAACGTTGAAAATTAAAACGAACTCACCAGAGGGGACCGCAGCCAAGGAAGGTACATTTTTATGCCTGTTTCGCCTTTGGCAGCAGTCCTTTAATTACAGCACGTGGCAAGTCTTCAGCAACTTGCCAATTAAGTCTGGTCCCTCAAACTCAACTGCTTCTCTGCAGTTCTGTTCTCCACCTTCTCCGAAAGAGCAGCAAGAGATGCTTCACAAACTGATCCCTTACGAAATGTAACACCAAGTCTATAATGAGGTTTCACTGCAACAACAACAGACCTTACTCTTCCTCTAGAGATCTACAGAAATCTAGTCATTTTTAGAATTCGAGCTTTGGGGAGCAAAAAAACCCAAAGTCGACACCAGTCATGAAGCTGATAGAAGCAGCAGAGACGTCAGGGCTGTGGGGCCGTGCCTTCTCGCCTCCTGAAGGCAGACACAGATTTCGACCTTGAACTAAAAGACGGCGGGTGAATCCACACCCTGCTGAAGCTCACCGGTGCCTCACCAGTGACCCGGCCCCACGGTGTCACTCTGTCCTCATAGAGGACGAGCCAGGTCCACGTCAACACCATCAAGTGGCTGCAAACAGCCCCAGGATTTACTAGGGACGTTCTAGGACACATTTTCCTTGAGGCGCCCGAGCATGTCACCTTCAGCCAAGACGAGAGGAGGTGCTCCCCTGGGGCTGTCTCCTTGCCGAGGAACACGGCAGCTCACGGCGCGTCGTACGGCTGCGGGCAGGCGCCGACGGGGAGTCCGAGTCCCCCGTTCTCACGATGGGTGAGAAGAGGGGCTCGCCAGCAATATCTGCAGAGCCAAGGCAGGACCGATTCCCCCCCGAGTACCCTCGTGTCGCAGCAGAGCCACCCTTCGTTCCAACGTTAGAGCGCTGCGTTCCAAAAGCACCGCGCAAACACAAGTCGACGAGCGCTGCGACTGATGCTACGGGAAGGTAAGGCTTAATATGCCTCCACTTTAAAGACAGGGAATCAGCAGCAAATAGGTTAAACAATTCAGCACAGGGTGTTCAATAAATCAGTCGCAGAGCCTGGGTTGGAATCCAGAGATATTGTCTCCTGCTATCGTTTTGATTTAACTTCGCTAGAAGCACCTTAATTACTTTGTTTTGTTGTTACAGGCAAAAACTCGAGCATAGGAAATAGTATAAAGCACTACTGAAAAGAAAGCTTGATGGGATTTTGTGTCCTGTGCTGTGAATACCCAGGACAAAGAGCAAAAGGTTGAAAGTAGATGGGCCACTGACTTTTCTTGGTTTGTTTTTACACGGTTTTTTTTCCTTATTTTTATTATTAGCCAAGAACACTCTGAAGTTTCCAATGGAAAAGGGTAATGGTGTCAAGAAAATTTAACAACTATCCGAGATTAATGAATGCAGCTCTATTAGCTTTAGGTCAGCTTCTTTTTTTTTTTTTTTTTTAAAGACGTGTTTACATCCCAGCTTAAAGAAACTACTGAACCACATATAACTGGAGTGGTGTGCTATACCTCGAGGCATATTAAAGTAGCCAAGCAGCACAATAGTTTGATAATGTCTTAATGCACCACGGACATAGCATTTGATTTCATATATTGATCACTCTGTATGCAATTAGTTGAATAAGTGCAAGTTTACAATTGGTGCTGCTCCTTACTCTTGTTTTCTGTAGTGAATAAAACTGACTGAAGCGTAAGTGTGGGAAAGCAGTCACGTTTCCTGACCTTAGAAGTGACATCCATCCACAGTAATGAAGCATGAAGGCTTTTTAAAATCATGCAGAAAAGCAGTCCATTGGAGTTATGCTGACTGGTCTCTCACCTATGATTTAAACAGATTTTAAATGGATGCTTAAAGAAACACGATTCTTAAATATTTTTTTAATTGAGGTTAACCTCCAGTTTTAAGGGAGTCAGAGAGTGACTACTTGCTTAATTTCAGTTCCAGACACTTCTATATTTGCCAAGTAAAACCTGCAAAAATGTTTAATATATTTAAAGGCAATAATAAAGTTTTTCTTCCTTTTTTTGCCTGATTGAATGTTGCAGATATTTATATTGTTGATTACTCAACAGATAAAGGTAAATGTCTTATCACTGAGACTTCCAAAGATATTATTTTGGCACGTGCACTCAGACCAACACCCACTTAGCACATCAGGAAGTAACTGTAAAATCAATTAATTCAACAGCTATTTCTGCAGCCTGAAGTGTAATTATCCATGAAACGTTCGTGTTTTTCAGGATAGCCAAAATTTATCATTTATGCTTAACCTGGACTATTTTTTCTCTCCATGCATCCAAGAGCAGCAACGCGATGCTTGGATGTGCAGACAGAAAACAGCCGACGCTGGTGAGCTGGTTCTCACCTATTCTGCACCAGTTAAAACATCGCTTTAACACGTAGGAAGGTGTGCTGGAGCACGGGCAGATCTTCCAGACACAAACTGAAACGAGAACTAGATCCCTACCAGTAAAAGACACTTGGCCCCTAGGTAACGCCTTCTTCCCCCCCTTCCACCTTTTCTCTGCTTCTTGTCCCACTACCAGAGCTTGCGGCTGTAGATTAGGAGGGTTCCGAGTAATTTCCGTAGGGAGCCAGCTCCGACCTCGCCGAACACGTGCTTTCACAGCACCAGCTCCACACCAGCAAGTTACCACCCGCCGGACTTCAAGGACACGGAATGGGGCTGGGTTTTCAAAAGCTCCCTACATCCAAAGCACAGAGCTACGTCCAGAAGTTTGCTCCAGTTATGGATGCAGGATATTAACAACAACTCTAAACATAATAATTAGTTCATCTATCTCCGACTTACAGTAGCCTTTGTGTAAAAGTATTTTACAGTTGAATAACTTGATTTTTTTTTTTTTAGCTCTATGTAAAACAGGCAACATCAGTATAATCCTTAGAATCTAATACCAATTCCATCAGTGTAAAATCATTATCCTTAGGCAAGAAGGAAACCAATTCAATTATGATGTTGGTTGAAAAATCGAGGGTGAAAAGTTGTAGTACATATTAAACTTGAGGCTGGAAAAGTTGTAGTACATATTAAAATGGTTACTACAAAATTTGTGCACCCAGGCTAACAAATGCTAATATGTTCTTTTGTTACCTTCTAATTTATATGATTCATGTAAGCCCGCAGCAAGAGAAACTCGTTTTAAAATTCATCTACGTTAAAAAATAGCAATGAAATGAATTGTAAAGTTATTAGCATTCATGTCTGGTTGTGTTATTAAGCTGTACACATCAAATCTGGTAGTACAAGTACAGAAATGTCATAATGAAGTAGAACAGCATTTAATCAGAGGAATTTCTAAAGGTCATCAGAGCATCATATAAATTCATCCATGCATGACAGCAATATGAAATAAATAACTGAAAGAACACAATAAGAATAAACTCCAATCTTTGAGCTTTGTTTCCAATAGTAGAGGAATTAGCCAAATTTCATGCCGAGAGAACAGCCAACAAAAAAATACTGAATTCTGCAGCTTTAATTAATGAAAGACTAATAAGACACAGATAAGGAGTTTTACACAAGGGAGCTAACAAGGTATGTACACTGATCGCTTCCTATGAACAGCTGATCTCATACGTCTCCGTAAAACTCAAGCGTTCAGTTCAGTTTTTTCTTCCTCATTAGCCAGATGAGCCCTCAACGATTCCGTTCAAATAACCAACGATTTGTTAATATTTTTGCACCCGTAACGACAGTTGGAGCGCTTTGGGAGGCGTATTATAGGCCCAACGCTTGGCAGCTCCGGCCACTGGAGCCATGTCAATATTTCACGTTCATGCGGCGACGCGGTCTCCGTCCTCCTCGCCGGGCGCTGCGACGCTCGGGTACGGTGCGAGCAGACGCCGTGGCCACCCAGGGCCAGGCTCTGGCACCCGCGGTCGTGCTCAGCAGCGCCTCGCTCTGCGCAAAACCTAAGTGGTTTCACTGGGACGCTTCCCAGAAAAAAGTTCAATTCACAGCGATTAAAGGCCCCAGGATCTGGCTGGGAAGGTGCGTTCCCGCCGTCGGGGACGGTGATACGGTGCAGTGGCACGTAAGTGCAGCGAGACAGGCTAAATAACTAATTCATCAAAGGCTGTTCCTGAAGCCCTGCGTGCACCCATGGCTTTCACCTAACCAGTTGCCTTGGACACAAAAAGCAGCAGCCCGTTGTTTCGAGCCGGTCTCCAGCCCCGAGCGCTGCCGGCACCGGAGTCGGAGGGGCACGGTGGGCGACGAGCCCCGCTTCCCTTCTCCGAGCGGCCACTCTGGGGCAGGACCAGCAGCACTGCACTGGGGACCTAATCCTTTATTCTGTTTGAACAGCAGCACTGTTACGTTTTAATGATAAGGATTTTTTTTTTTTTTTTTTTAAATGGTAGTTCTTTGTCAGAATTCAAGCAAATCATACTCCTGGTGTTGCAATAACAGTATCTGTGCTGGCAAAGAGAAGAGAAAGCAGATAAAGCGCTTTACCGCTTCCATGTATTTCAGCTGGCCAAACCTCCAAGCACCGAGAAGCCTATAAAATGGATCTCTGGGCTTTCTTAGCCTAATTGCAAAAGGGAATTTCTTACAAAGCAACCGCCCCTCTCCTGCTGGACCCGTAAATCCTCTGAGTTCACGTGTATGCCCATATCTGTGTTGGCCCTTTCCCTTTGAAAGGAGCGCTGACGGTCATGGAGGACGCTTAGAACTATAGCAGAGACAAAATAGAGATACTATATATTTCTACAGCGACAAGCCAGCTGGATTATCTGTGTGATTTTGTGCACTACCAAGAGGAAAAAAGAACATAGTACTCTAGATTTCAAACTAATTTGGAGAATCCACCATAGTCCCCCCTGGAGAAGAGCCTGCCCTTTGAATTAGGTTTTTCAGCCCAGCTTCAAGCACCCTCTCGTCTCCATCCTCCTCCCCAGTGCCTGTGCTGGTGCCCTCAGCACAGGGCAGTGGGGACTGAACCTACAGCCTCAGACTTCAATTCCCGTCACCAGAGCAATTCCTACACCATGTAATGATAGCAAAATCTCACACACTGGGTCATAATACTAAAATCTTAATCTGTACATCATCCATCTACTAAGGGAGGACATGACACACATGAAGAGGATGTTACACTATCATTTTCCACCTCCTTATTTCACATGTTCCCGCTAGGCCTCATCAAGAGAATAATCTCTTTTTTTTTTTTTTCTAATTCTAATAAATGACTGCAAAAAGCAACAGACAACTCTAGAGGCCAAGTACGGTCTCATGCATCATTTTCTTTTTTTTTTTTTTTTAATTCATTAGTGTCTGCACTAAATGAAAGAATTTATAACCACACTCAGGTTTCCTGAGAAATCATCCTAGCAGCATGTTTACTGAATCAGCAGAAAAACAAATAAACAAAAAGAAATCAGAAAAGAAAAAGCAGTATCTAAATGAAAGCTAGAGAAGCTGAAAAGAACCATGAGATTATAATCTTAAATTAAAACCGCAGTGAGGGTAATATAAAAGATATTCTAATCGCTACATCCAATTAAATGAAGTAAATCACTAAAGCATGTTAAGTGCCTTAACTATTATAATAATTAAGAATCAAACAGAAATCAAGCATCTTTGAAAGACTGATGATGCACATTAGTGAACAAGGACCGCTGTTTCCCATTCGAACGCAGAGGCAGAGCAGAAATCACGGGAGATTTCCCCCTGCCTAAAGCCAGCAAGGATGCGAAGGCGGGCGTCCCGCCTGGAAATCCCTGCCGGGAGCCGGGGTGGGCTCTCCCCCAGAACGCCAACCATGTCCTGCTCCCGCAGGATTCCCCTCGCTCCCGAGAGGAACAGCATCTTACGCCTCCGCCCCGCTCCGGGAAAGCAGTGCCGTGCCGCCTGCAAAGCCACGTCTCCTCCCGCGGACATCCGCGACTCTTCCGCTGCTCGGCTCCGGACAGCCCCTCTGCTCCGCTTCCTCCTCCCCGAGGAGACACCCAGACAGAAGGCTGATGAGAAGTTCCATGAAAAACATTATACTTAAACTGCGACGCTCTAGGCAAACACCGCTTTGTACGTTTTACGGTCTCGCTGTCTGAAGCTCCCAAGCAAACGTATGAATTGGAATCACAGAATGGTTTGGGTTGGAAGGGACTTTCCAAGTTCATCTAGTCCGACCCCCCCGCCACGGGCAAGGACATCCTCAACTCGACCGGGTTGCTCGGAGCCCCATCCAACCTGACCTGGAATGGTTCCAGGGATGGGGCATCTGCCACCTCTCTGGGCAACCTGCGTCAGGGTTTTACCACCCTCATCCACCCCTCATTTAGTTTAAAACCATTATCCTTGTCCTGTCAGCACAGGTTCCTCCAACGTAGAGTGGCACCCTACGGCTCAGCGACGGCATTACCAAACACTTCTGTAGGAATGTGGATTATTGTCCGAATCAGTCCACATTGAGCATCTCTCCAGCGCTGGAACATTCTGGCCCTAACACCGTGATAAATTACAGCACAGCCATTCAGATAAGAATCTGCGGTTCATGTACTACTCCTCATTAAATTAAAGACAGTCATCTTCCTATTCTAAATCAGTCTGTGGCTGTGCATGGGTGATAGATATTTTAATTAGTAAAATTAGCAACCAAGAAGTACAATTTAGACGCAAGATTTATCTGCAAATAATAATTCCCCAACTTTTCTGCAAGAGCTGGAGCTAAGCTTTTGGAATACAAAACATTGATATTCCTGTAGACTAAAACATCAGCACGCACACAGACCTCACTGATAACTCCTCTACTTCCAGAGAGGTTTCAATAAATTTTTTTTTTTTTTTTTTTTTTTAAAAAGTCAGAGCATCCCTGCTTATACAAGACCCATTTTTATGAAATTCCACATAGCTGGGGTTTCCTTGCCTTCAGAAAGCTACGGTAAATATTGCAGGGCAGTTGAAATTAGGTGAACTCAAATATCTAGACAAAATGTACTCGTATTTGGAAAGAATAGCTACAGACAGAACCAAGGGAGGGAAACTCGTCCTGCTGGAGTCGTCTGCTGCACAAAGACACCCTGAAGTGCAGGAGGATGTTTTCAGGAGATGCAGTGAGCACAGCAAAGGAGGGATCATTTGCACTGTGTTTTCTCCTTGTTTTGCTAATGCCATAGCTCTGAGGATTATAAATAATCCAGATAGTTTATTTAGCCGCATCGCCCTGCACCTCAGGGAGGAGGAATAGCATTTGAAGGGCTAACACATACTGGATTTTAAGGGCCTGTAAGTAATTACTTTTAACAGTTCTCCCCCCATTTTTACTTTGCACATCCCTCTTGCTTGGTAAAAGTTTGTAAATGAAAATCGCACTAAGAAAAAACAAAACTGAACAAAAGCAACAGTGAGTATTGTTCCCATTCTTCTTCATATTTGTTTTCCCCGTAAGAAGAGTGCACTGAAGTCCTCAGCGTGGGATGTCATATGTTGCAATTTTATCTCCGTAAAGTAATCTCTCCTCCACTGCATTGTATGAAAAGAAGAGAATACAACAGTAATGTGGGTTTTTTTCATTCCTACAACTTCTTTACTGCTGGCAAGTAAATACAATTACACATTGTGCACAACAATACATGCTAAAACTATAAAACATCTGCAGTATATCTAAGTCTATTTGAGAACTGTCAAGCCTCCAATCAGGTAAAGAAAAAGAAAAGAGAAAACTATTACGGAAGAACGGGCTCTCGGGCTGTTTTGGCAGCAGGAAAGAGCTCAGATAGGAATGTAAGCAATCTGCAACCTGCAAAGGCCAGTCCACCACTTAGCCAGTACAAAAGTTTTATTAACGGGCTGTAACACTCCCTACTCTGCAATTGCATTTGCAATATTACTTTTAAGCAGCTCATTTTCACCAAGTCCAGCCCATAATCACTTTTGTGCCTTGAACCGTAGAACTGTTAAAATTTTACAGTGTTAGACTAAGTATACGTATTTCATTGGCGAGACTGATCCTTGAATTCTTCCTTTACTACGTTCCCAAAGCACAACCCGCGCCAGTCCCGGCGCTGAGAGATCATGGCAGCCTTCAGCTCTCTCAGGAATCAGCAGATTCCCCCCAAAAATAGTACTTATGTCCTGACTACAAACTGCTGGCACTCTCACCCACCACTCCCAAGCCACCGTGTCCCCCGAAAGCAAACGCTCCCAGGCCGGCCAGCGACGCTGACCCCTGTTCCCACCACCACCACGGGTTGTAGTTTCTTGGCCCCCGCGCAAACACCAGACGAAATGCAAAAGGCTGTTCAACGCGGTCAGGAGCACGACCTTGCAAAACCCAGGTGAGGACTGACCTGATCCGATCCGAGCCACGAGAGAGGACGAACCCACTAAAACGGTTCAAAAATCCAGCGCTAGAGCTTGCTTCAGCCCCCCCTACCCCCTGGTGAAAGGTTTTAACTAAGGCCGGCCAGCTAAAACCAGCAAGCATTAGATTCGTTTCCCAGCGGAGATGGATGTATCGACACACGCTATCAAACCGTGTGCTGTTTTCAGCTGGAGCTTTCAGGCCAGGCTCACACCAAAATATAGTCCCACTGAGGGGATGAGCAGTATGATGCTGCCTTAAAAAAACGCAAGTTAAAGACAAAAAGCAACAACAACAAAGGAAAAACATTAATCCAAAAAGGCTCAGCAGAGAAATCCCTTCAAAATAGATACTTTTATCTACAATCCAGTTCAAACTTTCTCAATTTTAGCACAAAATATTGCAAACTACACTGGAAAAAAACCAAAACCCCAGAGACAGCCTTGCCCTTCAGTGCTTGTGCCACACCACGACTGAGTCTCCACTTCAGTAGGAGGCTGCTCTTTTTTTTTAGGGTTACTCCCGGGGAGCTCCCCAGTTACCTGCAGCTCCGCCACTTGGCCAAAGCAATGCTCCCAGTCCCTCCTGCCCTTTCAGACCCCGCGACCACCGCGGTGGGTGAATTCAGCTTCAGACCCGCTCCCGCGGGTGATTTTTCTTCTCCGATGGGCCCCCTCTCACAACACACGTCTTCCATTATCTGTATCATGTAAGTCTTCAAACTCTCATCCCCAAAGATTTAACCAGCCTCCCAGGTCTTTCAAACAGTTCCTCACTCAAGAGCCTTCGCTTATCTGTGGAAATATTTTACCTTTCACCATATAAAGCTTAGATTTTTTTCTGCATTTGAACTTCAGTCTGCTTTATTTCATCTTCTAATATACATCAGCGTCTTTTACAGTTCCTGGTTATATTATTATGCATTTGAGCAAGTCTCCCCTAAGGAATGACCTTATCTATAGGTATTAAGGCCTGACAGCTTTCAGCTGTTCTTTTACTGCTAGATTTGTTCTTTGGGCTGGCGAGGGGGGAGGCCAGGTTCAGTGGATAACCAGCAAATATCTTCTGAGAGCTCCCTGCCCAGATTTAACCCTTTTCACAGGCTCCGTCTATAGCGTCTTAGGCAATTCCTCTGTCTTTTCTTTCCCTAAATTATCCCAAGAAAGAAAAATTTGCATCTCTAGCAATATTTTGGAGGTCTGGCATTTCAGAAATGAGGATTGCTTCCCCAAATGCCGAACAGGAGGATCTGACCAGAGCAGTGGTCTGCACGCGTGATTGCTCTCCCATGCCAGACACACCGACCAACCGCTTCAAATAAAGACGCCAAGAACACAGAAGGCAGCAACTGGCCCCCCCAAATGTGCTTCCATTAAGAGTTAACTTACAAAATGTTATTTTCCATCTAGTTTTTCAACTCGTCAAAAATATATCCTTATTAATGGAATTCTAGATGTTCTCATTACATATTCTGCTTTTTAAGCACTGTAAATTGTGATCCTGAACGCTGCCTAGTGACAGCAAGTTCTTTAGGGTTCTTGTATACAGCACTGCTCTTCCCATTAATTTTCCAATAAAGTATTTCCATTTTTATATCTGAAATCCCAGAAATGGCACTAGAGAAACCTAGCATTTAACTCTTAAATTCAATACAAACTATTTCACACAGCATGAAAGCATTTTAAAATTACTCCAGTGCAGATTGTGGTTCACTGTTGTACTTGGTGAGCTTAGTATGTCCATGGCAACTGATGAATATTACTGCTGCTACTGCTATAAATAACAAGCCTATTTGGCAAAGCCCGAGATGTAAATATTAAATCCAAGCACAAAGGCAATTTGCTGTTCCTTCTTTTGCTCCCTTCTGAGTTCGGAACCTATACTCGCACGTCGGTAGATTATTTCCAAATAGATCTGCAGGTGTCACAATATTACAGAAACTAGCAATTTTGACTGACGTTGCTTTCGACAAGAATCAGGCGTGTGGGGTCAGGTGCAGGAGCGATCCTGCGTGACGCCGGGCCGGCTGCGGCAGCAACACTCCCCTTGGACCACGGGCCCTCCCCGGTCCCAGCGCCGAGACGGTACAAACAAAAAGCACATCTTTTTGGAGAACCATCAAAACTTGTGGCCGTTTGTGGCTTCGTTTTCAGAAAGTTAAAGGCAGAGTCTCACCTGCAGTAGCATATGTGCAACTGGGTCGCTATTTTACATGTGCAAATTAGGCATGCAAATGGAGCTACCACCCTTTTCAACAGATGGTACCCCTGACCGCGAGCCCCTCTTTGGAAACACGCTTCTTTGGAGGAACTGCCAGGAGCTATACGCACGATTAGGAGGAGGGAGTGCAGCTACGTTGCCCGGTGCATTTGGGAAGTCATGTACTGTCAAATCTCTACACAACCCTCTGCTCCTCTTGGCCACTTTCCCACTCCCGGCGAGGGAGAGGGGGACATCCCTGCTACCCGCCCACGCAACGACGCTGGGATGGAGCTCGGCAGGAGCACTCCGTCGCCGGGCTCCGGCCGGCCGGGGACGGCGGCAGCGTGCCGCGGTTCCTCCCCGCGAGCCCGGTGGCCGCTTGGTGGGGCGCGGAGGGACGGCAGACCCGTCACCTCCCCGGCGGTGCCCGCCGCACCGCTGCAGCCTAGCTCTGGCAGGGACGCTAATTGCTTTTGAACTGCCACTTCGTATGAAGAATTCAGATGAACTGCAGCAGCCCTTCGCCTCGGCTGCCTTCCTGGGCTCCGCCGGGAATGCCGCTGGGCTGCTGCCGGCCACTGCGTCCCTCAAGTCGTTAGGCTGTCGTCTCAACTGCAAAGTGGCAACTCTCTGCTAAGGGCTGGTCAGGAGCAGCTTCCTAAACCGTATCACGCTTGCCGTTCTGCCCCCGCTGCCCGTCCGGCTGGCTTGCCTCCCACCTCTGGGACCGGGAGACTCCGGAGAGATGGCCCGCTGAGCCGCCTGTGTTTCACGGGCATGGCGAGCAAGGCTGAGCCTAGACCCAGGTCTGCAGCAAACGCAACGTCCTCCATCCTGACCCCGCTTTCCCCAGACACCCCCTCTCAACAGCACGTAAAAGGGGATCCGTGTGTTGTGTCCTACCCAGCTCTGCCTGCCTGCCGTTCCACCGGAACACCAACGATCCGCTGGGACGCTGCAGCCCCACAGCTCTGCCACACTAAGGTACTCCAGGTCCACGCCGAGACACCAGCCAGCTACGCCTTATTCACAGGCACGTTGAAATACCCTTTGACGCAGCATCAGAAAAATCAGTGTTGAAACCACTTGAGTCAGAAGAAAAACAGTAGCAACAGCACAGACCTACCTCCACCCAGGAATTTCCTTTTAGCCATATTAGCTCAACCTCGTCTCGTTAGGCACAACGGCCTGCACTGAGGTGTACCGCTCTTGACATTTCAGATGTGAGTAAACAAGGTAAACACGAGTGTGGGAGAAATAAATGGGAATGTGAAAGAATTGCTGCTCAGACGCAGTGCTAAACCCTCCGGCACTGAACGCTACGATTCTTTGTCATAAACACATCAATTACGGTGTTTATATCAAAGCTCTCGATAAATTATACTATTAATATAAAAATGACAGCTGCCACGCAACACGCAGCAATGTCACAGTTTCGAAGCCTACAACAAAAATATGGGGTTTGATTCTGCAAACCTCAGGTTTCCGCTCAGACAAACAGTTGATTAAATTCAAGGAAACTACTCAGCCAGGTAAATAAAGACCTCAGAATCAGCGCCAAAATCATGATTGTAATGCAATTTAAGTACATTTTTCTCCAGCAACTTAACTAATTCTTAACATAATAATGACAACAAGTAATTAAACTGTAAACATGAGCAACTATGGATTTTTCAGCGTAGTTAATATAACATTAACAACAGCAGAATCACCGTGAAGTTCACCAGACCCATTTGTAACCTGGATGTGTTAATCCACTTCCAATGTAGGGATCAAACTCCTTTGACTTCAGCTGGTCTTCCAGCCAGACACTCAGAGAGCCAAGTGGGGTCCCTTACTGTTGGAAGCAAAGCCTCAAAAATTAATAAATTTAGACTTTTATCCCTGTAGGTGAAGAACGCCTTGCAGAACCACGTCTTGAACCAAAGGCATATTTAACCTCCTCGCCGCGCGCTCAGGCAATGCTCTCGTGGCAGTCCTTAAGCACGCTGGTGGTTGGGGATGCGGAGGGTGAGGCTCGAGGAGCCTTGAAAGGGGCTCCAGGCAGCAGCAGGAATTCAGAGAAAGTGCTGGATTGAGAGCTGATGTTCTGCAACATGCTGGCCGTCAGAAGTGAACGTGTTAAAGTAAAGATGGATGAAGGCAAAGAGAGGAGCAACCTTGCTGTGCAGCACCCAAGAGCAGTCGGCTCACCCCACAAGCTGGGTCTCCCAGATGCAACTGCAGTACACACATGGTTGTGTACCCATGCAAATAATTTTAAACAATTGAGCCATTAAACTCTGTATTTACCACCTACAGTCAAGCAATGAGACTATATCCATGATTTCTTGGAGGATAATTCATTACAGACTCTAACTGCTGGTTTGCCACTGGGACAATGTGTTGGAAAAGCATAAGCTCTGGTTTTCTTTATAAATCTTAAAGCTGACAGCTTTAAAAAACAAAAGCCAAAGTATCACACTAATTTATTTTAAAGACTTTAGAAAAAAAGCTATTTTTTCACAAAGGTAATTGGATGGACAGGGAAAATACAGACTTTTCTTGCAACGATTCCTCTATAAATTGCCTCAGTGGAATGGATGGGACAGTTCAGGAATTCAGACTCTGCTCTGCATGACCAAGGGTAACAATTTCTGGGAGATGGCTTGGGCAGCTGGCCCTGGGAAATCAAATATAAATGCAAATATTTGGGTGAGGAAGAGGTGAAAGTATTCATTCTAAAAAAGGAAAGAGCAACTAAATTCCACCATGAAAAATATACATGAAAAGCATTTTATTTGCACGTTCAGGTGGTAAACCTCTTCCCTATGTAGTGTAAACAGCGGTAAAAAAAAAAATTTCATCCACATTTAACACCAACTTAATTTCTTGTAGAATTTTCTACTAGAATAATTTATTTGCATTGAAAAATCTGCTCAGGAACCTATGTTCTGCCAAAAGTTGAAAGAAGCTGTTCTTCAACTTGTTCTCCAAGGTAAAGCCTTGCAGTAACCAAGCAGTCTAAGAAAAGAAAACTCTGAGCTGAGA
Organism: Aviceda cuculoides; assembly: GCA_035590195.1. Classification (NCBI taxonomy): domain Eukaryota; kingdom Metazoa; phylum Chordata; class Aves; order Accipitriformes; family Accipitridae; genus Aviceda; species Aviceda cuculoides. Next base: position 20,497,435 of record JAVJGG010000037.1, on the reverse strand, counting down.
TTTCACTCAGGAAACGTTCCTGCCGGGCTGGCTGTCGCCTAGAGGTGCTGTGTCGAAGGCAAGTTAAAGCTGAACAATCAATGCAGTTATTTCCATGTTTCCAGACTCTCTTCTACCGAGGGTGGAGGACCAGAGGTGGCCTATAGCACAGCCATGGAAAACATGAGATTTATTCCTTCATTTAATTACAATTAAATGTAATAAATCTAAAGAAAACTCACTCGCATACACCAGGCGGTCATAGGCTCAACGTCAGGATGTGCTTTCTACAAAGGCTTAAATTCCGTTGCACTCAACTAAGCTGCGACGCTTCAATCCTCCTCTGAATCTTGCCCTGGGCCATTATAAATGCGCGAACAGATGCAGAATGAGTCTTTCCACAGTGGAAACACCTCTCAAGAGCCTAACCACCTTCCAAACAGCTTTGCATTTTGTTTACCGAGTTTTATTGTCCCTGCTTCCCAAGTGCCTGCTTTTAAAAATCTCTGCTGCTTCCTCTACTGTTGCTAATTTTACCGGTTTGGGCTATTTTAAGTTTCTCTCCGCCAACGACTGTCTTTGAATTCTCTGTTAATGCCAAAATGTTCACATCATAACCCCACGGACATTCCCAAATCAGTAGTTTTTAAAATCTTTTCCATTCTGCTGCGTACACGGCGCTGGTTTCACCCTTCCTCCTCACACCACCAGGACCCATTCTGCTGGGGTCTGGGGTGCAGTAAGGACTCCGCTGAGTTATTTTCCAACCCTTCTTTTATCTCCAAGTTTCTGAGAGTGTAGGAAAGTCGTCCAGAGAAAAGAGGTTTTACTGCCACAGACACTAAGGAGAATCAATTTATCTTTGTTCTTATCTATAGCCTTATCTGCAAGAAAATACCAGCCCAATATTTCAATATACTGCTGCCAGTTCTCATTGTCTTGATTAAACACTGCCATTTTTCCATAAATTGCCACACTTCAAATATTTTATTGCCAACTTTGGAAACAGAAAGTTCCCGTTGTTTAAAAAAAGATCGCCTATGCAGTACTAGAGGGAATCATTGCTTTATCAACTGAACCAAAACAAGTGCGAGAGACGAATTCCCACCACCAGGAGCACCTGCAGCAGAAACCTCAAAGGCCAAACTCAAACCATCTCCACCGGTTTATAATGGTCTTTCTCCGCTAAATTACAGGGACAAGGCCAGGAAGGAATCCACGAAGGCAAGAGGCGACTGACTGGGAGTTAAAACTAGCCCTAGCAGCCAGCTGGACTTGACCCTGCCCCATGGCACGCTGGTGTCCCAGTCCCAGTCCCACCAGCACACCTTGCCCCAGGACCCCTCGGCTCCCCTCTGAGGGCAGCCCCCTCCCTGTCCTCCGAACAAGCAGCAGCATAGAGGAGGCAACCAGGCTCTCCCAGGGCTGCAGACTTCGCTTTTCCAGCATTTGCATCCCGAATAGGTCCGCGTGTGTCTCACGGAGGAACGCCGACCCCAGCGCTGGCTTTCGAAGGAGGAGAACTTGACGGGGAAGGAGGACTCGGGAGCGGACGCAGCTGCAAACACCGTAACCCATGGGATGTGCAAATTCTCCAAGCTGGGTGTGAACTCGCTAACCCCGTGCTCAGGCAATTAGTTGTTTTGATGTACATGTGATCTAATCATAGCTGCTGCTGCTACCTCCGATTATGGGAGTGTGTTTCTGTTTACATGATATTTACATAACTGTATAGGGCCATTAAGCACTTGCACCCAATTAAAAGCTGAATCATTCGCTGGATAATTCACAGGCACTGACCAAGCTGCTCCACTCAAGAGCTGGCAGAGCACTGGGACTGTCACTATTTTCCACGACAATTCTGCTTTCCCTTACAGCTGGGGAAGGAGCCGATAGCACCTGTCCCAGCACAGCACTCGCGAACCTTACTTTGCATTTCCAAACGTACAAGTGTTTTCTGATCTCTGCGCCGTCGATTCCGAAATTGTTTTACACCCCATAAATTCCATAACGTGCCAAAGTAAAGATCTAACAAACCGTCATCATTTAGCATGATATACATTTAATTTCATCCAATAAAGCTGCTAGCACTTACTACGGCGCCTTTCCTAGAAAACAAGTCGGTGTCATCTAAACAGCACGTCTCCTGCCTGCAGCCCTCATACAGCACGGAGCCGGGGGAGCCGGGGTCAAATCCGATCGCAGGAAAACCCAGACTCTGTTGAGGAGGCAGAGCTGCAGCTGCTCACACTGAGCCTGAACCAGCACAGGCAGTGCTGGATCCGTGCGGCTCCAGACAGGCTGCCCTGCGGAATAAAGCAAAGTCAGAAAGGTCTGAGGCAAATGTCCAAGTCAGACTTTTTTCTTTTTTTTTTCTTTTTTTTTTTTTGTGTGTGAGTGAGTTAACATGCTGACAGCTCACGATGTCTTCTGAGCTCGTGCTGTCAGCCTGCTCGCTACCTTGTCTGAAGCAGGTAGAAAAACTTGTGTACGAGCGTTATTTGGACCTTTCATCTTTAAAATCTGAAAGGTGCTCCCATTTCTTATTTCCCCTAGATGCCTTGTTATCATTCCTAGCTGCTGTCCTCACGACCAGTGGTCTCCGCATGGCGAGGACATCGGGGTTCTGTTCCAGCTGATGATGTGGAGGCTGCAAAAGCCGTGCCCTGTGCCAGGACAGGAAATTATTAGGAGAAATTTCTTTACTGAAAGGGTTGTCAGGCATTGGAATAGGCTGCCCAGGGAAGCGGTGGAGTCACCATCCCTGGAGGTGTTCAAAAAGCACATAGACGAGGCACTTCGGGACATTGGTTAGTGGGCATCATCGATGGTTGGACTCGATCTTAAAGGTCTTCTCCGACCTAAATGCTTCTACGATTCTACAACACAGCAGCCCAGACATGGGCTGCAGAAAAGCCAGATAACACATACTCCAGCCCTGTGGACTCAACAGACCCTAAAAGCCTCCCACCCCCAGGCCCTACAGAGGAGACAGACCCCCTGTCCGGACCCCGTCCGACTCCAGGCTCGCCCTTCGAACGGCACGGCCGGAGGGCGGCAGGACCGCGGGACGCGGGCTCCAGCCTCCCGCTGCAGGCGCCAGGAGCAGCGAAGAGCTGAGCTGCGTGGGCTACCAGGCCAACAGCGAACACCGCTAGGGCTGTTATAAGGGAAAAAACCCCAAAACAACCAGGCCCTGATGTATGAATGAACGGCACCAATACACGAACGTGTAATGAAATAAAGCACAAAATCCATGCCATGTGTCCTCGTGCCCCGCTACCTTGCCCTTTCCCTGCTCCGGAGTAGCCATTTTATGCAGTTTCCCTCTGGCAAAACCCTCCTTCCGGCACATTTTTATACCTTTCCAGCCTAACCTGCAGTCAAATTTATTTCCATAAATTCACTGAACTGTAGATTACTTTACAGTAAAACGTTTCCTTTGCTAGCTAACGTCTCCCATGTGTTTGAGTATTTAAAGCCACTTTCAAGCATGCTTTGCTATCTCTCCTTAGCATGCACAGCAAAGTCCCTACCCAGGAGTTTTGGTGTGGAAGAGTCTAGCATGAAAGGAAGCTAAACAGAGAAATGCTGTCACCAAAGAGGGGAGGGGAAAAAAAAAAAAAAAAAAGAAGAGAAAAGCTGACAAGAAAAACTGACACTGGAAAAATGCCAGCCCTGTACAGTCAATCTTCGGGTTGGCAGCAGAAATGCCATTAAGTGGAAAGGGAAGAGGGTCTCTGATGACAAATGTATGCACAGGCTTAACACAGGGTTGATTAAAAAATAAACAACTATAAAAAAACCTCACGTTTCTCTCTACTTAGTAACAATCCACTGCAATTCACAGACATGACTGTGCAGAAGTTTACAGCACGCAAAGAGAGCCCTTTCCCAACCCTGCAGATCAGAAAAGCCATATAAAACCATCCAGCCCAAAACACTTGGTTTTCTTCAACTTCAGCTTTTTTCCCCTCTCTGGGGCAAATCCTCCTCTTGGCACCAAACTCCAAAAAAAACTTTTTGCAAGAGCAATTTTGGTAGCTCTGGGCAGTGCCAGGGTGCAGCGGTGCTCCTCCACCACCAGCATCCCACGGGGTGCATCACCCTCATCCCAGTTCTGGCCATGGCAACTCGCCAGCAATGGATCAATTGGCACTGGTCCTAAGAGAGCACCCATTTCGTGCATCTCTGCCTGAGCTCTTTACCTCTAGGGAAAAAGCAGACCTTGTTCATTTTGCCACACAGTTGGCAGAAAGGTTCTTTATTTATCGGTATCACTCTATGCAGCTGTACCTCTAAAAATTTTTTTGCTACAGAAAGGGGAACTGTTTTCAAAAAGGCCATTCAAATAAATTCAATTTTACGGTCTTTTCCTGATGATTATGATACTTAACTTCTTTTCAGAAATACCCGTATGAACTAAGGTCCTAAGTTATTAAAAGCAATGTGGACTCATTAAATTATTTCAAACAAACGGGACTGGAAAATTAAGCTTTTAAATGCTAGCTATATAAAAGTATTTGGAAGTCTAAGGATGCAGATAGTCACCTAGTAGGATTTTTATTCTACACGCGTCTGTCAGTATTTAAATATCTATGAAAACTGGCCCACTGCCACATTTTAGAAACAGGAATATGCAGCAAGATCTTTAAACGAGTTTAGATACCCAACTTCCATACATTCTGCCCACACCTCCTAAATCATCGTGTGGTTTTGAAATGTTTATCTTCCAGCTAAACAGTATCAGTTGTCTGAAAACCATAAACGCAACAAATATCTGCCATGGTAAATTACCCAACCAGTACAGCTAGTGCCCAGACACATGATTAAGTTGCCATGGATTAACAAGCAACTACATTTCACTAAGCTGCCCGTACCAACACTTTTAGCCCAATGCAAATTAAGAAAAATGTGTTAGCATAAACGTATCTCACTGGGGTACGAGCCTGTATTTGTCATGGGCAGAGGACACAGACAATCAGTTATTGCGGCTCAGCGGAGCCACACTAACTCGCCGGGACGTTGCTTGGGAGCTCTATCAGCCACATCGGTGGGATCCAGAAACCAGGAAGCTATACCCAAGAGCGGCAAATTTCTTTCGGGAGACCGAGGAAGAGTCATCACTGGTGCCTAACACGGGACTTGGCAAAAGGCAGAGGAGCGACCAGCGATGCTCTTGCCATTTGGCAGCAACCCGGAGCGGGCAGCTCCTCTCCAGCCGAGCCCCAGCAGCCCAGGCTCCGCGGCCGGCGGCGAGAGCAGCCTCACAGCTGGACGGGGAAGGAGTCAATATCATACATTAAATAAACCAAAGCAGCCTGGTAATAATGTGCTAAAAATAACTGAGTAAGCACATTGCTTCTAAAACTCTGAACTCCCTGCCAAGTCTTTACCAGAGTAGGACACGCATTCCTCCCCCTTCCCAGGCATCTAAATAGATATTGCAGAGGATTAAAAAAATAGGTGACAAATTTCCATGTGGGAGGAGGAAAAAAAAAAAAAAGTCCCCTATAGATTCGCCTGTGTTTTTCCCAGAAGCAGCTGGTGCTTGCCACTGCAAGGGAAAGGAGGTCTTTTGAGTCCTTTTTGAAGCAGTTTTAAACTATCTTCGCGACACAGGACCGCAATATTTTTGTTCCTATTCCACTATGTCAATATTATGTCTTTGATTTATTTATTGCACCTGGTATAAAAGCCCAGCTTCTGACCTTAGCCAAGAAGGGTGGCCACATTATTCTTATGTTGTTTTCTGCACATGACTTTGTAAATGAGGGACACAAGCCTTTCTGGAGGCAACTCCTTTTCTTACTTTGTTTTTCTCTTCATCTAAAATAAAAGACATTCTTGACAAAAAGTATTCGTACAGGTTTTTCTCAGCAGAGACCTATAGTTAGAGCTGGCTGGGTAACAAAAACTTGGGTTCTTCAAAAAATATGCATATCTTAATGACTGCTTTGATTCTGCATAAGGATGGGAAGAGGCCAGAGGAGCCCAATGCCCAGCAGCTCCCACCCAGCAGGAAGGCGAAGGCAGAGGTTTGCGTCCCCAGCCCTAAGAGGAGGCACACGCAGAGCTCCCCAAAACCGCTCCCCCTACCAGGGCACGCATTCAGCATTGCTCTGCCACATAATTACCTCCCTATGCCAACTCATCCATTCCCCACAACCGATTACTAACACAAAGCAAGACCGTTCCAACGGCGCAGAGGGACACCAGTCCACAAAGGGTAGCGAGGTGGGAGCAGGACTCTCCTTTCCACCCACAACCTTCGTAAAAAATGATTTTGACTCTTATGATTTGCCTCCTGGCCCTCCCTTTACCTTTTCCTTACAAATCTCATCAAAGTGCTTCTGAGCAGCTGTGGCTGCAATAATGATCCCAAACCATGAAGACACAGTCAACCGGATGAATTGATAGAAGAGCCAATATCACACGTCCCAAGGGGAAAGCAAATCTCATTGCATGTTATCCAAGTAGTGCAGGGCCAAAGTCAAAGTTTTTAAGTCAAGCTTCAGCTTGGAAGTAACTCTAAGAAAACATTAAAAAAAACCCCAAACCAAACAAAAAAAAAAGGAAAAAAAACCACCACAGGAGAAAGCTTTTGTTTTGGGAAAGAGAGGGATTTTAAACCAACAGACAGCTAGTTTCCAGAATAGACACTAACGTCTCAAAGCTGCCCAGAGGCAGAACAAACCAATTCTTTGCTGGCATTTGGGACACTTGGATGCTACTTGCCCTGGGTACTTAATTTAATATAAAACAAATCACCCTGGAGCAACAAACAGAAAATTTGCTAGTAAACAAGACAGCTCTAATTATTTAACAGTGGAATCCAGAATAATTAAGCCATAGTATCCAGAGCAGCTAAAAGCTAATTATATAAGCAAATATCCAAAACATTTCAGCTATCTTTTGAAAAAACAGGAAAACCAGGCTGTTTAATTTCAAGACCAGAGAGTAGCCAGCATCTCCAAAGACAAGCCTTCGGGGCGATGCATCCTTGCCCTTCCCGGTGGCTGGGACTTGGACCCCTTTCCCGGAGGCACTGGCAGGCAGCTGCCCATCGGAGCAGCTGGTCTCCCTCCAGGCGCGTTGCTGGCAGCTGTGGGGACTCTGCTCCCAATTCCCTGCCCTGGCTTTCTCCCTGGGATGCTACCAGGTCCGTCCTGCCGCACCAGCAATTCATTCCCCTGCCCAAATGCCCGCCCCGCTGCTCGCGTTGGGTCCAGGCTTGGAGACAGAGGGCTCAGCACGCCCAAAGCGCTCCCTGCACAGGGTTTTGGGAAGCTACGGAGGTTTTGGACTTCAGGGGTATGGGACGGAGAAGTTGGCACCAGGAGGGACAGCACAGCCTTTAGGCAGGCACCCGGGAGGCCGGCGACTCAGCTGCATGGCAGAGAGCTTGGAGGCGGCGTCACGTCATCGGGCAATTTTGGCAGCTCGAGGGAGAGATTTGACAAATGCCAGGAACGCGTTAGATGCCGAGAAAGGTCAAGGCTGCCGCCTGCGGTCCAGGCTAAAGCAGCCATTTCTCCCGACGCGGGGGAGTGTGGCGCTCGGCAACATAAAGCTCCCAAAGATGCCAGAATCAAGAGATGGCTGATGAGACCGAGCTCCATTTGGTACCTTAGTGTCTCATGACCCTGCCACACGGGTCATGCCAAACGCCACGCGCTCGTGAGAAAACTGCCGGCAGAGCATGTAGGGGTAATGCTTTGCTTCGCAGAGGGGCTGGCCTCTACCTGTAAATCAGCTGGGGTCGGGTGCCCGAACCTCAACAAGGATTTGGGACTCGGATCCTCAACTGTAACACAACACACGCCCACCCCCACCGCCTCCGATTTCAGTTTCTGCAGCAATCTGGGCTCTGATCAGCTAACGACACCGGTTCCGTGTTAATGTCTCTCCCGGGACATCACTGTGAGCCTCGGAGCCGCAGGCGGGAATAGCGGGGCTCTCGGAAACGCAGCCGCTCGGGGACAAAGCGGATCTGGTTCCGGATCTCCACCTCTTCCTGCGTCCTGCCGATCGGCAGTGCTCACGGCAGCTGTGCAGATGTTTTTAGGTATCTGGGCCCTGTGCCAAATCCGCAGACCGACCTCTGAACGACAGCTATTTTTCCGTGACTGCGCTCAGAGCATCAGCCTCCGCTGACACCATCAGTCTCAGAAGTGATGATTCGGTCTCCGTTTCCCTTCAGACTTCATCATTACAAGGTCATCAAGCACAGCATGGTTTAAAACACAGCCACCAGAGTTCTTACGAATACCAAGCAGTTTTGATATCTTTCCGCAACACTTCGGTCTAGCTGCTGATTAACTCTCACTTTATATTTAAAATTGCCCTTACCAAAAGAATATCTGAGGGGGTGTACGAAAGCTGAACGACACGACTATAATAACAGTCAAATGGATGTTGCATGGGTAAAACAGGATGGCTGCAGAAAAACTGAGGGGTAAAATGAAATACTTGAGAAAAGTATTAAAAATAATGAATGAAGCCCCCAAATTATGAGGATTTTAGCTAAATGCTTTTCAATTTCTTTAAACTTGCCTCTTGGCTTTAGACTACCTTGTTCAGATTTTTGCCTATCGTGAGAGTTAGAAACATGCTTAAAAATAATACAGAGCTCCTCACCCAATCACATGAGTCAGAGAACATGGAAGTTGAGAAAGTACAAGGTATTGCAGGGCTCAGACTTAGATTATGGAAGTTGGTAGTGCAATGCATGGCCGATTTCATAGGCTCCCCTACACCAAAGGAAAGTCACCAAAGGTTATCACCACCTCCCCGCCGTTCGCTTCCACCGGCATCCACACTTTGACCAAATCCACTGACTTTCTGCCAAAAGCCTTCTTCCCTCTCCTCTTTTTAAAACTCTTGCTTTAGATCACTGCAACCTCTTTCTGTCAAACCTCCAGGTTTTTCATCCCCCCTTGTAGGAGCACATGCCAAGCAGAGTAGCCAAAATACCTTTTGTTCTTCTGTTGAATTTGAGTCCCTTTTTGAAGCAGTTTTAAACTATCTTCGCGACACGCAGCGCAGAGAAGCCTGCTGATGTGGCAGATCCTCCGTGCCTACTGCTTTTCCCATAACGTACTAAGTGCTCTCCCATCCTTGCCCCGCATCCCACTTCCACACACGACCGGGACCACACCTGCGCCATGCAACACGCTGAAAAAAAACCCAAACCCCATGTTTTTTGGCTCTGCACCCCTTGGCTTTGCTCTTGGTGTGCCCAGGGACCTCCAGCCCTTCCCTTGGGCCCTTCCTTACAGCTCACACCATTTCCACAGCTGCTTCCCCTTCTGAGCCCACAAAACATTTATATCCATGGTCTGTAAGGCTCCGTGCAGGCTGGTGTAATTGCCAGCAACTCAAGGGTCAGAGACATCGCTGCTCTTAGGCTGGGTTGTTCACGGCTGCGATACGTTGTGCTGAGCTTATTTTAGCTATCCACATTCCTGCTGAAAATTGTTCGAGCTGACTTACTTATTATTTGAGTTGTTAATTTTACAGTTTTATTAAGTGACTCTGAATGAATGCCATTAAGGCACACGGTAGTTTGGTTGATTGAATGATTGATTTTACACAGTTGTCTTCTTCCTGCACTCCTAAGTACTTCTATTTGCGATTAACAAACCTCACCATTTTGCTATTCCACTTCATAGCTCCCTGGCTCATCCTCAGCTTCTCTTTTTTACATGTTCTTTATGGGGCAAAGATCCTGCTTAGCCATCTCTAACCAAAAAGCCACAAGAAAAGAAAGGAAAAAAAAAAAAGCAACGTAAAAGAGATCAGAAGGTTACGCACACTTTTAGGAGCTGGTGAGGGTGCAGGCTCTGACGGGTCCTTCCTTTGTCAAACTTGGCATCTAGAAATTGTGTGAGATTTATCTGCTCTTCCTAGGCTTAGACAGAGGTCAAGAAGGTTTTTTTTTTTTTGAGTGGTAGCTATTTGTGGATGTTTTTTACTGTAGTTTTTAGGGGGCTGCCTGGGGTTTCCAGACCTGGTAGGAGAGATGGGGACAGTAACCAGTGCTCCAGCTTCATCCCCTATCAGTCTGGAGTTTTGTATTTTTGTGCAATATAAGCCAGGGGCAAACTAAGAAACAAACCACAAACCAAGCAAATCTTGAGGTAGGATGCCCCAAATTGTTTCATTTTTAGTAAGGCAATTTACTTTGGTAAATATTACAAAGCTGTTATTACAGAGCACCAAAGATCCTAAGAGATATAGATAGATAGATATGATTTAAAGTATCCTGCTAAAACTAAATGCAACTAGAAGACAAGGTCAAGAACAAACAAAAAATGTCACAAGTTTTTGTTAACATATTGCTGATGCAAACAAAAGATCAAGGAAAGCAAAACATACAAGTGTTTTTCAGAAACAAATATCCAAAAGCTTTCTCATTCCATAACAATTCGGCATTTTGGACTCTTTCTTCCTGAAATGGGACAAAAATCCAAAATCTTGACATTCAACAGAACTCAGCTGCAATGTTCCATCTAGATTATTGCTGAGATTATTATTTTTTAATTATCTTAATAAAAATAAACCAAATTGAGTACCTATTCTAAAGACAAAGTGACTTTGATCCAAAAAAAGGTATTGCAGAAAAACAAGGTATGCCAAGTCCTGAGCCTGAGGCATACAGAAGATGCAGCAAGCTTTTGGCAAGATGAAAGTACAGCAGAGAAGCACTTGCTTTAAAAAATTCTTAAAATAGAAGAGGCACAAGATGATATCCCATAAAGAAGTGAAAGATTGGAGGGCTGCATGATCATCTGTTTGGAGACTGCAGAAAGCATTCAAAAGTTATATGTACATTAGAAAACATTACACTGCTCACCCCCCTCCCCCCCAAAAAAACACCACCCCCAAAAAATTGAGTATTGTAAAAAAATTTGCCCTCAAGTCCTCAGAGAATTTAAGGTAGAACAAGCTGGTACTCTTGGACTAAGACAAATAAGACAGTTTATATTGCTTTTCAATTATTTTAGGCTGCGGATCACAATGGGGAAAAGGGAAACCATCAAGCAGAGCTAAGAGCGGAGGACAGAGAACGGTGGAAGGTGGATTTTCAAAACGCTGCGGGTGGCTCCAGCCACGAGGCTCTCTCCTTAACCCCCAAACCCCACAGCTGAAATCTTCCTTCCCCCCTCCCCGTCCAGATTTAAAGTAGTAAGAGGGTTTGGTCCCAGGAGGGGAAAGGGACACTAGGCAAAGAGTGCGCAGCTACAGATGCGAGGGAGGTTTTTGGGGAGAGGTGGTACTGCCAGCGCTGAGCGGGCGATACGGCCGGAGACAACGAAGGGGCCTCTGGGGGCCCAGCCCTGCACTGGTTCCTTAGGGTCAAGAGCCAGGAACTTAAGACCCGCTCAGCCGATTAACTTGACTAACATTTCCGTAACGCAAGAAACATCGTCATCCACAGCCATGAGGCTCCAGACAGTATTTAGCCTCCCCCGAATCCAGAACATGAACGTGGCACAACTTCCCTCGCACAGCCCGGATCCAGGTCGGACTCGGCTGCCCCAGGCGAGCTGTCGCACAACACAGGTTTTAACCACCTGGGTACTCCCCGGGGGTTTGCAGCCCAGAGTTTCTCGCCCAAAAGAACACACAAGCCACGTACAGGACAGCTGGGAACCGAAAACGTCACCTGCAGGAGCTGGCTGCTAAGCCGGGAGGAATCACCGACCGGGGAGAGGGGTTTAGGCGTTGGATGTGGAGTGCACGGAGCCAACTGCTCCATGCAGGAGATGCAGGTCTGAGACAACTCCTCATACCATGGAGCAAAGACCTTTCTTTTAAACGTGAGAAGAGGGAGAGGGATCAGCGGTGTGCTACAGCGGAGGTGAGACAGGGCCGCACGGCTGCCTTCATCTAATAGCTCAGCAATTTGGGCTTCGTTCTCTCTTCTCTGCTGCTGGACTCAAAATATCTTCTGTTTTCCAAAAGACAGCCCTAGCTGCCAGCCTGCAGGCTGTGCTGAAGCTGTTTTGCTTTGTACAGGATAACTGAAGATTTGTTGTGCCATTCAGAGTGGTTTTTTGTTTGTTTTTTTTTTATCATCATCATCGTCTGGCCCCTCTGAAGAGCATTCATCCAGGAGAGAAGCATGACGTCCCAATCCATGCTCCAGTGGTTATTTAAGTACATCAAACACTCATTAGATAAGGTAAATCAACAAATGTTCACGAGGGCATGGACTACAAAGGAGGAAGGAAATCAAACTATTAATTCAAAGGGCAAGAGGAACATTTCTGAGCAAAGTACAAAGTCTTCTATGGGAGAAAAGCAGCAGCACTGATGAAGAGGAAGAAAGGGGAGGCAGGAGATGTGATAAATTCTAAGATTAAAATAGGAAAGAGAAGAGTTGTGAAGAGAAATGAAAGGGAGAATAAGGAGTCTGAGTGTGTTGGAGTGGAAAAAGCGAGTAAATAGAGACAAGGTGATAAGGTCAGCCGGAGTGACAAGCACCTCGGCAGCTCCATTGAGTGGGACAGGGAGGTTGACACTGGGTGTTTCTGAGAAGCGGTCGCTGTCATTCAAACATAAGGAGAAGAGCAGGTTGCACAGATATGGGCAGAAAGAAAAGACCAGAATTTCTTAGGAATGGCACCATCGGCATGGACTAACACGGCACGGAAACGGAAAGAAGTGACAAAGCGCAGACGGAGAGCGGCGTTCGTGGACAGTGGTGCCGGGCGCTGCAGGGGGATGGTGGGATGTTCTTGCCTCCTCTCTCATCCAACATCAAACCCAAAACACACAGTGAAGCCCACGTGTCTCTTCTGACCAGCAACAGCTCCGGAGGAGAGAGTTTAGTGTTTGTTATGTTAAGTTTACGACAGTGTTAGGACAGCAAGAGAGAGGCTATACATGGGATTAGGTTGATCCAGTTTACCCAGGTCCCCACGTCGGATAGACTTGATGATTTGAAGGCAAGCTTGCTTTCCTGGCAAACCTTTCAAATCTTTTTTGGTCTAATCCTGTTCTGACAGAATCCCCTTCTCGATCTTCTGATCATACTCCTTACCCCATAAAGACTCTGCACAAGTACAGTCCTACTATAGTAAGGCATAATTTTTACAGCATGCATAACCCAGTACAGTATTGAACTGCTCCATCGCAGTAATTACTGCAACAATAATGCTTGATCTAGTTGAACAAAATCTATGTACATTCACTAGGAACAGAAGTTACAGCTGCTAGAAGCCAGACGCATAAAAGCAGCATTAGAAAAAAAATACAGATTTGTGGAGGGAAAAAACCCAACCACAACTATTGTTGCAGATTTACCCGTGTACCAATCTATTTTTGCCTCTAAGCTGAAACAGGTTTTTGTTTGGCGACTGACACATATTTGAGTCACAGCTGAGGGAAGAGAATAATACCCACCTGCTGTCATATTGTTCTCCAGCTGATTGTCCTCTTGATCTGTAGTGCTCGCATTCGCAACGGGGAGCACCCAGAGAGGAAAAGGGGGGTTGACAGACAGGAGAGATGGGCTGGAGAGAACAGTCAAAAATGCACAAAATGGCCTAATCAGCAAAGTGAAGATCAGGGTGTTTGCAGGAGGGGGGAAAAAAGCAAGGCCAGGTGCAGAAATACAGATAATTAATGAAATGGTCTCCTCCTGTAATAAGAAGCCGAGCGAGCGGTCTCGGCACAGCCAAGGGGGTCCCACGCTCAAGGATGCGGCGTGGGTACCCGGGGGGGGGGGGGGGGGCCTCGGGCTGGGGCACAACCCATACACCTGATTTTCTTTGAACAGAACCATTCTCTACCAAAGCCTGCAAAAGCTCTGTGGTGTAAGACAGATTACCCCAAAATTAACATGCAATCTACCGTTTCGGCCTGTTCCCCAGCACAGTGTGAGGCAATGTCTTCCCAACGCATTTTTGCCCTGTGCATAATGATACAATAACAAATACCCTGTCATTGAGAACGCCGTATCTTCAGCAGCTAGCAAAATGGAAACAAAAATCATTCCAATTGTATCACTTCGACTTGCTTAGTATAAAAAAATAAAATAAAAATGGCTTATGTACATTTTAACTCAATATTTTCATAGCAATGCCAAAACTAAATAGCTTTAGTAACCAGACAAGTATATTATTTCACAGCATTTTTAAAAGCTCACGAGCTGTGATTCTTTAGCAGGTACCCTGCAAGAGCTAGTTTTCCTTTCACTGCCCTGCAGTCCCTTTCTGTAGAACCCAAATTACTTTGCTGATATCTACTCTGGACTCCAAAACAGAATATACAGTTTACAGACACCATCTGAAACAAAGGATTAAACAAAAGTTACATGGAATCAGACTGTGACAATACAGAAAGCCTGAATCCGAGCAGTTCTCACTCAAAATGAGCACTTTGTTTTTTCTTTTTTCCCCCATTAAGTATTTTCATAGACTTGCTCCAGCCAACCTTCCTATTACCTGCATACAGAAATATTCATACAACTGACAGCTGAAAGAGAAGTCCCTGCAGGTCCTGTGGAAGGAGAGCCCCAGGCTCAGCTCGGGGACTCCCTGTGCATCCCGTAATCGTCACTGCGGGACGCTGAGGGACGAGGGTGCAGCACGTTCGTAGATCTGCTCTCTCATGCTGGTTGACATCTTCTCATAGTTGCTGTACATCAGCAGCCCTAACACCACGGCCAAAGTACTTGGGAAGTGAGGGCCAACCGTTCACCTGTGGTCAAGTACCCAAATGAGAGCTTATCTACTGAAGTGAGACACAGCTCCTACAGTAAAGACCTTTCCACTTAAATTTGCAAGATAAATTAAAGTCTGAAAAAACGCAGAAAAGTTTTAAGCCAGATTTTTCAAGTGTGATCAAGCTCTTAATCTTGCTGTTTGGACGGTCCTACCACGTTCCCAGCGCTGGGAGTTTGCAGCTGCCCCAGCACTCGTGGGTGCTCGTTGTAACTACCTTCGTTCAAAGAAAGACTTTGAGCTACATTTTTACAGTTCGGTTGTTTGTACAAATGAATCGCTTTTTGAAATGCCCATGATCCCCCTGGGATCCAGGCTGCTGATCCACTCACACGGAGTCTTGCCTGAGTGTGAGTTGCGGTTTGTGCCAAGGCTGCGCTGCAGTCCTGCCGCAGCCCGGTGCCCCACGTCCCCGTTGCCGTCATACCCAGAGACCCCCCGTGTCAAAACCAGTGAGTTTAAAAAAATGAAATGTAAAATTCGTGTTATCCATGACAGACTGGGGACGCTTTGACAAAAGTCCAGGCTTAATTACAATGTTTCAGTTCATCCTGGTCTCTCTAATGAGGATGACTCATTAACATATACAGTCAAACCCAGGTTTCCCTACCTCATAGCACATCGCAATCTTATGCTGATCCGTTACCTGCTGCATAGAGTCTCATTAAGTATGACATAGATTTGTTACATTGCTGAGCTGACTGTAAATTGAACTTGTCATAGTGAAGTGCGTGTTTTCCAGTTCTTCATCTCTTTGGTTCCTGTTGCTATAGTGACCATCAGAAATCAGAGCAAAAAAGGCAAAGAGAAAGAAGAACCTTTCTGTGTTTAAATAGTACCTTCCATCTATAACATTGGCAGTATTCTTTCATTTCAGTTTTGTTACTTGTTAGGATAACTATACAAAAGAACTTAGCTCTTCCAGATTTCAGGCTCTCATCCAAATCTGCTGAAGTCAAAGGCAGCCTTTTCAACGGCTTCGAGGAGCTCTAGATCAGGCCTATACTGCCTAAAAGATGAATTCAATACAGATTTGCAGCACTTTGCAGTTCATGTGAGCTTAAAATCCCCGGTATAGGTATATGCTGATGTCCTGCTTAGAACAGTGACTGATGCTATGAGCAGAACAGGACATATGTACATACCTACCTACCTCAGCCTCGTGGATACAGCCAATGCTGAATCTCACTTATCACATGCCCTTTTCATCTCCTGGATTGATGTACCACCTCTCTTTGTTTAAAAGAGAGAATAAGTGCTCCTCGATTTGGGGTATTAGTGCTAAAAGACAAAAGTCAGCCAAGCTTTGAGTGACAGGCCTTAGGTGCTGTCTGACCAGAGACACGTGAATACTAAAACATACATTACAGCCTCAACACAGAATATGCATGTGACTGATGAACTCGACACATTTACCACCAGAAGCGTGTAAGGCTAAATGCTTGGCACAGGGATCTGCTGTTACTGCTGAAAATGGGGAAGACACTAGGAACCATATACTGCTTTCACCGAGATGTAAACCTGAAGCAGCTTAAAAAGAACCTCAGTGTGCCAGTTAACTCCAGGTACGCAATTCCTGACCAGGAGCAGGTGACCATTTAACAGTGACAACTGCTCATTAGCAGTAATGCTGTATTAAACTTAAATCCTGCCTGTACTCAGACTTCTCCTGTCTACTCAGTGGGGATCTGCACAGATTACGTACCCGCTGCAAGCCACCACACTCAGCTAAGCCTTAGTTTATTTTAGCTATGCCATTTCTACCTTTAGATATCTTGTCACATGAAAACGTACAGCTAAATATGTTGATGAATTGTAATTAGTACTATCTTGTAGAGCAGTGGTACTTAAACAGCAGCACATATAATTTATGGTAAATGAGCTATTTTTAAGCAGTACATCAAGACAGGCTGTTCCCGCCCGTGAGCTGGTGCAGAAGCTGCACTCCCACTCCCACTCGAGGTGGTACCACGGCGAAGGGCAGGAAAGCCTAAATCTGAAGGCAATGAGGGCTGTGGCAAGAGACTTCTGTACTGAATAAAAGGTAACTATCGCACACATGAAATTAATAGCCTTAAATCCTGCTACTCCTTGGATCACTGGCACTGCAGTTTTGCTCCTGTGTGTAAGAACCGGAGTCAGTCCTACGTGCAGGTCAAGACTTTTCAGAGACTGAACACTGAAGAGTTTTGAGGATGGAGTCCGCATGCAAATCACAGCTACATCTGTATCTCTCCATAAAGACCCGCTTTCCTGTAAGTAAGAAAAAGCCCCTCGGTGTCATTACTCATCAAACACTGCGCTGGCAGCAGTACCGTTAGCGGGAACACAGCACCCACAACAGCACGGCAGGACAGCTGCAATGTCATTCCAAAAACAATGATTAACAACAACGGTAGACAGAAGAAATTTGACCAAAAGCTGCTAATGCATCATAATAAAACAAACAAAGGAAAAAAAAAAAAAAATCCCCACCCAGTAGGCAGCTGCCGGCTGCTGCCGAGAAGCTCACGGAGAAGAGCTGTCTCGTGGGCACTGGTGATGGCCGATGACCCACCAGCACAGCTCCGTACTGGGCAGCAGGCAGGGCCAGCCAGGAGCGTTGGCCCCAGCCGAGGATGGAAACCCTTCAGCCTGAGGCATGAAACACCCCTCAACTCTAACAAGAAACCTCGCAGGATTTACGGAGGTATTTCAAAACAGACAATCAAGAAGGCAACTTCCAGCAGACCAAATGTGACTCAAGTCTGTCCGACTTCCACCAGTTCTGGTGTCTCTCTGAAAACGCTCTAGAGCTGTCGAGATTTGAGCACCTCTCTTCTGCTGGATAACTGAATGTGTGTTTCATCAGGGATGCTGAGGAGCTTTTCATGATATTTGGACCACTGCCAAAACTTACCTGAAGTTGAGTCAAACATTTTCCCCCTTCTAAGAGGCTGCAGAGCTTTCTCGTGCTACTTATCATTGTTTTGTCAGGAAAGCGGGATTTGGACAGCATTGTCTTTCTATAGGAAGGGCAGGCAGGGAAAGAAATCCTGACCAGCTCCAACTGGCTTGGTGTCCCGCTAGTCCTGGACTGTAAGGAAACCCAGGGCTATGTTTTTCTGCAGTTTTACTGACCTCAGGCGACTATTTCAAAATGACTTACATGCCTGAGGAACATAACTTCTGTTTTCAAAAATAAGTGAAGCATGGTCCAGGAGTCTTAATTTTGATATAGCTAGACTTGGTCTAGGTTTAGAACCACTACTGTCTATCTGGTTTGATTAGAAAGATGTGGGGTTTAATTGCATAAAAGCGAAGCTCTAGCAGAGCTCTAGCATGAACTTCTTACAACTTAAGAGCACTCTCCCTGTTACAACTTTTGACTGTGCAGGGACTGGCACCTCCCGGACAAACTTTTACAGCAACATAACTGGTCAAAGCATAAGAGAGTTTTGAAAGTGTATCTATCTATAATGATATAATTCACTCAGCAAGACCTTTATAAACAGGCAAAGCTGTCAGGATCATGTTTGAAAGTGGAACTTAAAAGTTGTATCAGCACCCTCTGTAGCTGGGCAGCTCAGGTGCTCTCGGCTGCATATGCAGAAATTCCTGTTCACACTTTAACTTGATGCCTGAAAGAAAAGGTACCAGAGTCACCCTTTGGCTCATGTATCAACTACGTGCTTCTGCAAACTTGAGGCTACCCGCTGCTCGTCGCAACAACATCTTATACTTCTACCCCAGCGGCTCCCACGCTCGCTCTGCCGATGCTCCAGCCCAGAACATAACTGCAGACGGAAACATTTCTGAGTCATGTTCAAAGTGCTCCATCTATATCAACATCTGTCTGTTTTAAAGTCCATGTTTAAACGCTTTGGGAGACAAAATCATATACTCAAATTCACTTGCTAATGAGCCTTCCACTTCCACAAATCCCGCCTACAGTAAATGCAAGCCATCAACATAACACCCTGCAATTTACCCACACTTGCATTTTATGGAAATATTAAAAATGAAATGCCAAACAGATGTTCAACAGACCTGTTATGATAAGAAAACAAATTAGAAATAGAAGTTATAAAACTAATGTCTTCTTAAGGGAGAAAATGCAAAGAGCTTGAAATTTGATGTTGGCGTAAGTAAAAATTTGGAAATTAAAAGTTTTAACTTTTTAAAAATAGGTCAGAATCACAATTTTGCTTGTGCCGCAAAGAGAAACAACCGGCTTCTCAGTTGACAGCAGGTGGCAGCAGGATTCCCACTGCAAATTCCAGATTTAGAATGACATCCCCTACATCATATTTGAATACTCTCATCTGTGCCCTAAGGTTGTATGATAAGTGGGCTGACAGAAACAAAACCAGGTTGAATACATCTTCATTTACACAACTGCAATCCACTTAGCTGCCAATGTAAGTTTATAATGCAAGAGCTGAAAATACTTGGTGTTTAACGTTTATGAGTAGCATCACTTTTTTCTACTCTAAGCCCAGAGTTTGCATCGTACATTCAAAACTGTATGTTGCTGTTACATCCCAGCCCTCATTGTACACGGGCCTTAGAAACACAGGTTGGGCATCTAGTGGTGAAACATTTTCATGACGTACCAAGAAAACGTTGATAAAAATTTCTAGAAAATATATGAAGCTGCATTCTGTAAACCTCAACCCAAACAACTGCAGTTAATCCAGGGAATTGTTTGGCAAAGGGATGTGCAGGCAACCACTGAAATGTGCCTGATCTAGAATCACATGCTGGTCAGACTGGCTCCCTTAGGACTGATCAGAAAAAGCAAGAAAAAATGATTATTGAAGATACAAGGGTTTGAAACATGTAGCTAAAGGAAACCATATTTGCAACACTATTCTTACTTATCACAGCATGCTACTCGCCGCACAAGACATAGACATCAAGCTGCTGAGTGAGCTGACTACAATAAGGCAGTCTGCTAAAATCCAGTGTGTATGCCCCAAGGAGGGTTTTAATGCTACAAATTTCAAAAGCTCAGAGTCTGGACTCAGCTCTGCTCCCCTGGAATCCAAAGCTAAAGCTTCCTCTGATGTTAACATGGGAAGAAGCAAATGAAAGCTAATGCGGAGAGTTTCTGACTATTCCAGCCTACACGCAGGTAGTCCGGGTTAGTTTGGCACGATAATCTGAAGCTGCAGTTAAAGAAAAACAAGACCAAAATGCTTTAAAATATCAGATGTGTGGGTTTTTATTTTCTTTTCTTTTTTTTCCCTTCTTATTTTTGTAGTTAGCTTGTTTCCAAAGCTTATCCTTCTAAAGCTGCTTCAAGTAGGGAGGAACTGAAGCACTAATGGGAGTTGAATGGATCCGGCTGGATGGAGCAGGAGAAATTAAAGGACAATGAACACAGAAAAAGAGGGTTGGCAGTCACGGCCGAGACAGCTGATTGTGGCAAAGCTGACTGAAGCTGCTGGCCAAACGCAAATGTTGTGAGCATACCCAAAGCCCACCGCGGCCAGGAGCAATCACAGGGTTTGAATGAAGCCCACAAAGAATAGAAAATCCGGGGAGCAGAAGGCCAGGGGGCACTAGCTCTCACCACAGGGTCACCTGGGAGACTTCTCTGCCAAAGCGTCATGAACTCAGCCCCGACAGGCTCTTACTTTGCTTTCCTCACTGCAGCTTACAGAACAAGAAGGGCACAGCCTCCTGCTCCTCCTTGTTCGCAGGAACCGTCCCCATTGCCACGGAAAAGGGGGTGATTTCCACCCAAAACCTGGGTGCCGGCAGAGTCCGGCATGCCGGGCGAGCAAGCCTGAGTGCTTTATTAAACTCTTGGGTTTTTTCCCCCATGTGGTTCCTCCTTCCTGCCTCTCTGAAATTCAGAAATATT
Source organism: Aviceda cuculoides (assembly GCA_035590195.1). Lineage (NCBI taxonomy): Eukaryota > Metazoa > Chordata > Aves > Accipitriformes > Accipitridae > Aviceda > Aviceda cuculoides. The sequence goes on along the minus strand of JAVJGG010000037.1, from coordinate 20,476,870 downwards.
CACCACCAGACAGACTTTGCTCCAGACCAACCAAAGCTATCTTGCCACTCTAACAGCAGACCCAAACCGGGAGCTTTTTAGAAGCCCAGCTGAGGCTCCACTCCCTAAGTCCAACTCTCCACATACAACCCCCAGACCCTAAGCAAACAAAAACCATTTAGAAGAGGCAGTTACCCCAGTCTGAGTTATCTTCTGGCTCCAGCAGCCGTAGTGACCCCCATGTTGGGAACAGCCTGGCTACTCCAGTTTGCTGTTTGGCAGGTTTTGGTCCAGTTGGGCGAATGGCAGCAAATTTAGCTCAAGGAGTCTTGTTTGCTGCCACATCTGAGCTTCACCTGGCTCCACCGATAACCCAAAAGTACCTTACAACAAGGAAGGAGACAGATCCCAAGATGTAGAGGCCGTTCATCCAAATCCTATTGCTCTCTTGTATTTTACAAAAAAACCAGAAGAAAATATTTGAAATTACTTAATCCTATGAAGGATTTCTCTTTTTTTAAAGTATTTGTTTCTGGCTTAAATACAAGAAAAACTCCACCAAGGTGAGAGGCAATTCTCTCTGTCCCCCATCACCCTGCTTTTAAAGGATGAGATACAAGTCATTAATATTACAGTGACTTAGCAATTCATTTACACAGTTTTACTGCTTTGGACAAAACACAGCCGAGTTCCAAGCCTGATGAAATATTGTTATCCACATAATTCATTTTGTGCAGCTTCAGCAAGGTTTTTGGATTTGTGGCTGTTCCCATTTGAGGTTGAAATTGAATTGAAAATACATGTGTAAGCCACATGGATGAGGCAAGTCTGACTATCAGGGAAGTGTCAATTAAATTCACCTTCCAGTCTGAAATAAAAGCCTGATGCAAAGGCCTCGAAAAGAGTCCCCATTGTCATATCAGTTGAAGACAATAGAAATAACTCAAGCCAGAGGTGAATACAAGCTTGTTTCAAGACATGATAATAAAATTTCAATCTATTTTATTAACAGTGTGAATGTTGATTGCTGTGCATATTAATGGGATATAGCATAGCAATTTATGTTTTTTCCTTTGGTAACACGTACTTAATAAGGATGTTATTGATTAAATGTAAATTAGCAACTCGCTGATTAACTTATCCCTCATTTTTCCATTTCTATCATAGCAAAGTCCATGTAAGCAATTTAGGAATTTAGATACTGCTAGGAAGTTGTATCAAACTGACAAACAGACTGTCCTGGTTTCAGCTGGGATAGAGTTAATTTTCTTCCTGGTAGCTGGTACAGTGTTCTGGTTTGGGTTCAGTATGAGAAGAATGTCGATAACACCCTGATGTTTTCAGTTGTTGCTCAGTAGTGTTTAGACCAAGTCAAGGTTTTTTCAGTTTCTCAAGCCCAGCCAGCGAGAAGGCTGGAGGGGCACAAGGAGTTGGGAGGGGACACAGCCAGGGCAGCTGACCCAAACTGGCCAACGGAGTATTCCATACCATGTGACGTCATGCCCAGTATATAAACTGGGGGGGGGTAGTTGGCCTTGGGGGGATCGCTTCTCGGGAGCTGACTGGGCAGTTGCATTGTGCATCACTTGTTTTGTATATTCCAATCCTTTTATTAGCATTGTCATTTTATTGTTATTACTATCATTATTAGTTTCTTCCTTTCTGTCCTATTAAACTGTTCTTATTTCAACCCGCAAGTTTTACCTTTTTCCTTCTGATTCTCTCCCCCATCCCACTGGGTGGGGGGAAGTGGGTGATCAGCTGTGTGGTGCTTAGTTGCTGGCTGGGGTTAAACTATGACACTTCCCTACTTTTGCTCTTTCACTAAAAGTTACATTTTGAGAAAGATGCTTCCAGCCTCTCAGCTGAATGATCCAGCCTTAGCAGGCACCAGGATGGTGTCATCTGTGTTCTGCTGCTTAGATCTGTGCATTTTCTACTCTTCTGTATTCTGCTTGCTCTGGGACTATGAAGAGCTATGGAGGACTTCAAGTCTCTCAAAACCTTGTTCTCAGAGAACAAATGGCATAACCCACCTGTGTGGACCAGCGTGACCAATATGTATGGACTTGTCAGCCCAGCAAAATGTCATATCTGATTCCCGCCTATCCGTCTTGCACAACACCTCCATAAAGAACTTGTAACATTTTTGGTTTGTCTTTTGTTTCCTCTTGAATTGGAGTCATGTTCTCATGAGTGTGTATTTCCAAGGAACTGGAAGTTTAGGCATCTTTATTTTAAAAGGGTGTGACTTCCCACAAGTGCTGAGACAGTTTCTGAAAATTCAGCCCCTTGTAATTATTTTGCACTGATCACACAGAAATTACTTCAGACGCTTCCAAAACTAGTAACATCTTGAGAAATGCAAGGATTTCCAAATTGGAGCATAATATGTGCTTCCCAAAGAAGCTAAGAACCTTATTTCATGCTTCTGAATGGATGCTGAGTATCCATTTTTATTTGTTTTTCCTTGTTTCCTATGTGACCTTATATTCCCTCAAGTGATCTTAAGAACAGAGTAGGTTCGGATTTATCTTTGTTTATTCTGTTCTCTTTTCTTTTTCTCTAAGGAGTTGTAGGGTAGGTAATTGGATATACCCAAATCCAGGCAAATAAAAGGAGAGAGCAAAAGCAAAGCAGTAAGCTAACATCTGTTTACTGCAGACAGATGTTCAACATCAGTGTCCCTGGTACACCATGCATTACCCTCAATCCTAGGGAACAAATACAGTGCAAGAAATCTTCATTATGAAATCATAAATTAATTTCCAAAAAGAAATTAATGTTACAGGAATAGGGTCTACTGGAGGAAGAAGATGATGAAGCCAGGTTAGTTCTGAAGTCAAACTCAAGCTGCTAACTTAAGCATGGAGGAAGAAAACAAAGATTGCAAAAACATTTTAATTTTGTGATGAGAGTATTCTCTATCAAATCCACATGTTGAGACTCTTTTCTGCACCATAGTTCGTCTTTTCCTTGTAACTGGTAAATAATTTTTTATGAATTACATAACATCAGACTGCACAAGAAAAGAAAACAAAAGAACTGGATACAATTAAAACAGAAAACTAGAGTTTCCCAAGGTTTTAAACCGCTGGATTGTTGCGACTGGCCTGGGAAGGAATCAGCTGAGACTGCTGCAGGTGGCTTTTTATAGATGCAGTGTGTTGGCTTAAAAATACACAGAACTGCATTACCTGGGGCCTGGAGGGATGCACCCTTTTTCCCATCCCCAAAGGCTGTTCTGATGATGAATGGATCTGAAGGCTCGCAGAGCAGCTAGAGTTTGAGTCCAGCTGTGACAGCAAAAAATGCACAAAAGCATCACAGTGAGGAGAAGATGAAGAATACTCGGGTGACATGTACAAAAGCTAGCAAGCATCTGATGACATCCTCTCCCCATAGTGACCTGCCGATGAGCTGCACTTGCAGACATCTGCTCAGGGTTACCGAAAGGATCCCTGTTAACTGCAGCTGGGTTTGGATGAGGCGTTACTGCTCTTCCTGCCCTTCCAGCAACACGGGGGAGCAATTTTGAACGTGTGATAGGTCAGGCTGGATGGAAACCACTTGCAGTCCACCCTTTCTGGAGAAGTCTCCTGCTAGAGAGGCCTTAAGGGAAGAGATATTTCGGGAACTTTTTCTCCTACTTCTCCAAAAAACACGTGGGACCAGCTGCAGACTTCCTGGGAAGCTAGGAAAGGCCAAGTGAAGAATTCAGTCTTCAGTGCTTCTGACGTGACCTGCCAGCATCATGCAGTGATTCATTGTACAACATTTCTGCTGCAAAAAGGTCACAAGCATGATTTGTTACAAGCATATTGCAAGTACTGTGGGTGCATGGAGAAAGTTGGGGGGGGGGGGGGGGGCGGCGCGCCCCCCAGAAAAATTAGTTGGAAAAAAGAGGTTATAAGCCCTTTTGAGAAATTAGGCTCATCTTTAAATAACCTAGACCTATAAAATTAATGGATGACAACTATTGGGACTGTGGATAAAATACACTACCTCTTACATTCTGCTGTATCTCAGTATAACAAATTGTCATAGTCTCAGTGAAAGCTTCAGCAGCAAACATTGTATATACTTCACAAGCTTTCCCATGCTTTCTCCAGAAGGATTCAGGGTTTTGCGTAACATTTACTGCTCTCCTACTCATTTCTCTAACTCCGGAAACCTCTTACCAGGGCAGAGGACCCTGGATAGTGCCACCTGGTGCATATCCTCTGGGTTTGATTCTGTCACTTCTAGCTTTGTAAAGTGCTCTGTTGGTTTATGTTTGCCCCCACTCTCTGTGTTGCCCTCTCTTTCTGTTAGTTTGGGTCTAAGAGTGCTGAGATTTGTATGGTTGTCCCCTGAGGAAAGGAAGAGTCCGTGTCTAGCTGCTGCTCGGGATAGTTGCAAAGGAAGTAACTGAAATTTTTCTGATCATCAGTCCCAGCTTTTTCACAGAAGCATGGTTTAATTTGTTGTAACTCGTTTGATGTGTCTTTTTGGTTTTTTTTTCCTTCCGTCTCCCCTGTCTGACACTGGCAGAGTGTCTCTATGTGTTTCCATGTCAGTGGAACTACCGGCCTGATCACTGTATGTATGGAAGCAACTGTAAAGGGGCAGAAGAAGAAGGTGTCTCTATTCTGCATGGAAATAGAGGTGTCTACCATGATGACAAACAGCCTACATTCAAGGCACTCTATGAAGTGATACGTGATGTAAGTCTTCTATCTTGACAGAGGCAGTCCTTTTATTTCAATGTAGGTTACTGCTTTAACCGGGTCATTCAGATTGCTGTTCCAGCAGATCAGGCTGAGCATAGTTGTGCTTTATGTATACCCATCAGACATAAACCAACAAGGTTGCTTTGGCCTCTCCTGTTCTACTGCATGTGTGTATTTGAGGTGGTTTAAATGATCCTCCTTCATATCAGAGTAAACTTCTAATCAAAAAAGCTGATAAATTGCTTTTTTATAATGCTGGAGGTAGAAGAGTGTCTGAATGGAGTTCTTCCAGCTGGTACTGCAGCTCTGGTCCATAAATACCCAAGGAAAGCCTGTCCTCCCTGAGCACCTAGAGCCTCTGGGCACATGGAAGGCAGGAGCTTTCATACGGACACAGGTCCATATTTCCACTTTGAATGTTGCATGTGTACAACTCCGCTCTCTAAAATACCTGTTTGGTTACAGTATCCCTATGTTAGTAAACCTCCTGTAAACACTGATTCTGGAAGTACAGTTTCTGGGAAGTTGGCTATTTCAGGGAATATACCCAGACGAGCTTTTCTGAAAGCAAGCACTCTCAAGAGGACCAGTGTTGGAAGTTGATAGGCTTTGATGGCACTCTGGGAAGGCGAGGGACAAGTCATTGCCTACCTATATTAGGTTTTATCTTGCAGAAAATTCTACAATGCCATTTCGTAACTAGTGAAAACTACTAATTATTTTTTTCTTTTCTTTAGTTTCCATTTGAAGACAATCTCTTCCAGTCTTTGTACTACCCTCTGCAGTCTAAGTTTCTGGATACAGTGCACACTTTATGTGGGAGAATTCCACAAGTATTTTTGAAGCAAATTGAGAAAACTATGAAGAAGGTGTATGAAAATCGTGTCATTGTCTACTTGGGTGCCAACCACAGATACTAAATGTAGCTATATTTTTACGCAGAGTTTTTAATTCTTGCATACCTTCTCATGAAGCATATAAATGAAGAGTATGAACTCCTTTATTGAAACTCAGAACTAAAATATTTTCCTTATCCAATTTCCTAATAACTCCTAAAATTACAGAAAGAGGAAATCCTAGAAGTCTACCTAAACTGTCCTTTTTTAGGCTTTTTGTTCTCTTCCTACATTTACTCTTGGTTGTAGTAGGGAGAGGTGATGATTCTCACTTTTATTTGATGAGTTTAGTTTGGTTATTTGTTTAAGTACAGCTGTATTCACCGTAACTTTTTTTGAAGTTGTGCAAAAGCTTGTATTGATCTTAGGCTTGATAAAGAAGTTAAAGTTTGAGCTATGTAACATGGGGAATATAACTCTTGAAATGATAGGGCAAATATTCTTGACTGTCATGAGAATGCTGAATTACAGAAAAAGATCACTCTTGTGATGAGTTAAAATTCGCTACAGTAAAGGGAAAGTATTTGCTTAAAATTAAACTTCTGTCTGAAGGCATATTACCTGCTATTCTTCACATGTAAGATGTAAGACCTAAGATTTCTCTTACTTAAAAAGATTAGGGGAATAGAAGTGCCCATTTACTTTTTATTTTACGGCACTTTCTGTGTAGTGATTGTCATTTTTCCCTTTTGCTCTTCAGTAGTTTTGTGAGGGCTTCTCATGAAGGAATTAGAAGGAAAATAATTACAGCATAAATAGGAAAAACATGTACAAGAAATGGGAGGGGGATGCAGTGGAAGCTGTAGCACCAGCACAGCTAATGGAGAACAACAAGAGAATCCTTTCTTGCATGGAGTACCGTCATGGTCTTCCCCTCCAGTCTCTTACAGTTTTAAGAATGTATTCCCTAACTTGGTGATACTAATTACATTAGATACAGTCCAAGAATATTGTGAGTGAAGAGTACAAAACCAGGTACTACTGATCTGTTTTCCTGTTTAATCCTCTTTCATTGCTACTTACTGCACAGTAACAGCGGTATGCCACTGGCAACTGTTCTTCCATCCCTGCGTTGGGAGATTGTGAATCCTGCCTCTGACTCCCCTTTTCTGCTTTGCCAGAAACCTGTGACATAGAAATGTATTTCTGCCTGGCACTTTCGTTCCTGGAAGTTGAGAGTTTTATGCTAGGTTCATAATGAATAGCCTTAAAGTGAAAGAGGATACAAGATGGCTTTGATGTTTATTTAAAAGACTTCATTTAGTTTAGATTTCGAAAGTATGATGATCATCTTATGATATGCACAGACAAGAGCTTATTAAAACTTGCAGTAGCTGAAAGGGGCTTGGGACAAGTCACTGGGGAACTGAAAGTGAGGACGCTCTTAAAGAGCAGTGATAAAAGAGCAGACTCCCAGAGGGCATTTTCTAAGTGTGAGCCCTGAGGAGCGTGTGTAGGTGAGTGCTTGAAGAAAACAGCAGAGAAAATGATCTTACTTTTCAAGTCTGTTCAGCAAAAAAAATAAGCTATTACTTGAAACTACTCGCTTTGATATCTAATAGGCAAAGTAGGAGAGGGGTGAGGAGGGTGAGACATGGAGCTTTTCTCTAGTGAAAGGAAAACTGATAGAGATTGTATATCTGGTACATGTAACAGACATTTATTAGAGATAAATATTTGGTGTGTGAGGATGAGGGAAAGGATATGTTACCTAGGTTAAAAAGTAGGGTTTCTGAAGAATTGCAGTTTTGTGGCTTTCTACCCTATCCAGTCAGGACTGATGCACAGTTTCACAAGAAAAAAAGACTCTTAAGAGAAAGCTGTTTTAGCTTGCACATTCCTTTCTCCTTGTGGGGCAGCTCATGAGAGGAGGGGAAAATGAAGACCTTGCTGGCATCTCAGGCTGCCAGATAAACAGGCTGTACGCAGGATGAAGTGCCGACAAACTTTTTCCAAACGCTGGAGTGTGAAAGTGTCTGTGACACATCCGTAAGTGTGCTGGGTGAATGACACAACGTGGCAAACAGCATCACTAGAGAGTCATCTGAGTAGGGGAGGTGTTAAGTTAGAGGCTTGGAATAAGGGGCATACGGTCTTGGTCCTGGCAGTTTCACTGCTGGTCTGTGCGCACAGGCATGACACACAGAAACATCTGTTGTTTGCGCCTCTGCGTGCTGCAAATTCTAATCAACAACTTGTGCGTGTTTCTGACTCGGATCTGTTATCTCGCAGCCTTTGCCACGTAAGTGTAAATCAACGTGCAAAGGACAGAGGCAGCTCTGCGTCTATTTTGATTGATTTGACTTAAACTTAAGTGTAGACATTGCTGTCTCTTGCAACTTGCCTTAGTATTTTTTATTTTTACCTGAAGTTTTATATTAGTTGCCACTTAAAAAGAACAGTACGTTTCTAGCTACAGAGAAAAGTTTGAAAATGTAACCCAAATGAGCACTGAAGACTTCAGAGCCAGAAAGCAATGAAAGGAAAATTCAACAGCCTGTTTTAAAAAGTTAAAGATAATGTAAGCCTAACATACGACAGGTAATCCTTTTAGGATAGCGATGCGGAGAACTTCTAAAAACTATTGACTTGCTTCTTGATCTTTTTTTTTTCAAGCATCAGGGTAAAGCTGGCTGTAGGTCAGATGAGGCTAGGTGAGATGCATGTTGGGCACTCTGAATTCCTCATTTCTGTGGTCTCTACAAGCCACAGAAAGTTGCAGAGCAAAAGTCTTGTTGCCCAGACAGTTGCAACTCTGGTGCTAAGCCTCTGAAGTTTAGGAGGCTGTGATTGTGTAAGCTATGATTCAGCAGAACCCTGCAACTATGGGCGCATTAAAATGAAGGCATGGAATTCATTACAAAACAAAGGCATTATTGCATATAAAATGATCAGAGAATGAAACAGTGCTTTTTATGTTTACAGGAGGTGCTACATTATGTTTAGAAAGAACTGTGTTATGTTCTCAGCAGCTATTAAAATATATGAAGTATATGCTTTTACATGAAGACTTTTGTTAATGTAATATCAACTTGAAGGAAGAATGGGGGAGGTTCCTCCCTGCTGTGCTTTTTCTGAGGGGAAAAAAAAAAAAAGCTATAATTTGAGCTCTTCCAAAGTGTTTTAAAACAATTATGTAACTTTGATTTTTTTTGTTGTTGTTGTTGTTAGAATTATTAATTTATGTTTTATTACAGCTTCTAAAACCATGTTATATTTTGGTTTTAACAGTAGTTGATTCTAATAATCTTACTTAGAAACCAGTTTTAGTTCATTTTGTATTTCATACTTGTGGCTAATTCCTTGTTAATTAGCCTTCATTTATTTTAATAATGGGATGTGTAAATACTTATATAGACTTTATATCCTCATTTCCCCTTCTTCTTATGTATTTTAGTTATTTCCAGTGGTATAATGTAACCAAAACACCTTTGCTAATGTAACACCTTGAGCAGTGTCATCATAACATAGGCGGGAAACGAAAATAGTTTTCTTTAAATGAACAGAAACTGTGGCACACAGAATGTATTGATGACAAAGAAAAGAATCACCTTTCACACTGAGGAAGAAACAGCAGAGTACAGCCCAGAGAACTGTGCCCGGGTTACTTGAACATAAGCCCTAACCCAGCAAATGTTTGATACTCTTGAGTTCTGCCTGTGTAGTTGGTAGGCTTATATGCAATGCATAAAGTTAAGCGTGTAACCAAGTCCTTGCTGTATCAGTGTCAAATATTCAGGTTTTAAATTTGCTATGTTATACTTGAACTTGCTGGAGATAGATAAATAGGGCTTTATGTTAAGAGCTGCTGAGCACCTCCTTATAGCCCAAAGCCATTTAAGAAAGTGTCAGGCTACCAGTGCGCATTGTACGACAAAGAACTGCCAGAGTGGGAAGCATTTGGTTGCATCATTTATATAAATGTGAGAGTTTTTCTAGGCTATTTGCCTGCGTATTACAAAGTGGGCTTAGATAGCTTCGCTATCATTTGTCTTACAGGTGGAAACTGGAAACTGCTCTGTGTGTGTGTTTGCGTGTGTGTGTGTGTACACAAGAGTGTACGTGTGAAGAATTCTGTACCTTTTCTCTATCATTTAATTGCTTGTGTATTTTTGACAAGTGCACCAATTTGTTTATAGCTCCCAAGGAGGCCTAGCAGTGCATTTCTGTGTTAAGATCCTTTGGCTTACATTACAAATAAATGAAGTTTTAAGCAAGCTCTGTATTTTGATAGTTTTCTGTTAAATACAAGAT
>JAVJGG010000037.1:20454334-20466929 GCA_035590195.1 Aviceda cuculoides | reverse complement strand
CAGCTGACCCAAACTGGCCAAAGGGATATTCCATACCATGTGATGTCATGCCCAGTATATAAACTGGGGGGAGTTGGTCTGTGGGGATCACCACTGGGAACTAACGGGGCGTTGGTTGGTGAGTGTTGAGCAATTGCATTGTGCATCACTTGTATATTCTAAGCCTGTTACTATTATTGTCATTTTAATATTGTTATTATTATCACTTTCTTCCCTTCTGTTCTATTAAACTGTTCTTATCTCAACCCACAAGTTTTACTTTTTTTTTTTTTCCCCCCTCCCCTGGTTCTCTCCCCCATCCCGCTGAGTGGAGCAGGGAGTGAGTGAGCTGCTGCATGGTGCTTAGTTGCTGGCTGACACGCTCTCTTGGAGAAACAGATAGAAGGCCCTTAGGGGTATGGCGTTCCTATTGTGTAAAATTTGCAAATTTATTCTTTTTTTTTTTTTCCATTGGCAACACTTTTGGGGTTATGTATTTTATCAAGTCAATATGAAAATCACCATGTGCAAGCAGTAACTGCTTTTCTACTGATGAGCGTTACGGTGCTGGTGTTTCAGTTTGCTCAGCAATCCCTGTATTTTTCATGCTTCCCTCAATCTTTTCAGCACACACAATATAACTGCTCTCCAATCCCTTGTAGATTTCTGGTGACTGCAGCTTCCAGCCAGTTTTGGACCATACCTTGACATGGGGCACCCTGCCACATTGAGCGTACACAGATGCAGGACAAATTATAACCCTTAAAAAAAGTTTTGAAACTCCACCTTTTTAAAAGTCATTTACTTCACAGACTTAAGAGTATTATGACCAACACTCTAAACAACTGCCTCTGAAGGCATATTAGATCTTTATCTTGCATCAATTGTCCAAACCATTCACGTACCAAAGGTGTCGGGGAGCATCCTCCCCACAGGCACACGATTTGCCTTTACCATCTAATCCTCCCACAGCAGCACCAAGTCCTGCCTCCACGAGATGCAAACCCGGGCCACCGCTCTGCGGTCACGTCCCCACAGGAACGCTCACAAGAAGCTGGGACTCTTGAGAGAAAAGACTGCACGCTAACCAAAAAGATCTGCCTGCCTTTAATGAGGCAGTTTGGGGAAAGAGAATCAAAATTATGACAATAATTTCATACAATGCTCCTTTCGCTTCTACGCTAGATTGTAATCAACGACCTACTGTAGTACTACCTCTTTAATTCAGTGTTTCTGACCCATCAACAAAAGTTTTCTTTCAGAATATTACCAAAAAGATACCAGGAAAGGTTGATAAAAAGATACCCGGGTGGCTGCTGGGGTTTTTTTGTTCCTGAACAGCTTCACCAACTATCTCCCCCACAAAACTCAAGAATAAAACCACCCACTGTCTTGACTTGATGGTGGTGGTTGGAAATAGCCCCTTAGCAATAAGTGAGGGTTTCTCTTGCTAGCACCTGGCTAAGATAGCAGTGTGGCTGCAGCTACACGGGCAGTGTAAGGAAAGGTCATTCGTCAGGAAACTGCCGTCTCCTGCTTTGCTGTTGCCAAGATCTTCCAAGTCTCCATATCTGGTCCCCAGGAAAGCCCGCAGCAGTTCGCCCTGAAGTGGGAGCCAGGTGAAGGGGTGCAAAATGTCTTCGTGGGGTTAGCTGAGTTCCCTCTCAGTGTTATTTTATCACACTAACGATTCCTTTACATGTTTTTAATATAAGTCTGGAAAGCCCTCAGAGAGATGACATCAGCTGAAGCAGGAAGCTACAAAATCAATTAATTAATCTCATAACCAGGCAAATTGCCTCTGGTGCTGGCTGCAAGGGCAGGTGTGGCTGGGGGAAGCACAGCAGCTTGTCCTGCCTTCTCGGTGTGAATCACTGACTACCCACACTTTTGTGAGTCCAAAGAAGCTGGCAAACTGTTTCCACTCCACGGTCCTACCTGGTAATCCCTTCTCAGCACAAATGGGACTACTGGAGACGAGCCTCCAGGGCCCAGAAGTGTTAAGTACTTCCTAGAGACATGGCAGATGTGACAGCTAATGAGGTTTTGGACAAGACCTACTTCTGCGGGGAAAAAATTAAAGAAAGGAAATGTTATTTAGTTTCCGTCTTACGGGGAAGGAGGAAGTAGAAATATGGACTGCTGGAAAAAGATTGCCCGATTTCTGGAACTGCGGTGGTAGATTTCCCGAGGCAGAACTGGGCACAGAAAGTGTCGCTCCCAGTTAGCTGCAGATGCAAATTACCTGCTAATATACCATCTAAAACCACATGGCACGTACCTTCTTGTTGGCACAGACCTCTCAGGACAAACTAGAGGCTGGGATAAAGTTTCTAGCCCTAATTCTGCCCGTTTTTGCAAAGGAGTAACCCTACACCCTCCATCACTAGGATCAAAAGACAAACTGCAAAATGCAAAGCTTCCTTCTTGATTTCTTACGTGCTGTTTTAAACATAACGTACTGGATTTCCGATCAGATAAAGGAGCGACGCAGAGCGGCCCAGAGTTACAGCAACTCAGCCGATGGGCAAGAACCTGTTTGTCTGCACATGGGCCCATTCTCCACAGCCACAGACTAAAAGACATTTTTCTTTTTCTCTCTAGCAAGCATATGTAAAGGAGACTTCCTATACTAGAAAAAAAATACATATACTATGTTTACTTGGAAACTGTACCATCAGGTCAGCAGTCATAAACTTTCATCAAAGCAGGAAAGATTGTCCATAAGCACGCAGATGACCGATATCTGTACCCAGAAAGCCACTTTAGCTATTTCTGGATGAGTAACAAGCTACAGAACATCACTATTTCAAGGATCAACAAAGCCTCTAACTGTAAATGCTGTGTATTTCATATCAACTTGAGTACATTTCAGAAATTCGCAGCTATAAAAAAAAAAAATCTGAGCATCCCTTACAGGCTCTGAGCATCCCCTAACAGTGTCTGTTGCTTGGTTCTCAGTTCTGACTCTGACTTTCAATATATCTGGATTTTTGTACATTTTCAGAAGCTTTTGTTCTGTTTGCACAAGCATCCGAGTCCATAGACCCTTTTTTGAACATGCTATTCCGTATACTCCTTACACAAGTACACATTTTAAAGCACACTTTGAGCACATTGGGAACTGGCTGGGAATAATTAAAAAAACAAAAGAATACTGTGAGCTGTTCTACATAAAAATGTGAGTCAAACGGGCATATTGTATTTAAAGCTACACATCTATTCCAGAAGAGTTATTTCATCCACATTTCAGAGCTAACTATCTGTAGCAATATTGAGTAAGAAAGTACCTAGAGAAACAATTCAGAATATAACTAAGATACGAACCTTGAAAATATCATATCAGATTAGGCTCGCTTGGATGAGGAAGATGATTTGGGGATCAGGTTTCTAGCAAAATCTCAATACATTGGCTATAATGAGGGCTTGATTTGTTTTCAGGATTCACTTAGCCATAAAGGATATCCCACAGTGGGATAGAGCCGGTGAAACGACCGTGACCAGCCCCTCACAAGCCTTTTGAAAGAAAGAGAGAAAAGATGAAGCATGTTGGGGACTGGAGCCATCATATTCAGGGTTATTCTAACTTTGACGTGGGAAAGTAGTTCTGGAAGCCTAAAAATAGCTTAACATCACACTCCCTCTCTCCTACTCCCTGGGCTATTCTTCCGAGAGATGCACCTACAGGTCAGAAATTGCATTTCTCACTAATTGACCTAGGAACTGCAGGACAGCCGGGCTGACATCCCATCTGAAAAGAAAAATACTTCAAAGTCAGCTACTGTTGCATGAGATGCACAAATCTGAGGATTAGGCTGCAGGGCTAGCAGGGGTTAGAGGAATGAAAAATTATACTTGAAGAACTGCAGAACAGGGCGACTAGAAACTTCCTGGCAGAATATTTTTTTGTTGGGTAATTCTGACTAATCAAAACAGAAATACCATAGAAACATGTCAGAATTCACATCTTGTTTAAAAACTGCAATGAGCTATTTACTAGTGTTGTAATACAACATTTCAACACATCTGAAACAGAATGCTGCAATTTTCAATTCCGAAAATATATCATCAAGATTTTTAAACTCTGGGATAATACCAACCAAAAAGGCAATGCTGGGGAAAAACATTACAGGTTCCTGCATCTTCACTGGCCTGAAATAAAGCTAGAGTTTGATGATAATTTGTTTTTCAGGAGGCAAATAGGGTCATTGTATGGGAAAAGCATGAAGAATTATAGCTTTTCTCATATTCTGGGAAGTCCAATTTCCACCCAGCACTTCTCAGGTACAGGTGGGAATGTAAACATCCATAGGAACTAGATGCCTTGAGCAAAAATACAATATGTCATTGCAATTGCCTTTTCTGACCTGACTTACATTAAAGCCTTGAGTAAGAAAAGCGTTTTTTGCCTGTGTGTAACTAACACGCGAAATCATTGTGCGCTACTAAACCATTTGCACGCCTTCAAACGATTTCCTGGTCGGACTCTAAACTCAATTTGCTTTACAAACCCAACTGTAACCATTCCAATACAGTCCTCGCTAAAGCGACAAACACCGCTTTGAAAGAAACCCTGCTGGAAACGCAGTACTGAAATCCCAGGCAGCCCCGTCTGCGTGCCTGGACAGACTGCAGGAATCTCTGCTGAAAGGTCCGACCGCGGCAGCGGTCGCCGTTACAGGCACGTAACGCCCCGCCGGGGAGGTAAGGTACAGCCTCTCGGCCCCGGCTAGCTCGGTAAACTACGCCCGCGGTTACGCTACGGAGAAAGGCGCGCTCCGCAGCAGAGTTCATGGAACGCCTCGCGCGCTCCGTTTGGGTCGTTAAATAGAGGGAACCCAACACCAGCTCCCTTACCCCGAAACCCGCGTCTCGTTTGCTTCTCCTCTGTATGCAGCCAGGCTCTGCTCTGCCGCCCTTCCTCCTCCTCCTCCTCCTCCTCCAGGGAGACTGAAGCAGCAGAGGCACAAAGGTTCAGCTCCCCCTTGTTAGGGCAGGTGGGTATTTTTGGATACCTCTGAACGAGGAAGATAAAGGACGAGTATCGAACGGTGCCAATAAACACAATACCCGGGGTGGAAAGGGATGAAACGGTACATGCTGAAGTTAAAGACTGTATCATACGAGGGAACAGAGTTAGGGCTGCACAGAGTAACCCAAACAGCAGATATAAGTTCTTCTGCTCCAAAAAAGTACTGAAATCCTTGCATTAAAGGAACTTGCATAATTTGGAGTTACATCCACATCTGCATCTCTCTATTTTTGTCTTAGAAGTATGGGCTTGTTCACAGTAAGGAACTTTCTGCAAAATTTTCATTTTGTTGCTTTAACCTGACTATACACAGTGGTTCCTCTCACCTTCTCAGCGCACACAGTTAGATAATGTGTATTACGTACCCTGTTTTACAGCTTATTTTCCTTTATTTTGTTACAAGCATCTGAATGCCAAACCCTGAAGTGCTTTGCTCTTCAGATTCACTATGTACCTGAATGACGCCTGCACAGTAGTATAATTTCAGCTTTTCATCCCAACAACCCTCTGGTAATATAAATCCCATAACATCATTCCGAGGTAAGTTAATTGCAGACTTGAATTCCAAATGCCTACTTCATGTTCTTAACTTTTGAGTCAATAATTCCTCTGGACTACATATCATCTTGTCGTTTAGTTAGGCTGGTGGATAGATACATGACAGAGCCCGCATTTTCTGTAAACCTTTTGCCTTTCACTGGGAGTGATTTAATACTTGAATATTTGTGTTAATTTGCACATTCTGACCTGCAGCAATGGAGATATTTGATCACTCCAGCAGTAGCTGCTTATGTAAAGAGTATTTTTTGTTCTGTTTTAACATATACTAATAATGATATCTGTGCCAGCACTTCCCCAAGAGTTTTTAAGAAAAAGTCAGACTCACCATCATCTTTTCCACAACTGGGATATGCAGACATAGATACAGGATTTTTCAACAATATTTACACTCAAACCAGACCTCTAGGATCAGGAATGTATTTTTAAATTTTAATTCTCTCCACAATGCATGCTGAATTTTGCAATAGGAGAATAAAGATGTTAACACAGTGCCCATTTTTAAAGGACCTGGAAATGTCAATCTGTGCTGTACTGCGCAGCCTGGTGGGGGGAAAACTTGCTGAATTTCTCCACGACCGTTCATGGTTATTAACTGCCATGTGAAAGCAAAAGAATCCTTAAAATATTGCAAAAACAATGCATGGTAGAGCCAAAAGGAGGAGCACGTGAAATGAGTATTCATTACACACCTAAGATGACAGCAGTGTACAAAACCTATTCCCTCGGAGGGTCTGGGCACAAGAAGTCCCACTTCCATGGCTGTACATGTTGACTCTCCTTTTTCTCAGGGCTCTCTCAACTGCTTTTGTATGCAGTTGGCAGTTATTCTGTAAAATATTGGTTTTAGAAAACATGAAGCTTTTTTTCCTAATCCTTATATGCAACACTTCCAGTTTCTCTCCAATCCTTAACACACTTCTACATAATAAAAAAAGATTTTTAGTGGGGGTGTATAGAAAGGAATTAGATGACAGGAATCTTTTCTGTTTCTGTAACTCACGACAAATGGGCACTCTACCAAGTGATGGAGGAAAAGCTAAATACTCCCCAGAGAAACCAGGAGCCTGATATGGACTCAAGTTAACATGAAAGGCAATGAGAGTCAAGAAGCAGCAAAGTTTTTCTTGGAGACTGTCAAGAAAATAGGTAGGCAATTTATATTTTCTTTTATAGAGATATATTGGAAAAAAAAGACAAAGCCTAGGGAACAGGCCAGAACACCACAAACAATAATGTATCAGAACCTGACAGAAAGGAAGATAAAAGTATCTGGCACAAAACGGTGTCACGGTTAAGGACCTTACTTACCCCTGCCACAATGTCACATCAGACATTCCTCTAGAAGAGCTCTAGAAGATTTGTCTAGAAACTAAAGATTTCCCTAGATGATCCCATCTGTAAATGTCTGTGCAGGTACGAAGGGGAAGAGAAATTAAATTGGTTTACCAGTGTCATTGTCCTCTCACTGAGAGTGGTCTCAAAACCAGCAGATTTCACAAGAAAATTCCATCGTGCCTGGGACGATTTAACACAGGAATTGTCTATCAGGACCCCTTTCATCGCTATGACATGCCTTAAATGATTCATATACAATAACATTTTCTATTTAAAACTCTAAATAATATCCCTATATGCCATACATTAATTTCTTTTCTTCCTCACAAACAGTTTAACTATATAGCTTCCCAGAAACATGTTTGCCAGTAAGCAAACACAAGTTTACCTCTGAAACCAACCTATAATTTTAATGACGCAAAGAGAAAAGATTAATTTTGGCACATTAACGGATGGGTGCAGAGTTTTTGTCACTAAAATGAGTTGTTTTCATACTATTTCTCTATCCTAATTATAAACTGCCAAGAGACTGAAGTGAATTACAGTGCTATGATTAGCAGCATTGACCTTTTTGCCTTTTCGGTACTTCTGTTAAGTCAGTTAACTGGGAGAGCAAAATTAGAACGAAGACTGACACTGGAGTAAACACCAGAAAAGCAGTGAAAATGGTGGGAAATTACCATTCTTCCTTCTCTTTGCAGTATTAAGAGCAGAGTCTTATTCTCAGCTGAAACCTTAGACTGCTAAATTAGGCAGAGGTTTGGAAAAGAATGTTCTGATTGTTAATCATGAACTCTGCTGTAATCTTCTGCAAGGCAGCTCTAACCTCCTCAATCAGCAGCCTTTTCTTACTTAATTACACGATTTTAAGTACCACTAAGGAGGTGCTGTCAGATTTACATTGGAGTTCTCTTAGATATTACCACTGTAGTCATGGTGATGATATATAGAAATGGACAAAATGCCAGAGACCGGAGAAAATGTCAGACTTATGGTACACCCACACTTGCTCCTTGCCTAGAATTTACTCAGTATTTTTCACTTGGCTTGAAAGATTATCTTACTCAGTATATTAATATACCAAAATAACAGGATTAATAGTATATGTGTAACCTTATTGCTGAACACATCTACCAGGGCAATTCTCACCTCTAAGCGTCACTCGTAACGGTCTGGGAGACCCACCACACGCGTGAGAAGAGGGCCGCAGGGTGTGCGGGACGGGGCGAGATGGGTACGGTCGCTGTACCCTTCCCTCTGCAAACACAGCGAGCCTGCAGAAACAAATCTTCCGTGCTGGCAGTTGGCTATTCTGGCCTGGGAGCCAGGTCCCATTATTCTGAGCCCTGAATGCTGCCTTCAGGCTACTAATTATTCCATCCTCAGATGCAGAACAGTATTACCACCTGCATATTTATAACCAGGGGAAGGAAAATTAGTGGCAGCGGGGAAAATAAACTGTAAATATTTGTTAATTTAGCAAGCTCCCACCAAACCTTTATTCTATCCAAATACTGTGACTACCAGCATCCATTTTACAAGACCCTTACTACTGGTGAGCGGTACACTTTGATACCATTAAACTCACCACCACCTACACAAATTCCCAACAGAAAGGCTCCAGCCTCATGCTCCGTACTCGTTCCCCCAGGAGGTTGCTCGGCTCAGCTCTTTGTGGAATGCTCTGACTGTCATTTAGCCAGGTCTCCCCCCCAGAGAAGCTTCCTTCATTTAGACCAAAGCAAACATGCTTTTTTTAAGTTGAGGCTCCATGACAGCGACAGAGCCAAGCTCCTGATGTACAGTTGCTAGCTGAGGTGATTTTCCTCGATTAGCTCCAGAGTTGGTGTAAACACTCTCCAAAGACAATGAGGTTCTTAATTCACGCCACCTGTAGATCTCATCTTCGGCTACTGGAATTACCCAAGTTGAATAAATGGATGATTAACTACCATCTTGGGTTTATTTCCCTTTTATTACTAGTTCCCGCAAAGTTTGACTTCCATTTCTGTCGCTGTTCTGCACAGGTCACACGTGCAAAAGGGTGGCTTGAGCTACGACAGCATCCGAGAGCTCCGGGACAGGGAGAGGGCTCCGCTGCAGTGGGCTCCCTGTGAACTCTCTGCTCCCTATTACAGGGATACGGTTATGAGCACATCAATCCTCACCGTACGTGAATATAGCTGAAATTCTTATCTTTATAGAGTAAGGAGGTCAGCGTTTACTACTGCATGCACAGGCGGCACACAGTACTACAGGCGTAGTGCACCTGTTCATAATTTTTATAGTCGGCAATACCTTTCGGATTGAAACATTGCCATCTTTACAGGGGTCACGTGGACAATTTTTCTTACGTGGTTCCAAATAGATTTTTGTTGTGTTTTCTTTCCTCATTTTGCAATGAACAAAGGTACAGGACACCCCGAGGAAACATGAAACTGAAGGCAATCAGTTCTCGGATTCAAGGGCTAACAACTCTTTTGTGTTCTCAGAAAAAAACTAGAGGATATAAATCAAGAACAGAGCCAGGAATTAGAAAAGGCCACATCAGCTAGAAAAAGAGATCCTATAAGCGGTGTAGGAGCAGTTACCAAGGTAAAGCAGTTGGAGATAATAATGTCCTATCCATCTACATTTATCACTGCACAGAGGTATTCTGGAACAGAAAGTAACTACCTGTGCTCAAGCTACAGAGTTCACAGTACATAATATGTGACACAGCCACATAATGGGCCTTATGGGAATAGGGGCTGAAATCCCATTTCCTGGCTGGGCCATGGTTGTTGGTCCTGATGTCTCTTTCCTTCATCGTGCTGATCGCTGATAAGTATTTGCTTATTACAACTATCTTGTCAGTCACAAAGGCCATCCCTGCAAGTTAATAATGTACCATTCTGCTGGATCGATATCTTTACAGATTCTCCTGTCCCTGATACAGAAAAGTTATTAGAAAGATTAGACTGCTCGAGCTCAATTCATTCATTCTGTAATGCAGGTGGCTTCCGCGGGCTCACTCCAGGGACAATCTAGTCTGTCGTGAATAGACACAATGAGAAACAGCTTGAGAATATGATCATGGCACAAATGAAAAAGAGTGGCTTTTTCTTCCTTTTGTTTTTCCTCTCCAAGATTAACAATGAAATCAAATCAACAATTAAAAAGGTAACTGTTAACCACCAGCAAGCTTTGTGCATAAAATCAAATTTCATTACAAAGTACTTTTTATATGTGGGAGTCACGGCTACGTTCTTGCTTTTGTCTGCCCATGAACTAGCAGAGCTGTTGTGACCAACTAAGATGCTTCTGCTGTAGCACCTGATTTAGTGGGAAATAGTAAAGTGTTCTTTGTAGAAGGTCTTGAGTTTGGCATTTATTCCTACATCAAGTCAAAATACGAACATGCTAATTATTAGTCACCTATATTATTGATCTATTTATTTTTCCTAATATGTCTTGGTTGGTGCTGGTGGATGGTAGCAACCTTCCGCTAGCTGAACAGCCAGCTGTCTTCTTTTACATTTCATGACACCGCGGGGATCAGAAAGACAGCAACTTTGCTCTTCTTCTAAGAAAGTATTATATAAGAAAAGTGAAATAACATTAGCATACATTATACACTTCCTCAAATATTTACCGATAACATTGCAAATACCCAGCAGCTGTCTCCAGCGTTGGGCTGGGTTTAAAGACCCATCTCCTCAGCGTTATCCCCTGCTCTGTGTGGAGCGTTTATCTGCTGTTGACACGACTGGATTTCATTAAAGAAGGCCAAGAGGTATTAAAGATCTCCAGAGGGTTTGCTGCTCCCTGCCTAGGACCGCCGCACTCCTGTCTTCAATGAAGTCGTTCCTGCACATCATTTCCTCGGCCATAATCACTTTCTAGCAACCCAACCACAACACACCACTGCACTGGGTTGATACGCTCTGAAATTTCAGAGCACCGCTAGGTTTTTGAAACTAGGAGCAATTCCCCTGAAATACCAGAAACATTGCTGGCAAGTAAAAAGGTTGAAGAGTCGCCATGATACAGGATTTAGTCAGGGCATCTCGAAAATGACTGAATCCACCTACAGTTAAACTTCTCGGTCAGTAGATTCCTGCATTTAATTTCGCATAACCAAACAACTTGTCTTTACAACTGACAAAAGCCTAATTAGATGTTCCAGGTAGGATTAGAAATAAAAGGTCGCTGAGAAACAAAAAATGAAGCTTACTTCTTTGCTTCTCTGTAATGTATTAAAATATCATTAAAGAATGTATTTATAATTTGATGGTTTTAATCTTAGAACAGCATTAAGACTTTCAAATTTCATCTTTGCTACTTTTCCTAGAGGACTTGTTGGAAGACTAGAGATCTTTCTACAAGTGATTTTTTTCATACTTTTAGTAAATAGAAAATAAATCGCTGAATCTTTCAGAGAGAAAAAATTCTTATTTATCCAAATCAGCTATTTAGAAGAGCATAAAATATCTTTTCCTCTCTCATCTATTTAGGATTAAGATCCATTTGTGATCACAATACTCTAACATCTGTCATTTAGAGAAAGAAAAGACATGATTTCTCTGGACAAAATGGTAATACTTTTTAAAAATCAAGTTATTTTATATATCAAGAAGAAAAACAGGCTACTTTTTTTTTTTTTTTTTTGCAAAGCACATTGAGCTTAGTAACATGTTAGTTTCTAATTTCTTCTGTTTTACAAATTTCTTCATAGTTCTACCTATTGAAATTGTGCTCTGTTTACAAAAACAGAAACCGGACTTCTGTGGGTGGGGAGGGGGAACTGGGAAAATGGTTTAATGTTTTAAATCAAAATTAAATCAAATCCTGGAAGATAAAAAGCATCCACATTCCAGAAATCTGCAGCAGTGGTAATAGATTATCTCTTATTCCATACAATCACATTACATTAAAAAGCAAGACTAATAAAATTAACTCTTTAAAATTTCATTTTAAATAAATAAACCATGAAGTGGTTTTAACGTATAGTTATCAACAGTAGCCCAGCATTCACGACACCACAGGGAAGACGCTTCTGAAGGAAAGGGTTTGAAACATCCTCAGATTTAAATATCAGAAGGCCTTAGTAACAACGGAGAAAACTGCAACTGCTGCTGTAAAGTTGAAAATATTAGAAATCTTATGTTTAATCATCTATAAATCTAAAATAAAACCAGGACTGATGACCTATCAGCCACCAGCCTACATACTCCAGATTAGAAATATTTCTATTGAGCTCATTTTGTCGGCAAGAACAGAAAAGAAATTATAGTCTATTTGAAGAATTCTCCAACTGAATTACAGCCTTCCAGTGCTTCATATTCAATAGGCCGCAATAAGTTAACAATGTGGGATCAATATTTTGTTAAATTATCTCATTTAAGAAATTATAATGCAAGATCCACCCTAAGTGGTCTGTTACCTTCTTCTGCTTCTGGAAACTAGTCTCTACCAGAGAGGTACCAAACAAACATAACACAGGCTCCAGTTGGGCCTTGGAGAGAGATTTTAATAACACATGCAAAGGACTGTGGAAAAATAACGTATCACAAACACAGGCCAATGTAATGCTCATTAAGTTAATAGGGATTCCGGTTCCTGCAACTACACTGATCTACATGGCAGGGCTGTGCCAAATGGTTTAGCTTTTCTCTTGTCATCTCTTGCTGCATCTCTTTGATAATA
>JAVJGG010000037.1:20435409-20454240 GCA_035590195.1 Aviceda cuculoides | reverse complement strand
AAAAAAAAAAAAACAAAAAACAAAAACAAAAAAAACACCCACCCCCCATAGGTCCGTCCCATGAGAAATCTTGTCATAAATCACGTTTGGCACATTGTTAATTTAACATGATCAACATTCAACAGTGCACATTAACTACTCTTCCTAAGAAAAAGAAGGAAAAACTTAATTCATGCCAACAGGAGGGAACTCAAATCCAAAATTCACTGCTGATCTCACAAACCTTGGTGAGAGCTAACATCAAGGTCCATCCTGTAGTTCTTGCTTTGAGCCCTCCTGACGTTACTCATGCCCACCTCACTGAACATTGACCCCCCTCTCTGCAGACCAACCGCATAATAAAAATTCCATGCAAAAGGCTGTACAAAACGCCTCCCCCCGCACTCCCGGTAGCGCAGATCACAACATACTCTCCAACGCTACCTGTACGAGGACGACCATAACGTGCCACCCCAAGAAAGGTGATGCTTTCGCTCTGACCTTTCCAACAGCAGAGAACTGGGCAAGTGGAAAATCGGTAATACTTGGAGCTTCTGCGGGAATATGCTTATGGGTTTATAGCACAGGAGGCAAACAAGAAAACACTTCTCCTACGATGCAGAAGGCCAGGAAGGTTTGCAGAGGTCTTCACTCCTAGGAGAGTTCATTCACACCACATCCTACTCAGTCCAAGGGAAGCTCTCCGATGCCACGGGAGCTCTGCTGCTCCCCCTTCCCGACGCCTTTGCCTGAGCTATGTAAACTTTCTGGGGTTTGGACATAATTCCTGTGGTCACCAGAGAGCAGGCAGTACACAGGATCTTCAACCTGCACACGTGCACAGACCAGCACTTAACCTGGACAGTTTTTCTCTTTTGGGGTATATGCTTATTGTTTTAAAGACTGTAAATAACCTCACAGTTAATTCAGGAATTGCTGAATAGGAAAGTGTCTGCTTACCCATGAAAAATGGGAGTAATTTGCCAGGACCATCATTCATTCCCATGGTGGAAAGAGCATATTCCTTGGGAGGCAATAAAAATCCCACCAAAACCACTACCTCAGCATCTTTGCTCTAAGATTGTCAATTTATGAGCAATAAAGTGTCAACCATACTTTAGTAAGTGGGTTTAGGTCCACTCACACTAGACTGCAAGTTTGGGGCCAAATGGGATCATTTCGCTGTCTGTACAATGTCGAGAAGAGAGAAACTCTGCCTGTGTCAGCCTGCTTGGTCAACTCAGATTGATTACACAGAAGGAAAGAGTAGCAAGTAACTGCTGCCAAACGTTAAACCCCATTTCATCATTTGCTTGTTTTCATAAAATACTTCTATTCACTTCCAAAGATGTTCAAGTGAGCATGAACAAGTGCAGAGATGGAAGCTCCATGCACGTAAAGCCTTTCCACTCTAATAGCTGGCTCCACGTGGCAATTTGCAGCAGACGGCAGTGCGACATCTCAGCCAGGCATGGGGTATATTAATCAAGTGAGACTTCTAAAAGAGAACACCTTCTGTATAAATCAAGCACGTATTCATGCAAAAATGTCAATACGTTAAGGGAAAAGAAAAAGAAAAAAAGAAAAAGCTTCCCCCTCTGTGCATGAAGTTTGAAATAAAAATCCAGCAAGTCTAACTTTCCCTGGTTTACGAGTTTCAGCTTTCCTCCCTTGTTCAAAGCAGAAGCTGTACCATGAGACTTGTGATCTGTGAACACACTGTGAACACTCACATTGTGAGTTAACACGACGCTCCAGCTGGGGGGAGGAAACAAATCAGTTCAGCATTTTTATATTTTTAAATCACTTGCCTGCCAGTGTTCTCTTCCCTCTCTACTCATTTCATATTAAAGCTTTATTGCTGTTCAGCTCCTGCTTTTATTTGTTAATATTCCAGTAATCAAATTACAAAACAGGAAAAAAAATAGCATGCTATTTAGGTGGCTAATCGCATAGCCTGAATGTCAACTTGTAACACTGGCATACCTATAAAAAAGCAGTTTGTGGCTGATCTGGAGACAGCTGATGTTGATGGAAACGGCACCCAGTGTAAGCCAAGCACACGGTGAGCAACCAGAATGTTTAACTAAATGTTTATCATGTGAATGTGAAAATCAAGCATCTAAATGGGCCATTTTAGTCACCCAGCAACAGAGAGTTAAGTTCAGCTACAAAACTGTTTACTTCATCTAAATTTTCTGGATCTTCTCTCCTTGGCTAAACTATCAAGTCACACTATGGTTGGCCAAGGAGTCAATTTCTTTGCTGGTGTAAACACATGCTCCTCTGCAATTTTCAAAGCAGTAGTTCAATTTACACCAGCAGGGAGTTGGAATTTGTCTCAATTTTAAGTGGGTCAGGCTGATGTGCTTCCCTATGTCCAACCAGAATTGAGCATCTGCTGCATATGTATGAGACAAAAAGACACTCCCTTAAACAGACAGGCCTTCCACCACGGAAAAAACACCACAGCTGCAACACACCAAAGCATACAACCCACTGACTGCATGAACTACTTTGCCTTGCACAAGATTTAGCAGATAAACGGTTTTTTAGGCATAATATCCTACAAATGTTAATGTTTAAATTCGATTATTTTATTTGTTTCCTGTGATCTCGATCGGGCAGCAGATGTTTAGGAAGACACCAGGAATCACATACAAATAAAAGACTGTACCCAAGAAACTGTCTGCTATTGCACGGGGATAAGGAGAACATTCTTGAGATTGAGACATTAGGTCACAATTTTCACCTGGCTTTGATAAACACCCCTTGCAGAGGTTTTAATGCAATCTTGCACCAGTATTCAAGAAGGTACAAGTCAATCAAGGCAAATCATTAAAGGCAGAGCTACATCGATTTGTAGAGTCCTGAGTTCACTCTGCAAGTGCCAAGCCCAGACCTAGAAGACCGGGAAAGGAACATCATAGCTGGGAAAACTTCAAGCTGTCTCACGGATCTGAGTTTATTTGCCCACATCCACATATGGAGCCGATGGGTGGACCTAAATTGGGGCTTGTTTCAACTACACAGCTGTGAAATTAGCCGAGAAACCTGCACAGTGCCCCACTACATGTCTTAAGCACATCCTTATTCTCTTTATGCATCAGCTCTCCTAGACCTGAGATGGGAACAATCATGTCCTAGCTTTTCATCCGTTCTCCCTTCTGTCTATTTAGATGGCATTTCCTTTGGGACAAGACAATAACTTGGGTTTGTAGAGCACCCAGTACAGTGACATGAGTGGTGTGATAACACAAACATAATGTAGCTAAATAAAAACCAAAACGTACCAGAAAGTCCCATAGGCTGATCACATCTTTTTCATGAGACTTTACTCATCCTGTTTGTTCAAAATGAAGAGCCGGAAAACATTACTAAAACTGCAGAAAGTACAAATATAGGTGAAAACCCAATAAAACTTCTAATTGCCCTGCTATTTAGTTTTTAGTAAATAGATGCAATGATCCTTCTTTCATCATCTGTTGATTGACAGTAGTCAAAGCAGATGTGATTTCGTCTGTAAATACTTCAGGCAGAACTAACAGAGCTACACAAATAATGAGCATTGCAGTGAAGCAAAGCAGGTCATTCTTTCCTTTAAGAATGATCAAGAATTTTGAGCCATTTAAATGCTGACATATGAAAAGCTGATGCACTGAAAACCTGCACAGAAGCAAACGGCTTCAGAGATTTTCTGTAGAAGTTTTATATTACTGGAGCTAATCACCAAAGAACCCAAAGCACTGTGGAGGCTATTGGATTTAGAAAACATCTATGAGCAAAACTGGCAGGCTATCCGGTGAGATGTGCTTCAAGCTTTGAAGTGGTTCAGTCCATTTGGAATTTCATTACCAGGTGTAGAAATATTAATGATACCACTTTAAAAGCTGTTTTAAAAGATCTGTACTTGCTGGATACTCCCAAATAACATCTCTATTAATAACAACTTCTGATATTGTATGCTCAAAAAAACCTATAAAAGTCTCTTAGAACCTGCAGAGGCAAGTAGCATAGACCTGAAGCAAAGAGTCTCTTTTTAGCCCAAAGACACTCTCCAGAAAAAAATTTCACAGTAAGCAAAAGTATAAAGAGGGACCTACATTTAGAGAATGAGTATGCAGCTCCCCTTCTTCTTTAAAGGAAAGAAGCTATTCTCACTTTTTCTCCCTCAGGACAGTTTTTTTAATATTATTTTTATAAATTAACTACTTGCACATCATTCTCCAACCTCCTCTGGGTTCCTGAGCAGTAACAGTGAACCGTAACATGGTGCGCGTAACACACAACATTTTGTTCCTCTGTTTGCCTCAGATTTACTTCATTTTGTGTCTTACAGCTGCAGGCGTCTTTGGAAGACCTCACTGGCAAGAAGCTGCCTATAGACAAGAGAAGTTGGTAGTGCCAAGCAACAGACTCTACCTCCTCCGACAAAAAAAAAAGGCAAAACCAACTTCAAGCCATTGATCAAAGATCACTCAAGAGTCTTCTCATTAGGTGCAAACTGCAACACACTTTTGAAATGCAAGGTTCTCTGTCCACCGGTATCCACTCCCATGCAAATGCTAATAAACAGCAGGTTGCTGGTTTGTGAAATTTTTTAAGGAGTTAGTGGGAAGAGGTAAGAAATTAGTTTAAATTCCAGATTTCAGCAGTAGCTCTATCTCATTCAACATAGCAACTAGGCATCCCATATTCAAGCTAAGGACATACACATTAGGAATGTGTTTGAATCCCAATTGGTTTCAGGGCCATATTGCAATATGTGGAGCTGAAGAGATGGATGCCTGAACTTCACCTGGATTCTGTATTTACACAACCCTTGTGCAAAGTCAGTGCCCTTATTCACACACACAGTACACTGCTAGAGAAACAGATCACCTTTCAGTTGACAAAGATGCATCTTGCAGGGAAAAAAAAATTCTACCAGCTCTGTAGACCACTAACAACATAAATAATTTCATATATCTGCTCAGTCTAACACGGGGATTGTTTCACACCACTGCTTAAGCTGCCCACGCAACCACTTCACGACTTCCCCTCGCATTCACGCAAACAGCAGCCCCAACAGCCTTTCGTTGAACCAGGGGTCTGTGCTCTTTGCCATGTTTTGGTTTTTTGTTTTTTTTTTCTTTGTGTTTCTAAGCAATTCCTTGTTGTCAACTGGTATGTTTGTTCTTCAGCTAAACTTTACTTTCTCATGCCTGGGTCGGGCTCGTTTTGATCTGTCAGCAGGATTTCCACAGTCCACTACGGCATCGCACTTCCACTGCTTGCCACGCATTTGCATTTTAGCTGCCTTTGCCATTTGAAGCGTCACCTTCCTCTCCGTGCTCCTATCTATTGTGTAGTTTCTACAAAGAACATAACACAGGGCCAGTATTTCTGTTAACCCAAAAAGCAATTCCTTCTGTACCCATAGCCTTCACATCCCAACAGCAAGTAATCTACAGCTTTCTGAAGCCCTGAGACTGATATCAAAATCTTAGTTTAAAAAAAAAAAAAAAACAAAACCAACAAACTTCCAGCAGGGATGGAAAGGGAAGAACAAGAGGTATGTTTTAAAAATGCCCAAAATGCAACAGTAATCTTCATGGTCACACAGGGATGATTTAACTTCAATTTTCTCACCAATCCCAGTGAATATATTTTGAATATAGGACAGATGCACAAAAGGCAGTTCCACCGTGGACTTATTAATCTATTTTGTAAAGAAAAAACATCTAGAAAATAGTCCTGCAGGAAGAGATTAGAGAGCAAATCCCAGACTCTTTAGGGAAGCAAGGCAGCCTGTCTGGTGATACATTGTCTGCTGCAGCTTTATCTAGAGAACAATCTTGCAGAAAATGCTGCACTATGCATTGCTCACCACTATACATCGTGGTAATTTAAGACACTTTTCCAAGTAGGGGCCA
Organism: Aviceda cuculoides; assembly: GCA_035590195.1. Lineage (NCBI taxonomy): Eukaryota > Metazoa > Chordata > Aves > Accipitriformes > Accipitridae > Aviceda > Aviceda cuculoides. The sequence goes on along the minus strand of JAVJGG010000037.1, from coordinate 20,448,346 downwards.
TCATTTTTGTCCTACAGAACTATTTATAAATAAAGTTGATGTTTGTCAAACCTCTGACTCCTGTTACAAAACTTGCAACTATGGTTTTCTTCCATTAAACATCCAGAGACTTACTGCTGAATAAAACTTCACCATATATTTGAAATGCAGTTCTATAAATGTCAACATAACGGAATATAGGATAGGAGTCGATTCACCGTGAGATACTCGGGTTCAGGTGGGTTTCTGGCTGTGCAATCCCCCTTCCCTCCTGCCAAGCACAACATCAGGGAATTTGCTCTGCATGAGAAATAGCCTATATATTTATTTATACTGTTATTTATTATTAAATATTTCTGAGCACTGTTTTTTTTCGAAAAGGTCCTAAATTGTTACCTGGGACTTCATTTTCTTTTCTCCATTGAAATTTAATGCTATGATCAGAAAATGACTTTTTTTTTCCTTTAATAACTCTTGCATGACAGACAGCCAATCTCTAATGACACCAGATCCTTGCCGTACATACGGGGGACCGGGGGGGGGGGAGGGGGGGATATTATGAGACAAATCATGCATTATGGAATCAATACAACATGCTATACCTAAACATTATTTTTTTTTCCTGAAGACAAGAAAGGCCTCTATCAATTTTATTCTGCAAAAGAAGAAATCTGCAGTGGGACTGTCTGAATAATCACAACCTTAATTACAGTGAGCAAATATAACGAGGGTAACCACGATACATTAAGAAAAATCCTCTAAAATGCTAATGCATCTTCTTGTTTTAATTTTAGCAAGTCATTTACTGGAAAAAGTCATGAGGTTGCAAAGAACTCAGATGCACTGCAAAGCCAGGCCGAGCTCTACAAGTGCATTTATGCGGCTTCCAATATTTTGTCAAAATGACGTCATGCCAAATGAAGGCGTTTGCTCATCCGCTAGAGTACTGCGAGATGCTACTTCTTTGCTTTACAAGAGTTCATGCAACCCCCCCCCCCCCAACCTACACAGAGATGGGCCAGCGAAGGACAAGGGATGATGCACAGAAACACCTGAAGACCATTCAGCATCCCAGCAGCTCTGTCACGCCGGTAATCTGCCTTTCCCTCCCTCGGTATCACGTGTCGAGGCTTGAACATGTCAACTGAGCGAAATGGATGAGAGCCAAGGGCCGGGGGGGGTCGTGTGGTGCCCCACGTGCACGCGTTTGGGAAGGACGGCTCAAACGCTCGCCTGGTCTCATTGGGGTAATCGCCACCACCGGCCGCATGTCCTAGTCCGAGTGAAACAAGGTTCGGGTAGATGTTTCCTCTTTTAGGGGAAACAAATCACTGCATTAGCTTCCTACTTTTGAATGAGGACAAAGAAATGATTGGCATCTGTCAGATAACAGGCCAAGAGGATTGATACGGAACATTATATTTATTTTCCAATAACAGGAAATATCCAGACTCATTTTGTGTGAAGTAAATCTTTTTGCTAGAAGAAAAATGATCCCTTAAGAATACGTACCATGAACATTTCATATTGTTTTGACTCACTGAACAGCTGCAGAGAGATGGAAGGCGTTACTGCGTGCCACTGCTCTGTCTCCAGAACTTGAAGCCAAACCTGCGGATCTCCAGAGCAACGCAGTTGGTGGTACGGTCCACCCAAGCACCCATTCAGTACCCGTTTTGGGGATTTTACTTTCTAGTGTTAATTCCATGGCCCAAATGCCTGTTAGCAGTTAAAGTTCTTCTGGCTTTGTTTCATTCAAAGGGAATCTGAAGCTTTTGTACTTGGAAACAGCTGTGCAACGTGAGCCAAAGCATGGTAGATGGGGACCATCCAAAGATCTTCAGGAGTGCACTCCTGGTCCCTTTTGGACTAGATCAAAACCTGAACAACAAAAACATACCCCTTGGACACAGCTGGGTATAGTGCTGCTTGGGTTTCAGGTCATGATTCCCAGCGTTGAGTGAGACAGCCAGGCTCCTCATCCACCGCAAAGGTCTGAATTAGTAGCTGCAGAACAATATCCAGAAAATCAATATGCAACCACTGAGAGGGAGCAGAGTGCAAAATCACAGCAATGCTAATTTAGATCAAATTAGGAATGTCACAGAGCTGTGTCCTCAACACTGACCCATTCGTCCCTGTCTAGATGGAAGCACTTCCAATACATGCAAAGAAGCCGATCTTTAAGAAGAAATGCAGGAGTTTTAAAGACCAAAACCACAGCATCTGTGAAATTTGGCTGCTCCTACGTGCAGAGAGCTGGCACACCGAAGCTTACCAGATAAATCCCACCGCTGATACCAAAGTCTCTCTTCCTGCCACCACTCCAGACCTGGCCTCTGCTTTCCTCTCGGGGAAATCTACTGAGGTCAAACCCAGGCTGAGGAAAGCAAATTTGCTTTCTTAATATACGTTATCATGAAGTAGCTAATGCACAGGGGTTCCCAAAGGTAAAAAACAACCAACACTGCCCACCCCCCCACCCCTCTAGCTTTTTTGCTGTGCGTGCAACTGCAGGGTCCGCTAATAACACCCTGAGTCAGGCTCAAGGGTGAAGTTACCCGAGAAGCACAGAAACGTTAGACTCAAATGAAGACCTTCAGAGCTGCCTGAAGCGCTGACAAAATAGATCGGAGAAAACGTTTCTGCAGTCCAGCACTGTGCAAAGCACAGGACGCGGCCTCGCTTTGTGCCGAGGTTTCCATGGAGGATGAGGATGCACCTTCAGCAGCATCAGGGGAAGAGGGTGGGAGAAAAGCTGCTCACAGCTGAGCTGCAGCATCCCCGGTTTTCACCATCTCTCAAGTTTCTGCCTTTTTTTTTTTTTTTTAAGCTGGAGCATATATTTTTATCCAGGAGGAAAAAACACCAATATTTTTGAAACAACTTCTGAGCTACTGGATTTTAGTTTTTCCCAATCCGTAAAAAAATAATTGAATTCAAAGGATCTCTAATGGCCTGTGGAGGCTTGGCTTGGCTGACAAAAATTTCTGCCACTACTTACTTGAAAAGAAATTCAGGTTTGTTAGTATGGTGAACACAATTAAAATGCACAGCAGTCCTTCTCTAATAGCATGTAAGAGACTTCAGTAGGATTGTTTGACTGTGAACTCTGCATTTTCCCTAAAACCCTCTCTTTATTCACATCATTAAAATGTTTTTAGAAACTCTGAATAAACAACACAAAGGCCTTTTTCATTGCATGTAACTGAAATACAGGACAAACAAATACGCAAATCTAAATTTCAACAAGTAAAGCATCTCCAGATTTCCATAACAGATGATACAGATAATAGAGGCAATCATAAGCCTTTTTTGATCTAAGGCAGAAGAAATGGTGGCAGCACCTTGTTTATAGGGTTGATGAATCAGATGGAGCGTTTCCCTGCTTTTGTCTCTTTGCTAATCGCCTGTTAATGGAGACTACTTACTTTACTGGTGTAAAAAATGCCTTGAAGTATGTTTTCTAGGCAAAAAGCCCAGTGCTCTAATTAATAACTTGACACGATCACTGATTAATGATACCAGTTTGGGGCTGTTGCACAAAGGTTTTTTGCGCGACTTTTCCTAAAATCGGGAAAATTAATGATGTTATCGTTGTTATAGGAAGCTCCAACCCTGAAAACACTTTGTGATGGAAAACACACGCAACACAACAACTGCTGTGGAGACTGTGAAGAAGGACAGGGGATACCATGCAGGGTGCGTTCCAGAGAAACAACCGCGTTACTAATGCTGTGTATCTTCCCCACAGACTTGGAGAAGATCACACTTTTTCCCTCCACCTTCTACTAGCTGTATTTTGCAAGAAATCTTCTTCCCCACACCCCACCCCCACCAAGGGAAGCTGGTGAACAGATATATTTCTAAAACATCTCGAACCCCTGATTTATGTTAGTCGATACACTTGCTTCTCGAAGTGCAAAAGGAAGCTAATAAAACTAAAATCTACGTTAAGCACCAATTTGTTTCTACGGTTTAATGCTGTAGAAAATCACAAACTGCTAAACCCTTTAGGTACGTCAGAATCCACTCTGTAGAGCACAATTCATTACCTGGTTACAAAAATTATGCAAAACCCAGGATATAAGGCTTGTAAAGAAGATCAGCTGATACTGACTCGTCCGCAGAGCTGCTGTGGGTGCTGTCATCACGCCCGTGTTGAACGTAAGAGGCTTTAGTCCCCTAATCTCCACTGAAGACAGTTGAAGCCACCGGTTCGCACCGGCAAGGCGGCTCCCACCGCGCACGCTGCAGCAAGGCACGGGTCGGTCTATGCGAAATATTCCCTTTCTCGCACCTTCTCCTGCCACATCCGCGTCTCTGTTCTTACATCAGTTCTGTCCTTAACATCCATCTGTTGGGCACAGATGAACGCAAAAGCACTGCAAGAACGGCTCTGAAAATCTCCCGCGCTGCCCAACGCCGCAGGACCAAGCGGGTCGCAGGACGAGGATCTCGCGGGCTCTCCCGAGTCCTGCCCACGCGGAAGGACGCGGGGACGGGCCCTCTCTGCCGCGAGCAAACACCCTAACCCCGCACAGGCGGGCTGGCTGCCTGCGGCGTATCCCCTTTTGCAAACGTGGAGCTGTCTCAAAGCCATAGGTGGACCGGAGAAGCCTGGAAGCAGGCTTCCCAAGGGCGTGCAGCTGGACTCCACCAGGAGAGCCTGTACCAAATACAGCTGTGCTCTCCCCACGCCACCAGTTTCGATCCCAGCTTGGGGAACTTTTGCATTTCACATGATGAGGAAACGTGAAGTGCTCCAGGATCCTGGAGCTACCATAAAAGCTTATTAAATTATTAATAAACAAAATTAAAACATGCAGGAGCGAGTATTGTGCCTCTGGGTGCTGGGACCAGAGGCATCTGCAGCTTTTACAGATTCCCCTTGCGCCGGGGTTGTCTGGACGCTGCCGTCCTTATACAGGCAAAGCTCCCACTGTACAAAAAGCATTTTGCTTGGTAAGGACAAAGAAACAGCGTGCAGTTGCCCAGCATCTGCACCTATTCTAGCCAAACAGCTCCCTTCCGATTTTCTAGCCCTTTGATAACATGTGAGGCTTTATTCAGGGGTTGAATACACTCAGCAGTGTTATTTGCCGATGTTGTTATTCAGTCCTATAGATGGTTGCATTGTTGCGTGAAAATACTGTTCATTTTCAACCCAAAGAGCACACAAGGGGAAAAGCAGATCCCGTGCTACGGAAAAGACTGTTGCTATGTAGTAGGAAGATGCAGGGGGGAGAGAACATCTAACTCATAATTTAATTAATATGCTGAAGACTCCCCTTAGTCCTGTGCCCCTTCTCTAGCCCCGTTCAACTCTTTGAAACAAGGAGAGGGGGGTACAAAAAATGCAGGACCTTCTCCCTTTGGCCTCTTCGCCCTGGCAGTATTCTCTTCATCAGAGGCACAACCGTATGGAGATCCCGGAAGGCTCTCCCCGTTAAATCTCTTGATACCAGTCATCAGTTGTAGAAAACATTCTCCAATAGCACCCGCAGTTTGTCCTGATGGTCGGAGCAGCTTTGCCTGCCAAAAGCACACATGCTAGCTGTTTCTACCAGAAGGAGAACAGTATCAGATAAGGCACTTCCTCTAACGACATTTAGATAAACAAAAGTGTAAAGAATAATCAGCCCTTGTTCTTTATTTGCCTTGAAAAATTAAGAGGAGCCAGAGCGACTATAATTAAAAATCACTCCTGAAGGACTTCTCTGCAATTAGAAGCTCTACCCGTAAACGAGGCCAGTATGGAGACATTTATGCCACAGAGGATTGTTTCCTGTTATGACTCGTGACACTTGTCCAAGCGAGATAAGCAACACCACCAAATGACTTCTGTGCCAGAGTAAATAGGACCATTACAGGGACCTTGATGATCCACTGTGCCAGAAAGCAACTGGAAGCCTACAGACATGACAGTATCAGCAATACTTAAGACACAGGCTAAATTTTCCTGTACGTAAAATGAGACATGCTCTGTGGTGCTCTCCACAATACATTATTGCACCTGGAGAAATTTTCAAGAATTACAAGCTTCAATAACTATCTCTTAGTCCTTATCTAAATTTTCATTCTATTACAAACCCTGCTAGTGCTCTCATCTTGCATCTTAATCAGAAGAGAGATCTGCCTACGTTATTTACACCGTGGTCTAATAGCGCAACATAGGAGCAGCATATTCAGATACTTGAATTATCATGCTCATGGTAGGTGTGGTACAGTTCTTAGAGGGAAAAATATCTGTGAATTCTTCCCTTTCATTCTGTAAAAAGAAAGCAACAGATGGCAGTGAGAGGAGGGCAATAACAAATCAGTCCTTTGGCCTTCCTGCAGTTCTTATATCCTCCTTGGAGACAGTCTCACAAGATACACATAATGAATGAATAGCAGGGTGCTATCATCGTCCTTCTGTTTTCCCCTTTTGCTAGCTAGTTGTTACACTGCAAAGAGCTTCTGCACCTGGAACCACAGACATCCCAGCATCTTTTTATCCTCAACAGCTCTTAGAGCATCTAGGCTTGTACTGTAGCTTTGCAGAAATGTATTTCCCTAGAGAAAGAGGAGCTGCAAAGCAATATGTGTAGGTAAGGACTTGATTAGCTCAGAAGCTCTTCAGAATACAGAACTTTTTCTACCCCCTGAGACCAAAGAACCTGCATTTGGGACAGGCAGGGTGCCTAGCCTCGTTCAGATGCTGCGACTGGCAGGTTCAATTACCCAGGAAACAAGCCAGCTAAGCGCCTGCTTCCATCTAGATGCACAATGTAGGTTTTTGGAGCCATTTCCTATTTTCACTCAAGTGTAGCATCACATCTGTACTGTGGGGTTCGACTTTGTAGTTATTCTCAGGGTTTTAAATTGCTCCTCATAAGAGCATTAGCTCCCCATTGGGATATCTCATCAAAAAACATGAATGCTTGAAGATAAATGCTGTGAATAAATAACATCACAATTTTCTTAGGCACCAAAATGACAATACTAACATGGAAAGCTGTAAAACTCTTTTCACAGCTACGATTTTTGTTCATTTAAGTCTTTTTGTCTTAGAAATTATCCAGAAAGAGATACTTTGGACCCCCTCTCTTTAGTTTAACTCCAGTAACAATGAAAATATGCATAGCCCTTTTTCTCCCACTGCCATTATATACTTCAGTGAGCACAATAATATCAAATGTGTTGCTTGAGAAATTAATGTCAACATTTTAGCTTTGGAGTCTAACTTATTTGATCTAAACTTTGAACAATTTGGCTTTGATCCTAAGAATCTGCTGAGCAACTACAAATCCCACAGAAATCAACAAATGTAGGCTGGGTACCACCTCGATAGCAGATGCTCTCAATAAAAGGAAATGTCATAATGTTGGCTAGTGTCTCAAAACAGTTCTGTCCTCCCAGAAGCATCACTTCCATGTTATGATATACTGCCAACAAGTACAATTTTGCTCAAGTCTCCTTTTGTCTCTGTAAAACAGCAGCTGCAAAGACAGTGCCTGCAGCATGTACAGGAGAGACGTATATTTAGTTTTCTGTTCTTTGCACTGGGTTCATTTTGCTTATAGGGTTGGTGGAAGCATTCATCAGAAGTGGAAGCATTCACAGTACTTTGCAATTGGTCTCTTCATAGTTGTACAGCTACCACTGACAAAACATTTGGACATTCAATTACTTCTCGCGTAGTACGAAGAACATGATTCCAAGTTAAGGGAGTTTGCTCTGGGCAAGGTGGAGAATATCATTATTTGCACGAACCACTGCAATGATCTGATTATAGCTGGTGCTGGTGTGTTGCTATCGTTCGGTTAAGTTAAAGCTTTTACTTTTTCATTTCTGCTATTGGTGGCTAAGTAGATTGATTATGTATGAGATGAAAGAGCATGTAGGAGTATGCTAATGCTGATGTTAAGAGTACACTTTTATCTTGCAGCATTAAGTGAATGGAGGAAAGAATGACAGAATTGGCTGCTGTGAGCTTAGGAAAGGTTCACCCCTTTTTTTTTTTTTGGTCGGAGTCATGAAAGTTTGCAACTCACCTCAAACATTCACAACAGACAACTCGAACTCAATTCCAGTGTCCAGGGTACAGCACCAGGGAGCACTGAGAACTCCCAGCAGCTATACCATAGTACATACAGTTGAAGGCTCCCTTTTTTGCTTTGCTTTTCTGTTTACAGGTGGGATAGTATAAATAAGCCACAGTAAAAATTAAAGTCAAGTCCCATTGCTGAGACTATGAACATTCATAAATTCATTTGATTCCAGCTGAGACGCCAATTCTCCATATGCTTCCCCACTTGCCTCACCAGAGCTAATGGGACTAATCCTAACACAGAGAACCAAATAAACACATGGAGCATTAATGTGTTTTCTCTGCATAGACCTTTCCATGAGACCTGGGCAATATATTTGCAATGAATTCTTGAAGATTTTCACGTATCTTTATACAATCGCTCCAATTAAAGAAGGTCTTGGCTTCATGAAAAAATCAACACTTTCCATATTCTGAAATAATAACTGCATTTCTACTTTTAATTTTTAACTAGAAGGTCTGTGTGGAAAAAAAAAAAGAAATCACATGTATTGTGTCCTGAGTTTTCCATTACCACCCGGAGGCTCTCCAGTTCCCACCCACCCCAAGTAGCTGTATACCACAGCAAAACTGAAGGGCAGTCATTTGGACAAGGTCTGCTGGAATCCTCCCACCACTTTGTTCCCCTCCAATAATTCAGTCATCATAAAACTAGGTACGAGGCCATTTATCACAGGAATGTAGTCGCTTACATCTTTTTGAAAGTTCAAAGCAGTAAGAACTAACCGGGAATATAGAGCTTTGTTTTTCAACATGGTGTTAGAACCGTTATATTGTACTCTACCAATTTATTTGCACTGGCAGAGGGAGGAGAACGTCACCCGGGCACGCAGCGAGCTCTGCGGAGTCAGTCTGAACGCTGTGCAGGCGCACGGCAGAGACTGCGGCCGGACCGCAGCCTCCACCACCTCTTGGTTAAACTTCAGCAGCAGGTTTGTGCTGATATCCCAAGATAAGTATCATAAAATTCATTTGCTGCTATTGAGAACTGTGAGCAGCATTTGTAATCCCATCAAATAGATGTTTGATAAAGCATAATACAATAGAGATACTTTATCTCTTGACAATAACTAGAAACATTTTAAGCACAACCATAATTACATGAGCTTTTCTTTCAACCTAAGATACCCCCAAAAATTCATATGATTTTTGTTTGTTTGTTTTAATCTACCACCTTTCCAAGGAAAGGAGTCTGGTTTAAGTTGCAAAGAAACAAAAGCCATTATCTCTAAGCACAAACTATCTGCATCCATACAAAGCTTGCTTTAAAATACTTTACAGCTGTGAAACTGCGGAGATCACACTGACCGACGTTACTTTATGGTTTCTGTTGTGCATTATAATCTGTACACTCTCTTGTCTTCTGATAAAACTTTAAACTTTCTGAAGCAAGAACTCCTTTTTTTGCTCTATCTTTGAAGCTTCTTAGAATGTAAGGTCTGTGACTGGAACTCAAAATACAACACTAACATAAATAAAAACACTTTGTCTGAACTGTTAAACTGCTGAATTAAACCTCTTGTTTTCAAGCATCTCCCAGACACAGTAAATGAGCTGAATCAGCTGATTCTCAACAAGTTAATATTCTGCTGGTGGTAGGGTTTAAAACAAAAAGAAGTTATATCCGTTCTGCTTATACATCAGTACCACTTGCTATGCTCAAGTTTTGGCTTTCTGTGAGTATTTTCCGACAAACGTAATATGTATGATATAAGACGGAATCCCTTCCTTGGGTTTCAACTAGCACAGAGGGCACAAGAGATGCAAAACACACTCACGCTGATGGAAATGCATGAGTTATATCAGAGGACATTAAAGTTCAAGGTTATAAGAAACCTGCAAAAAGCCATTTGATAAAGGACATAAACTAAGCAAACAAGGAATATGAAATAAGGAATTAAATTTTAGGAAGCAAAATGCAATTTATTTGGAAAAGCATTCTCTAGTGATGGGATGAATTACCGGAGAATATTTTACCTACGAATAAACAGAGAGGTAATAAATTTGAAAATACTGGTCTCTGCAGACTTGCCACTGACAGGGGAGCTTACAGCAGGGAATCTAATCAGCTGGTGTAAACAAAGATACTGGAATTCATTCATTAAAACTTGGGAAGTTAAGATGTAGTGTTGGGCGTGGGAAAAAAATGCTTATGGAGTCATTTCATTGGCTTCGTTTGGGTTTGGATTCATGCACATGCATATTCAACTGCAATAAACACTTCTCATTTTGTTATTTATATTGTATATCTCGATGAAGCTTTTCTCAGCCATCACTAGAGGGAACACTTGGAAGTGTTTTTTTCCTTTGACTGCAGAATACATCCCGCGCACCCATTTGAAAGCCAAGCCCAGGTCCCACAAGATGCTAAGACGACCATGAGATCTGAAGACTCTGTTGCTTCTCTCTGGTGTTTGTCATGTTAAATTTCTCCACCTCATTCCACCCCCCCCAGCTAGGAGACCATTAATGACACAAGATTTAAATTAAAAGAAACAAAGAAACTGGCCCCTCACGCCGTTTCATGCTTCTGCAGCAATGCCAATTCCCCTGTATTTACGCAACGCTCTGCCCAAGAGCGGCTCACAAGGCTGACTTCTTGCTCCTGCTGCCAGCAAAGAATTATCGTGCATGGTATTTTATTTCTAAACGTGAACCACAATGCTCCCATAGCTCAGGAACTGAAGCTTTAAAATAAAGTAAAAATAAATAAAAAAGGCAACGAATTAAAAAAAAAAAATCGCAGGGATTTGTTTTGTTGGTTTGCAGGCGAGGCAGTGATGTTGGCATCAGCTCCTGATACGGCCTTTCAGCGCACCGCAGGGTGCACGCTGTAAACTTGTGGTTAATACCCTGCCCTTCAGAAGACGTTAGCCTTCAAGACCGGTAGCACGGGCAGACTCCGCACGTCCTTTCTGTAGATTTTTCTCCTTGGTAAGCGCCGGGTTTCATGCACAGTCACTCACCGGGTGTCCGTTTCTCTCCAACACCTCTCGGCAAGGGCATCCAAGCTCCTCACCTATTGACCAGCGCTTGTCAGCAAATCCCGTGCCGCACGCACAGCCCCCAGGAACCACGGCCGGCGAGACGGGGACCGCAGGAATGGCATGACAAGCTTGGAAAGAGGCTTCCGACCGCCCGCTCCTTCCCCAGAGGGTTTTGTCTCTGACAGCGGGGCTGGCAAGATGCCCACAGGAATTGCCAAGCTCAGACATGTCGGAAAAAGAAAGCAATGCTAATGAGCATTTTAACGCCTCGGAAATGAACAAAGCAATGTAAAGAGATAAAAGCTAAACAAACTCCTATATAATTAGTTAGAGCAGGGCAAAATACCCTGCCCTATATTGGGGAAAACACAAGAGCCTATTAATCTCTCGCACACGAGCCTCACAATCCCTAAAAGCAGAGCTAACTGGGCTCAGGTCACAACCCAGCATCCCAAGGCCACCCCACCAGCAACGTGGGTTATTTTGGGTTGGCAGTCGGGACATTTTTAAGACAACTCAGTCCCCTGCATTGCAGGAAGATGTTTTTTACAATGAGGGTGGTGAAACCCCGGCCCAGGTTGCCCAGAGAGGTGGCGGATGCCCCATCGCTGGAACCATTCAAGGTCAGGTTGGACGGGGCTCCGAGCAACCTGGTCGAGTTGAGGATGTCCCTGCCCATGGCGGGGGGGTCGGACTAGATGAACTTGGAAAGTCCCTTCCAACCCAAACCATTCTGTGATTCTATAATTTGCACCAGCCGACTCCTCGTCCCTGTCCTTCTGCTGGCTCGCTCGCCCTCATCCTGCCCAGGATCCCACCCGCACCTCCCCAGTGCTGAAATTTAACCAGGCAACCACTCCTAATGCGTGGATTTATGTTTTTTAATTATAAGGCAATAGCATAACAGAAACCATTTTTTGCTAGCTACAAACTTATTTCCCTGCTAGGGTTGCTCCTGATTTATATCAGGATGGTTGGAGAATCACGCCCCATTGACCACATGACAAATGAACTTGTTCAGAGTACAGGCATGACAGCACAGAAAGCTTGGAGAAAACAAAAAACAGTTATTACCTTTGTAAAAATGAATAAAATTAGATCATATTCAAATATTGCTCATGAAAATGTGAAGCAGTAATACTGAGTGGAGATCAAGAAAATATACAGAATAAATGAAAAAATAATTCTTGTGTATCCAAACGCTGCTACAGCATCAAGGTTGTGTCTGTAGAGAATAAAATCTAATTCACCTGCTTTCATTTGTGTGATCTTTCACATTTCAAAAGAAAACAACAGATGAAAAATTCAATACTGCATTTACTTTATAAAAGTGAAGAAAAGGTCATTTATTGGCCTTTTTCATTATTAATATCTGTCTAGGCTTATATTTTAAATACAAAGAGTCTTTGCAGCAGCCATTTACATTCAAGGCCTCTAAGTAGTTTTACAAGTGGTCTCAAATACATCTGCTAAGTTGAAACAAATCTCATCCTTTCAAATTAATCACGCTTGTTTCAGCTTTTTGCAAGAGGGGAGGGGAAAAAAAAAAAAAAAATAGCACTATCATAACACAAGGCAGCTTTTCCAGAACTCTACACAGCAAAGAGTTGAACTGAAGCAAATGAGATGGCAAAGGCAATACTGAATCCAGTAGAAAGAGCAATCTGGGGACTGAGCTCATATTCTAGAGCCTTTGAAAAACTTCGTTATCAATTATTTCAACTGGAATTTGATGAATTAAGGGGATTTTTTTAATCCAATCCAAATGTTACTGAAGTTAACAGAAATGGTCCTCACTACCACAAAAGAGTTTGGATCAAGTAGAAGGAAAAGAAAAAAAAAAAGGGGGGGGGGAAACCGGGGGGGGGGGGGGGGG
>JAVJGG010000037.1:20407360-20435309 GCA_035590195.1 Aviceda cuculoides | reverse complement strand
GGGGGACCAACAACAAAAAACCCCACAAAAACCCCAGAAAGAAACCACACTGATTTTCAACCCTAACGGTTTGCCTCGCCTCCCCCCCCCAGTCCCAGCCAGGGTGAGTTTGAACCTTTAGCCTGCCATCATTGCCCAGGTAGCACATTCTGCAACGATCCTATTTTCATTTCTTAGTGTATTCTTACTGCTCGTAGTACTGAATTCAGCATCGCAGCTGAGGGAAACAGTACACACAACAGAAAGTCTTCTTCGATGTCAGCCCATACCATGGCCTTACTAGTCACAAAATCTTACGAAACTGTTTAAAAATCCATGAGTGTGATGGGAAAGCCCTCTCCCTCCAGGGCTGGTTGCTCAGTACCATAAAATGTGTCATACAGCTCAGACGCTTGTGATAAACTCAAATTATAGAGGTAACAACACGATGTGGGAAAGGGGAAGGCTATCACCCGTCTTATAAATAGTCATAGTAGCACAGGGCAAGTTAGGCAGAAACACAGGGAAATGAAAGAGGGGAGAAAAAGATAGAATGGGCAGCAGCAGCAGAAATAAAAGTCCCCCATCCTATATGAATAATTCAGTAATAAGATTTAATTTCTAAAATACCTATTTACATGAATGCATTGAAAGACACATGCTCCATCACAGATCTGGTTTTTATTTTAAAGAGATTTCCCAGGAAGTTCGCACAGATATGATTCATCACAACATACATACTACTGAAATAATTCCTTGTATAATTCTGCCAAGCACAATCATAAATCTGACAAACTGCAGAACTCATGTATGCATATCTTCCAAAATAAAGTAATATAAAAAGAAACTGTGGACTTCTAGGAGCTGGTTCAATAAAATACCCCTTCTTTTTGGAACAGAGTGCAGCCATGCAGCAACCAGGTGAATATCTGTGGGGGTTTTTATATATATAAATTTTTGCATGGGATTCACATTCATATCCATGATTCCCAAAGACAGTCTCAGTAAGCAGTGTGCAACAAGAATGAGGCCACTTTGATGTATAAACCTTCTGAATATTAGAACATTGTACATACTGCCATTTTAATAGTGAACCAGCATTTGCTAATGGATGTTTATATATTCATGTTATATTAGACCACACCATAATGTAAGTGAAAAATAAACTTCACATTACACACACTCCACACACTATTATAACAATACAAGCCAAATTTCTTACAAGAGATTTGGAAGCAGATAGAAGTTAGCAGTTTGGAATTTGCAGGATTCCTGAAGATGGAAAGACTAAAGCATAACCTCCCTAACAGAACATTAGTGCCTATTAAAGAAACACAGAGTACAATCTGAAAGACGTGCCATGTTACTGTAACTTTGTTTGCATCGAAGTAAGTGGATGTTTTCTTTTACCTTTGCAAATTCCAAGTGCAGAGGCTATTTAATTCTCCCTCAGCTCTTCTTTACACTAGCATATTTTTGGATGAGGAAGGACAAACAAGAAAGAAAAAAGTTAACAAATCTTTGCCAAAGTCAAGTTAAAAGAAAAAAATGCCATTTTTTTTCTGACTCTAGAACAAAAACCAAAACCCAAACCACCAACCAACAAACAAACAGCGAAATTTATGCTCACTCTGTTACAAAGTTGAAGAAAGTGAAAGCTGATCAGTAATGAATTGGTGGGTCACCTACATCAAAATAAACTTTTACCTCCAAAATATATGCATTATCATAATACTAACTGCTTCCCTAAATGGGAGATTTCCCAAGGTTATAAATTAAGGCCCACATCATAAAGAATTACAATCAGTAAAAATTTTGCCTTTGACTTTCATGAGCATAAGATTACATTCTAAAAAAATTCACTAAAGTTATTATAAGACCATTGCCACAAATGTGACTATCGAGTATACCACGACGTATAAGAAGTGCCTTTAGCTGGGCACTGAAGTTTGCCATGGAAGGTAGTCAGATACTTTTGTGGAAACTAATATTATTTTCCTCTTTAAATAACTTGATCAAAACAAGTGAAGCGAGTCATAACATAAAATACACATTATGTTGGACGAGGAGTCAAAATCTTGCCCTTTCAGAAAATTAAAAGTCTGGTTTGGATCTGCATATCTTGTCAGGTAATTTGCTCAGTCAGATAAAATCTTCTGTAGATACGTTTTTTTGCTCATTGCCTTTCTAGTAAATCAATCCTTGTAATAGTACATAAAACCTAATCATTATCCAGATGAGTCCCTACTTATCAGGTCATTTGATGACATGCTGTCTAAACGAATCTCATTTATAAAGTCTTCTCTTCTCCTTTCAATGCCAAGATTCATGGCTGACATGCCCGAATGTGCAGCATCCGTAATTAGCAGAAGCGCGTGTACCAAAACGATTCCTAGATAAATGGAAGAACAGGGAAACGTACCTTGTGCAATTGATGCACACATCATGCATGAAATCCTTATTGTTTGTGCTGCTATTATCTACTCAACGGCAATAAACTGAAGTACAAGACTCCTCTGTTACAACGGACGTTTTCATGTCGCGAGGACAGTAATGGCAGAAAGTCACCACCTCTCACCAGTGGCTCTTTTGGACAGGACCTTCCTCAGGGACGATAATATCAAATACCAATCGGGGAAGAACTCCCAACCAGTAATTTATTGAACTATTTTTTCCCCTTTTCCTGTTTGTGAATTGCCCATGCACAGGTTGCCATGTTCTCAGGGGGATTCATCATTCAAAATATTTCACCTCTTTCAGCTACAAATGAATTTTGATCCATCGATAATTTTCAACTGACAAATATTCACAGCCAAGGTCTGGTCTATGTTTCTAAGAGCTCTACGTCACATGAGACAGGACTCACCTCGTCTACTGCCAGTCATCTAAAAAGCAAGGGGAATAGTGCAGTTAAATTCCTCTCCAGCTCATATATGCCCTCAGAGGTTTTCTCCATAGCGATTCAGCGCACCTTGAAGACAGACAGCAGAAGCACGTGGGGGATCTCCCCCTTCGGGGTTCCTCTTTCTCCACTACGCACAGGGGAAGCCGAGATGGCTAGCTTTGCCCAGATGCCTACATTTTGGACAGCTAAAGCTAAGCAAGATGAATTCCAACAATATAATTTTCCTCCTTGCTAACAATCTCGCATAACGAACAAATACAATGAAAAAATACTGTAGTCAAATGTAAAATTTATTCCTTACTCAATGTCCAGAAACATAACAATTATATCTGCCCCGCAGGAGCAAAGGGGCTCACTCCGGAGCTCGCATTGCTTCCAGGCATTACAGTCAGAGCTACGACTATATTCTACTGATTCATCAAGTAGGTAGGAAGAAAAATCCTTCTTCCTTTAAGTTTCACTTTTATGGAATACAACTGCTGTAAATAAAGATTTCTGTTCCTGACAATACCAAAAATGGTAATGCGCTCATACGTCTTTGAATACAATTGGGGCAGAATCTTTAAACCTTCCTACAACCTGAATTTGCTGCAAGCGTAACTAATTAGAGCATAATTCCTTACACATTCCCACTTACACAAACCCTATTTGCATGCTTTTCCAGAAGCACTTTGGGTACAATTTCTTTTTACCAAGGAAAAGGCATTAACAGAATCCTAACGTAGAAGTGCTTTATTTAGCAGATGGTGCCACTCCCTTCCTTGTCCAGTTGCACAGAACCAATCTACAATACATCATTTCATTTAAAAAAACAGAAATTCTTTGTCCCGGGGATAAAATATCACTTTTAGAAAACCTAACCTGTTATTAAGAAACTCTTCACATCAACAGATATTGCCATGCATGTCTTGTCTTAGATTTGCCATCAAGATGAAGCACCTCTGATAAATATTCCTAAGGGGAGTCTTTCCATCCTTATTTTAATGCCATTTTAGCATTGCCTTTAGAGATGCAGAGATGATGATATTTACTCAGCCATTCCACCTTTCCTCTCTACTTCTGTGAGTGGCTCTGATAAATACTAGTAATTTCAAGATTTAATTTTGAACCACTCCTCCCCTAACAAAAATGTTAATGTCATCATCTACCCAAGGGAGGAGATTTTTGCAACAATATTATCTCTTTCTTTTCTGAGACAGAAAGGCTGTTTGCACATTGATAGCAAAATCTGTTTAGTGTTTTATTATGCACAATGGAAAAATATTAAATAGATCAATAGGAAAATGAAGCTGTTGCAACTTGATCTCCATGGAGTGAGAAAAAATGCTGGGGATATAAGAATTATTAGGAAAAAAGAAAATTAAATTTACACATTTGAGATAATAAGGCATGTCGCTTATCCTCAATGGTTCCTCTAATCTAGCTTTACTTAATTGCATTCTTTGTAAAGACATATTGTTTCATTTCTTTCCCCGATGGATCTTTTTTGTTGGGGGAGTATATAGTGTAATTACTAGCTCCCAGCATTATCTCTACTTTTATTATAAAATGTCATGATTCTGAAAAGAAAAATTTCATGCACTATATAATGTCAATCATCTGTCTTTATGAGATGGAACAGCATTCACTTTGTTCAAAATGGTTTTTAAGGGGGGGGACTCTCTTTCATGTACAGTCATTTTTTAAAAGCTATATTCCGATCTGCTTAGCATAAGAGCACAGTCACAGTTATGATCACCCACTTTAAAGGAGATTTGTGTGTGTCAATAACAGCTTTTAAGTCTGGGTGTACAGGCAAAGTCATGCTGGCGAAGAAACAGGAGAGCAAATTTTAATATTTTCCCCAAACTGCAAAGCTCCGTTGTCATTTTAGAATCTTTGTGATTAAAATCAAAGCCACTGTTGCTGCGCAGCATCTGAATTTTACTTTGGAAAACTTGACGCTTCCTTCCATTGTTATTTCACTTACCAAAGAAATTTCAAAGAGAAAACTAGCACCTGTAATAGCTCTTCCACCTTTGACCCCCCAAACCAGCAAAGACTTATTATGTTTATAGGGCATCTGACCGTACGTGGTATTATCCGTTACATGACACAGGGGAAAGGAGGTGACACAGAAATGAAGGAGCAGCTTTTATTTAGCCGAGGGGCAGTGCTAACATCCACACGCAGGGCTTGGCTACCCTCCAAAACTCTCTATTGTTTAGTAAATATTTCTGGAAATGCTGTTTAGCTTCAGATAGCTTGATCCTGTAATCTATACTCAACTCAAACTCCCACTGAAGCCATGACATTTTGTAACAAAAATGCATCAATCACTGGGAGTGCCACATTCACACATTGACTAAAATGGGTCCTGAAATGTCACCGAAAAGACAGAAATCTCCCAGGCCAAAACAAGAGAGCAAAGAGATAATAGGTCGTAACAACTGGTATCACAGCGGAAATATTTTGGTCTGAGACTCTGTGGTCTTTTGAACTGGATAAATCACCCCAATCTAATGAAGCTAATGGAATAGCTGCGACTTCATTAGAGTACCACGTATTTTTTTGAATATTCAAAAAATAAGAGAAATATCTATTCACAACAGTGTTAATTATTGATATTGTAAAAATCTATGCTTGCCACTTATTGTTGTGGTTTAACCACAGCCAGCGACTGAGCACCACACAGCCGCTCGCTCACTCCCCCCAGTGGGATGCGTATGTATGCATAATTCATATTATTTATTGTAAAATTGTTATAATCCATTTACTTGTATTATTTAAATATATTTCTGAATGTATTTGCTGGGGATTTTATGCAGAGCCCAGAACAACACCCACAGAAGACTGAAGACAACTGACTTTAACTAAGATTCTGCTACAGTCGTTACATTCCTGTACTGAAGAGGACACTTTGGGAAGTTTTTCTACATACAAGTTCTTCCAGGCCTGTATTATCATAATCAGAAGCTGCGAATTTCACATTTTTAACCACATATTACTACGGAAAACAGCTCTAGGATTTTCTACATGCCTCAGAAATTTTAATGCCATTCCAGGTCCTGGAAAACTATTTACAAGTTTTTGTATTTACTGCTCTGCAAACCTGGTTGGTAAATACATTGCAGACCTGAACCTTTAAGTCAGAGTGAGCTTACTCAGTGAGTGTCGCCTGTGTATTGCAACACGCGTTAGACAAGATCACACTTGTGCTCCAATTAGCACCAAACCCTCATACGAGAGGTTCTGAAAATGGAGAAGGCAACAGGGCATAAGCAGCTCTGAAATGGTCTGCCAACAGTTAATAGCTTTCACGTAACATCATATTATTTGAAAGGGTGGGATTATTATTTTTTGTTCTTGAGCACCCATATCATACAGTTTAAGAAAAAAAAAAAAAAAGACAACTCATGTCTTTGGATACAAGACACTTACTGAAACTCTCCAATGATCAAGTTCAAATCCGGTAGGAAGCTTACCATTTGTAAATTAGCATTTGGGATTTTATCCTAAGCCTCATAACATCGCAGCACCATTTGCTCAAGACAAATGATTAACTGAAGAAAAACTACGTGAAAGAAAGACTGCAGTCATTTCCCACACATCTGAGTGGAAAAGATTAGTGCAAGACGAATACTGGACAAAATTAGAGAACATCTAGAATGGCAATATAAAGCTTTTCTTCAGATGAGGTCTTTTCAGGTAGCTCACTGTGCTGGAGGGCGTATCTAGCAGCGTACGCCTGGAGCGATTACACCTCAGACAAGTCACATTCCTGGGAACGAGGCATCCGATTCCTCTCGTTACTGAGGTTGTGCCGTCCTGCAAAAGGTACTAGAGCGTCGGGTCTGCACGGCAGTGTGCGTGCACCTTCTGTTTTCCTATTGGATCTGCCAAGAGATCACCGGTGTCTCTCCTTTTAGGTGACAGCACGAGTTTCAGGGTCACTGAACACGGGCATTTTTCAGTAAATCATGATTAAAGACCAGCGCTGTACAGACCGTGTCACAGGGGATTTGCCAAGAAACGGCCTAACCTTTCTTATTTCATTTTCTTCTCAACAGAGGTGTATAGAGGTTATTAAATTATTGCTTATGCGTTACTTATAAACATACTGTTTGTTTACCTAAATGTTTCTGTTTATCCTCAGCAATGTTCAGTGAGTTTTAGGATAATGGCCAGTATAATTTTTATATATGGGTATGCAAATGGCAGATACAGGGACTCACTCAAACCTGTAAGTGCATCTGTTTGAGTTTAGGAATTGACTTTTGTTTCAGCACGTCAAAAGAGACAGCATTCCTCTGCTGCTGGAGGGGAGGAGGAAGAGGAGGAGGAGGAGGAGTGCCTGAGTTAGCACCGTGTGATGAGGGCAGCATTTTGTTTTCAGACATTTACGAAAAGCCTCGTTGCAGGCACGAGATACATAGACCACATACCTCAGTAATAAATCAGGACTAGATCAGTATTAAAGGAGCCTCTGGCCTACCGGAGTATAGTCCTGGCAACTTGCAGCCATTAAATATCAGACGGCTTATTCCCCTGAAGATCCTTCCCTCGGTTTGGGGAGGAACAAGGTGTTTTGCTTGCCAGCTATAATTTAAATGGAGCAGGGCTAATATTCTGTTATCAGTGCCTCCTCCTAGGGGAGGAAGCAAAATACCTGCCCACCTGAATTAATTGTGCAAGGAGAGGCAGGACGGACAACTGCACATCGTTATTTCCCTGTGAAGACGACACTAGTCATCAGGAGGTAAGACAGCACCCGCGGGCTTTTATGGCAGAAGAAGCCAGGTTTGTCCAGGCTAGGTTAAATTCCTAGCTGGTATAAAATGGGTAGTATCCCTGAAGTCAGAAAGGTGGGCTGATAAGCACTACCAGAACAGACCCAGTTTTCTATCTTGCCAGGAGGATCTGGGTGTTGTGAAGCCCATGACCTGCACAGACTCCAGGGGTACGAGCTCCAACATAAACTTGACTTCAGGCTGTCTCTCACCCCGAGGAGGTATCTGCTCCTCCGCTTGGCCCTGGCAAGCTCCTCAGGCCACGTTCTGCTATTTTGCCGCCTCCACCGAGTTAGAAAGCGAGCTGGCCAGCTTATGGCTTGCCGATGCACATCTATTTTGTGTTTAACCTCTCTGCCTGTGTCCAAAAATGCGTTGTCTAGTTACATCTAGGAAAGCACGACCTGGTGTCTTCTCCAATAACATTAGTGCCAATGGAATTAGTTTGATTTTCCCCTAACATTAGAAAAATGACATTTGAGGTACACAATGTGTTAGCCCAATTACATCTTTTCCTTTGGCTGTTTATGAGTATTATCCACTGGACTTTTGACCTCTGTATACAACACCACACAGTAGTTTATACAGTTCTGCCAGTGGTAAAATAACTTCAAACTGTTTCAGTCACTTGTGGTTAGAACATGATTTTTTAAAAAGATTTTTTTTATTACATTAAAAGGAATTCTTTCACTTGAAGTACTCATTCCCTTGCAGATTTATGGCATATTTAATTAGTCATTTGGAGCGCAGATCATTACATTCACTAAGGATCAATATACAGTAACTGACTGCAAGCTGGTAAGAAAATATGGTTGAGTTTATAAGGATAGCTGAAGCTCAAATCTAAACTGAGAGGGTGCAGACAGGAGACATGGGAACACGATCTGCCCCCAGGCAGCTGCTGTTGACGCCTGTAAGTGAAGCCACCAGTTCAGCCTAGCAGCAGGAAGGCTGGGCGATACTGGCCAGCCTGGCCAAGCAGAAACCACATGTTCTCCTGGAGCAATTTGGCTCTGCTGTCACTTTCTGTTCTCTCCAGAAACGGTGAGCAGCTCTACGAAAGTCTCCACCTGTAGCAAGAGGATTGCAAGCCTCCACTTCTCGTCCTCTTTAGTAACCTACACGTTTGGATCGTAGTCTGCTGCCCTTAATGTGACACCTGGCACAGTGAAGCTATGGCCATATCGAAGTCACAGCCACCATCATCATCATAAAAACAAACCAGCTACTTTATAAAATAGCCTTTTTTATTTTGAGCATGGATTGTCCAGTATATGAAATATGTCTAGAAAAAAAAATTCTCAGCAGAATATTCTTCTAACTGCCTGTAATTCCTTACAGTGCACAAGAAACAAAAGCAAAATTTAACACAAAATAAGCTTGTATTTATTAATGCATCTCCGGGAAGAGATGATTTTATTAAGGGGCCAGAAGTTAAATTGCATTCTAATGGGTAATAATAAAGGCTATATATGGCAGTTTCTGGTAATATTGGCTTAGATTTAGACATGCAGCTAAGGTAACCGTCTATTTCTCTTCTTTCATATGAAAGGCTACTGAAAACACTAGAGAATAAAAGATACTGTTGTTAGTTGTCATACTGTGTCTATAATTACTTACTTTGTTCCTGAAGCCATCACCATGATAAATTTGCAGTTTTTCCCATCTGCCAGGAGTAGTAATGTGCAATACATTTAACAACTGAATTTACATATAGAAAGTATCATTGACCTTTGAATTTAAAAGGACAAAGATTTACAAGGACACCTTTTTGAAGCAAAGTGCTTAGTTTAGGAAAAATGAAACAGCACAAAAGGAACAAAACACACTATCTCCCGCATACAGGAAAAGTTGCAGTTTTTACAAGACAGGCATTTGAAACCCCTACCAAATAGTATCCTCACGAGTGGCCACATAATAAAGGAAACAATTGCCAGCTATAAGGAAAATACTAAGTCAGGATTTGGAACACGTTTAGCATCAGCTAAATGGGTGCCGCAGCGCACGTGACTTTGCTGGGAGGCAAAATCTAGACCCGTGACTTGGGTAAAGGCAGGGTGACAGCCTGCGCTCTGCCGCGCAGGCTTTACTCGCAGGGCCGCGCAGGCTTTTTACTCGCAGGGCCGCGCAGGCTTTTTACTCGCAGGGCCGCAAAGGCTTTTTACTCGCAGGGCCGCGCAGGCTTTACTCGCAGGGCCGCGCAGGCTTTACTCGCAGGGCCGCGCAGGCTTTACTCGCTTGCTCGTCTCCCGCCCGGCGCCGAGCCGCGCAGGATCTGCAGCGATGCGCAGCCGGCATCTTGCCACGCCACCGGCGGAGCTGCGCGCTCTCGGTTTGAACGGATTTGCACCCAGGCAGCGTGGGGCACGGGCAAAGCAAGCTCAGGACAGCCAGCAGCAGGCTTTCTAAAGAGAATGCCAAGTTGCATTCAGGGCAGGGGAAGACTAACAGGTTTTTTTTTTTCCCCATAGTGAGCTGCACCAGGGTCTGGGAAAGCCCTTTCCCCAGTTCAAGGAGCTATACGGTGCCAGACCATTACACCGATTGCTGACTTACTGGACTGCAGCCCTGGGCTGTGGTATAGCCACAGGCAGCTCTGCCCATGCCAGGTTAGCATAGGCACCACAGGCTGCACATCCATCCCCTTCATCCACCCATCCCAATACTTCCCAAGAGTTTTCAGAACGTTTTCAAGTGTCTCTTCCTTATTGTCTACATAGGATTATCCCTGGACTCCCTCTCTGGTCACCTGTAATAATGTGGAAGACCAGAGCTGGATTTGAAACTCACTCATGAATGAGCACGACTGCAGCGAGAACTCCAAACTCTGCCTCAGAAAAGTAGGTTTGAGAAAAGTGAAATTAAATGGATATGGAATCAAGGCTTTAGCATGGAATCTGACTCTCAGTCCCTCTCCACCTTGCTTTGGCAACATGTGAAGAAAAGGAGACAAACGGTGTCTCAGTACCCACTAACACCCAGTTACTTACACAGTGAAACAAAGGGAAAGTGGAACTGAATTAAAACAGAGTGAAAGCATCCCAAAGTTAGCCTTGCGACCTCAGCTGCGGCGCAACGTGTAATGCGACCAAAGCCATTGATCTCTGGCATTCCCTAACGCAGCAGAAAAGTTCCCGGAACGAAAACCTCCCTGCCCTCCACCGCACCCGGGCAATGCCGCCGGCTTCTCCCCAGACGGGCGAGCCGCCTGCCAGAGCTCTGTCCCTGCGCCGAGCCTCGGCCGCGCAGGGAACGGACTCCAAGAGGCACGGCTCGGACTCCCTCCGTCTAAACATATAACCCCTCTGGTGGACACAGGAATGTGACCGTAACAACTCAGGGAAAGCACCGATTAATAAGAAGTGCCTGCAGTAGATCCCCAGGAAGAGCAAAGAGTAAAACTACAACGTGGCATGGGCTCATGAGACTGGAGAGAGGAATAAACAAACACTGTCAGGGCTTTGGTGCTAACTAGTCTTCCGATCTGACCAACACTAGTGATATAAAATCATAGCAACCAGAGCAAAAGTCCACTTAATATTTTTATTGTGGTTATGAGCAAACTCCTAAGAAAAAGGGACAGCTATGGTAAGTTTATGTAATATTTAGCCTAGTATTCTCCCAGCCGACAGCTTGGCTCATGGGATATTCAGTGTGCAGCTTCTGTATGTTCAGGAAGACTTGATGGATTTCTCTTCCATACGGTTGTTCGGTCCTTGACCAAACCACGTTAACTCTTAGCACAGCACCCACAATACTCTTCAACAAGGAGGTTAACTGCTTTAACTGACTATTGACTGAAGAGCTGCCTCCCTCCGTTTATTTTGATCCTAGATCTTAGTAGTGTTGTTTCAGGGCCTCTATTCTCACACTAGAATAAACACTGAATATCTGATTACCACTCACTCAGTCCATGTAAGGAAAAAAAATAATATTTATGTGTGCCCTCCCTGTTTCTTACACAGAAACTATTTCGTACCTGTGATGAACTTCATTGTCCTTCCCTGAACCTTTCTAATTCTGTATTCTTTTTCAGAAGAAAGGACTAGCACTTCACACAGCATTCAAGATACAGAAAAAAAACACCAAACCATTATTATGCCACTGAGCAAAATTGCTTTTGTTGTTAATTCTGTCCTAATAATTTCTAGGATTTGATTTGCTTTGTTGACTGCTACTGCCATTGAATTGATGTGCTTGGGGAACTCTGTTTCATTACCAAATCTTGCTCCCAAGTGCTAATTTTGAATTTAGACAAAGAGTCCAAGTAATTCCACTTTTAGCAACTCAGTCCTTTTGTGAATCTGCTACAGGCAACCTGTTGTGAAGCTGGCACACCTGGGATACAGTACTGCATTCAAATTTCAGAACATATTTAAGGGGTTGGTTTTTTTGAGGAATATGAAGTACATTTCATATTCTGGACAATATTCAAATTAATGAAAGAAAAAACTATAAATCCCAAGATATTCCCAAGAGGCTATATGAAGACTTCCTCTCTCTCTTCAACCTATCTCTACTGATGTCCTTTTGTTAACACTAATTTTCATATTGTCAATAGCTCTTCCAAAATAACTCTTGGGAAGAAATTGCTATAGTTCAGCTTACCATGTCATGAATGAATTATTCATAAATGCCACTGCCTCATAAAAACTTAAGATATTAGTGCAGAACATAATCATAAATACAACTTTAACACAGACTGCACAGCCCTTAACTCCTGCACTACAATACTTTGCCAGTAAGGTATTATGATTCAAGATAAAATGACACTTGCAAAAGCAAGTTATAAGTCTTAGAGATGAACAACTGTTGAATTCTGAATTTCTTAGAACGTGGGTTTTTTGGTCATTCTTAAAAGGATTTGCCCAGACTTGTTACTGCATCCCCTTTCCATTCTCCTTGGAGTACCCTGTGACTTTGTTGGGGTTTAACTCTATTCCAGCCAAAACCAGAACCGACTTCAATGTACCCAGCTATATTTTTCCCCCTCTCTGTTTACACCCCCAAAGAAAAGAATCAACACACTATTTTCTTACAATGTACTCCCTTGTGACCCAAACTGCAGGTGTGTGGGTTTGCATATACTTTAATAGCGCCCCAGCGGGCGGGGGAGAGGCATTACCCACCCTGTAAGTCACTGGTGACAGAAGGTGACAAGAAGAGCAAGTGGTGACCACCACAGACACTGAAACAGCTTCTGCTCCCCAACAACATAAGATACACTGCAGATGCAGGGTGTTTCCATTATTTCATTTCCAATTTTTACAAACTAAATGAGAAAGAACCCTTCCTATAAAAGGGCAAAGAACTAGAAGAAAGAAAAAGGGAAGGTAAAGGTGGTGTTGGGTGTTTTTTGGTTTTTTTGTTTGGTTTTTTTTTTTAAGAAAAAAAAAGACGACTTGAGAAGGAGAACAGGGTGAATAAAAAGGACTTGCTCTCTTCTCTCCAGCACTAAATAAGTTGCTGTAAGAAAACAGTTCCTGTAAAGAGAACATGCAGTTGAGAACTTCCCAGAGGTATTCTATTTAGAAAAACTCAGTGCTATTGTGTTACCTACAATTATTTTAACAAAGTGTACCTGCAAGCCTCAGTAGATATGGGAAAGAATAGACAGCCTACCTACTACTCATTTAACGTAATGTTTTTCAGTTGGTTTTCCCATGCTTGCTTTTTACAAAGTGACCTCAAAAGGCACATGAGTTTTCACTAATATCCCCCGCACTAAAGTTTCATGAATAGTTTCAGCAAAGAATTCTGAGTTTATATATTCTTAATCCAGTGGAGTACCTACATGTTGCCTCAATTTGCTATCCCCTGTGCTGTCCATCAAGAGATTTTCCTGCATTAGCACCTGTGTTAGGTTTTCTGGCACACATTGCATTGATTCGTTCTTACGGTAAATTTACAGTTAATAACTGAGCAGCATTTAATTCTAAATAGACCTGAAGACTTTCCCAAATCTAGCAGCTTCTTTGCTTAATCTTCATATTCAATAATTGCACCTAATATAAAAAACACATATTAAAATCTACTTTTCACAACTATTTCTCTAACACTTTCTGCATTAGCAAACATCTGCTGCAAAGAGTGTTTTCTGGAAAGCATACAAGCAGCAACAAAAGGGACAGCAGTTTGTGACAGGACGAATAATCAGAGAATTGCCAGAGGTGTTTGCTTAACTCGACGAAGCAAAACAGGACTGCAAAGTGATGCATGGGGTTGAGTAACATTGGTAGGTGTAGTTCCACTCTTATCTTCCACCAGATGTGAGTTTGGCCCACTGACTGGAAGATGTGTCATGGCTTGGGCTCTTACTCTGAGCATATGGTGGAGTTAGATTACGAGCAGTGAGAGAAACTCTCTCTCTACACAGTAACTGTGGTCCATTTTCCCTAAATCTGCCTGCTACTGGCTCGTTAACAAAAACAAAATCAAACACCTGTGTACCAGATATAGAGTTGTTTAAGTGCCAGCGCTGATCCATCTGCAAAGCACATCATTAGCCAACTTCTTCTCTTTGGGTGAGATGCAAGACAGATTCAGAGCAAACCCACAGCACCACTAAAGGAACATTATGTGTTCCCAGCCCACCGCTCTGCACTTCTTTCTTTGCCTTTTCATGCTGCCATAATGGTGATGAATAGTGATAAAATATTCATTTCTCTCCTCATCAGGTAATTCTCCAGGCCCTGGACCAAGCACACTGTGAGCCTCATCCCCTCTTCTTTATTGGCCCACCTGCAACTTCACTGGCAGATCCTTCCAGCGTGCCATTCCCTCATCTTAGTTCTCCTGCGCTCCAGACAAGTGACATTTTTCAAAACCATTTAAATGCTGCTGTATTGGGTCTAGCTGAGTTGCAGGGGTGGCTTCTGCGAGAAGATGCCAGAAGCATCCACTCCTCCTCGTCCCTCCTCTGACTTCTCTGGGCACACAATGTCATTAGAGTCATCCTACCTTACTCATGTTCACGATATGATCTATTGAGGTTGAGATTAATTTGGGATTCTTGATTGTCTTTCCTCATGATTATACAGGCACGTCCCATACACCTTTACTATTCTTTCAGAATAAGATGCTGTAATGACACATCATCATCATGTAAGTAAACGTTTATTAGAAGATAGTGTTCTGTTCACTCTGACAAAGGCTGAAGAGGAATATTTCTCTCAGTTATGTTCTTAACACGAATACAAAGAGCAGAAGCGAGCAACTTGTGCAGTGCTGATTAGACATTATCACCCTTTAATTTCCTGAATCTGAGACTATTCAAAAGCTTGGAAAGATCTTGTTCATTGCAGGTGCACACAAAACAACTTAGGCAAGAAGCAGCAGGCGCGAACTGACACAGAAGTGTTAGCAGTGGAAATGCAGATGTACAACAGCATAACACATTTAGGCCGTCAACTGCTTTCTAAAATAGCTGTCACTGTGTGCGTTCTCAAGGACCAGAGCCAGAAAGCTCCTTGCTGTTGAGCACATTTCACTGATGTTTTGGTCGGTCCCCAAGTTCTAGAGCTATGAATCCCATTAAAAAAAAAAAAAACAAAAAACAAAAAAAGCCAGAAACAAACCACTCCCAAAACCAGCCTCACCCACAACTAATAAAAACACAATCTGTATCATCTGCAGGGACTGCGCTGCAATCCCAACTCGACATCTGTTAAAGTCAGCAGCAGAATCCAGCGTGAGGCATAAGAAGTCCACTGCTCTTCAGGAGCCCAGACATGTCCTGGCCTTGCTCTACCCTTTTCCATGCCTTCCTTGCATCCCTTTACGTGACTGAGGGCTTCCCACCCTACGGGAATTGAGTACGTATGTTGGGAAACACGTGCGCTCAGGCACCAGTCCATACGGTACTCCAGGGTACAGCCAGGCATAAACTGGTTTTAACAGCCTTCATTCCCAATGAACAGATCCAAATTCAGATGTCTTTATTTCACATTTGTTTGGCTTTCCCTTAAACCTGTTGTGATCTTGCAACTATTGGCCCTAGATTAGCATGGTCTTTCTTTCATTGGTTTCAAATTTATCTGCAGTAGCTTTCATTTGGTGAAATTCCTATCATCATCCTAGCCAAGAAAGCGTAAAAAAGGAAGGCTGAGCAATTTCTATTGCACTTTTCAAAGTCTTAAATGCTTGTTACCTTTCCGAATGCTCAATCAAACCAGGCAGTGCAGCTAAGTAAGTTAGCTGCATGCTGAGGCATTTGCCAGGAATTCAATCCACCTCCCTCAGAGAGTTCAGTAACATTCTCACACACCTAAACACATAATTGCATCCAAAAAATACTATCCAAACTACAGCAGATATGCGGAGTACTCCCTGCATATGTAAGAGAAAGAGAAATATCAGCTCAGGTTTGCTGGAAACAAAAAATAAGCAGAGATTCTCCTGGGGGTGTTGTTTGTTCATCTCTGTTAAATTTTAAGATTACAGTTCAGTTTCTCTTCTGTCCCTCACTCCCAACCTTCTGACATAAAGATCTGCAGTATCAGAGCTATCAGGCTGGAATTGCTTTTACATTTAACTCAGGATAAAAGACGCAGTTCCTTAGACCAGTTTATTAATGAAGGGCTGATGATTTTCTTATCTGCTCACTCCTGTTTACAATTGTTCAGTTGTTATAGCTACATGTAAATACCAACAACTCATATATGGGGAACGGTGCTGTTATGGAAATGAGACACTTTCACATGCATGAATAGCAATGAATCCTGAGGCTGAAGAAGGTTACAGTTAAATGTGAAAGGCACAATGAATTAAAGTACCTACGATATTATATTTGCTTGACATACCATCCAATAAAGTCAGCAGAATTTCTTTCCAATGGACTAGGGACCAGGTCCAAATCCTGCCCCCCTATCTCTTTCACAGTGACCTAACACACCTTCCAGTACAGAAAGACAAGGTAGAATTTGCAGATACCACACACAGAGTGAGCATTTTGGAGAGAGAAGGAATGGCAGAGTTGTTAAAGATGCAAATTCACCATAGCAATTTCCTTGGATTAAGCTAAACTAAGATGACATTACTGCTTAAAAGGGCAGTTCTGTCACGCTCCCCACTCCAGCAATCCCCATCACCTCTCCTTCGTCAGGGTATACTTATCACACAACTTCCTACGATACTAACCTGGTTGCAAACTAATCAGGAGGAAAAAAAAAAACAAACCAAAACAAAAAAACACCTAAACCTTTTTGTTGTTGTTTTATTACTGTATTTAAACCACCTACCCTTTCTGAATGGGAACAGAGCAACTAAATACAATTCATTGTGTGGTCACGGTCAGTAGTGCAGAGGATGCAGCAAGACTGAGGGGCTACCCTGACTGGCATCGTGATGATCTCGGGTCTGCTTCAGCTGACTACGAAATTTCCCTCTTATTTGTAGAAGTCTTGCTGCAGCATACCAGCCATGTATGGGATGGAATAGCTCACTGGAAAAGAGGCAGAGAAAGAGTAAGAGAATTTACTGCCAGGAATATCCCTCCTCCCTGCTTCTCCCAAGCCCCACGTTCAAATGAGCCATTATACACCACCTGTTTTAGCTACAGAGTAGCCATCAGGATTTCATTCTGCACAATGGACTTGGATGATGCTCTGAAAAAGGCTTTCATTGACTCACTCTACTTAATTGGTAGAAGAGCAAACACAGAAGAGCCTGGTTTTTAGAGATAGCAAAAGACATTTTGTTCAAAACTAGGATTACTTGATAATAAATCCGTTTGCAAGCAGATAAATGCCAGCAAAGAGATTAGAAATAGGAAGTGTCTGTTAAATAAAGCAGGTTACTGACAAAAAAAAAGGAGATTTGGATTTATTTTGAACAAATAAACCAGGGTTTAAAGGTTATGTTACTAAAGTGAAGTAAAAGACAAAGCAGGTTTGTTATTCTATTCTATGTAATGTGCAGTAAATTAAAAAGTAGGTATTCCTACAGTACATATTGATTATCGTATTATTGTGTACCGTGTTTGGTACTGGTAAATATTTAAGCACATTACTACTCTTCACAGGATACAGAACAGAGCACTCAGATTAATTTCAGACTTCGTATTTAAATTCTTCTGCCAGACTGAGAGCTCTGGGTATACAAAGAGGAAACTTCACAGTAAGCTGATTTACCCAGAGAAGCAGAGATACTATGCTGATCTAAACAAATAGCTTAACTTTGCCAGTATTTTGACTGGTCCCTCAAAGTAAACGGTAATGAACTCAAAAGGAATAGGTCCATGGAATAACCCCAACATTTGTAAGATACAGGCATTATTATTTCTATATTACAACTTGGGAAATTAAGATAAAACATCAAGGATCATTGTTACTAAAAGAAACATAACTTGCTACTGATGATTTTCAGATCTATACTGTCAGATGTTCAATATTTGCTCTGCACTGGACATCCTTGTCAGTTCCACAGCTATTCCCACCACTTCTCCACCTTTTCCCTATGACGACGTTTCATTCGGAGAAGCTAGCCAACATCTATTCTTAAAACAGAAAACTGCTGTGTTGTAGCCCTGCCATTTACCACCTTTATTTTGCCCTGTATAGATGGGAAGAAATACATAAACGAATATGTATGTGCACTTCTGCTGGGTATTTTCAGGCAGTAGCCAACTTCCGCATCATCTTTCCCATCAAAGGGATACATATGATGTATATCAGAGAAATAATACATGAAGAGATGAACAGAATTATTCAACTTCCATCTAAAATAAAAACAGGTAGGAAAAAGCTAGCTGTCCACACACCAAGTTCTGCAAATGGTACAGAAGAAAAAAAAAAAAAAGCGCACCATTTTTTACCTTCCTATTCCTAAGTGCTTTTCAACAATGCGTATTAAATTATTCTGACATAAGGATGGGATAATTGCATGCAGTCTTTAATATTAATTGCCATGTAAGCTGTTATAAAAAGGTTTGCTATCTCACGACTCCCACACAGGTAAGCCTAGTCGAAGCCACATTGGTGGCCAAGGTAACACTCCACGGTAAAAGACGTATTAAATCAATGGGCCAGCAGTAAGCCGCCTATTTAAAAAGCCTTGCTCATTGCATGTGATCTGAACACAATGAACTAACACCGCTACCTGCAATTGAAGGAGCTTTTAGAAATTGCGGGATAGCACTCAAGTCAATGCATCAACCACTTGAATTTCTTTAGCAACCTATATCTGGTTAATTCTTTACAAATTCTAGAAGACAGAAAAAGGTATTATAGAAGAAAAAGCCAATTTCCAAGTTCTATTTTATAACCAATAAGAACTCAGATAATTCTGGAAGAACAGAATTAGGCAGGTTAAGGCATGCGTGTCAAAATATTACCTTCCATAAGATATTTGACCAGTCTACAGCATAAAGAAGTTCTTAGGATTTCACTCAGAAGGAATCAGGACATGCATTTATTGATCTTTTTGTCTTTTTTTTGTCATCTTAATTGGTGCTAAGTACCACATTATCTTAGTAATTTTCACTCTCAAAAACATTTCACTGGATAGCACAGATGTAACTGAAGCCAGAATTCAGACGGTGGAATAGATGATCTATACAGCCTTTGCACGAGAATATAAAAGCTTGGCTTTTGTCCTAATTAAATGGAAATAAACAGATATTCTCTTTAGCAACAAATATACTTTTTAGGACAAGAACTATAGGACAAAATTGAAGTGAAGATGTTTTATCAATCAGATTCAGAGCTGATTCTTTAGGTAGGAGCTGAAGAAACAGCACTGATGAGAAAATAGGTAAAGAGGACATAGAAGATAATTTAGTTTAAAGAAAGGCACAAGGAAAAAAAAAAAGACAAAAAACCAGAAGAATTCACCAACACCTATAGTTCATGCTTGGATGCACAAACAGGTATTAGTGTGACAAGGCATGCAATGATCTTTTTGCATGCAGACCTGAATTTTCCAGGCTTTCTGGTTGCAGCTCCATTGCTGTGTTCTCCATGTGGCCGGTTCTGCAAGCTCTTCTCCATCTCCAGCACCTCTTTGCAGAAATCACTCTGACAGAGTGTAATTACAATGCACAAACGACTTTCGATTCAGCAGACAAATGACTGTTTCAAAACACTTGATCAGGCAGGAAGATGCCTGTAATTTTGAGTCATCCAGCTGACCCTAATTTGCAATCAACAGTCCCGTGAATTTTTAATTGCAGATTTTGCGCTAAAGCTGTCAGCTGGGTTACAAACCCACAGGACACAGCTCTCCAGGTGCTCAGCACTCCCGGAGGTTTTCGGCACACAGAACGGAAAGAAAGACTACTCCAGAGTGCATCGTAGCACACGATATGTTTCACAAGAGTGGGAAAGAAAAGAAACCAAAAATGCAAAACAAGAAAAAAACCCCTCTACACCCACCCTTTCTCCCCATTCAAAAAAAGGCCAAAGCGCCCTGCGGCCACACAGGGCCAAATGACAAAATATTTCCTGTGCGGTTACAGGAGGGATAAACCTGACCCGTATGTTAGACTGGCATAGAGCAGAGAGCTTGACCTGTACAGCTAACGATAATTAATGGTGATTCCGAGAGGAGAGGAGAATGGAAATGCAAGACGATGCCCTGCTGTTCAGCTACGATCATCTTCCCAGCCCTTCACCTGGGCTCCGACCTGCCCAGGCTCCCCTTCCCTTTCTTTTACACCCCCACGACTGCCACATCCAAGGCCATTACTTGCTCATTTTGTCCAAAGTAACACCCAACGCTGTATTTCTAGCATTCCCTGGAAACTGTTTGAAATACACCACCAGGTATCTTGGTCTACGGGTTTAATCAAACTCTCTGGACCCACCTCTTCCCCCTTACCACCTTTACGTGGATAATTTGCCTGTTTCTCTATCTGCAGGTGGCAATAGAGGAGTGACACCTTGGGTGTGAAGGATCTTCCCTGATGTATCACACTGCAGAGCAGTTTGTTTATTGTATGGCAAAGATTTCAATTTTTGTTAGAACACTCTGTTTAAAAGAAACTATTCTTAGCAGTGCCCACTATCACCAAAGATAATGCACTTAAGCTGTCACCTTAACACTCAGTATTTATTTGAATTAGATCCCGTCGTACAGTCTCACTATTTAAATGGAAGTCACTTCTTGGGTTGCAAAGTAAGCAGATGCCAATGTACTTCTCTGAAATGTGTTTCCATTTTATCTCATTGCATATGTTTCCATTTTCCTAGGGCCCACTCCTCATCAATACCTCTTCTCATTATGTGATCAAATCTTCCCCTTTTGTCAGAAAAAGCATATTAGTCATCTGTCATGAGAAAATTGGAAAGTCTAGAGATGTTATCTCTTCATCTAACTACTGACCACTAGCTTTCAGCCATGATGAATAATGTCTAAAAATTATCCTAAAATCCTCTGCCCCCACACACCCTGCCTTGAAAATTCTTTGCTGGATTATATCACCCATCAGATTTATCTATCAGTTTTCTGTAAATCAATTGCTGTTAAAGAATGTTATCCATCAACAAAAAGGATTACAATAACCATTAATTTTCTGCTAGCACTGCCTGAGAAATAACAAAATGTGAAGGCTTTTTTTTTCCCCCGAAGACAAGCAGCACTGAAGTTTTGTTAAAATGAACTTTCGGAAAAAGTACTTAGAACTTTGTAAGAAACAAATCTTTGTAAAAAAAATTCAAACTTTTAAAATCCAATTTAAACTGCATTTTAATAATTTCTTGGTTCAAATTCTGAGACAGACCGAAACAAAACTGTATAAAGGAAATCCAACATGGTTAAAAAAGGCATTAAAGTGTCATGTGAGGATATTACTCATGAGGATATTGGAGACTTGGAGAGAAAAGTAACATTTTACATTCCCTCTCAAGCCAATTTAAAAATGGAACATTAACTATGATGGGATGAGTATCTCTATAATAATTGAATAAAACAGTCATTAAGAACCTAATTTCTTGTGTAGCCTGTAAGATTTCAAATTTTTAACTAAATGAGGAATCGATGTTAAGCTAAATTGCAAGAAAAATTATTTGATGTTGCAGTGCTAAACTCAGTAAAAGATAAACTCACAAATTAATTTCAGTTCGTAAGCTAATAGGCTCACAGATGTATCCTCACCCACAAGGTAAGTAAAAACATCAATTAAGTCAGTATTCATGAAGTAAACCAACCGTTCGACAAGCATCAGGCACTCGTCTCTCCAAGGCAGGAGACCGATACACAGCGCTCGGCATTTCATTACCTTTTTCTTTGGGGGCACCCAAGAACCCTCTTCCAGCCACAGTTACTGCCCAGTGCAGCCCAACACAGGCGTAAGTACTTCTGAGAATATTTGCAGTTCATCTACAGGCACTCAGACCCCAATACCAACACGCTCAAAACCCCACCCAAAATCCTGAGGGTCACGACTGACATTCCTAGTCACCAAATCAAGGTTTTTGTAGCCCAGGCGAGCCCAGGCTGGCTCTGCCAGGGGACTCGCTCTGCCCACGGTCACACCAGTAAGCCCTGGTGAAGGGTGTCACAGCGGATATGACAACCATGCACGTTGAAATACTAATTTTACAGAATTTAAGAGCCTGACTAGGAGGCTGCAGCAAGATGTCGTGTGTTTGGGTGAGTTTGTAAGAAGCTGGTAGCAAACAGCGTATAGCACATTGGGACTGGTGATCGGCAACGACTTCTAACAACCAGCAGGGGCTTCAGGAGAGACTACTGCTTAGCCTAATTTTAGGCGGGGAAATGCTCATATTCTAGGATTGCAAATCGAGTCAGTTATGAATAAGTCAATGAGACTTGCTGCGAGAGACACTGCATGCAGCCACCGGCAGTACTCAGAAAACAAGAAATTGTGGTACTGATGAGTACAACTTAACTCTCCTACAACTCCTTTTGCTGCAAAACCCTGGTGCTCGCAGTCGCTGGTTTACTGTAGTCAACGACACTCCCACACTAAAACTGAATT
Organism: Aviceda cuculoides; assembly: GCA_035590195.1. Lineage (NCBI taxonomy): Eukaryota > Metazoa > Chordata > Aves > Accipitriformes > Accipitridae > Aviceda > Aviceda cuculoides. Next base: position 20,412,718 of record JAVJGG010000037.1, on the reverse strand, counting down.
TGGCTCTTTGGCCTTACAGTTGACTTAACTGCCAATTTGGGGACCTCGTTCGCAAGTGAAGCTCGCGCTGCTTCGTACTCCGGCTGTCCGCACCACGCTGTCGGCAGCCTCGTGGTAATCAGGGCAGCCAAATCCAACACACACTGAATTCTGCTTCTTTTCCAGTTGCTGCTCATCGATCTACTAATCCAATTTGGGATAATGAGAAAACAGCAAGACAGCCTGCAATAGGTCAAAGACAACATCTAAATAGTCAGTGACACCCCCTCTTCAGTACCCAGCTATGGTATTAAATAGATGCAGTTACTAATAGGAGGATTCTTGTGCTTCTTGAGTCGAAAATGGTCAGTACTGACCTATTTGTTCACCACATTACTGTCCAAACAATGAAACACAACATGATAAAAAACACATTTGAAACAGAGTTTATCCCTGATCTCTATTCGTGGAGGCAACTGAATAGAGCAAGTGTGATTCCGCCCTAAAGCTATCAGTGAGCACCCTCTCCCGTTGCTATAAGGCCACCTGAAAGCAGGGCATGCTAGACTGCTGGAAAACATATACGCCAAGTGCATACATAAACCAAGGCATATGTAAGCATGGAAAAAGGAGGTGGTGATTGTGCTCCTGCCTTTACATGACCATTCAGTTCCAGGGCAGGGGTGAGAGAGGTTCAACACCCTCCCTCCACCTCTGTCACGTACCTGGAGTCACGTCCCAAATCATGGCTGTGGACTCTAGTACGGAAAATCATCTCTACAACAACTCACTTAAGTATTTTTTGATGTGTACAGTAAGTTAATTGCATCTAAAATCAATTTACCAGCAAGAGACTGCCCAAGATGATACAGCAAGCGTCTGGTAGCACAAGAAATGCAGCTTGTGGTTTCCAAGTCCAGCAAGCAGCATTCCATGTGTGCTTTCACCAGCAGCACATGTGAGTATGGCCACTCACAGCTAGAAGAAGATGCAGATTATTATCCAAGGAGTTCTGGGTACAAATGAGTAATAGAGCTATTCCAATTTAAAATCCCAGATGGAGAATTGCTTGCAAGCGCTCGATAGTATAAAAGTTTTACCCTCCCATCATACTCCCTAAGGGAAGCAACATAAATGCTTCTAACTGGAAGTTCTGCTACCAATAGTGAGTTTTCCCTCATGCCTTCAGAAAGCCCATGCATCATACTGCTTTTAACTAGCAGTTTATATTGCATCCACTTCTAATGGTTCTGCAAGAAAATACCAAATTACAACAGCAAAACACCAACTGCTTCCAGTGATTATAGCCACAATTAACTCGCTGTATATATCAAAAATCCTAATCAGGTCATGAACAGGGGCAATCGCAAGAGCAAGAAGTGAAGAGCATTAGGTGCTCAGGCAGATGATGAAATTATAAAAGTCAGAGTGACTACAGAAAAAGATAAATGCCCCTTTTCCAAGGTTCTTGCAACTTAAATGCTGAACAGGGCAGAAATACCAGCCTGCTGCCATAACTTACAAAAGGCTATTCTCAGCAGAACTTAAACATTTCCCATGCACAGTCTTCACTAATAAAATGAAAAAAGTACCAGAGATTCTATTCCCGATTATAATATGCACCAGTGATTTCTGAAGCAGCAGGCAAAGCAGATGTTGTACTAACTTCCATGTAACGGCATGTGACAGCCACCTTGATTGTCCTTTTCCAGCCATTTAGCTCAGTTACTGGGGGAAGCACATCTGCAAGTTCCATGTGTTCCCATAAATCAAGCATTTATATATCTTTTTCCCAGGAAAAACATAAAACCCATTTGGAAGATACTTAATGGAGTATCGCAGTACCAGAAGCACCAGCAGGTGTGATGTAATGTGGCTCCGACACCTCCAGAGCAAACAAACTGCCCGATAATGCCGAGCATTTGAACACGACTGTGGATTCATGTCACTGGGGGGGAAGTGGGAAATTTAGCCCTATCCAGTTCTAACACGGGAGGATTCACGAGGGTCACCCAAGAGGAAATTTGTCAGCTGCAATAAGCTGTCAGCAGTTCTGTCCAGCTACAGATCTGCATAGGGATCATCTTCACTTCCTACAGCCCAACATCAGTCACAGGTAACAAAGAAGAATTAATTTTTTTATTTTTTTTTTAGCAATGGTTTTGTGGAGATATGGGATAGCTACAATGCAAGAATTAATGTAACATAATTTACTTTTAATCAAAAATAACCTGCATAAATCCTAAGACTGTACTAGTTCCAAAGACATGGGAGAATCCAAGACAGATGAAGGCTTCACGGTATTACTTCCAGATAAAAAGGTGATCATAGAGGTAATGGGCCAAAACAAAATGACATTAAGAACAAAAGAAAGAAGTCAACTTCACAAAGGCAATAGTCTCACTTTCCACAGTTGAGAATAAGGAGCAAAATTTTCAGTCCAAGACATTCTCTTTTCCTTTTCTCAAAAGCCCTTCAGTCGTCTCCTCTCTATAATTTTTCTTAGGGTGAAAAATGCATATGAAAAAAAAAAAATCTGTGCTTTTAACCAGACAGAAATAAATGTATTGTGCAATATTGCTGTTGAAGTTCAAGAATAAGGGAATCCACTTTGTCACAGTCACTTTCAATGAACACTCCAGTTTATGATAAGTTTCATAAAAACTGCTTAATTCAACATTTATGGAAGTACTGAAGATAGATGAAAGGTGTAGAAATAGGAATCTCGCCAATCAATCATCCTGTTGAAAATGAGCACCCAGGATAAGAAAGAAGATAGGCTTTTCATGTACATGTGGTCTGCTAGATAGCATGATTGAATATTCTTGCATTTTTAATCAAAATGTTCCTACCATTGCACTATCCCATTCAAATTATTTTCTTCCACCAGTGAATATTAGCACTCTTTTCCCCTTGGGATTAAGTTGCTTGCAACGCTCCCAATAAGAAAAGGAAACTTCCTGTATGAAAAGGTGCTTGATAAAAGATTGACCGAGGAAAAACTTTTTTTTTATCTGTAAAAAGTCTTTTAGAAAGAAATGATCAGAAGTGAACACAGAGGCCCAGCTTTCAAATAACATAACAAAAGAGAACAAGACAGTATTATGCCAGATCGCACAATCTGAATCTCAAAACTACTTACGCTAGAAAAGTTTTGGGGCAGACTACCTTTTAATAATGAATTTTTATAGCTTTTTGTACAAGAAATCTTTGCGAGAAATTATGCTCCTAGGTATAATCATGCTACAAAGACTATTGATAACAACCTGAGAGTCCCAGTGAAACCGTGCTAAAAATACCCAGCCAGGGCAGATTGTGCCGCCTTCTTTCTGTGAGGTTTTTCATGGGCTAAAAGCCCAAACTGTAACAGAGCTTGGAACTTAACTTAGCCAGCTCTTCTCTCAGGGTTCCAGCCTAGAAACAGTGGAGAGAAAAGCCTTATTTATTAGTTCCAAATCAAAAAATGACCTTCTTCTGCCTTTCCTTTACAAAAAGAATCATGTGAGATCAGCCCAACTTGGTGCAAAGGTAGCTGATAGGAATTTTCCTCTTCCTTTTATGGTTTTGGAGATTCCAAGAAATAAGTTCAAGTCTCTAAAATGAAAGAAAGAGAACCCAAGCTCTTCTGATTTTAATATTAACCTATTTCCCCTTCAATTAAATTGTAAAAGTTACAGTTCGAGAGTTAAGCAATAATGTATGGTGCAATAAACACTATTATCAGCCCAATGAGTTACTGCAAGTAACCACCCAGCTTACCAATCTATTTCCATGGAGTTGAACAAGCTGGAATTGAATGCAGATTCACTGTAATTTCACAAGTGGGAACATTCATCACAGTGAAGTTTCGATTGATTTTTGCCAGTTAATACCCTGTAAGTGCCAATGTTATCTTTCTATGCTTGGAATATCTAGTTGAAACATAATGACTCCCTTAAAATTTTGATTGTTCCCATTTCACTAATAAGACAAGTTCATAGTTTGTAAATAGTATGAGACAAAGGCATAGGCACAGTACTACTGCTTCAAATATTCTGCATTGGATTCTTATGTACTTCTCACTCCTCTGCGTCTTCAGTTCTGCATGCAGAGCAGGAAAAATAAAACCGTAAAGCTAGAATAATAATAATAAATTATTACAAGAGATATCTAAGGCCTTCATAAATAACCCTACAGAATAGCAACTACATCTGTTCAAATGAAGCCCTATTGCCTGATTCTTCATTTGGTGCAACAGAACACATCAATGCCATTAATTTCAAAAACTTTGAACCTCTACCTGAACAGTATTCAGACTAGGACATCCTATAAAATGCATTTAACTGCAACTAATTAAAAAATAACATATTTTTGTTCTCACCAACTCCAGCATCAAATTCCATTGCATGGAAAAAGGGGAGTGGGAAAGAAAGATGCACATTCATGGGAATAAGAGGAGGAAAATATTCTTTCAATCTCTGGCACTTGAAGAATTTTCAAAAATAACAGAGAAGAGGCTACCTATTCATGAAATCTGCAGTAGTCTTTCCATGAATTTCAGAAGGTCTTACCAAGATAGATGAGGCAATCCATCACTGAGAAGCCAGTTGTTCGTTTCTCCACTGAACTGAAATTACAAGGTAGGTGCATGAACTACAGAACTAGTAAAGCCTCATGGGTTTGTGATTCTGTGTTGGATGCTCTAAGCCCTAACAAATTTTGTGTTCTGGTTTGGGTTTTTCTTCTGGATTGCAACATCCGTAACCATTTATAGCATTACCTCCAACTGTAGATTATCTCTTGTCTAATAGACTGAGCCTGTGTTTTCAGTTTCTGCCTGACTGGGAGTACGCATGGAAAAGAGCAGAGAAATCCCAGACATTTAGGTTCGGGAAAAACTGTAGGAGCGTAAATCGTCTGAAAGCTCTACCTCCTGCTGCGTTTGGCCAAAACCGACCTGCAGATTCGGCGCTGGCTAGAAGCAGAGCACACGGCTCAACGCGGACCTGCACGCACACAGCTGGGTCACACACTACCCGTCTCCTTGGGAAACGGTGCTAAAACCCCGGAACGGCTAACCTGGTCTGCCTGCCATGACCGTGCCCCCGCAGGCAGGACACACGGACAACAGCACTGCGACACGCGGCAGAGGGACAGGGGCCACCACGCGCCAGGACGGGCTTCGCCCCCACCTCCCCGGGACACTTCACGAGCTGCGGTGTAACGCAACAGGGCTCAAAGTCACGCTGAAGGTCAGGGGACAACTTTTGGGTTCCTTTTGCTTTAAGCAAGAGGCTACCCATCCTCCTCATATCCAAAAATACCACAAAATGACACGCTGCTTCGGTAGCTTGCCACATCTTCTGAAAATCATTTCTGGGTTGGGGGGGGGGGGGGGGG
>JAVJGG010000037.1:20389098-20407319 GCA_035590195.1 Aviceda cuculoides | reverse complement strand
AAGGACAAAGACAGCAGAGGTGACAGAGGTGTAATTGTTAGTCAACCTTACAGCACTTTCCAGTAGAGCTATTTAACATTTGATTCCACTGATAAGAAAAATAATAAACAAAGTCATTATGAAACTGTTCTATCTGTCAGCCAAAAGTCCAGTGAATCATTTATGAACATGTACCTAGGGCTTCTCTCCCTTCTATTCTCTTTTTCCCATCAGAAACTGAAGCTAGTTACTTTTTTTTAAACTGTTGCTTTTATTTCTTAAATCAACCTGAAAGGCATAAAATGTTGCAATGAACAAAAATACAAAATAAATGTTTGTAGTTCTGTAATTCTTCGAAGTGTCAAGGAAAAACATAAAAACGTATGCTCTGTAAGTTTTCAGCTGAACTTGGCATGACAGTCTATCTATTATTTAAAAGATGTTGAAGCTCAATTCATGAATTATTAAATTCTTGTTACATTTAGTTTCCAAGGGAAAATATTATTTCATTCAATATAGGAAATTCAACTTGCTCTATAGTACTTTCCTAAAAAACAACGGGATTTAAACTCCTGAAGTTACTCTAAAAAAATGAACTAAATTACTAGTCCAAACTTCATAACTAGCGTTACTGCCTCATTAAAAGGATGTCCCATGTATTCAATAACCATCAACAATCCTTCGGTATTCCCACATCCACTGCACAAACGTCCTACATGTGAAATAACCTGCAGTGCAGGAGAGGGGTTGGCAATAGCTGCTCCACGTGAAACTCCTGAACCTCCGATTCATCCAAGCTGCAGAAGTCAAACATTCTCTGGATCCTCCAACCCGCTTCCTTCCCACATTTCTCATGACTGACCTCAAAAGACTGCTCACATCTTGTTAAAGCACAGGCAGGTCCAACAACCAAAGCAAAGTTCTCCGTTACACTACATTTTGAGCTGGCAAATTTTGATTACAAATCGTATCAAAAAGCACTCCGAAGGTCTCTCGGAGGTGAACAGCCGCTCACCAGAGAGACTCCTGGCTGGGAGCCTGATAAAACACAGCCAGTCTTTTGAATTTAAAAGAACACATCACTCTTCTGAGGGGGATTCCCGTCCACGATTACCAGGATAATTTCAGAAATCTGCTTCAACCAATGCAAACCGCCAGCAGCTTCAGTGGCCACTTCTGCAACCAGCGGTCGATGGGATACGAGCGTTAGTCGCTGTGCCCCGGCTGCTCACAAGGAGGGTCACAGCCGTAACGGGAATTCCCTGCGTCGGTCCGGAACAGCAAACCAGGCTCGATCCACAGCAGCCTTCACCACAAGGGACCCAATTATACCTTAGTTCAGCCAACAGCATCTCCGCTTTAGACTTCCGAAACTTCATTGTATAGTCTTGCTAATGTAAGATTGGTTCTGCTCTAGAACGAGGACTTAATAACTATAGGGATTCAAAACAAACAGCTAACTGAACTGATTTAATAAGAGACACACAGAACAAACTCAGTGGCACTACTTATATTGCCTAATAAAGTTATTTCACTGTACTCTGGAGGTTAGCTATTCAATTGGCTTCTAAAAATTTATGCCAATATTCTTAAAGGGCTCTGCACAACAAATTGGCACAGGTAGAGTGGTTACTCCACGTGATGTGTATTTCAAAGACAGCTACTCAAGCATATGATCCCACAGACAGAAAACATAATAAAGGTATATTAATATGAAGCTGCCATAACCATCAACCAAAATTACAATGACTGATTAGCTTATACAGCTAAATATCCCAACACACACTGGGGTATTTTTCCCAGTAAGAAGATAAACTCCGTGTTAGTTTGCTACATTTTTCAAATAAATGGTTTAAACTACTAGCATTTCAAGAAAAATCAAAAAGAAATGTTGCCATTCAACAATAACAAATCCTTCTATTAAAAAAAAGTTAAATGCAAGTCATGCAAAATATTCATTCCTTTAGCCATGAGTTAATAAATTTTCATCAAAGTAGATTTTTACATAACATCATCATAAATGTAAACTACCACTGAAGTGTTAGAATTATTTAAAGTGCTTTAACCACTTTAAGTGTTGGGCTCCTGACATTTCTTTTGTGCTCAAACCCTAAAGGTTACTCATTTCGGCACCTAGGCACACGGATGTTAAGTACCAGCCACCTCCAGCCCCAGGCTGCGCTGTCAGAACGGGGTCAGGGAGAAACTTCAGAGAGCTTTGCCTTCTCTACTAATTTGGTCACCTCTCAGCAACACTCCTAAACAAAAGAAATATTCGTGCAATACTCCCAGGTCTGCATCTTGACTGGCAGCAGGTGAGTCACCCTGCACAGAGTTGACTGCTGGATTCTTACCTTCTCCTCATTCAAGATACCAAGTTTGTGATCTGTACATCAGCAATAGACATCATGTTAACATTAACCAGCTTAATAGCAGACAGACTCCTCCAGCTCCTGAAGGACAAATCTTCTGGCCTTTTTAATGCAATCTAAGGATGAGCAACACGTCTCATTTCCCAGATTACATCATCAACTGCCAAGGAAAGAGGTTCCTGTTTGACTGTTATTCTTTTTATTGTGATACACGATATCACTCTCAAAGAACAGTGATTTAGTCTTCTTTGTAAATAGAGTTATTGACTGGAACACATTTTGCCCTGCACTGCCATTTGCCTTTAATAGCACTTTTAACACCCTTGCTGCAGTCAGGCTCTGCAGAACGATGAGCCGTTTCTGCTCTGAGGTCTTTGCCAAGATTCTTGGTACAGCCCAATCTTCCAGCTCAGAAACATATTGAAAAAGAAATAAAAATGCCTGTTGAATATAAAGTACAGTTGCTTCTGTTTAGACATTCTGCCTTCCAGGTCCAAAGCCAGAAACAACTACTGGGCACGCTTGTAGCAGCCGGAATGACCTGTCTCCAGGCAGGTACGATACTGCCCGATTTCGACGCCTCGGTGTCCCACTCCCCGCGCTTCGCAGAGGGCATCTCTCACGCGATGAGCTGGGCCGGGCCAGCCGCATCCTCCTGCGACGCCGACAGCATCCATCCTTTCTGCCAACACGACCACAGCAGTGGGCAAAACCCCATTTCTTTTCTAGGGACGGTGCTTGTGCAGACTCTGAAGCAATATTACTAATATTATAGCAGTATAATACTGGGCACAGTATAACAACCTAACTGCTTTCTGGTATTTTTTTCCCCTTTAACTGAGGCATTTTGTAGGTTGCTGACAGGGAGTTGCATAAAATCAAGGTTCACTGCATCTTCACTCCTCTCTTACTAAAACTACACAAAAGTATTTTTGGTAGCTCTGAAGAATACTGAAATACAAAAATAACTTCCCCGTGAAACAGTAACAGCACAACCAGTAAGCATTCCTGGTATGAGGATTTCAAATAACTGAACCAAACAACTAGTCGGTGCAGTTTGAAAGCCAAGATTTGTAAAGAAACTTCATGCATTCCCCCTGTGGGGGTTCAAGTATCTGGACCTGAACTCCCAAAACAAGTAGAAAAGTTTTATTTTAAAAGAATATTATGTTGCAAAGTTACACACAACTTCCCTACAAAATGCTACCATCTCAGTGTTTAAAGAAATTCAACTTTTCCTTTAACTTAGGTAAGAGGATACTGTGGAGAGTAGCAGCAATCACATTCTTTCCTTGTTGTTAAGGATGCAAAGTCAACCACTTGAAAGTTGGAGATGCTAGAATTAAGACTGACTGTGCAATCTTAATTTGCCCCCTTGTGCCTATGTGCATAATGATATGGTCTTTAATTACATGAACATGTATTTCAATTTTAAGATCCTGCCTTATTCAGCACACTTGATGGATGAGGAGCAGTGTCTGTAGGACTATCTTATATCATAGAAATGGGAAGTCCTTAAAGATGGCAGGAACACAAGGGAAACAAGTTGGTCCCACGAATAAGGTAGTTCAGCATCAGAGAAGTGAATTTGTCTTCACGGAAATCAATGGAATTATTCAGCTTTCAAAAAAAAAAAAAAGGCATTTGAATTTGAAACAAAGTAAAACACTTCAAGTAATTTGGGAGTTGCATTTTATTGCGCCTTTGGGAAAAACTGCAGGGGAAAGATGGAGAGGCACTGGTGCCCCCTCAAGCAGGTCTAATTCATGTCTAATCTCCTAATAGGAAGCTACTGCCTGACCTGCTAGCTCCTAGCTTGACACTTGCTTGAACCTTAGCCATCTCAAAGGGACCAGATGTGAACAGTGCTAAGTATAGAAGATTGGCCAGTATAAACTCTTTTCCTACTTAAACTTAGATTATCTACTGGGACTTAACTCAAAAACATCTAACAAGACTGTAACTGGATGGTGCATAGCATGAAGGACTCCACCACATACCATGCAACACCATACTAACCGAGCCCAGGGAAAAGGCTTATCTGTTTGTATTGAAGATGCTCCACATCCCAAAAAGGGAATTAAAGGAGGAATACCAGCTTCTTCTGCCTCCATTGCTCCTTCCATAGTTGTGAGGCTTGCACTTGATAGACATTCATCTAGTACTCCTGACAAAAGCACACGCCTGCATTTCCCAAACTCCCTACAGCAAAGTTTAATGCCAACATCAAACTCTAACAGAGCCCCAAGTCTGACAGCCATCCATCTCCACCATTTGGAAAATTATTATGTTTTAACACCGGTGAAGTTCTGGTTGAAACTGGTCAAGCTTTTACTCTCATGCCAGTATTTTTTAAGACCAGAGATTTATTTCCAACGATGCAAACTGTTTCCAAGGTTGTTTTCTCCTTACTGTTCCTCACACAACCGCTTCCAAGCCAGGCCTAAAGTATCCACTAAACCAGTGCCCTGTGGCACCAGGAGGAGTCATCAGCCTGTACTTCATCCCAGTGCTCACCACTATGCACCTCTAGGACAGGATCCTTTGCTTTAGTTTCTCCATTTGAGAAACAGGACAGGCAGAACACTTTTCAGTTGAGATCCAAGATAAACGATTGGACAGAGACAAGTAAAATCGCCAACATTAACACAAACCAGGCTGGTTTTCCAATTAGGGCTCCAGTTTGAAGGGTGATCTCCATAGCAGCTCTCTCTAGCATCAGTTATGGGCTCCTGCAAATGGGGTTGTGCTCTGGAATTTGCTACAATTTAAAACCATTTAGTTCTTAAGACTCTATGTGCTTCCCCCCCCAATTTATAAAATGAAATTAAGTACTAGTGTTCAGTTTTTAATTCAAAGTTTAAAAGGAGCAAAGTGAGAAATACTTTGTATTATCAAGCTTTAAGTACTACCAAAATATTTATGAATAAACAGAGAGAGTTGCTCAACAGGACACAGCTGGCACACAAACCTTGGCTGGAGAAAGTTTCTGGAAATTCTTCTGATTAAGGAAGAATCACCACTTCTCCACCCCCTCCAGGCCAGAGACCAAACTCTCCCATGTTGCTCCTGCTTTCATCTCGTACTTTGGAAAGTGGGCAGTACACAGCATCCATCCAACAGAGAATGAAATCCATCCTGGTGTAAGCCTGATCAAACTGAGAAGCTCTGCTCTTATCTTCCTTCAGCTCCAAAATGGGCTGCAGCTTCAGAGTAATTCCCCCCCCCACCCCCATAGATCTTATAAGAGCCAGAAATCCCTGGTTACTTTTGATTTACAATAGAGGCAAGGTCATCCTTATAATGAAAAAAACAAGGTCTATATTTTCAGACACCAAGATACAATTTATCATAGAGATCAATGACACTTTTATTCTCTATAGAGATGAAGTATCCATTTTGCAGTAAAATTATCAGAGGGGTTTTCTCTTTTTTTTCCCCACCCCTTTTTTTATTTTTTTTTAAGGCCTGTTGCAAGTGCTGCATCATTTGAAAACCAACTTGTAACAGAACTTTTTAACATTAGCATCCAGTTCTAGCTGCTTCTCTAAAATGTAGTTCACTTTTCTTGTATTAATGGCTGGAATAAAAGATAATGGTGAAATCAGTGAAACAAGACCTGTTTGGACGGTGAAAGGTAATACTAATGGTACCCCCTGAGTCGAGAAGTACCACTAAGCCCTTTCAATTAATTGCCCCTTCCCAGCTTTCAGTCTGTACACCAACGTACTCACCTCCAGAGATTCACACCAGTCTGCACCAGACTGAAGCAGTCATGGTGTATTATCCATATGGTTACCCCAAATCGCCTTTTTTTTTTTTTTTAAAGTCCTATTTGAAATTCTCCCCAAGCACAGTGAAACATGTCTCGCACCTCACCTTCAGCAGCACTTCTGAGCATCCAAAAACCATTTCAGGCATTTTCATGTACAAAGACCGGCAACTTGTCGCAAGCTTTTGAGTTTATTTAGGAACTGCCCAGTTGTCTAGCTTTGCTGGAACAACAGAAATAATATGTAGATATCTTCTGTAAGATATACATAACTGTACACCCATGACAAATGTGTGTATTGTAGCTGACCCAAATACCATATGCCAGTGGTAACTTAGGGCTCAGCCTTCGCTACCGAGCTCTACCAGGTAGTTGCACCCTCTACTGTCTCATGGAGAAAAACCAGATACCCATAAGCACCAGCTCATACACTGTGTTGTCAAGAGTACTGACCTAGTTATAACTGTATGAAAATAAAATTTCTTTGTCATCTTTTCAAACAGCATGGACTAAGCTATGAAGGATGTGATGAACAGGTAACATTTGGTAGCATACATCGTACCTGCACCAGAGAGCTGCATCAGCAGAAGCTCTACAGTAGAGATTGCCTAAATCTTTTGAAAGGTAATAACGTGCGTTCCCACGCTGTTTGAGTTACAGCCTTTGTCTCCTCTGCCCACTGTATCCCATGGTAAGATAAGTCTATTAAGAGGATTTCTTTTTTAAAGTTACTCCTTTAAAGAACATAAAATTCCTGATTTTATTGATCGCTGACCAGGATTAAAACCTTATTCAGATGAATTTCCCTTAAACTGTATGCTTTCCCTAAGCTACCATCATTATTTTCAGGAAAGGAAGCTATTTTAGAGTTTTTCTAGTGTTTCAGTTCCATTGGTACCAATTTACCACACACATTCAATATTTTCACCTTAGCCGTACTTCCCAAATGATTATTTTCTGTTTACTTATCTTAGGGCCGCTGAAGGCAAAGTAATTTTTTGCACCTATGTGTATCCAGTTCTCAACTGCTTCTGCATACATTTCTAGTCAAACAGCTATAGACAATACCACATTTGGAGATATTGGCATAGACAGGACAACATTTGCTCATATGGATTTCCTTACTTTGATGATTTCCAGCTAGTAAGAGTTCAGAGATTAAAGTGAACCTTTTTATTCTCTGGTTAGTCCTGCCAATTAACCATAATTACTTAAAAAGAAAAAAAAAAAGTCACTGGACTTCAGTAACTTTTACGGCCTTGCCCTAAGTTATTTTCAGCTACAGTTTGCAAAACACCATCTCCAGGCAGCAAGAAAACAGTACGATTATGATGATGTGCCATACTTCAAGGTACTAATTCACCTCTCCCCTCACATTTCTTTCACTGGCATTACATTTCATTCGTGTTTGCCCAGACTTGTAGGTCACAGCCTAGCACGGACACTGCAGCTGCACTTTTGTGTGGCATTTGAAGGAGAAAATATGCTACAGGACAATAATGGGGATGTCTTTAATATCTTGAGCTGGCTGAATATGTCACTGTGCTGTTCATTGTATTACAGGGACTTTGGTATTATAATACGACAATATTTTTCTTCTGATATACATTAAAAATAAACTCTTTTATTAAAATACATGTTTGGGGCCATAATTCAGCTCTGCTTTGTGGTCTGCGTTCATTTGCAGCTACAAGAAGCGAGTTTAAAATGAGCGCAAAGGACCATCAAAAGCACCTGCTTGTTGCGTTTTGCAATCACTTTACAATCAGGCTATGAGGTATTAAAGGGCTGCAAAAGTGCATGACAACAGAGCAGCAAGGAAACCGACACACACCGAAATCATATGCTTGATCCAGCTGTGTCCCGAGCACCGTCATTTTCGATCCATAAGCACGTTTGTAAGAGTGAACTGCTCAGCTTTTAGAAATGAAAAATATCAGTGGATTTTCTCTGCCATCATAGATCATCAGAGACATTTTAGGACAGTTGCTGCTCTTGGCTGAAGTATTGCCCAGAATGGAAGCACCAATCTCCCCAGAACACTCCGCATCCCAGTGAGAGAAATACTGGAGCTGCTCCTCTGCCATCAGCAAAATAATTGGAAATTTTTTATTTCGTGACTTTGGCCAAACCAAAACCCAAAGCGGCAGCTATTTAATGTTCTACAACCAGAGTGAGATTTGACTTCTACAGAAATGCTGTGGAATTATTCCAGATTTTGTAAGACAAAATTGCCTTAAAATGAAGGTGGCAATGGGGCTTCTGCAAATCGGATTGCACTAAGGGAATCAAATAATCTAACAATTTTAAGGAGGAAGGATGAGGAAATAAACAAATTTTAAAGCTGTATATCCAAAATAACAACTGAATGTGTATTTTTTTTCTTTAATTACATTATCTTTTCTCCTGTACTGAGAACCACTTTGTACAATAGAAATGGGAAACAGAAACAAGGCTCTATGTCTCCAAATAAACACAACCGACACCTGCGCACAACCATTCCCAAACCCCGGCTCTGGATTCAGGTGCTCCCGCGACCGAAGGCTCTAGCACCGCCTCGCTGCTCACCCAGGTCCCACCACCCTTGACTGGAGGTGCCAGCACCGAGGACCGTCTCCTGCCGGCTGGGTTACGCACCGACATCCCGCCCTTTCCCCGGCAGCGGGACTACTTCCAGCAGTTCCGCACGCTCATTCCAGCCTCCTCTCCAAGGATTTACCAGTTCGTCCTTCCCTTGTCTCGGCCTGGCACCAGGAGCTGGACCAGACACCCATAAAACCAGGGGAGCAGATTACCCTCATCGGTTGGATTTTTCAGTCGTACGTGACAGCTCTGCAGTGATTTCATGGCAAATGGAAAAGCTAGGTCTCTTCACTAGGTGTGAACTTTATTATCTGCCTACCCATCAAGCTGCTAAAAAATTCACTTTAAAAGAAATTAATACAGCAGAGACATAATTGCACAGGCTATCAGGAAAAGGTAAGGGTTTTTGGTTTTTTAAACTACAAATAAACTATGTTTCCTTTTTCTTGTTTGACTTCACCAGACCTCCTGTTCTTTACATATTTCATCAGTAGTCATCCACAAGAGGTCAGCCTGTGAGATACAAGATCTACTTGTCAAGCACATGCCAGAGTAAAGCATCCTAGTGTTTCAGTATTCAGGAGCCATGACTAAATTTATCAGAGGTAGCAGCAGATGGGAGATCATCACAGAAAGTATACTTTTTAATTCACAAAACATATGTGCCGATGCAATGCAGCACAGTTGTATGATTTTTATGCAACTCAGAAAAAGTTTCTGTACAAAAGATACTAATTTTTGTTTTGTTTCATGGTAAAATTCTTGTTACATATTGTATTTAAAAAATAATTTCAAAACAAGTACACTGGATGGAATACAGTACTTTGTCCACATACCTTTAAAGTTTGCTTTTAGATACAACCAAAACCAATGCTGAAAGCAGAAGTTTGAAGATGGAGTTAAAAAAAATCTATTGGAAGAAGGAAAAGAGATCCACAACCAATGAGAGAAACCTCAGCAAAACCAAGTACGAGCTGTTTGCTGTTTTAGAATACACAATACGGGCAGGCAGAGGGCATTTCACAACTCTTAACTTGGTGCCTACAGCTAAGCCATATGTATTCCTAAAACTCTTAACAGCTATATAGAACAGCTCACATTACTATGGACTTAGTTTCCAGGTGCTAGATATTAAAAGCAGAAAGTAGTTATTAAGCCTCCTCATTTGTTGCGCTGTGAGCTCCCTATTCTGGAAATTCAAGCCCTCTGACGATTACTTACAGCTACAGCCAGAACAACATCTCCGAAAAGCGCGCAGAGAGCAGTCGGTTGGCTGCCCGATCCCAGCCTACGCCGCGAGGCAAAACCATCCCGACGACAACGCGTTCAGCTGATACAGGCACCCACCAGACCACGAATCGCCATGCCCTTCCCCACCTCCTCCTTTGCTCTAAGGAATGGAGAGGTTAAGTGTTGCAAAGCTACTTACACAGATCCCGTGTCACCCGACCCTGATGGAGCCCTCTCCGGTCTTTGTGAGCTGGAGAAGTGGACCAGAACTCAACTCAGCCTCTACTCGGCACCGGCTCGGAGCAGCTACTGTCTCAGATGGAGCCGGCAACCCAGCCCGCTTCAGGTCCCGGGCAGTCAGAGGGGTCTTGATGCCTTTTTTTGCATGCCACATGTGTTTTATAGACTCCTTAAAACCTTCAGCAGAAGTTCTGGATTAAGTTCTATTGATTCCACCACGATTCATAGTCTACAGACTTAAAAAAAAAGCAAAAAAAAAAAAAAAGACTTCTTCCCCCATTGCCTGGCTCAAACAGGAGCAGTAAAGCTCCTCAGAGAAGAGATTAGAGGTGGCAATAAACAGGCAGAAAATTCATCAAATCTTGGTTTACAATGTTGCCCCAGAGAGGAGAAAACACCTGCTGTAAGGCAACTGAAAAGTAAATATGTTTCCAAGGCAGCACATCATACAGGGTAGAGAAACCCACTACCACTGCTAAATGATCATCCAGGCGTGATCTCTGCAACGTAGTGACACGCAAGACGACTGAAACGATGGGTTGGGAGTATACTGAATTAATAAAAGGAAGTGGCAAAAGCCTTCTGCCCTTTGCTGCTGTTGTTGTTACTTTTGACAGTCCTAAAGGAAGCAGAAAAATAAGCATAGATAACTGTATGTCTAGAAAATTTCTGGCAGGGAATGCAATACTGTAGGAACAAGGAAAAGGCTGCTCTTGGAGCAGCACCAGGTGAGCCCGGGTCTGGCAGCAACCCCAGCACCGAAATCCAACCAGCTCACATGGCACCGCACACAGAGCTGCTCATCGGGATTTTTCCAGAGACCAGGAACACGAGCTCCCCCTCTCCAACACACCTTCTGCCAGCAGCCATCTGCCTGGCAGATACACGATCTAGTAACGCTGGGGCTGACAGCCCATGCCAGCAAATACACTAAACTGGTCTCCCCTTTGCCCTTCTGCTGGGCAAACAGCCCCATAACAGAGACCAACGTTGCCACCTGCTTTACTTGTTTTCCTGTAGCGCAATCTGAGTTAAACTCCCGATTCATGGTTCACTTTATATGCATCACATTTTAATAGGCTCTTCTTGGCTCCTTTTCATGTTGGAAAGAGTTGCCACCAATTCCTCACACTTTGCGATAGCCATACAGCAGTTTTGTGCCTTTGTTCTCTTTTACTTCTTTAAAACCCCATATTGTGTTACGCCAACAGATCAGTAAAAGAAAGAATCAAAGTCATCATTCCATGCAGTGAAATTTTTCATTTGTCTTTCTATTCCTCATCTTTCATTAACGATGCACAAAGTCTTATCTTTTCCTTTCTTAATCCTTTACCCTTCTCTATCCTTTATACTTTGTGATGTACATGGACTTTTGTGTTACAAACTCTTCAAAGACATCATTACTCTTTACATTTATATGTGCTGAAATAATCTTTGTAATCTATGATCAAAGACTTGCTATATCTGGCTGCATTCATTTTCTTGATTTACTCTTCCTAGTCAGCCATTTTTATTTATATTAATTTTTGCTACAATGTTGCGCATTCCAAGCCATCAAATCAGTAAGTCAAGGCAATTCCAAGTCATATTAGTCAACATGCTGGTGACGTGACTACAGTGCAATGTACCATTATACAAGAAGACAGAGGTTAGTCAATTAAAAAAAAAAACAACACAAAACAACCAAAACCAAACCAAACAAACACCAAAAACAAACAAAAAAAACCAAACCCCAAAACCAAAAAACCGCACCAAACTGATTTTCACTCATGACTATAACTGTCACTCAACCCCAGTAATCGGGAGGCATTATTCCCCCTAATTCATAAGAGTTAACAGTAAAGCCTTTCCTCGTTGAACTCAGTGATTTATATCAGTTTGCCTACGCATGCATTGCTCAATTAACACGTGCTATTGAGAAAATAATTCCCCCTGTTTTAAAAGCAGGTTAAGTCTAAGCTGAAGCAAACCCTCTCCTGAAACAGCGTCTGCCAATGGAGACAATTTTCAAGGCCTTTGCTGGTCAGTCCCTAACCTGCAAGTCTTCAGCCAGCACTCAGTTTGTCCCGTGAACCTGTCCACCAACACCTCCTAACCAACAGATTTCAAAGCACCACCTTTATGTGGACTTCCTTCCATACCGCCTTTAATGCTTGGGCAGAGCTTCCCCTACACACCCCCAAAATTCAAGTCCCTCCTCAAAACTCTTCTGGCCAGTGAAGGTGACATTTAGGATGCTGAGATTTCATCATCACACCCAGTACTGCACTGTTGTTTCTTTTCCTCTCCCAAACCCATATCCATCTGTTGCTTTTTCTTATACTTAGGGTTGTGTCCTTATGTGGCACTTGGCATTGTTGAATCCCAGCCCATAAATTAATTAAAAGGATAACCCAGATGATCAACTCTGACAAATAACAGACTGGTAAAATTTTAGATTTGCTACACAGAGAAACATCTCCACTACCTTTGAGATATTTCACACCTAACCAACTTCAAAAGAATGTTTTCCTTATGCTCACTCCAAACATTTTACTTTGGGCTTCTTTACCTGGAGGCATTAGACAGTACCAACAAGACAGGCACGAACATAAGAAAAAAAAAGAGGTGGGCATGTAGTTTGGAAGCAAAGCAGCTCATACCCTGTTTAAAAGAGGTGGGCATGTAGTTTGGAAGCAAAGCAGCTCATACCCTGTTTAAGGAAAACAGGAACTAACTGATGGCCTCAAACCACTACCCACATCAATTCGGCCTTTCCCAAAAGTTCATCAGGCTGAACAAAGTGACCATACTAATCACATCAACTTATGGATGTGACCTCTACAGTACATTCATTAAAACACAAACATGTATCCTTACACCAGAACAAATAAAATACCATTAGTATCCTCCCAGTGCAGCACCATATGAATTACAACATCGTTCTGAGGGAGGAACAGGTTTTTAATCCGGGGAATTTTTTCCATAGGTATTTTCATTTTTGGTGGTAACCTGAGTGAAGGTGGAGCATAAATTAACATTTGGTCTAATAAAGTATGTGGATGATAACCCATTATTCAACAGCTAGACAACGATGACCAAGGAATGCAGAAAATAAATTATCTGTTTGTTGGGGTTTTTAGCCAATAAAATATTGAATTCCCTTTGTAGCTTTAATCCATACACATTCTTTTTTATTTTTAATATTTGTGTTCTTCTGTCATCCATTTCTGACCAGTTCCCCTCTTTTCTTTATTTTCTTAGCCTTCCATTTCACAAAGCTGAAATTTCCACTTAGCCCACAATTGCCTCAACATTCATGAATTAACCTTGGATGCTGAACTTTGTCATAACTGCTTTCTGAACCCAACTTTTCATTTGGAAATGTGCATCTGTGCTCTGAAATATTTTTCAGCTCTTCAAGGTTATATTATCATTTGATTTCAAAGTGGAGGTTACTGCAGTACTTGGATGCCTTCTACATCGACATGCCTGGTTTAAACAGGGGCTTTGGGGTTTCTTTGGTTGGTTTTAGAGACTTTTTCTTGGTAGGCAGTTGGGGCAGCAGGTGACTGAAATACAGTTTTACAGGTAAACAGCACTGTAATGAATGTACCAAAATAAATTATGATTTCATAAATAAGGTGAAAGTGCTAAATAAACATTATTAATTTGCAATTTACAAGTATTTTTAAGAGCCAATATAAGAAGAGCACATATTTAATGAACATCAGGACTGCATTATTAAACCTCAGTAACACCAGAACAAAATATACCTAAAGAATGAACAGGAACATCAATGAAAATATGTATCCATATGCTTTCAACACAAAAATACGAACTACAGAACTCGACAATTGTATTCAAAACACTGTGAAACACAGGTCTTCTGAAGATTTTTCTATCACTAACTGGCAGGTTGAACAGCTGCTAATTTTAGCAGCATTTGTTCTACTTTGTTTACAATTCTGGTGGTTTAATGAGATTCTATGCATTCAGCAATGGAGCAGCAGTGAAGAGCAGTTATACACTGCACTGCTCTGTCAGGCACCTGAACCTGCTCCTTACATGCCAGTGAAATGGTATTTCATCCCTGAAGACAAGTGAAAAGTGGCTGTAGTACTTATTTACACTCTGATGTAGTGGAACTCATTGAATAGAAACGTAGCAGAATGCCTTGATAAATTTAACTACTGCGAGTGGTAAGCGTGCAGATTTTATTGGCGTTCCCTACCTGCAACTCTGCGAATAGCAATACATTAAGTTCAGCAATGTGCCTCTGCTGTAGAGGGTCGGGAGCTTGCGAGAGACACCACGGAGATGCTTCCCGCTGGAGAAGGAAACACCAATCAATTTTGGCTCGCTGCTGTGAGTCAGCACCTTCTATCAAAATCAGTGCCAGGATCAATGACCCTGGAGATAACCCTCATGCTCATTCAGCTCTTTAGAAGCAAAGAAGAATGACGCACGCGGGGCAAAATTTTCTCTGCCTAATATAATACTGTGGATGATCACAAGATCATCTGCTTGAGTAAGGCAAAACATTAACAACCTCTATAAATAGTAATATTAGCTTTAAAACTGTAGCATAACACAAAAGCCATTTCATGTCCTCAAGTGCATTAAAAAACAATAGTAAACTCCTGCAGAGGGGTTGGAAACATACACCCTTGGATTAAAGCACTGAAAGGACTCATTATAAAGTGGAGCGCAACATTATTTAAAACATCAGTCTTTGGAGATAACAGCCCACAAGCCAAATCACGCCCTTGGCCAAGCAAGTTAACTGCAGTGGGAGCCTCTACGTGCTTTTTATGGCAAAAAGTTAGCTGCAAAGACAGACAAATTCAAGTAGTTATCACTGATGTTGAGCCAAAAATGCTTTCTGACTTTAGCGTTCTTCTCTGCAAGGTCAGAGGTGACCACAGGACTCTTATTATTGCTCATAGTTCATTTTATTTGAATCATACATGAATACAATCCAAGAAACTAATTAAAGACATAAACCTTTTCTTGGATTGGATTAAGGCTTGTCATTTTTTCTTTCCTGTAGGAGGATAATTTTTTACAGCTTGAAGTTACATATTTTCACAAGACAATGCAGAATGAAAAAGGGAAACAAAGAAATACATGCTTTACCAAAAGCCAATAAAAAGGAGACAGATTAGCTTTCAATCACACTGAAACAGGTCAAAGAAGTAAATCTAACTTTGCAGAACTCTAAACGAAAGATCCATCTTTGCCTCTGTGGTTTAAATAAAAGTTTGACAAGAAAGTTAATAATATGAAAGAGAAAGGAGGATTTATAAAAATCTTTTTGCAGAAGTAAATAATTGAAACAAGCCACAGACCTCAGAAATTATTGTAGTTCAATGTGGAAAAAAACCTCGCTGAATTTAGCATAGTATGCAGAATGTCACAGAATGCCAACTCTTCGGAAAGCCAGCTTGCATAAAGATGAAGCAATTTTGGAAGCTTCACTGTTACAAAAATTAGCCAAAATTTTACCGACTTCAGCGCCTTCGTGCCTATGCACACATCCAAAGCAGTGGTTGTAAACATAAACATAAGACTGAGCCCAAAGTCTCCCTACAAATTGTCTCTCCCTTGCCTGCTTTGGAGCACGCAAACTGCAACGCGCAATTTTGTAACCCGTTTAATTAAGCTCCACTCTCCCTCCTTCACAACAGGTCCACGACAGAAGGGATTTGCCGAGAATGATCAAGCCAAGCTCAGAAGAGAAAACCTTTTCTAGGAGAAGCCTCTGGCACACATCCTGAAGAGCAAAGTTCCTGAGAAAATAACCATGGCTCAGGTAATAAGTTTCCTTCAGCTGTAACTCAGATGGTCATTTCCTTCTGCAACCACAGTGCAGAAAGGTTTCTCTCTGGCCCCGTTACAGAAGCAATTTCCATAAAAACCTTTCAAGAGGGTATTCTCTCACCTTAAGCCCAAACTGTTCAACATTATTTGCAAGACAGAAAAACAAAACAAAACAAACCTACACCCACAAAAACCCCCAAACCCAAACTCTATCAGGAGCTCACTTAGTCCATCTCGCTCATCTCATGCACTCAAGAGTTAAATGGACTGTTCGTAGAAGGAATTATTCTCCCTGGACAGAGGCTTTGAAGTTGGGAAAGCAACACATTTCTCAGCACCAGCTGGACTTTTTTTTAGCTAGCAAATTTGCTGCTAATCCAGTAGTTCAAGATACCAGCAAGAGCCTCCTATTTCTTGCTTTCCCTCTGGCACATCACAATTTTTTCCACTTTTTTGCCCAAGGTCTGGAGTTTGTTACTGTGCCCACACCAGGCATGTGGTGAGGCAAGAGCCAGAGGTTTTGTGGAGCCTTCTGGACTGGTTTTAAGGGATCCAATGGCCTCCTTTAATCCTAAATTTTTACCTACATTCTATCATTACCATTTCTATCTCTGCACACCCGTAATTTTCTAGCAGGATGAAGACTATATGCGTTCCTCAGCTGCGAGTGACTAGTAAATGGCTCCAGCTTCTGCTGTTGCAGCTTTATTCTCCCACCTTGATTAACTGAGTCTTATTTCCTCAAAGCTGCTTAGTACAATATCTGATTCCCCAGAATCCTAAATTGTTGCTCAGAAATGAGTGCAGATTATTTGGCCTGTCTACTTATCAGCTTTGGAATGCTAATCTAAGATGATGACTACCTCACATTTTCATGTTTTCTCTTAGCCAAGACTGTAATTTCAAATATTATCTGATTATATTCCTCCCCTGATGAGTTCAAAAGAAACAAAAGGCAGTATACTAAGATGCAGGCTGTAATGGTAGGAGGGGGACAAAAAAAAAAAAAAAAGGCTCTGCCGAATTTTCACATGGCAAAATCAGCAACAAATATCATTTGTCATGAAATAAGTTGTCGTGATGCAGTGTGCAAATGAGAACGAGTATCTTCCGTAATAAGAAAGTGCTTGCACCCTGGCTGCGAGAACTGAACTTGGTATAAAAGAACTGAAACGCACGCACACAAAAATAGTAATCATGACTGAAACACTGGGTATTCACAGAAGAGCGAACAGGTAAAGGGGATAGAGAAATGTCAGTTTAAAAAGGTCAAGGACTGAAGCCATTTGGTTCCAAATCAATGGGGAAAAATACTAAGATTGGATATTGCTAAAGCCTGCTTTAGAACCCCAATTTCATTTTAAAATGCACATTCATTTCCAAACTAATATTTAGTATTAGATTTAATTTTATCCAGGGCTTCTGTTACTATGGAAGACTAATCTCCCAGTTAGAGGAAATAATATTTAAATAATAATTCTTGTTTACTTTAAGCTTGATAGCAAACATATTTCAAACACTGTTACCAAATCAAAAGCAGGTGATGGATGCTATTTTAGACACTTGAGAAAGATATTCTAGATCAAGACAGATACAGACTGACTGGAGAGCGTAACGGTAGTGCAACGAGGCTAATCAGAGATTTGCAAAGCATGACATGAAGGAAGATTAGCAACATGAAGGGTTGAGTACCCTAAAGAGAAGGCAACTCATGAGGGGACCTCAGAGTCTTCATATACACAGAGTAGAATATAAACTTTTTTCCATACCTGTGATAAGACAAGTTACTCAGTTTTCTTGACTAATTACAAGAAAGATTCAGCATAAACATAAAGAAAACCTTTCTAATGGCAGGGATGAGGAGGCAGCAGAGATTAGCTGAGCATCCCTCTACCACTGGAGATCTTTCAGAACACATTGAATAGTGTCTGTCAGGGTTAACGTATAGCTGATCCCGCCTTGGGGCTGATGGATGGGTTACACGGCCTCTCTAATATCCTTCCAGATTATTTTACCATGATTCTGTTATGCAGTTACTCACAAAATCAGGAACTGGGTTTGTGTCGTGGTTTAACCCCAGCCAGTGACTAAGCACCACACGGCCACTCAATCGCTCCCCCACACCCCACAGTGGGATGGGGGAGAAAAAAAAATCAGAAGTAAAATTCATGGGTTGAGATAAGAACAGTTTAATAGAACAGAAAAGAAGAAACTAATAATGATAATACTAATAAAATGACAAC
>JAVJGG010000037.1:20376008-20388998 GCA_035590195.1 Aviceda cuculoides | reverse complement strand
CATACTGAACCCAAAACACAGCACCCTACCAGCTACTGGGAAGACAATTAACTCTATCCCAGCTGAAACCAGGACAATTTGATAACTAAAAATACTGTTTCCAAGATTCCTTATGAACTCACAACTAGTACAAGATAAATCTCATTTTCAACACAACTATTGGTTTCCCTGCTGTTACAAACACTGTCTTTAAGTAGCTGGGAACATACATAGAAGTTGGGGTAATTTCCATAATTCAGTTTGGAAGCCAGTTCTGAAGGGTGGTAGATTAACTGCATTGCAATTGTGCTGAGGAGCATTTCAGCAAAGATTTATCTGTTAAAAGCACCCTTGAAATGCAAAGGTCTTCAAAGATTTAAAGTTGTCCACTTGAAAGACCTTCTTTTTTGCTGAACTGATAAAAGTTTAACCAACATAGCTTGATACCCAACCTGGGAGATACCAGAGAAACAAATAAATAGTTTAAATACCATTTTTGAGAATTTAAATGCAAGATCTCCTCCAAGTCATTTACTGGCAAGCCTCCCAAATCATTCTTACTTAATATAGAATCATAGAATATCTTGAGTTGGAAGGAACCCATAAGGATCAATTAACTTACTGGCTGAGTAAGTTAATTCTCACCTTCAATGAAGCCAGAAGGCTCCCATGAACCAGTTTACTGAAAAATGGAATCTTCAGCCTGAGATCTAGTTCATAGCAATAAGAAGATTTAATATCTTTCAAATGAAGATTATCTCCACTTGTAGGAGTCATTTGTCCAAGAAAAGTGTTTTAGAAAATGCTGGCAATGACTTCAATGAATCTACCCTCCTAACAATTCTTGTCCTGTGTACATACTGACCACCAGTGCTTCCAAACATCTGTAATCTGAACTCTTAATAAATCTTTCAGACACTGGGAAGAGATGGGTTTTAGTTTCCTAAATCAACGGCCTCTGTGACTCTTAATATATTCCATTTTGGACATCAAGATGATTTTGTCTGTTAACTGGGGCTAAAATCGATTTATATCATGATATTCTGTGAGAGCACTTCAGGTACAGCCACACCAGAGCAGTCCTCCAGCTCCAGGTGTATACGGCACCATGTGAGATTGCTGCATCTTGCATAGCACGCAGTCACCTCTCCGCTACCTCTACCCTCAAGCAAAAATACAACAGACCTGAGCCATCTGTGGGCTTTCAAAGCTCGCGACTGAAACGCCAGAAGATGAAAAGCTGCCTGCATCGTTCCCTCCACACTCCTGCTACGCGTTAGGATTGGGTCCCGTCTCTGAGCCCACAAACCGAGCTCCTTTCACTTGGCGTCGCTCCGTTTCTTTGTGAGCCTGTTTACAACACAATTTGTTTTGATCACCCAGGCCGTTCATCTAGATCCCATGCAAATTAAACTAAAGCCTCAGCTTTCATCAAAGGAACTCTTGTTCATGTTGCAAGACTGTATTTTGATCTCTTCATAGCCCAAGCCTCGAACCCCTAATGCCACTTGGCCACGAGTGGTACCTGGTGTCGCTCGCCTGTTTACAGCTAACTCCTGAAATAGACTCTTGAGCACCAGAGAAAACAACTGTTTGATTTTTTTTGTCTTGCTTGTTACTCCTTGAATCACGTGAAAAACAGAGTGAGCAGGAGATCCCCTGTGCCCTGGGAGTTTTTGGGCATACCTCTTTGGAAAAAAGAGGTTGGGAGATGCACGCAGAGTACCACGTCAGGCAGCCAGGGAGCACGAGCAGCAGCGAGAGACGGCAGCACAGCAAAGATGGGCAAACAAGCAGAGCCCTTCCATCACCTCTGCAAAAGACTCTTCTAGAAACTAAGGAAACTTCTGAATTTTAAAGCATATTTCCAGAGGAAAACAAACCTAAAGACTTTTCCCTTCCTTGACATAGTAAGGAACAAGAAGCGAATTTAAAAAAAAAAAAAAAAAAACAACGAAAAAAGAAAACACAAAACAAACAAACCAACCAACCCCAAAACCACACGCACTCCAACCACCCAACAAAGCCAAAAAAAACGAACACACCAAAACCAACTACCAATCAAACCAAAATCCAAACCACACACACACACACAAAACCACAACAAACAAATGAGGAATTATTGTCTGCTGGAGATGCTCACATTAGGACTCCGCACCTATGATCATTTTCTCTTTCCATGTCAACAATCTGCATTGGTGAGGGGTAACTGCCACAAATTAATCAAAACACAGCCTGGATTTTCACAATTATTTGGGCTTTGCAATAATGAATTTTTCTTATGCCCTAGTAAAGTGTTACAAAACAAGGTGTCTGCAGCTTTTACAAGAATCAGCTGAAGTGACAATGGCAAAAGTTCATGCTAAAAGCTCAGTTCTTACCTCGTTATGAGAAACTGCACAATTGAAAAGCATTGGCCAGTGTTGTACAGTGACAGTGATAGCAGGAGATAAAAATCCTCTCCCAAATCCTAGTTTTACACCTTATTTTACCCTGCATTCCTCCACAGAAGGGAATGGTCACATAAGCTGCTTTCCAGAGCAGCTTGTTGACGATGAGGTAATGCTGGGTAGCAGATTTACAACTTCACCTCGCTGCTGCAGGTTTCATCTTAGTTACAAATCCCTTTCAGAAAGGGAAAGAAGGTTTTTACCTCCGCTAGTTCACTTAGCTCACTAAGCTACTGCGCTTTGCATTTTCCATCCTTTCTCTCCAAGAAGGGGAAAAAAAAAACCCTTATGAAAAGTCAACACATTAAACCATCCAACTATTTTAGAAGCCTAATGCAAACTCACGCATCCAAAGTTTTGTTCTAGTTGGGATTTTCAAAGTAACACAGCACTGTATTATGCAGCTCATGGACTGAAATAGTGCTTTTGAAGCTACTCTAGCTTATCAGTTAAATATGCATTTTTTTTTTATCTTTTTTTAAAAGATGTATTATTAATTAGGCAACAGAACAGAGCAGCTTCCCTGGAATTATTCCAGTCTGTGACTGAAAAACGTATGCAGGATGCCATCCAGAATAAAACCCCTTAGTAACTCAAGGGGAGGATTTCACACAGTAAGCTCAATAGCTAGCCTTTCAAAAAAAGGATAGTAGGACACAATCTCTTCTCTTTCCAGTTTATGCTGAGCACAGTAGAGTAATTCAGGGGGGATAGGTGGCCATCTGCTTAGTCCGTACAAATTAAAAGTAGCACAAGGACTGCTTGTAGGACTGCCCAAGCAAATTCTATCCCTGTCTCTGCTCGTATCCAAACCACAGATTTCCCTTGACAGACTCAGGGCCCACAGTGAAGATGCCAGAAGAACTAGCAAGTCCCATCCAACATCACCATGCTAATTCAACAGCAGAATGATGTTACTACTTGAAATAACAAGTCCATGGTCCAATTTTAGATGCTGGACAGACAAAGAACAACTTACATGAATTTAATTGCTTCATTATAAATTTGCTCACACTTACCTTATAGGCCCAGCTCTGATCCTGCTGGCCAAGCGCATACACGCACTGCAGAGCTGGAGATCAGGAGCACTCAGCTCAGTAGAGGCAGGGAGTATTTAAAGATGCTTTCTTATTCATAGATCCAAAGACAGTCCCCCAGGGCATATTAAAACATTGTGCACACCATCCTGGCTTGTTCTTGCTGACAGTGCAACAGAGACGGGTGCAGAGGTAACCCAGTCCAGACCTGTAAATGAAATGACAAGGAGGACAATTAGCACAGCAGCCAACAAAGAAGTACTTCACTCTTCTTTAGGGTGTTATAATACATCAGTGTTTTAATATAAACACGCATGTAAAATTGAATATTCACTTTTTGTGCAAGTTTACATGAGAATGCAAGTCTCAGTTAACGAAGCATGAGCCGTAGATTGCTTGATAGAGCACAAAGCAGAACCCTGTTAGAAAAATTGTCTCTTGCCTGTTCGCACAAGCCAGCTGGCAGGCCAGATTCAGCTAAGAAGTTGTGACAGCACAACCCAAACGCACACTTACGACCCCAGCTCAAGGTATCTCTGCATGGCTGTTGCTCATGATGCTGTAACAACTAGTCATCTCTGTATGGCTGTTCCTCATGATGCTATAACAACTAGTCATTAACACCATTTCTTTTGATGGGTGCCCTCTGTATGCGACCTCACGCTCGTACACAAATCAAGTAAGCACAGCTTAAGCATTTACTGTGCACCAGCTGCCTACGTGCATGGTCTTGGGCTATTGCAAATGCAAGGAAACACAACTTAGCCTCACTGGTAATGAAAGAGCATCCACTCATGTGGATTTTAGGCAGGCTGTCGGAGACCACAAGCCCACTACAGTTAATCAGTGCTAGTTTGAGTGTCAACTATTCCTATTGACAATCTTTTTACATCCTGCCATTCCCAGAAAGAAGAATCAAAAGTCCCCTGAAACTTCTCACATTCCGCAAAAGCCTTTGCCAGCTGAACCATCGTACAAGTCATCTGCTTCCCTGCAGCAGCCTGCAGGGAAAATCCAGGGCACTCATCTATCCACCGTGCCTCCTAGCTACTGGACAAACAACTGAAAAAGTTTTCAGCATCAGAAAACCCAGTCCTGCATAAGGTGCTGTGAAAATAGCTGCAGGGGACACGGACTTGTTCAGCACCTTCTTGCAGAAAGAAAGTGCGGCAGAACAGCATCTGCCCTCAAACCTGCCCGATGTGACCTTGTACAGCTTCCCTTTTATATTAATGCATTAAAAAAAAAAATCACATTCTTCATATGGAGCTCCTGTATAACACAGGACAGATTAGACTTCCCATAATTAATCTTAGAATTAGAGCTGCGCTTTCAGAAAGGTATCTGATCTCCATTTGGACATTTTAAGTGATGGAAAATACACCAAAGCCTGCAATCAGTTGCTCCCTTGCTTCATTCACTGCAGATCTGTTTGACATTTTTTGACATTCAGCCACTGGGCCTTGTACTAGTGAAACTGAAAAGCCTTCTATTACCAAAACCTGATCATTTTTGTGGGCCCAGTTTAATTCTCCTGAACTTCAGGAGCTCTGCCTTGTTAGACAATCTATGAAGAGCCAGTCCAAGCCCCTCCAAAGACCCAGTGCATCCACACACAGTCTCAGGTGCTTGCTCTCAGGAACTTGGGATGATACTGGTGAAACTATCCTTTAGACTTCTCTTTATAGAGGTGAGCTCTTAAAACTCACCTATTGGCATTTCACAGGATTTGGGATTTTTACCACCCAATTTACCCACCACATCAGATGCCTGGGATGCAGAGCGGGCTGTGCTCCAGATAAATGTTTCCATACACAAACCTTTAACTTGTGTTTCCAGCTGACCACCCCACACAGAATCCAGATGCACAGACATGCTCCACAAACGCACTCGGATGTCACATCTCATTTTGACAAGTGTTGGAAGTAATTCAGTAAAGTTGCATTAATGCAACTTTAAAGCAAGAGGACTCCAGGCTAAATTTAAAAAAAACCAACCAAACAAACAAACAAAAAAAACCCCCACATCCAGAGGGAAGCATACACAAGCTGACATGGTTCTTACATTGGCCTGGTCATTTTGCCTTTCTCCTCTTCCCTTTTACTTTTCCCTTCCAGAGGGACTCAGACATGAGGCTGAGTGTTGAACTGTCGGTTCAGATTTTCAGCCTTAAGAGATGAATTTCCCTCATGACTTGAGTCATGCCCGTACTAACCTTTTGCAATTGTGTATGTGTAGTTAATCATATGCAGCTACACTGAACTTGATTGTTAAAAGGCTGAGTAAATATAACTACACCCTCGTTATCTTGTTTAAAGGTAGAAAGATTAATTTGAATTCTAACTGGAAATACTGATTCAATGAATAAGCCTGAAATGTAGCGGTTTTCAATTACACTAAGAAATTGGTCTTTTGAATTTCCAAATTATGCAAGGCAAAGCAAGTTCACTTTAATCTATACATGGGGATATATTTGCCATCTTCACAGTGCTGTACATCAGTGGGTAATAAGTAAAAGGCGAGTGACAAAAAATGTAATGTTGGCTGTTGGTGCCCTCCAGGGGCCAAGACGGGTATAGCTTTCAGGCAAAACAATTTTTGAGCATTCAAGCAAATACAATAAATATTGCATATTATTACCATGCTTTAAAAGAGTGCGAGTGCCATTATTCATGCTGCCCTCAGCGGATGGTTTCTCTCTGCAGTTCCACAGACACTGGGATGCTTGATCAAACAGGAGCAATGCAAAGGAGGTATGTATTTGTATTTGACTACTTTGCTTTCCCTGCCTGGATTCCTAAGAAAACAAGGTTTATATTCAATTACGTTGTGCATCTGTCTGTCCTCTTGCATTAGCATGGAAGCCTTTGCCTGGGTTTCAGTAAACCTGAAGGACAAGTAGAGGTGGCAATATACTACATGCTGATGGCATGCATGAAAATAGACATTGAGAAATGACAGCAACTAAACTCAATGCCCCACATGCTGAGCAGCTGAAGCACCAACTCAGTCCTTACACCCCCTACAGACTGAACCATAGGGTGAAAAATCCAAGAAAACTCAATCATGTAACTTCGATCCATGGCATGAGTTTCTACTTATGTCCACTTTTGGCTGCAGGCTTGCTCCAGCTTTACATCAAACAACTGATACCCTCCAGTGGGCTTTACACCCCCTGGAACAAGACAGAAGGCATCCTCTGGCCCTCACAGACTGCAGATAGTTCTTTAGTGTAGGCACTATTAATTCAGATTTTCTCTTGCCATACCGTAACACAGCTGCCACAAAACAAGACATCAGAGAGAGCAAGACAGGGGGTGGGGGGGGAATCAGGACTGTCAGAGTACAGGAACAGTCCACACGAGCCCAGAAGATAAACTGTGCGCCCTATGCATAGCAGATCTCCCACAGAGAGCTATCCGATCCAGGATTTTTCTGGAATTAGTGGAACTCTTCACTGCCTCCCAGCGCACACGACTTAGTAAGTGCAAACAGCATGGCTGAGAGGAGATGTATTATCAGGGCATAGTTATATTAGAATTTCTCCTCCTTGACATTCTCATACGTTATGAAAGCATGCAGCCAAATTAAGGTTTGCATTATTGTCCAGCCTCACCTGCAAGAGTAGCTACAACTTTATAGATACTTTTTCCGCAAAATTAGAACTCAAGAGTTTTTGGTGTACTAGAGGTGTCCATATCATACTAAAAAACGCATCTCTCTTCTTAGCCTCACAGCGTAAATGATCCCATAAAGGTCTTAGCTGTGGAATGCTCCTCTTTCATTGAAGTGGGTATGGCAAAACTACTTTATTTCAGGGGTTGAATTTTCAGTACCTGCTAATTGTTTTCAGCCCACTATGCATAAATACTTAAATGAAGAGATGAAATTTTCTTACAGGCATAAGTAGGCAGGACTGCACCAGATTCTGAGAAGATCTAGCAGGGCACTACGTGCTCAGCTCCGAGCCCTGTGCTTTCTTCTCCAGAAAGTCCAGCATCAAGCTCCAGGCCCAGATGCTGCCAACCTGTTACACCAGCCTGATACCTGGTGATCTTGAGACTTCAAGAGCTAAAGCTGCTGAAAGATCTACTACAATACCAGGTGCAGAAGTCAGCTTCTGACTAGAACTGCTGGAAGAGCTACCTTCTCCCTCCCCCTCTCCCTGCACAAAGCTCTCTGGTCACGTCAAGAATTGAGACTTTAAAGACAAGGAGGATCCAAAAAGTCTTTGACATAATTAATATCAGATAATTGTTCTGAGTCTTCTTTCATCTGCCAATTACAAGTGGAAACTGGGTCTGGGGAGCTACTGCAGATCATCTTTATGCAATTACGATTTATGATGAACTACCCAGCTCCAGCAGTACTCCCCAAGCTACAGCACAACGACTTTAAATGGAAGACCTGTAGCAGCAGTGACATAACGTCAATTCCCAGTATTTAACAAGCCCACAAGCTAGAACGTGCACTCCTTGTTTGCTGCTGTATTTGACCACATAGCTCATGGATGAAAAATTACTTCAGAAATCAGAATGGCAGGTAATTAGCAACACATGCTGTCTTCCATTACTTTGCTTTGTTCTCCTTAAATAATTTCCTATCTGTGTTTTTTCTCACCATTTTCAATGTTTATTTGTAGGCAGCTTCAACCTTGAAAAGCAGCTTGGCTTCTGACAAGGCTACTACATTGTTTCTGCAACCTGACATGTTTGGGGTTCAGACTGAGCACTGTCCCAAACAGCTAAAAATTTGGCAATGAGCAGTCAGGAATCTGACTGGCTTCACCGAGCTATGTACCAGTTCACCCTTAGCAGAAACACAGCTCCATCTTTTTACCTCCCAGACAGACTGTAAGACATCAGCTTCTTGTTAAGAGAGGAACGTCAGTTAATACACCAAAGCATCAGGGCTCTGGCCCATGAGAGACCTCAGACCTAGAGCTGCACGTGCTGCTTTCTGTGAAGGCAAGAAAAAGGAAAACTATACTCCACCAAGCCTGCCTCATCTGAGCCATTTCCACTTACATTTAGTCAAGACTGGTTAACATAGGGATTCTGGAAGAACAATCTCCATTCTGTTTCATGCCTTCCACTTGCTGAGGTGTGAAAGAAAACTGAGCATGCTTCTTCTGATCACCTGCAGACCAGTGTGAGGCAGCTCAGCAGGTTTGCCAGCACTGGACACTGCTGAGAAATGCACTCTCTCTCCAGCACCTGCAGGTGGCACGGTCTTCTTGCATACTTCTAATCTATGCTCTATAATCAAATTCCAGGGGAAAAAAACCACCACCACACCTTTCTAGATGAAGAGGGGCTTCAAAGATTATGTACTGATTTATGTTGTTCAAAATCATCAATTTAAACAATTGCTTTATTTTCCAGAGGCTGTGCTGGATTAGATTTAGAAAACATGGACAAGAAAAGATTAATGTTAGAGAACACAAAATGAGTTAAAGGAGATTGACAATGAAATACACACCCAGTACTGCTCTCAGAACTGCAGAATATGAAGACTCATGAAAAGCACAACTCATATGCATCACAATAGTAGCAAACATCTTCAAATAATGAAGCAGCGCCCATTTTTGGAATTAAAGTTCAGCTAGTATTTTTAGCTGTATAGCATTTCACTGCAAAGTTTGTGCAGAATAACTAATCATTTAACTCATAACAAGGTATTTTACCTCCACTGCCAGGTTGTCAAGCAGTGCAGGTGTTGCCCATGTGCCACCCCTCCAGGTGGAAGAAGTTGAAAATTAGTATTTTAGGTGGCTTAAATTGTGTGTGTTCATCTTGAAACACCTTTTAAGATGATGTATCCACCTTCAAGAACTTGTATTGTGTCTTTCTGCAGGCACCGGTCACTTCAGAAAATCCAGTCCAACATGCAGCAAAGTCTCCAACATCAGCACGCCGACAGTATTAGACTTCTTCACATTAAGCCATCCAACTTGCCCTTAACTTTATAGGCATCCATACAACATTTAGCAGACCTCCATTTTGTGTCTTTAGGCTGACTATGCTATACATACATAAATACAGAACAAAATGGAAAGGAGAACTTTTTCAATAACAATCTTGAAAAGCTACAGCTCAACTATGAAGGATTTCCACTGGCAATTAAGTTCACCCGCAGCTTTTCAAGGCACAGTACAACCCCTGGAACACTTATGTCCAGTGGCAAATTTTTGTGGCAAGTTACACAAGTTTGCTCAAGGGAATTATCAGAGAAGATGCTCTTCTCCTTTAGACAGAGACTGCTCCATAGGTTTCCCCACAAATACATAACACAGCTCCAGAGGGGATTTCTCCCACGTGAATTCTTAAAGGCTCATGACAAACAGGATCTCCAAAGTGATCCAACCAGGAGAAAAATTTAAAAACAAAACAAAACAAAAACACACCAAAAAAACCCCACCACAGGTCAGGCCTTCAGACTGTACAGCTGCAGGGACACGTCAGCCAGTACAGCTGAGAGGGATGGACAACGGGACGGTGCGGAGGCAGGAGCACCAAACCCCGTCCCAGCACCCACATAATGATGTGCCTTGGGCTCCTCAGCGCTCACAGCATTCCCTTTTCCAGCCGTAGAGCCACTGTCTGATATGGGATCTCACGGTCTTTACACTGAAGCTACCAGGACATTGATACCAGTAGGAAAATATGCATTGATACATTCACACTTGGTTCAGCTGTCAAACTGCCTCAAAATGGGAAAAAAATTTTAGTGGCATAACCACTAAAATTAATGGCTTTGTAGCAAGCCTGTGATACCTTGGCCGCAGAACTGAGCAATTCACTACATGCGACAACATTCCAGTAATCACAACTGCTTTTGAAAATAAAACTACAGCTAATCAGGGTGGTCTTGTTTTCCTTAAATACATTAAAAAGTCATTACCTCAAGAATTCATTACATCAACACAGCACTTGTTAAAGGGCCAGCATCAGACATTTCTGAAGGCCTTTCAAGATGCTCATACTCCATCCTGCAGCCATTTCCTTAATGGCCCAATTCTTTCATTCAACAGCTAGAAACATTAAGCTTCTAGTTTTTCTGTTCAAAGCTTCTTGCTGCCCTTCACTGGCAGAATCTTGCTGAGCTTGGGAAGGAAATCAGACTACTCATATGTATCAGCACATTTCCTCCCCTGGGCCTACATTTAAAGCAGACAACATGTTTCAGAAATATTAATTTACATGAGATATTTTAAGTGCAGCATAGGAGTTTCCCAGAGTTTTCCTTCTCATGCTTCTAGCTTCATTAATCAACTCAGCCCTGCCAAAATATATTATAGGAAGATGTCTGTAGCTGCTGTGGTCTAAGGCATAATCATACCTCAGAGATTAATATTTACAAGCCAATGTCTCCACTTTAACAAGGACACAAGAAACCAAACTGCCTGGCAGTTGCACAATGCTGCAGTTAACTCCTCCCGCACCAGAAGGATTCTTGCACTAAAAAGGGAGCAAAGCAAGAGGAGAGCAGCACACAAACTGGGAAGAGTCAACACCCTGAAGTGCAAGGAAAACTGCAGACCCAGAAAAGAGCATGTTTCAGGTGGGAGAAGTCTGGAGGAAAAGCCGTGGCTTGCACAGGAGCTACTGGGGAGCCAGTCTAGCTCAAGTGCTCATGAGTTACCCAATAAAGGTCAGCAATTAGGAAGGGAAAGCTCCTCTCCACCTTTACCAAGCTTCTTACTACATCACATATCATGCTTTTGAGAAACTGCAGTCAAACAGCAAAATCCCACAGGGGTAGCGCTGTGCCCATCCCTCCTACGGCTCTCAACACGATGCTTCCCACTGAAGAGCTGTACGACAGAAGTTTGCTGTCACAGAGCCACAGGGAGGAAATAACGGGATAACAGCAATAACGGCAACAATGCCGAGAAGCTCTTAAGATCAACAATATTTGAGCCAGAATGCCACGGTTGTCACTGCTCTGTTCTCACGGAGCAGAGCACCGGTAACGGCACGTCACAGCGCGCTGTAAACACAAGCCAGAAATCCTCCCCTAAACTTCAGGCACCTCCAGAGCCCTGACACCCACATCGTGTCACCCATGACCAGCTGCTCTCATCTGGGATGCCATCACCACCAGACACCGCACTCAGCAAACCTTCCTCCATCCCTCCTCCTCGGCTTGCTTGTGCCCATGGCACAGCCGACCTCGAAATCATCTTGACAATCCTAGTCTCACTGATTAGGCTGAAAATAAGCATGACTGTCATCTCATTAGCTGTGTGCACAGCAAACAGGCAAAAGTCTTGTGGCATTTCAATTTGAAAAGGTTTCTTGGTAACTTACTTCCTTCTTGTTTACACCTGCCGTGTTTACATTGACACTGGCCACCAGAAACAGCAGCAGTGTTTTTCTGTTTATAACGCCCTTTGTTTCTGCTGCAGCAGCAGGATCCCAGCTCCACACCATCTTTGAGTGACAGAATAGCTTGCATGGTCATGCTAAGGCATGTAAAAATTGCTAAATGTAGCCAAATGCTTCTTCAGATTTGGATAGAAGTATCTTTCCAATTTTAATATGGTTGCATGTGCTAATCTTTGTGCGCCACAGCTCTTTCTTCTCAGCCAGGAGTAGAGAAGTAGAAGCGGTTTTTGCACTGCTTGTTCTTCTCTGCAACAACCAAATGCGAGAAATACCACCAAACCGAAGAGTAAGTTGTCCTCCACTGATGGATGCACCCTCTCTAGATTTTCAGTTGTGATTCTTCAGATTTCTCCCAAGACAGACATACACACTGTCACCAAGAGCTCTGCATATCATTCCAAGAAAGCCATTTGAGAGTATGTTGGATAAAGAACTTGCATCAGCCTAGTAACATTTTCTCCAAGCTTAATCAGCTCAGGATTGACAAGTGATAATGATAACCTATACGCACTTAAGCTTTAGGGGAAAAAAAAAAAAAACAAACAAAACTAAGGCTGTGGTCCACACTTCTGTCATTTTCCCACGCCCTTCTACAGAAGATACTCCAGTTAAACACTTGCACTTCCATAACCCCTTTGGTCCTAAACCCAGGCACTGCTTCTAAGAAGTGAATCATTTCTTGCTGAATTCTGCTCCCTCCCAACAGCCTGCAGTTCAAGTTTACACCTAAATGTACCTTACCAAGTGACACCAGTTATCGTAACAGACAATATACTCAAATACTGCCCCTTGCAAACACAGCTCTGGACCCATGAATCCTCCAGACCTGCGACCCGAGACCTGACCCATTTACTTAATCAATTGCAATAACACCGATCAGAACTCTCCCTGAGGAGCAAAAGCCCCCCGGGCCCTTCGGCTCCAGACCCACCACCCTGAGGGATTACTGCCCCTTCCCCTGGCAGGGCCTTCTGCAGCTGCGTGGAAAACACACAGCAAGGGCACGCAGGGAGAGGAGGAGACAGAGCAAGAGACAACAGACACCTGCAGATTTGATGGCAAGTATTTGTGTTGCATGGAGCTGGGGGGGGGGGGGGTGGTGGTGGGGTTGGGAGAAGGGGTTTTTGGGGGATT
>JAVJGG010000037.1:20346487-20375908 GCA_035590195.1 Aviceda cuculoides | reverse complement strand
AGCTGGGGGGGGGGGGGGGTGGTGGTGGTGTTGGGAGAAGGGCTTTTTGGGGGATTGCACACCCCAGCATGCCTCATGGGAGGGGATGAGAGGGATCATGGAACTAAGACTGTGATAAGGCGAGAAAACTATTCAGTACTTCCCTGTTTCATGATCTATAGCCATACAATTAGATTGGGGGGGGGGATGTCACACCAAGTTACAGCTCTTCTCTTTGCTCTCCAGTTATCGAGGGTCTGCATCTGCAGCAGGAGATCTTTCAAGAGCAAACATGAGACTTTACTGCTCAGGGTCTCCAAACGAGCCAGCTGTGAGCACCCCTGAGCACTGCAGTGGAGGAGAGTAGCCACATTTAGTAGTGCTAAGTCTAAAATTATCTTAAACAAATGCCCCCTTCTTCCGGGCCACTCCTTTCCATTTACATCACCACCCACCCGGGTAGCATGAAGTACTACTATAAAGCTGATGATTACATTTTTACAGAGATCAGATGTTAAATGTTTTCAGATTGTATTTAGGGCTCAAACACTCCAGTTCAGTTCAGCATAGAAAGTAAGTTATTCCTATTTTCCCCAGAGAAAAACAGCAGTTTCCATTGAATAGAAAAGGTATTTCCCCCCAAAAAATTGCATTGGCTTAAGACCAGGAACAGCCAGATTTCAGGCCTGTATCAATAGAGATTCTCAACTCAGAAATTTCCCCTTTAAATATCTCTGAGAGAAATGAAAAGAGCTCCTATTAGTATTACTCCTAGAGCTGAAAGACCTTCAGATATCAAATTCTGGAATTATTCAGTTACTCTGTGCTGAAAGAGCAATTTCAGAGTACTTGTAGAGATGGGTATTTAAACATTAGTTCATAAGCCTCTCTCTTGCTTCCAGATCTGCAAGAATATATTCTGCACAACTGGAATTAAAGCTAGGCTTACAGAAGAATTAATACTTGAAGCCCTTTGAGGACTTTTTCCTCTTAAAACAAAGACACTGCTCATTCTCACATCAGCATCTACATACCATCCCGAGGCAGCTTGCTCACACAGCACCCAGATCACACAAAAGCCTTATACTCACCCAGCCATGAGGACAAGCTTGACCAGCACCCAGAAGAAAAAAATAATCCTGCCATACTGGAGACAGAAATAAGTACCAAACTTTCCCAGCACTCTCTAACAGGACACAGAAACCTCAGAACAGCTCAACCCCAATGCCACCCAGCCCCAAAAAGCCTTGGGTGGAGGCCAGACCACCTCCTCCTCATCCCCTGCAGCTGTGGCCGGTCCCAGCACCTCCCAGCAATCAGTTAATCAGTGCCCACCTGGGCTGCTACGGCTGAGCCACATCCCACCCTCCTGCTCTCCGGCAGGTCCCCCACACCAGACACAGCTGATGATGCATCACCCATCACGTCTCACACTCCCAGGTCACGTCCCCGTGCCAGACGGAGTTGACGATGCGTCGCCCATCGTGTCTCCCTTTGGGAGCCTCTCATGGAAACCCCGGTGTACCCGAGGAGCCGGGCGCACAGCTACAGCGGCTGCACAGCACCGAGGTTTCGGCTTTTCTAAGGCATCGTGACAGCTCAGAACTTTCTATCCTGTGACAAATGTTAACATTTCAAGTTTTTTCCCCAACTCAGAATCAATTGCTGAAATATTCTTAATGCATTAAAATGTTTAGGATTTTAAGCACGCTAACTGTTTTTTCTTTGTACCGGGAAGAATATGTAGTACTTAAACATACACAACAACAAAAAGGTTTAACGAGTCTATCACTTGCAAAGACTTGCCCACACAGATTTGCAAAGTACAAGTATTCACTTAGATTGGTAAACACGCTAAAACTTGGTAAGTGCCACTGATGTAATTTAAACAGTGCAACAAAATGCTCAGCTATAACTCAAATTCATCGGCACAGCTCAACGCATGCCACTACTTCTGAAGCAAAAAAATTCCAAATACCCATTCTGTCTAATGCTACAGCAGTTTCCCCCTCTTGTTGCTCCCACCCTGTATTCCCATGTTCAATTGCTGCAGGAGAAACCATTTGCAAGGAAGGTTGAGATTCTGATCAGTAATTTCTAAGAATTAGTGTGGAATCTTGGCATTCTCCATCTTCTCTACAGGACAGAAGGCATCTCATGAATATTACTTATTCCCTTTTAAACAATTTTCTTTAAATCCTTCCAGGTTTCCTTCAGTAAATGGGAGACTACAATGCACATGGTAAAAATAAGATAAGAATCTGCTAGAATCAACCTTTTTTAGTGCTGCTAGTTTAGAACAAAAATGTATAAAGCGTACAACGTAATTCACATCAGATGGAAATTGTGCTGACTTCTAAAAAAATTAAAGTGGCACTGAGTCCTTCCCTTACATTTCCTGATCTGCTTTTCAGTCACCTATAGACAACAGTTCATTTGTGAGAAACGTAAGTATAGTAATACTGTATACAGTATTAATTATTAAAATTATGTAATTTGCAGACAATATCAGCATGACTTGGGTCAGTTCTTATCTGAAAAGTAGTACTGAATGAAGTCTTGAAGAAGGCACGTTTTTTCTGAGGCTAAAACAATTAAGCAGCAGGAACTGTTTCTGTTTGCCTGGGCTATCTCTCCTTTTGGAAATACTGTGACCAATGCAAACTGGTTTTACACTGGTGCCCACTTCCTAACCTAAATCTAAGTGAAGGTGCTGGGTGGTACCTGAAATGCTCTTCCCTTCCTCAAATTATAAAATCAAAAGGAATGGAGATGTTGAAAGCGGCCCACTGAAACCATCCAGCCACGTTTGCTAATGGGCCACTTTCCAACTTTCAGCAAGGGAATGCTATTACGTTCCTTAATCCACCTGCAAATCGATGATGATTTTAACTTGCTTTCAGCAACAAGATATGTGTGCATGGACTGTGCTATCTGACGAGCCAGCCACCCGTACATGATTGATCAGCATCCTACCTCGGGTGTGTCAGAACCACAAAAATATGACAAATTCTCTTCGTCACGCTTCAGCTTTTGCTGGTTGTTAACACAAAACAGGTGTAAAGCAAAGGAATAAAAAATACCAGCCGTCATGGCAGATATTGGAGAAGAGGACTGTGAACAAAGGGCTAACAGAAGGAATCCCTAGAGACCGGCCTTCAGCCGAAAAGACTGTCTGAAATGCCCTTCCCTGTCTCCGGCAGACAGTCAATCACAGGATAATTCCCTTCAATTGTTTCACATTAAACTGTTAGTTATACTTAGAGCTGTGTTTCATTAGTCTTTAATGAGTTACAAGAAAACTGCCCAGCATAAACTTTGCTATCCACCTGATACCAAAGTAGGATATGTACTTTTGAAAATGCTAGGTTTCTGCCTTCATTTTTAGGCTCCTGATTAGCTTTTGAAAACTTGATCTGCAGAGAGACCAACCAAAATCAGACCTTTGGTTTAGGGTATGTACCACCGATCCAGCTTATACCGTCTATGCAGATCAGTAAGAGAAAGTATTGTGTCTCCTTGAGCTGGCAATCAAAAGTCAAGAGTTTTAACTGACTGTCTCACTACTGCAGCTAGAAAATATGGCTGAGGTACCTTTTGCTGACAGTCAGCTCTGGAATTTCAGATGCCCTCTGAATGAGCAGAATCTGAGAATTATAACTGCCTCTCCCATAAATCTTGTTCAGTGTAGTGCTGAATTAAAGTCCACCGAGGCTGACAGGAGCCCTTCCTTCACCGAGTTTGGGAACAAATACCTTGTGCGATCTCTGAAACCTACTGAAGTCTAACATACACTTGATCCTGCCTTTAGTCTTCCTTTTTCATGCCTGATCCATGACCTATGCTCTGTTCTGAACATGAGAGCTTATCTGCAGCCACATCTTTCCCATTCTGGCTCTCAGACCTTTGTATAAAATGTTTTCAAATACAGTCCACATGTTTTTTAATATACTGAACTTGAATTTCATTTTATGGAACCCAAGCAACTGTGTTTGGTAATTTCTTTTCCCTTAGATCTATCCATCCGTTTTTTGTTGTTTTTTCTTTTAAATACCAGCCATGTACTTACTGTACTTTAATTTTCTGATGTGGCCTCGCTTCAAGTTTAGACATTTTGCTGAAAAGTTTCAACAGCAATTAGTCAAAACACAATGACGTTTTGGTTTCCAGTTTAATCCATACCAGAATGTAGACCAAAGCAGTTTCCTTCCAGTGAACACAGACCTTCTAATTACGCTCACTAATCACAGGAGAAGTAAGAGCTTTTTTGGAGGAGGAGTGCCTCTCTGAGTTCATGCTCCAGCCTAACGAACGTGATTTGATGCTCCTTCATGCTAAGTGACAGGTTCCACATCAGCGGCTGGGCGCAAGGCAGGGCTCCACGAGAAGCCTTGGCTCCGGTTTACAGCCCTCACCGACTCTCCCCGTGCTGCATTTAGACTCCTCTGGCTCCCCTAGAATCAGCTTTGATGATCTCCCAACACTTTCTGATTTAACCTTTCGCTACTTTCAAAAAATATGCTGACGGCAACCAGTTGAATTAACTTGCCCAGAGTGAGGCAGCACTGTTTCCAGTGGTTATGGCACAAGACTGGGAGACCAGAAACTGAGACCAGTGCTGTAGGGCTGCATCTCAAACCTCATAGCTCAAGAAAAAGTAGGATATTTAACCCTACCCTTAACCAGTTTTGAGTTAACTCTGGGTCCTGAGCCATTCCAGCCCTCCCAGTGCAGAGAGAGAGTGCACCTCTCTTTGCTTGCTCCTCGTGCCCCTCCAAACTGGTATGTAAATGTCCCTAGGGGATGATTGCTCTTAGTGGACTAAGGGAATCCAGATATTTATCACTAAGCACTTTTACATCCAAAGCATGTCATATGTTCAAAGTTTCCAACAGCAAAATTGGTACGTGTTGTTGCTCCAGAAACAACTGCACTGATGCACAGGTGACAGTGGGTTCGTACCTGCATCTCCAGAGGTGTGTGGAACATTTGCTATTTAAAACATCAACCAGGACCCATAGCTGCATTTTGTATAAAGGGATATATATGGACAAACAACTTTGACTAGATATTTAGAGAAAAAAGAATTTGAATACAGAAAAAAAATCCCAAGTTTCCATAGAGAAAAAGAAACATTATGAAGCCTATTGGATTATTTATCCCATGGTATTATTAGAATTTGCACAAATATTATCACCATGGCAGCAAGTAATTACTTGGAATTCCTTGGCTCAACATAAAATTGTGTCAATGTTATCAGTAAAACTAAAACAATACAACTTAGCTGCTTTAACATCTGGAATAAACGTTTCCAGAGTATGACATTTTTCTTGTCAATCAGGCAAGCTAATAGACCATTAAATACTAAATATTAGAGAGCAGGGAAATGTATCTCACACATGTACACAGTGACAGCACCCATGAAGGAGGATGGTTGTTTCACACTGACTGCGTCACTGATTGCAATGCAAGTACATAACACAAGCTAGCACCTAAAAAAAGCTGTAGTGACTATCATAACACCATTTTGTCTCCTAGGTCGTTTAGGAGCTCATTAAAATTTTACCTCAGTTCCAAACTTGTCTGAATCATAAGAAAGTTCTGAGCTAAAACCAGATGGTACATCCTGAACCTCTTTTACAATTTCCTGTCAAAACCCATCTTTCCCAACAAGTAGGAAACGAAGGGGAAAGAAACGATGTTTAAAACACAGCATGAAAAGCACCGCAGAGAAGCACACAAAAGCATTGCCATTACCAAGCAGGTATCTCAGACTTGCTCTCTAACTCAATACCGTTACTGTAAGTGGCCTCGAAGTTTAAAAATCCCTGCAGCTGCAGTCTGACTCCTACACACAGGAAACAACTGTTTCTGCAACGCCGTTCACATTCTCCCGTTTTGCAAATACTGCATCTGTACTGGACATACACAAATACTCCAGACGCAACCGCAGCCATCCACACAAACCTAGAGCAGGCCAGATTTCCAGGAAGAGGGACGCCAGCCCAGCCAAGCCCCTGCAGGTCCATTCACTGTGTTCCTCACGCTGGGGCAGGACCAGCAGGAGACGCAGCCCGCAGTGCCAGCACCGTGTCACCCAGGGATGGCGGAGCTTGCAAATTCCCTGACGAGGCAGTTCTCCGGATGCTCCGCGCCAGCAGCCGGCGGCAGGAACGACGCCCGGGCCAAACAGGCCATGCGAACCACGACTACAGCAAGACAAGGCGATGTGAGACAGTGAGCTCACTCGTTTAACTAACAAATGATACAAATCAAGAGCAATTCCATAAAATTCCAGAACTTCTCTCCCCTCTACATTTACACACAAAGGGTAACAAACTACCTTTAAAAATGCGCAGGTCTGATATGGCTTGCATCCCCCAGGTTGCAGCAAGTTTACCCATGCCAACATTGTCCAGAAAGCGTCCTTAAGAGAAAGAGGTCTGTAAACGGTGGATGATGAGGTGGGCTAAAGCTCACGTCTTTCAAAAAGACTGAAAGTAGGAAAAGGATGAATCTGGAATTCTGGCTCTGTAACATAATCACCCATCTGAAAATGAGGATGCAGATACATATAGATTTATACACTTTTTAATCAGTTATGAAGTGTAAGGGCTAGCTCAGCTTTCACTGAAGCCAAGAATTGTCCTAAGGTGACTACAACAGGATATGGACCACACGTTGCAGCAGCAAAGCTCCTTGAGGGCATGGCAAGGTCTGGAAAGTTCTGCTCGAGAAACTTTCACCCGTGAAATGCAATTCCTGATGCCCTTTATATCAGAGAAAGAATGTTCTGCTGGCTCTGATTAGCTGGCAGGGAAGAGTTGAA
Organism: Aviceda cuculoides; assembly: GCA_035590195.1. NCBI lineage: Eukaryota > Metazoa > Chordata > Aves > Accipitriformes > Accipitridae > Aviceda > Aviceda cuculoides. The sequence goes on along the minus strand of JAVJGG010000037.1, from coordinate 20,369,100 downwards.
TTAAAAGCAAAGAGTGCAGGATAAATACTCGTTATCAGAAAAGCACTAGGTGATTGCATCCCAGTCCCAGGATTTTATTCACCGATCTCACCATTTGGCTGCACAAACTCTTCCAGCATCTCTGAGTGTCGTCATAACATTGTGTAACCATTAAAAAACATAAGAACGGTAACGATTAAAAAACTTAAGAATGCCATGCACAAGGTAAGTGCTGCCTGCATATGAGGAGACAAGCTTTAAAGCACCAATTTTAAGAGGATATGATACATGAATTACAAGTCATAAGCCTGTCTTTCAACCATAATACTGACCAAGTGGCTCCCTTCATGTACTTAATGTTGCTATATAGAGTCAGCAGCTGCTTAACAGTTAAATGCTTCAGATTATTTCATAAATCCCAATTTTTATGCTTTTACAGTATTCCTCACAAAACTGAATTACCCAAAAACCAGCAGAAAAAAGGAAATGGCCCTGCAAATGTAAAAAAAAGAAGAAAATCCATGACTTGAAATCCTATTCCTTACTCACCTAAAATATTTTTTATTGACTTTTCATACTTGCCATAAAATTAAATCTCCTGCAATTTATACACAGCTTTTAAAAAAAGGTTGTATTTGTGCTACTAGGCAACATTTGTTGCAGATCATTCAGAACTTGGCCACCTCTAAGAAAATGAAAGGTCTAGGCATAGTCTCACTGATGCCCATACAAGATTTATTCCAGACTTTAAGATGAGTATGGCAGGATGTTTCACAGTCAACTGTAGTGGCACTTTACCATATACGTCTACATAGATGAAGCACATGACAGCAGATTTAAAGAAAATTCCAGGGGGTTTATCAAAAGTCAAATACTATTTTTTTTCTTATTTTGACTTTGGGGGGAGCAGAGATGTGGGAGAAAGTTTGAAGGTTTCTGGCTTCTTTTCCTTTTTCTGAAAAGCAGATAAAAGATAAATAATCAGTAAAAACTTTCTTTAATGGAAAAAAATCTTTTTCTTCAAAAGGCATGCAAATAGAGAAGTTTTGTTCAAGCTGAATAGGTGCGGTTTAGATTCCACTGCAACAGTTTTGGATTTTGAAGGATCCTGACTACCTCGGTTATTTGCTAATGTAAGCATAGCAAATTATCTGCTATCATCTAGCTGAAGCTATTAGACTGCAGTTAATAATTTACTGCTCAACTCATCTTTATCCTGAACATGCAAATTATTAATTGATTACAGGTTTTCTGTAGTCATCTGTGCAAATGACTGCTCTTGCCATTCACTACTGCCTCCTTTTCCACCTGCCCATCAGTCAGCTCTAGCTCTTCTTGGTGATGCCAAAATAACGTTTCAGTCTTGTGCTGTTTGTGAAGTGACGGAGCTCGAATGAAAGCACAAGCGGAGGAGCCCACACAACAGCTATGTAGCCCCTCAGGTGTGTGATGCTGACATTTGGGATGCATGATGTCCACTGGGGTTTTGGCACTTTTGGAAGACGCTACGAAAAGCACATAACACAACACGCTGCTCCTGTGCAGGGCAAATAGAGACCGTAAGCAAGAAGTCGGAAACTAGAACAAATCTCAAGCGTTTTGCACATCTGCTCTCATATTTGCAGGTACATAAGGTAAAAAGGATGATTGGATCTTCGGAGATACAGGATTATTAAACACGATGCTTTTCACGTACACCAGGCACACAGCCACTTGCTTCGAGACCTGACTCTTGCCGACCCCAGGGTATTTTGGCAGCCTCACACATGCAACGCAGGGCCATGCTTTACAAACTACAGCTGTAGTATCAGCTTGTTATGTGAATCTGGAGTGCTTTATTCACAAGATTCCATACACCAAGTATTTCCTCGTCTGTGCACAGAAGGCAACGGGTGCCATTGGGCTGCCCGGACTGTCAGCTCTCTACAGCAAGTGTTTTCTGTCGTAACCCCTACCCTGTGCAGCAAATAAGGTGAAGACTTTATAAAAAAGTTCCAGTGAGATGTCTCAATACATTCATTTTAAAAGGTCACTTAAAATACATCTGTTTGTACACAAAAAACTCTTATTGCTGATAGAGAAAAAAAGAAGAAGAGAATATTGATAGAACACAGTGCCACCCTGAAGATTTGGAAAGAAATGGAGCAGTAGCAGGTGCCTCCTCTGGCAAGGTAGATAATAACATATGATTCCAGATGAGCTTCACGAGTTAGATCTACAGCAGCTTTACCCATTTTTCCACCAGGCACTGAGAATGGGTTACTAATAGTTTCCTGCTATCTGCTAAAACAACAATTGCTTAGGTCATGGTAAAAAGCCAGGATATCTGGCTGTATTTATTCTATTACAAGCAATGTTTTTAATCTTGTAAGAAATCATGTGATGGCTTTATCTCCAACTTTAAAAAGACCTACCTCCAGGTCCTTGCGCTTGGAGTGACTGTGTTAGAGGAGGTGAAGCAGGAAAAGCCTGGCTAATTTCAGAGCTCTGCCCACAATACAGCAACACATCCCAGCCACAGGGCGAGCCTAGAGTTCTCAGGCTCGGCAGGAAAGATCATTTAAACAAGTACTTACTGCAACATGGTGAAGACATGGGAAACGCACAGCATTTGCATTCTGTTCTAAAAATCGCAAATCAAACCTCCCCAAAAGAATGATCAGAAATCAGAAAATTTGTTTGTTTGTTTAAGATAATGAATTTGGTTTTTTCTGTGTGGTTTGTTTGTTTTGTTTTGTTTGTTGGGTTTTTTTTTTTCCATGACACATTTGCATTACATCTTCAGTATTTTTCCTTCCACCCTGAAATTAGAAGAATAACATTTTCCCTTATGGAGTCTCATATAATATCTTCATCACAGAAACATAGATTTCAGGAAAACACAGCAAGGCTCAGATACTCAAAAGGTATTTGAATGACTAACTCTCCTTGGTTTCAATGTGTGTGAAAGGCATAAATATTTTTGAGACCTGGGGGCCAAACATAAGACTTACTAAAAATATGTACCCGTTGGCAAAAATGTCTGTACATTACTCTTCTTCCCAGCTATTGGTGGTACTTGCTTCAGCTTTTGAACCTAGTTTAAGGTAGCAATGTATCATCAGGGTTTTTTGGACTGCTCTTACTTCTGCAAAGCAGAAAAGAGGTTTTTCTTTATGCTGGCTGCCTCCTGGTTTTCTCCCCCTGCAGCTCTGAATCTTTTCCATCCCACCTCCATGATTTTAGTAAGGAAGGGAGACAGGGAGAAAGAGATGCTCATATCTGTGTGGAGTCGCATCTGTAGCCAGCCCTCCCGCATTCAATCGTCTGATTTGGCTGTAGGGAAGAAGCAGGTCTTGATTGCACAGAGCTTTGAAGTTTAGTGGTGATTGGAACATGTGCTGAAAGACAGTGTCACTACCACATTTATATCGAAAGTTGATTATCTATTGAAAGGAAGTCTGTTTATATGTTTACTTCCACTTCTGTTAATATACGGGGAAAGGAGAGGGAAATTAGCATATGAAAATGCCAGATGTGACTAATAGCTGTCAAAGTAAGATAGGGCTGGGCTCAGATCAAAGGGGTCTGCTAATTTGGAGTAAGTCTGATATTGTTTCTTCTGTCTTAGAGTTACTTTAGGCCCTCACGGTAAAAAGATTTATTGGGAACCAGAAAAACACATCTGAGTTTCTCATTTTACAGACTTTACGTTCGCATGATGATATTGTTTCTTTTACGCAGTTGCAGGATAGCACCAAAAGAACAGCATAAATCCTCTCTGGTACCTTTCAGTCCATGTTCAAAGACGTGAAGTATTTGGCATAGAAGATTTATGCACCAAGGTGATACTCTAACAAATTATGTCAAGACATCTGAAAGTCATCATTTCTGTGCACATGCATGCATTTTAAAAGAAAATCTACAAGAGGATCAAAAACAAGATTAAACCACATCTGTTTGGGTTTAAACTACATTGTCTGCAGAGTTCAAAGTTGTTTCCTTTCGTCTAAAAAAACTTACCCAGCTGTTTTTTATCTTAAATTCCTACCACTATCAAAGAAGTGTTTTCATTGGCCAGCCAATGTTATTTCTAGAAGTTGAGCTAGTTGGGAATGGAGCTAAGTAAGAAAATATGCTTTATTCATCAAAGGTCTACCCTCTGTGACTTGACTTGGCACACTGAGAAAATTAATAGAGAGGTTTCATCAGGTTCTAATGGGAGCAGTGTATCTACTGTATGTCATCATGCCATAAATTAGGTCCTCAATCTTTTTACACAAGTAATTGACTACAACTGACACCGATAAGGAAAACATGAGACAGAATGAATTGGAAGAGGCACAAATTATATAATAAATAAATACACAGAGCACAAATTCAATACATGGGAAAGAGAAATGTTTTGAAAACTGTCATCCATCAGTAAACATTCTGCATAAATGCAGGTGCTGTGCAGTAGTGTTGTAATAGCAGGAACTGCTCAGCTACCACTGACAAATGTACACACACATGTACATGCCTATGTATATGTATACAGGCACACACACACAAAATAACACTAGACCATGAACTCCTGATCTTCAATGTTAAACAAAGAGAATAACAGGTGGTACAAGAAGACTGCCTCCATCATATTGACAGTGTTTTGTGTTAAAATATGAAAGAAATGTGAAGTTAAACTAAAGGCATATGATGCGACAGCTGCATAGCGAGCCATTAATCTCACTTTTCTATATGCCCCCTGCCTTTTTGAATGGCTTCAAGCAGCATGTGAAGGTCTGTTTCACACACCAGAGCCCCAGTTCCACTCCAGTGGGAACTGGCTAAAGCCTCTCATGAAGTAGGCTACATCCTGACTCCTAGAGGCAAAGTTCCCTACATCCTAAGGCCAGTCTGGATTCACAAACCAAGCAGCAAAACACTTTATCCTGGCCAAGCTGTTCTCAGAGCAGCCCCCTCTTCCCCTCCCAACACACACAGCATGGGAAGGGAACTGGCATCCATCGCCCTTTCGACCAGGAGCCCAGGGCAAGAGAAGCTGCAAAAGCCTGAGTTCTTCAGGTGGGCAGGAGGGTGGGCAGGTGGAGACTTGAGGGTCCCACTCTGGATTTTGGCACCTACCCCCCCCCCAAGCTTTCTTTACTTTGAAGATCTGGCCCCATTCTTTCTGAAGTCAGGAATATAACTTGCTTTTATTATGCAGCAAACAGGAAAACTGAGTAGTTGCGCACTCTACAGCTGGTCTACTAATGTCACGATCTTTTCAATATGTTCATTATTCAGTTGTCACAGATTCATACATTTGATAGCTCTCAATCTGCAGATCATTCCTATCACAGCATAACAGCTGGCATTTCATGCCATAACACTGTAACTATGTACCCATAATGTATAGAACACATGGGGCTAACTTTGCTTACCAACTGAGTACATATTGTGTGCTCCACAGTCAAATGTAATTTTACACATTTCCAATTTACATTTAACATTGTGTGGGATAAACCAATAAATCATTTGGCCTGGAAAAACGAACAATAACAGCTAATTTATGACTAATCAGAAGCACATACTTTTTGTTGTGTTTGTTTTCACTGGAATCTTGAATTTGAAAGTATTTTGGGTGGTCTTTGTTCTAAATTTGTTCCCCTCCTCTTTCCAAAGTCTAATGTGTCAGAGTACCCTCTATTTGACTTATCAGTTCCACACAAACGGAAAACACAGTGGGTCAATCTGTTGACATATGTTTAGAGACCACTCATAGAAGGCTGGTTCTCTCTGTACAGCTCAGGAGGAAAATCTAGAACTGAATTCTCCAAGGGGGGAAACTTCAAGAATGGAAATAAATCAAGATGAAGAACAATAGGAAAATATGCTGTCAATTTATTCAAACACCTTCTGGCATACAGCAAGAAAAATAGCCCCAGTGCCCCCATCATTACTTAATGCAATTCTCTTTTTCCAGGTCACGGTAATACATGTTCCAGCCACCATCTGAAAATTAAATACAAAGCTGGCGAGAAACAGAATTCATACAGCTCCAAGGGGATGTGTTCAATAATGCCCAAGTGCCTTAGAAATGAAAGTCAAATTTTCAAAGTCCCAAAGCAACATTTAGGCCTAATTTCAGTGCTTAAGTCTCATGCCTTTAAATATCCTTTTGCATCTGGCTTAGGCCAGCAAGTGCATTCAGCTGTAGTTACACAAACTTCTTCATTTTTTATAGGAGAACCATGCCTCTCCATAGCAGATCATCCGATGAGCAACAGCAACTAGGCCTAGGAAAGGCAATGCAGCAAAACCCAATAATTTCAAAAATATGCTGCCACTGCCTGTCACTGATGCTCCAGAGCCCTCCACAGGAGGTGAGCTGAGGACAGAGACCCAGCGGAAAATATCCTGGCTCTATCCGCTGCACGTAACAAGTCCCTTCAGTGCTATTTCAGGGTATTTCTTTCCCCTTCCCAGACCAATACACCCTTCATAATTTCAAAGATGGATAGATGCAGATTGGGGGTTTTGAGGTTTTTGGATGAATAACAGCAGTAAGGGCCATCCAAGTGATTTGAATTTCAAATCCATGGAGGAGCTGGAGGGCAGCCCTTGGTGGATGGTTGGTCATAACTGCCTGTGCAGCAAATATTCTGGTGTATTCACTTCCTAAATGCATCTTACTCAGTAGCAGACCAAGTCTTATTTAGCAAAACAGATTACAGAAATCTGCACTTTCACTGCAGTCCTTGAAAATTTCTGTGTGAAAAGAACAAATGATTTGCTTAGAAAAAAATTGTGTGTATATATTGTGTAAATATGGGATAAGTATTTATAAGGATTGTGTGTAACTGAGTCACATAAACATGCTCAGACACATAAAACTTCCTAGGAGCTTTTCACAGCATTGATGCCATGAGAGAGAGACACACACAATATGCCAGCGATGCTCTCACTAACCAGTTCCCTGGTGACAGGACTGAATCTCGACAGCCAAAGGCAATAGACCTCTCCAGTTGTGGACAGACAGATCACTGCCTAGTGGGCAGAGATCAGAATACTCCTTTGTGCTTGGGCAATTCATGTCAGAGGTACCATCAAATAGTCAGCTTAGGGTAAACACTTCATCCTCTCAGTCTCACAGCCTCCTAACACTCCTACAGACTCATCAAGTTCCTATTTTCAAGCATCACAATACCAGAAAACATGAAAATTTAAACCCCAACAAGATTAAAGTGTTGACATCACATTGGCTTTGCTAATACTGCTTCACATTATGCAAACTTTGAAGGCTATAGTTACGGGAAGGCATTGCAGCCTTCCTTTCCAGAGTGGTGAAAAATGTAGCTGAGCCCTTTCTAAACTACGGAACCATCTGTTGTCTTTTAAAATGCATACCCAAGAGCCAGCTATTCAGCTTCATGCTCACCTGTAGAGCACTTCAGGGAGGAGGTGCAATATGTAATGGCTCTGCTTCGCTAATTTTGAGCTCTGCACTGCCTTCCTCAATGGCAACGTCTGGCCTTACACAAACAGCTTTAATAACACAGTGCTCTGGAGGGAAAAACAGACTCAAACAAAATCCTTTTGTTTAATCACTCCAAAACACAGTAAATATTTCAAAAGAACTTAATGATATAAAAGCAAACAAGAGAGGCAAAATCCTGCTGTTCTGAAAACAATTTTAGAGATGTTTTGTGTCTAAAGAGACCCTTTTAAATATTGTCAGACCTCCAGAATGTTCTTTTTAGTCCTACTACCGCAGGACCTGTGAGCTCTGGTCAAGTGCTTTGACCTACTGTACAAAGACATGAAGACACAACCCACCCCGAGGCAGTTTGCAATTAAAACACAGCAAGAGAAAAGCTAGGGATACAGGCAAGCCAGTGAGGCGTTCAAGGTCACCCCGATCATCCAGCCAAGCTGTACTTCAGTATAATATTTAGATTTTTGATGCCTATCAAACAACCACAGGGAGTTTTATGGAAGTTTCGAAGCAACATAGGCACTTTGTGAATGTGCAAGAGAAGTTCCTCCCACAAGCATGAAGCAAAAGGCAAGAGTAAATCTAATTGGCGTGGGACGGAGATGGGCATCGTGGGCCATCCGCATTTGGGAGTCAGTCTTTCAGTAACGACAGTGAAATGGCCAACGGACAGGCTACAGTGGGCCTCAGCAGCACCTTGTAAGCAAAGCCAAGGTGTTTATAGGTGATGTGACAGAGGAAGGGATGTCAGTGAGTGGATGGCAATAGAAGGACAAGACAGAGTGGTGCAGGTACCAGAGGGTCAGGAAAATGTGATCTTACAAAAAAACCTGCTGAGGGTGTTGTTTCATTTCAGAGTTACAAATTAGTAAGTTGCTTATTTTGTCTGAAAATTTAGCATCCTGCTGTCACTCCTATTTTTTTCTTCCTCCCCACAGCCAGCCAGTGAAGACAGACCATTGCTACTCATCAACAGCAGTGGAAGAGACTCAACCAATTCATCGTACAATCAGACCAGGTCTGAAGCTGACACAGAGATAGAAGGTTAGGGGAGGAATTGAAGGGAAGTCTGAATGGAAGAGGACTCTTCTCGGGATGAAAAGGAGCATCATGCTTTGAGTTACAGCAAAGAGAAGGCTGGGAAGATAGCAGTGCAACACAAAGATAACCACTCTACCCTCGTCCTTATTTCACACACTGTTCCGATCTTGCTTGTAGTCTTAAGGACTAATTAACGCTGCACTAGCTCTGCTCATCCCAGAAGCCTGATGTTAATACCAGATATCAAATGAATTGCTGTTCTTCAAATGGAAAAGAGATGTTTTAGTGGCTTGAATTTTCATTGTGTGGGTGTAATGAAAATATGCTTATTTTCTTTTCTATATACCAGGAAACATATGGAAGCTGGATTATATTTGTCCCAGCCTGCCAGTATTTTAAATTTATAGAACCCAAATCCTTTGGGGAATGTCATAAATTTACATACACTCTCAAGTGCTAATGCTTGTATAGGGATCTTTAGATTAGTGGATCCATGTGCAAAAGCACATATGTACAACCACCTCTTTAGAGGTCTCGCACATATGGAAGCCAACGCGGGTTAACGCTTCTCATGTCAGTGTTATTCAGGCCGGCATCAGATCAGAAGCTCCTTACTCTACACCGTCACGGTTCCTTCATCTCCTTCAAGATATATCAGCACTAACAGTACAAAGGTCTTCAGTTTATCACCGTACATCACCTAGGATGCAACAGAATGCTTTCCAGGCTGTATTATCTTTTAAGGCCCAAACATTTCTCAGCTGGTCTTTTTATCCGATGCTAAAATTTAGCCCTAAGAAATATCAGCCACTGGCCAGTCTGTCCTAGAACAACAGAGCAGTTTATCTCAACAGTGCATGAAAATCGATGAAAATTTCCCACTTTAAACTATTTTACCTTTTCATCGTAGTTTTGCTTTATTCAATGACTTCTCAATGCAAGCCAAACTGATTTATATGTGGAACTAGATTTTGCATATCAACAATATCCCCAATACAGTTCTTCAACAGAAACATTTGAAAGGTATGCCTATTCCTATCACAGAAAGGCTCAAAACGAGGATTTTTCTTCACAAGTTAACACCAAATGCCTGTGCGTGCTGTCACGCTGCAGGACACAAAACTTCAGGAGTGTCCGATCTGGGGCACTGCAGGAACACCAAAGTCCCTTGAGAGCAGGCAGAGCTGCTCCCCTGAAGCGTGGGGCACTTGCAGATGCCCTTTTGTGTGTCTCAGCAAGAGATCTGCAGGCTCTGGCATGGCAAGAGGACTTGAACGTGTCCGTACCTTTGCGCTGGGTTATCAGAAGGTGGCAGTGTTGGATCCACCATCGCCTTCAGCCTCAGCCAAGCCTCCACCAACAGCAGCTGCCAGCGCAAATGCAGCCTTAATAATGACAAATTACACATCCGCCGCTCAATTAGTCATCATTCATGTTGTGAGCCCGTCCTCCATCAGGTGGCTACAGTCAAAATTCTTAATACTGAATTAGCCGTTTTGTTAAAAGACAAAAAAAAAAAAAAAAAAAAATCACTAAAGCAGTCCTGGGCAGATGGGGACCCACCGGTTTGTGCCGACGCACGTGCCCTGGGCAGAGTCACTGACATCGGGCTCTCTGCTTCTCTAGGCTGAGGTTTTTCAGAATAAAGCAGAAGAATGACAGGACGGCAACCCCATACCGTGCCCAACAAGACCATGTCAGCCTTCGGTCACGTCACAGCACACGTGAGAGGCGGTAACGTTGCCTGCGGTGTTAGACAGCAACTGATCCTGCAAACGCTGAGCACCAAGCAAAAGGCTGATGGGCTCAAAGTTACGAAGAAGTCTAGTCACAGTAAAAACACTGCAGCCTCTCAAAGGCCTAGAGGCTCAGACTCAGCTCAAAAAAGTCTTTACTACACCGTGAGGTGTCAGACAGGTACGTACATCCCCTGCCCATACCCCAATTTAGCCAGACAGAGACCAGCTCTAGCCTGGGAAGCCTGTGACCGCACCGAAAGGTGCCTCACCATGGGTTATTAGCCCTGCATACGGGGAAGAGGAATTATTTTGGCCACGACTATCTAGCTACCCCAACCGCTTCAGGATGTGCACGAAGCCTACGTAGGTTTCTGTCTAGCCAGATGCCTTTGCAGGGGGTAAAGGGTGCAATGTCTTAGGCTGCCAGACTCGGGAACACCTTCTGAAAATGAGATGCATGTTCCTAAGTCAATTAAGCCTTATAACTGTAAAGAGAGCCGTGCCTAGGCATCCTTGAAAACCTGAGCCAGAGACTGCACCATCTGGCACAATCAGTCCCAAAATCAACACTGGATTCAGGGTTTGCACAGAAGCACTAGCATTTTCCCTTCTACCATACGACACCACATCCAGGTGGTGAACTTCTGCCTCATGTCACATCTGAAGGCCAAATTACAGAGGACCAGCTTGTAAGCGCTTGCTTATCCACTCATATTTACCCCACTGGAAATACTGGAGGAAGTATCTGCTACTCAGTGAGAGTAAGAGGCGAACAATCTGGCTCAGAAAGGAAACATAACACCAGCTGATTCAGAGCTTTTTAGCATATGAATGTGTAAATTTGCTGTGACAGGTGGGATGTTTCAATGACTTTCAATAGAAAGCCAACTGCTACTCAGTTATCATTAGAAATTTCTCACTGAAATGCCAATGACTGGTGCCCCATGCTGGGTAACGGAGCTCTGAATTAGTTTTTTAAAAGAGACAGTGAGAGCAACTAAAAACACTATCCCTGCTGGGTGATTTCCTGATTGGAGCATAACTAGCAAAATATTTGTTCGTGCAAATGTTTCCTGCCATGAGCAGCTTAACAATTTCATGCAGGAAAATAAACAACAAATAATGAAAAGCACATGAGGCAAATAGAAATATTCGGAACCATCCTAATTACAGACATCTTCACTTTATGGAAAGAGCCAGAGTCCAGCAGCCCAGCACTGACCTCAGCCTGTAACAGAGCCAGGGCAGGAAGAGTCTTAGGAGGAGATTTCCAAGACGGCTCAGCTCTTATACCTCCTCTTCGTCAGATATTCAAGGGTTTTCAGTATGAAGCAAGTCTTTCGGCGGCAGCTGCTGGACGCCGCGCCTCGGTAGCAGAGCTGGGACGATCTCTTCCCGTGCACTCTGACCCTCGCTCCCTCCCCACCCAGACTGCACCCACCTCAGCTCTCCTTCTGCCTCGGCAGGGATGAGGCCACCGGACCTGCGGAGAGGGGAGCTCAGACTGCCGTCCGCCACGCAGCCGGGGCTCTCCTGGCTTTAGCAAGCTGGTTCTGCAAACCGGAGCGCAGCTACCGAAGCCCACACGTAGACGTAACTTCAGCATTTCTCTGGTGGTGCAAGGTAGCTTGCGCACGGAGGGTCCTGCCCCCAGTACAACCCTCTGCCTGAAGGTCACTCTATTGCATGATTTGCAAGGATGAGTGGCAAAGGGTAATTTCGCTGGATGGGTCTCCTGGAAAATATCAGGAAGACAGGGGACACATTTTAGGGACTTGCTAAGACTTTCGGTGGCTCCTGTCCAACAGCCAGCACACAGGAAAGGAGCCTGTGTATTTTCACTCACCCAGAATAACACAGAGAAAAGTTCCCAGCTGCCTCCTCCAGCTCCGTTCCCCTTCCAAGATGAATAACAACAGATCGCCACCTGATTTTGCCCAGCCACAAGAAGAGACAAAACAGTCCAGCAGTCCTACCAGCAGCAGTTCAGGCCGGGATTTAAATCCTCAGTGGGTCACACACATACCTCCTGCAACACCCCTCCCCACCTCAGTCCCCCCATCATTGCCTACTTCCATCAGTGCTTCAGCTGTGCTTCAATTTGTTTTTATTAAAATAAACACAGAGGTGCTCAGAAACTACAATAACAAAATGAGCCAACTGCAGACATACGTACTAATGTCAAGGAGACTTGCAACAACACAAGCTGGAAGAGGGCTTTTTTTCCTTCTTCACCGGGCAGAACCTATGTTCCACGGACAGATGGGATTTTTCTTAAAGCTAGAAAAACACTGTTTGCTATGACCCAACAGAGTCATGCTCACTGAACCAACTGTCATGCTCTAAATACACTAAGTGCTACACTAAGTGAAACCAAACAAATGAATTCAAAAAGATTAACAACTTTAAAGCTAAAAGACATGGAGCCTTTTATGTTTTTCTCTCCAGGATATCTGGGACATTTGTTGTGAACACAAGTATACTGCACACAATTACAATTTATTGAATTAACCCCAGAAGAGTTTCTGTTGTTTAAAGTAGCACTTTCCTCCCTTATCTAATGCAGATGAAATCTTGAACTTCAATGCCCATCTGCAATACCGTGTTCCATTACAAATATATTGAGCAAATTAAAGTAAGTTCGTCTGGAATTTTTTTTCCTGGTTTGGTTTTTGAGGTTATGAGCAGGGCTTCAGGCAGCTGCTGCAATCAGTCTGTAAGTTAAATGTTGGTTTCATGGTGGCTGATGACCTAACAGAAACAGCAAATGTTGAACACTAGGGGAAAACAGCAGAATCCTGTTTAATCATCTTACATTTTCTCTTTTTTGTTGTTGTTTTTTGTTTGCTTGGTCTAAAAAAGTTACTTTTCTAAAAAGGGATTAAAAACTTCAGCCATTTTGCTGCAAGACCCTTTTGTTTCAACTCACAAAAAGACACAGTGGGGGGATTAATTTTGCTTAACAATCAACTTGAAAAGTTTCCTTTAAACAAGGCACACTGTGTGTAGCTTTGAAGTTCAGATGTTAGCTCCAGTTTGAATCTAGAGAGTTTTGAGGAGCACGTTCACACCTAGGCTTTGCCTGTAGAAGAGGATTTACAGCAGCGGACCTTTAGCCACAAATCCCTGTGCGTACCACGGCCCGTAAGCAAAATCACAGCGAACCTACACAAGCTACCAACATGCACCAAAGCTGCTCTTGATGTTTATATGACTCCCGGTGCTGCATTTGCAGGCTAATGGCTCGGCATGTGACGGCACATTAATTTGCAGGGGACCAGTCGCCAGGGTGGACAGGGCTGCGGAGCCAAAGGGCATTCGACAACCGGCACAGAGGATGCTGCTGCGTGTCTGTCCCAGAGATGCGCTCATCTGAAACCTATCAGGGCTTGGATACAGCCCGCGCTTACATTGACACAACGCACATTTTCTACCTAGCAGTTTAGAGAGGCCTTGCAAAGTCTATTCCTCTCGCTGGGTCATGCTTACCCAAAGGCCTCCAAAATTTATCAGCTATCAAAAAGATTACTTCAAAGCTGAAGAAAAAACAGAAAGCAAACATCTAAAAGCCCAAATGGAGGCAAACAACTACACCCAGTGCTCCAGGAAGTGTCACTTTACTATACGCGAAGTCTGTGGAGGTGATGACATTAACACTCACAGCAGAATTTCACTCCCAGTCCTGCTAAGAAGCAGCTGAGAAGCTCACAGCTCTGCTCCAAGGTGTCTCTTGAAGTGTCCTGTATTTCTTTGCACTTCCCTGACAAGAGCTCTCTGTGGCTCTCTCATAACACTGCATATTGCGAAATCAGAGTTATTAGCTATGCTACCCAAGGCAGGGTGCAAAATAACCCCAAGCCCTCTTTCTTAGATCTTGGAAAACTATTTGACTCAGCTTTATTTCCTTACCACGGTATAAAAAAATAGGCACTGAAAGAGTTTACAAACCCTTTTCATGTGGAGAGGAGGAACGTGAGTTCCCTTTAATCTTTCATAGCTTGTGTGTGTTAACGGCATGCTTAAAGAGTGCCAGCTGATTTGAATTTTGCAGGGGATATGCAGGGACCACCAAAGTCAAAGAATGCCTGTCCTTGCGATGAGAGAGGCTGCAGGAGCCAGGGCAGAGGTGACCATGAGGAATGTAGACCTAGAAAGAGACATTGGGCTGAGTTCATCACACGAGCGGGATGATCTCTTCTGCAGACCGAAGGCCACATGCACATGTTGGATTTACCCTAGACCAGGGAAAGGCAGACTTTCCTGTTCAGCTCTGCTCATTCCACATCTCCAACTTGCCAAGAAGGAGGAGAAAGGCTTCCTCGCTTAAGCATAGGCATCTTTGCAGAGAGTATAGTCTTCACTGCAATGATGGGGATCAACTTTAGCTTATGATGGGTGACTTACCGTGAAGGCAAAAGATGAATTGTTGTGTGAGAGAAGACAGATTAATGATGGGAGAAAACCACAGCCAAAGAGAAGAACCAACAGATTACGTCCAAAGAGTACTAGGGCTGCTGCTATTACAGGGTGACTAGATCTATATTTTAGTCACTGGTTTACCACCTCCCTGAGTTGAAGTACCTGTATTACTGCAACATTTTCTAAGTGCTTTCCAGAATTTAATGTTATTCTAAATGTCCTACAAGCCTCCTTGCAAGGACAGGTTGCACAATAAGCAGTACTCAAAATATAGAGAGGCACATACTATTGTACCACGCACCTTGGGTGTGTTGTGGGGCATGATGCAAAGAGCCTTCTGCCTTCAACTACCTGAATATAGGGCTCCAATCTTTCAGCTGTGACTTGCCACAGACAAACTGACTGCATTCAGGAGGTTTTTATTGAGCAGTATTGATGCAAATTTCATCACGTTAGAGTTCTCCACATTTGGGTTGAAAAGTTGGCAATACTTCCAAGAAAAGTATTAAATAATGCTAGGGAAACAAGCAATGTTTAATGTGAAATCTGCCAAGTAATGCGAGACAGAGATGGTGAGAAGTTTTCCAGCAGACCATTCTTCCAGGAGGAAATTTGGTTTCCTTGAATCCAAAATGTTTGCAGAAATGTGTCAGTTTCAGTGACACCATGTTTTGAAAAATGCTGGAACAGGGCTTAGGTTGAGATTGAACATTCAGACTTCCTTTGAGTGGAACTCTTCTGTTCTGAAATGCATTTTTTTCAATCCTTTTAATCTTATGTTACACAATATAAAACAGAAAAATCCATTTCAGACCAAAATTACATTAAACTGAAAAGTTTCTGTTGTCTTAAAATAATTCTTCCCCCCCAAAAAGCTCATGCCACAAGAAGCCAAAACCGTGTTACGTCCTCATTTTGGAATTGGAAGTGATTTGAAATCACAGTAAACTCCTGTGAAATGGAACCCTCTGTTCCAGCATGGTTTCGTGGCTTTCGGTTAAATTCACAAGTGAAGCAAAATGTGCAGTGGAGAACAGGCCAGCTGGTCTGAAATACTTACAGAACTGTAGATTTATGGATATGATATCTATATGAGAATGCTAGAGGGTTAATTATAGCCATAGTTTTAGAACATCTTCTAACAGCAGTGTTAAGACCCCAGAGGTCTGAAAGGATCTTGAGACATTTCTGCCCCAGTTCTGTTCCACATGCTCTGTTGTTTCTGACCTGAGAGA
Organism: Aviceda cuculoides; assembly: GCA_035590195.1. Classification (NCBI taxonomy): domain Eukaryota; kingdom Metazoa; phylum Chordata; class Aves; order Accipitriformes; family Accipitridae; genus Aviceda; species Aviceda cuculoides. The sequence continues at coordinate 20,353,231 of JAVJGG010000037.1, read as the reverse complement.
ACTGGTGAGCACCGGCCCTACTTGCAAACAAATGGCTGTGTCCTTGCAATTACCCAGTGACTCCCAGATTTCAAAGCCAGAAGGGATCATATAGACTCAACACGTATGTAACACAGTACCTGCCTTCATTCTTTTAACACTTGAGTCCCATTACCCAGGTTGCCAAGCCTCATGAATTTTTGACAAGCAGTAGATTTTGGCCAGGGCCAGAGCTGCTCTCCCAACCACACGAGAACCTCCAATTTTCTCAGAAATTTTAGCCAAGCTAAGGGAAACTTCAGCCAACCTTTCTGACAAGCTGTTTATCCTAGTGTCTGCTTCCCAAGATCGAAGCGATTGCAAGTGCGTTCCCAAAAGCAGGCAACGCTCTCTTCACTCCCATCAGTAACCCAATACCAGTCTGACAAGGAAGGAGGGGGAATGGAGATGGAGAAAGATCAGCAGATAAATAGGATCAGATTTCAAGCACAGGGGGTAGCTCCTCTGGACTCCCCCTTCACCCCCAACTCCCCGTTTCCTTCTTCTTTCCATCCTGGCTGGTTTCAAAGAATAAGGGAACTGGGCTGCAGCTGTATATCCTTCTGCTGACCTGGGGACAGAAAGAGAGTTCTTCCTGCTGCTGTAGCCCAAAACCATCCCAGAATAAGCAGCGCTGATGCTACAGGGACAGAGCGGATAGTGATGAAGTCTATAGTGGAAATAGGAATACGCAGAACTGATGGGAATGGAGAAAGCAGAGAGGACACAACTGATTTTAAGGAGGAGTCATCAAACAGGCCAATTTGGGGAAAGTACCTACCTAAGCAGACCAAATAATTTTTCTTGATAAATCTGAGAGATGCTCACACTGAAAAGGGAAGGAACATGGGAAGAAGATTTTTTTTTAAGTTATCCAGAAAACAGACCCCCAAATTTCTCTTTATATTTGCATAATTGAGGGTGGAAGAGGGAAGTATAAAATCTTTCCCGGTTTCAATCTAGTCAAGTTAAAACTACCACATTCTGACACAGGTTTACCAAACAGCCTACATCAAAATCAGTTTGCACATGAGGAATCAGAGACACCAAAGTAGCTGCTGAATGTAAGCTGGGTTGTCCACACACAGTCCCATCCTGAAATGGTCAAACAGACAAGAGAGATGCCTCCTCATGCAGAAATATCACCCAGTCTGAAGCCCCTGGTGAGCAATTCTACCTGAAAAGCGGAGCCTGAGCAAAGCCCCAGGCTGGGAACATGATCCAAACAGAAATGCTTTAATGAACCAGTTCCTAATAGCAAGACAGCACATCTTCCCCGGATTCAGCCTCAGCTCCCATACTAAACAAGAACCTGGGAGACTACGGGTTAGAGGGCTGAATACAAACTGGAAGACCTTTTCTAAGGTGTTTCAGGGCTGATGAAGCATTCTGCAGATAACTGAAAAGCAACATATGGTTTCCTAATCTGAACTACCAGTAGTAAAAAGATATATGAAAAATCATGAGGGCAAGCTCTATAAAGCCGCCAAGAAGCTGAAGGGCCTTTAGATTTTGGAGGGTGAGCAAGACTATATGAAATAACAGCAGCAACTGAGCTGAAATGGCTATCATAGCTAATCACATCCGTTCTTCTTCCCTAATAATTTACAGCTGAATGGAAGGCTCTGTGGAAGTATTGGATAAGCAAGTATTTCGTGCAGTGCCCACTTTTAACAACTGCCTGGGAGTGATTATTTATGTGCGAGTGCCAAAGAATTTGACATGACGGATTAGAAAGTAAAACCAAATTCTGCTCTCAAGGAAATCACCAGAAATGTGAAAGTATGTATTGGATTTCAATGGAGCAACTGTGCATTTACATTATTTTTTCACAGGCACTGACCTTTGACATTTGGTCCTTTTATAAGAGCTCAAGGTAAGAAAATGGGGTGGGGGAAATCAACTGAAATCATAAATGATCAGTAAATGAAGGAGAGGAAATTTCCATGTTCTGCTATCCAAGCTCTTTCATGTTTGTTGGAAGAATCTTCCTCCATCAAGCCCACCTTCTACTTATTTGGAGATCCTGACGTTTATCCAAGGCCCAGTTTAGCTATCAAGAAATGAGCTTCATAGAAAATTAGCCCTTTTCAAGTGGTTTTTTTTTTCTCCCAGTAGCTTTCATGGCATTTTCCCTTCCTTCAGCTTTTCAGATTTCAAACTTAAACAAGCGTGAAATCTTTGCTCTGTTAGAGCCAATGGCAAAATTCCCACTTATTTGGATCATCCCATAATTTCATGACATATATTTTGCCCAAGCTTTACTGCAATCAAAGCTTCTTTGTTGCTCCAGTTAACTGGACTATTTCCAGATTCTGGCATTCCTAGTATGAAGATAAAGGGCTTCGAATTTGGAGTAATACTGGAAACGAAAGTACCGCTTGAGCAGAGGCAGTCTCTTTGACTGAGGGATTAAGAGAAGGAAAAGTGATTCTGGTGCAAGAGGGGAACATTTACAGCCCTACTACAGCAACTCAGGTGCACACTACCCACACTACAGTCTTCTCAAAAAGACCCCCACAAAAAGGAATCGCCATCAGCTCACTCTGTTGATGAAGACATGTACGCGCTGACATCCTGGATTACGATATAAGCTGAAAGAGCTGAAAAATGGCATCAAATATTTAAGAAAATATAAAATAATAATTCACAGAAAACACGCTCCATTTGGTGACACACACCCATAAAACGGTGAAATAAGCAAAAGGGCAGGTGGGGAAAGCTGGACAAAGAGAAACATAGCATTTTGCTCAGACTGCAGGACAGTGGCAAGGTGAGGATCTCTCATAAACAGTTCAGTGCCTCATAGATTTGCTACCACATGGAGCTAAGAAATATTCCTGTACACAAGAGATGCAGGCCAGGGACCAAAAGAAGCCCGTTAACTTGCTTATTCCACAAAGGACTTTGGGATCACAGCTAAATACAAAGGGTTTCTTCCTGGAAACCCAGGAGAGGCTGCATGGCCTTTTCAGTTACTCGGGAAAAGTCTAGTCTCACCACTTCTGCATACAGAACCACAGTCCTGCCTGCCATATAATTAAAATTAGTCCCTTTGTTCTGAGAAATGGAAAAGGTTAAATTAAAGAGTCCAAGAAAGTATCAAAGCAATTACATAGAGCATAATGTCAACAATGTTTTCCCATCTACAGATAATATAGCGGTTAAAGATAAAACCTCAAATTAATATGACTTTATATGTATTGTCTGTGTTTGCTACGTCATTAAGCTAAAAAACTCAACAGTTAGCTAATAGCAGAATGAAAAAAAAGAGAAAATGGGCTGTGCAGTATTCAGACCAGGACCAGTTGTTAGTTAAAGGTTTGTCTGCGCCTCTTATCCTGGCTCCATGCAAACGCACTCTAGCGGGTTAGGAAGAACTCCTTAACTCAGGAAGATTTAGACTGCCAAAAGAGGGTATTGAGGGCAATACATAGGATTTCTTCCTTCAGTTTCTGTCTTTGTATTTGCAGAGTATTTTAGCAGGAACTGTAGCCCTAACTCCACCTGCCATTTTCTAGCATGAACACAAACTCTATATGCATACACACAGAACAGAGAAGCATGGATTACATGAAAAACTTTAACACTTACCTTTCTTTCTAGATTTTTAAGCATTTAGTTGTGAAGTTGGAAAACACTCTTAGTGGGGCTGTTGGGGATTAATGATAGTGAGCCCTCAGGGAGCCTAGAAAAAAGATACTTGCTATTTAATATTAGCATTCCAGTTGATCTTTAAAGTCATTTACCTATGAAGACATTCTCATCAGGTTTCTGTAACTTGTAATATAACACTACCTTTTTCAACAGCTCTCAGTTCTAGAGGTCAAAAATCCTCACTGTTTTCACTTGGATGATGCAGGACCGCAGGACCACACTGCAGTGATACAGTGCCTTCTTACTGTCATATAAAATATACAGGGGAGAGTGGCCTCTTTGAGGTCCTTGTATTCCACCCGCCCCCCACCTTACACCCAATGCGTTCAGAGAAAAAGGAGAAAAAAGGGAAGTTTTCAGCAACAGCAGCATGAAGGGCATGCCAAATGGGCACTGCCCAACCTGAACACTGCATGGAGTGAGCCATAGAACTAAGGAGTAGAGGATGTCTAGGGCTGTAAATTAGCAGGTTTTGAGGGGGAATTTCCTAGTATTTAGGAAGTAAAATGCACCAAGGGATGGGAAGGTGAAGAGTGAGTATTACCCACTCCTAAAGCAGCAGATGCACCCTTGAACTAAGGGAAATGGGACAAAGCTTGTGATGGAGAGCCACGGCCTGACACCCAGTGTGCTCATGGGGCAGCAGAGTCCCCATACAACGAGCTCGTAGCTAAGCGATGTGTTAAGTCCTGTGAGAACATAACATCACCTGAGTTACGTAGGTCATGTCAAAACACAACTGCTTACATTCCACATAATCAAATAATTCTTAATAAGAAGTTGCCTAAATAACGGACCCAGTTCTAGAACCCAAATTCAGATAGAATCATCATGGACTCCAGAAGTGACCTCTTCATTTCAGTTACAATAAGGCACAATCCAACAGCACAAGGCTGGCAGGTCCAGTCTGATATGGTTTCTATTACTTGTTTGAAGTCAAACATATTCTCATGACCAAATTACATTTTAATAAATATATTCCCTTAAATGTCCAGTAAGTCTCATGGTAATCTACTTAAGCATTATATTCTGGAAGGTTTAGGATTCCTGTAAGCTGAATTACATGTGGAAAGTTACATTAATGTGTCTTCACATAAACTGCAAGTTTATTGTTTTATTATTATAGAAAAACCATAAAAAGATTTGTCTGAAGCTATTGGCTATTGTGCTACACATCTGGTGGAATCTTAGTTATTACAATAACTCCTTCAGCACCCTCAAATGAAGCCCTAGGCTAAAAATGAAAATAAGTAATACGATAATACTGTAAAAAGATGTTATGGAATCATACGGAAATACTGAGCCAAATCCAGCTGTCAAGGGAAAAAAATCCTGGCTGAGTTTTAAAAATAGCATTAAGTTAGGCAGGAAAAAAGGTCAAAAACCTCATGACCAAGCCATATCCTCAGCCAAATCCAGGGTGCTGTTGTAGCACGCTGGCAAGATGAGCAGTGCTAGAGCCAACTGCAGAAGGATCCTTGGCTAGTCTGAGGTTGACACTATTGTTTCTATTCCCAGAGCTAATTAAAGGCTTCCCAGAAATATTGGCTAAGTTTCATTTTGTGCTGGTCACAGATCAGGTCTGGGGACAGCAGGAGCAGGAAGAAGACACGGTGAAGAGCCAACAGGAACCGAAGGAGGTGAAGATGAGGATGAAAAGCTGAGAAGTGGGAAGTGTCAGGAGGTTTTGAGTTAAGAAAGGCTGCATGGAGGCAACGGGCTTTGGAGGAGAGAGGCAGTGCTGAGGCTGCTCAGCAATACAGGCAAAACTGAGACCAAATTCTGGGGCGGGAGGTGGGTATAGAGGGCTTGAGGGAAAGGATCACAAAATCTGGCTGACGCTGTGGTTTTCCTGTGGAAAGTGAAAGGGGTAAGAAAGATTAGGAGAGGTCAGTGAGATCTGAAGTAGATGGAGGGGCTAGGGGTGTGGACAAGGAAAGGCACTGGGGAGGAAAGGACGGGTGCCAAAGGCTGGGAAGAAGACCATGAAGAGTCAGAAGCGTTTCAGGGAGGCTGGAGCATAAGCATGGGGAGGACGTGCCTATCCCATTTGCTCTTTCTTTCCATCCTCCAGCTTTCACCCCCCACCATCCCTCCGATGCAGCACCAGCTCTTCCCAGCGCCCAGGAACCACAGCCGTCCTGGGGCCCTGCCACAGGCTCCCAGCAGAGGGAAGGGCTGCATAGCAGGACAGCAGAGGCAGTGACACAGATTTAAGTCTGCAACAGCTGATCCTCATCTCCTCAAGCACAGGCAAAGTATGCAGTCTGTCAATCCTCCGTCTGCTGCCTTAATCTCCTGTAACCTCTGTTGGAGGCAACATCCATTCTCTGGTGGAAAAGAAATGTAGACAGGACTACACCAGTTGCCTAAAAAAAGTGGCATAACTGGAAGCAGTCTTGAGCGCTTTTACTTCTGCAAGTGGACCAGACCGGTTCCAGCAACCGATGTCTATATTTATATTTATAGCTTTCCCAATCCAGAGCGTATTTACCATGAGAACTAATGGAGCAATATTTCTCCTCCTATCAGCACCAGCTGCTGCAGACTCTGGGTCCCGTGGCAGAGCACTGTCGTGCTGCTACGCAGCTTTCCTCGCCCTCATCTGAAGCAAGATGGCTCTAACATCCAACCCTGAGCTTGCCTCCTTTGAGAAGCTAATATGTGTACAATATATTTGGGGTTATGGCAGGGAATGAACCAAAAATAGTTCACAGAGACAAAATTCCTCATATATATTAATCTTGTTGCTTTATCTAAATCTTACAGCTCCTTCATATCACTTACCTGAACATCCATCTTCTCCAGATGTTTGACATCTGTATCTAATAATGTTGCTGATAATTGTTGTTATGAAAGAGACTTTTTTTTTTCCCTGGATCAAGCACAGTAATATTGTTGGCTTATCAAAATGCCACATACTAATTTAATTAATAATTATATTAGGTGGAAGAAATAAAATTGATAGTCTTATTCTGGAAACTGTTGAATAAACAACTAATCAGTTAAAAAGCACACTTTAGAAATGTGCTCTCTCTAGTCTAGACTTATCTCTCAAAAAAAATCAGG
>JAVJGG010000037.1:20318402-20346458 GCA_035590195.1 Aviceda cuculoides | reverse complement strand
AGAAACATCTGCCTTTAATATTCCATTTTGACGTCAGTGAATCTTTATTGGCCTCCCAAAATAGCCTAAGGTTTTGTGAAACAAGCAGCAAACAAAACATACTGTTGTCCAGTTTTTAAAAGATTTTTCCACTGATGATAAAAGTAGAAATCATCACTATTTCATTTTTAAAAAGGTGCTTTTACTGCACTCATAGCAAAACTCAGGCCAATGCATGACCTCAAGGGTTATCCTGTTTCACATAATCTGAATGTTGCTTGCAACTTTTGTTAAACCTACTCATAGCCTTTAGAGGATAAATAACATTTTTGCTTTGGCTGTTTAGTTGCACCCCACGGAGCACCGGCAGCCTCTAGCCCCTCTATTGACAGGCAGCTCTATAGCTCACCTACAAGCCAGAATCCCTCCATAACTGGAGATACAGCCTTGCAAAGTGGTTTTTTGTGAAGAAAGAAGCAAAAGCCACCAATGCTAGCGCTGTGAAATTCATACGGAGAAAGCACATTAGGCAGTCCTGCAGCCTTGGCAGCATTTTTGCTCCACCGACTTGGTCTTCGGAACAAACTGCACAGGGCAAAACCCGATCCAAAGCCTTCCTACCACTTGAGTCCAGCAAAGCCTCACACCAACTGAAGAAGACTCCCACATTGTACAGCTGGGACTCCAAGTCGGCTCCAGAATCGGCTGGCACGAACTGCCAGTATGTACTTGAGACAGAAGAGCCACAGGCAGGCCAAAGACTCTGTGGTTATGGAGATCCAGCCAGTCCAACTCCCTGTGCAAGCTGCATACCAGTCCTGTGACTAATGGTCTGGAGCTGGGGCAGAAGAGGAGGGCTACAGGGTTAGTATTTCCTTCAGGATTTCTCTAACACCTCTGCAACAGAATGTGTTTGTACATCAGTTAGGTAGGACAAATTTCACACAGCAGGAAGATTTGCCCTATTTCAGGGAAATGTAAAGTTTCTAACACCTATGACAGACAGACAGAAAGAAGCCACTCTGATTATGCTTTTCATTTCTGTATAAACACACATTTTGAAACCTCTTCATATCATTTTGAGCACATTTTTAATGGATTCAGAAAAATTCCCCCTCCCCTACACACAGGGCAGAAAGCAGAATACATTTTTGCAAGCCACAACACAAAGTTTAATGACATTCCAAGCCTGATGCACATCTAGGAGTGATGATGTGGCAACAACAGCCCTGCAACAACTGGAAGTGATGTGAAGAAATGTAACTGCTCTCTAAACAAAACCCCTTTGATCCATTTCCCCTCGGACAGATGCGTGATGTTGTTGTTCTCCTTGGGAATTATGAAATCACTTTCTAAAACTTAAGTTTTCTGTAAGCATGGAAACTGTACCTCCAAAATCATGCAAAGGAAACCTCGCTTGAAAATACATGGATTTTCATAAATCTTTCACTCTGCAAATACTAGTAACTGTGGTAGGTCAATCAAGCCTTTTTTTAATGAGGCTATGACAACCTGAATCTTCTGTGATAAATATTTCTCATAATTCAATTCCATAAGTCTAAATGATAAAGAAACAAGTTAAGATCATGGAATCTGAATGGACCCTTTCCAGCAGCCAGCACAGGTTGCTTATAGCAGTCTTAGCTGTAGTTTGGTCTGCTGGAACAAAGAGGACTCCACTGTTGACAGATACTTGTATTGAGCTGACAATCAGTTTTGAACTCATACACATGACCAAACTGTGAATTGGCCCTCATATCAATATTTAAATAGACACTTCTACATCACCCCCCAGTTTCTCTTTTCGTTCACCCATACCCTTTTCTGTTAAGTCTCTTTATGACCATAGTTATTTCTTTGCTTTCTCACTCAATTATGCTGTTGAGCATTCAGGGTCTGAGCTATGCCTTCACCATGGACTTCTAATCTGGATGCTCAGCTTGAGAGATGCCAGCCACCTGCATCTGCTGTGGCTTCAACTCACACTGTGCCTCAGTTTCTCTTCCTTAACAACAGCTGGAAGCAAATACTTGACACGAAAAATTGTGGCTTTCATTTCAAAGACAAAAGACAGAGTCCCTCAAGTTCTCTTCTCCCTTATATTAGAGTTTCTCAAATGGGTTTGGTGGGATTCCAGCAGACCCCCCAGAGCAAAGCTCTCCTTGAAATCAAATTTTATGTCCCTGTTCACAGCTGCCATTCTAATATAGCTTGGATGTCAGGCACAGCTATTTATAATCACTTCTGACCCAGAAGAGAAGGCTGTACTACAGACCCAAGAGGTTTTCTAACAAGTCTTCAACGTTTCAATTGTGTCTGTCTCGGAGCACAGCTCCCTCCCCGACCCCCTCAACATATTTGTGATGTCTTCTCAGGAAGACAATGGTGGCTCTTAGAGGCTTTGTTTGCCAGGCGGTTCCCATATCCAGAACCAAACGGCAATGTCAGATGGAGCAGCAGGGACTGGCAATAGGAAAGGGAAGAAGTGCACTACGCCCGACCCTGCTAACCTCGCAGCGGCCCGTGAGGACACGGAGCTCCCGGCGTGATGCCCTACGAGCTCTGCACAGCCTTTGGTCTGTGCGCTCAGACTTCACTGAGAAACGGATAAAAGCTAAAAATACCACTTTTTTGCAGAGAGCCTGGGATTTCTGCCCAGCAGACCTTGTGTATGGGTGAAGGATAAAATCTGTAACCAGTTGTGCCAGCCCTGAACGGATCATCCTCACCAAATACAGTGAGCACAAACTACAAAAACAGTTGCTGTGATACTTCTAAGTTCCTTCGTTCCAGACTGCTGAGTTTTCCACACTCCTCGAGCAGCCTGGACCCTCGCTCTAACTTCTCCCCAGCTCTCCCCTTTGCTTTCTGAGCAGTGCCAGCCCTGGCCATCCATTTATACTAAGACCTTGGGCAACAAATTACACGAATGACCTTTCTTTCTTACAATCTCATTTATCTGTTATTTACTGCACCTTATCTAGTACCTTCTCTATGAAAACCACACCATAAATATAGCCTAGATCTGCCAGCAAGCCTCCTGCTACTTTAATAACCCATCAGTACCTATTATATATAGCATAACACATAATGAAATCCAATAGCACATTAAAATAATTGGCAACCATGCACACCCTTATCTTTCACCTTCTTATACTGGAAACCTTCCCATTTCACACATCTTACACTTCCTGAGGCCAATGCTTCCCTTCCCCTAGCTGGAGTTTTATTGCTTTGTCCAGGAAGAAATAGATATTCCCCCAACAAATCAGTTACGTGTTTGTTTAAAGCCTACAAGGCCTATGAATCTCCTTTATCTCACTTAGTCTTTATCTCCCTCAGTCTTTCCTAATGAAAAACATAATAATCATTGCCTTTCAGATGACCTAGTATGTGAAGTCAGGAACACATTACTTATTTTATGAACCTGAAGATTAAAGGGCCACCGTAGCTTAGGTTACATTCTCCAGTTGGGAGTGCATACTCTTCTCCAATTCATTAGGAGTTAATTCTGTATTTCAACTCTTCCTGTTGATGAAAAACATTTATAATAAATTCTACATAAAACCAGTTGAGTCAGACAATATAAATCCTCTGCTTTGGGGTTTCTTCTTTCCTGTGGAATATTCCAAATCTTTTCTATCATCCAGACATTACCTGGGTTATAGCCTTCTTCGTTTTTTTTAATTTAAATTCTTTCCAAGGAAATGATGATCCTTTTGAACCGACAGTCTGCTTAGGTTTTGATCATTGCTGAGTATCCCATGCAAGAGTTCAAATAGCTTGGTTCTCATGAAAGTCAAGGGGAGCAACAGCACAAATTAGGGCACGAACGTGCAGACTGCACCACAAAGAACAGAATTTATCCCTCAAAGTTTCTTTAGATTTTTCAGATAAGCAGAGGCTGTAAGACTGTGATAGGATGTGATTAAAGAAATTTTTAAATGTGTATGAAAAAGCAGAAGAATAAGTGCCCAAGAATAATTTCTGACAATTAAGATGATTCCCCAAAGTGTTGTGCAAAGGTCTGTGATGATACAAGGATCAAAGGACAAATGGACAAAGTGGTGAGAAGTGTAATTTTAGCTAGGCTACACTAATGTGCCCTTTTATCCTTGAAAAAAGAGCATCTGCAATGACCAACACTGTGGTACAGGTATACAGGAATACACATTCAGAGTATAACTATTACTGATAGCAAATAATTTTATGGACACTGGGTTTAATTAGCTGATTCTCTAAGTGGTCAAAATCTCACTAATTCAAAGAAGCTTCTCCTGTTTAAAACAGTAAAGACTCTGATCAGTTACTCTATTTATCAAATTTTCTTTAAATCGTAAGTGCACATATATATATATATATATTCCTACAAACAGACATTGTAATTAAAAATTAGTTGGCACGCTGTTTTTTCCTCTGAAGGGCTCTACATTAATTTCAAAAGAAACTGGATATGATTTTGTATTCATCTTAAACATGTTTAAAAAACACGAAACATTTTACTTGGTGTAACTGCCTGTAGCTTTAGAAGAAAAGGACACTTTGAGATGCACACACCTATTACCAGAGCCAGAGGTGATGCAATATCAGCTTCTTTCAGGTTCCCAAGACAGACATTGCTACAGTCTGGCAGAACCATCATCTGAATAGCTGAGGAGAAAGCTCATTGGGAGGCAAGTAGTTAGGGAAGAGAAGAGAAGAGAAGAGAAGGAAGGAAGGAAGGAAGGAAGGAAGGAAGGAAGGAAGGAAGAAACCCATATTTTTAAATCTCAGCAGTTTGGTTTTTTACAGGTTGCATTCCCTGCATGGATTTGTTGTATTCCCTTTATGCAAGTGTTTCTGCAGTCTGTAAACTCAGACCACGAAACTTATAAATTAAGTTCTTGGTGTTCTAACTTCTAGTTAGGCTTTGCCTGCCTCTTCATCCTATGAACCTGACTGTAGCTCCTGGCATTTTTCTGTCCTGACACTGACAAACTGGTATCTAGAGATCTCAATTATAGCTCTAATCTTGATGGATTTTCTGTCTTCTAGCCCCAGTCATGGAAGTGCTGTGATTGTGCCAGGACTCTTATCATTTTTAGGAAAGTATACTCCTAGCCCTCCTGGTGGTGGGAAAAAGCTTTAAAACATTAAAAAAAAAAAAAAAAAAAAAAAGACTGAGAACTAGAGGGTAAACAGAAGCATAAGGACTTTAGGACTTCATTGTGTATTACTGCAGCAGTACTAAGATCTTTCTCTGTCTTCATAGCCCTCTACATGCTATAGTTACACCACTGCCTAAAACCTTATCCTATCACCTCTGTACCCAAGGATCCAGAAGAAGAAAGAAGGTGCTGCAAAAACACAGAACACGCATTATCAGACAAAAAGAATCTCAGTATAGGAATTAACTCTTTTCTTCCACCCTTTGTTTACTCTTTTTTAGATTGGGATTTTTTTAGATTATACACTTAGATTATGCACTGCTTTTCTTATATGAATGTAGGCCTCTCTTCACTCAGGATGTCTAGAAGCTCTTCCAACAAAAATATGCAATACATATTAAAATTATTGGAGAAAATACTGAGGCAAATACTTATACTTCACAAGCACTGGGAACAATTGGTGAAATATGCTTATTCTGCATGAGTGGCCAAGCACATAACTCTGATGCAATGCTGCTGAGAACTTGTAAACTGGTGTGGATTTTGTGTTAGCGGTGAAAGAAAGCTTCATGCCACAGTATGGAGTAACGGAAGCTGAGACTCTCTATCTGTTTTCTACTGTGGTTAAATAATGTCCATCTTATACTATCATTTAGTCTCAAAGAGAGAAGAAATAGCAATAAGAACTCCAAACCAAAATACTTCAGGCTAGGCAGGACACTCATGGCTAGAATTCTGGTATGTGCTATTCCAGGAATAAATAAGCATTTTTTTAGTAAAGATAAATCCTTAATTATAAGATCTAGGAATTTAAAACCATGAAGCTTAAAAGCTGGGCTTTGAATACTTGGAGAAACTGAATCTTCTAAAATGTTGTCTGGCACCACAGGTAACCCTTTCATTCTTTCTCTTTTTTATTTTTTCTTGAACTAGGTAGTACGTTCCATCATTAAACTAAAGAATTTCTCACTGAATCATCTAAAGCATAACATTGATGAGACACAGTTAACCTGTACTCTTGTCTGCTGCGGAGCAGAGGAATAAAAGCTTTCTGGTATGTAAGTTCAAAGAAATGGAGCTTTTACCAGATTTGAACAGTTGTCTTGGGAATGCAGATTTATGAAAATTGATACCCTGTCTTTGTCTACTAGAACAATGTGCCTTTCTTCTCCACATTTGCCCCCTGTCTATTCTACTGAGTCAGAACTTCTTCAGAAAACTTTTTTTAATTAATAGAGGATACCCTTGCAGCCACAAGGTTATAAGAAGTCTCTGACAAACCTCTCTTTGGATACAGTCAAAGAGGAAGATATTTAGACTTCACATTCAATTTAAAGTAGAGGTCAGAGTTCAAAAGTGTAGTTTGCCCTTGTCATGTTCTATTTGGAATTCAAATAGTCAGAAAAACAAAAGGCAAAATGACACGTCCCCATCACTGGTATTCTCCAGCCTGCTCCAAAACAGGCACAAGGTAAAAGAAAGGACGTTTCTAATGGTATTTATTGAGTTATACTATATATAAGCTCTGCATTCCAAAATGCGCAAAATAATTGGACTAAAAGAGTGTAGGTATATACAGCTACTGACTATGACTGACTTCAAAACAACTCTCACTGGGGATAAACTTTAAGTTTATTCTTATTCTTCCTTAAACTACCTTTGCAGAAACAAAATAACTTCAAATCAGAATTTAGGGAAGATAAATTTTGAAATGCCCTTATACTAACTGCTGCTGTATATGAAATTTTCTTGCCATTCCCGTTTAGTCTGTCTGATTATTCTCTGGAAGAAAATAATAACAACTTCATTGATTTCTGCCATTTTCCTGAAAGAAAACAGTGAAAATGAGAAAAGAAGCAGATTATATACATTACCAAAGCGTGAAATGTTTTAGGATGACAGATTTTTTCCAAATATTTGATCGTACAAGTTTCACTTAAAATAATAGCACCTTTGGGAAGCACTCCAAAAACAGTTTCCTTCTTATAATGTACTGGCTGCATCCCACCTTTGTCTCTGAATAAAGTCAGGAAAAAAAAATGAGTTACAGAATGCATCACCAGCAGCTACAGAAGCCGAAAAAAGCAGCTGAGATAATACAAAAGAGACAAACCTCACTCCTTTTTAAGTATTCTTACCATATGGAAGCTTCTATTTACACAAGTGCAAGACTCCTTCGACCATAAATATTTTTCTATAAAAATATAAGGACTACATAGAATCTTTAAGGACTTATCATTCATTCATTTATTGTTCTTCACACAGTCATGTACCTTCAGATCTATTTTTGATTATACTCTTACTCAGAGCTCCTGTAGGTAAAATTTATTTTTTTTTCTACCCATGCCAAATTCTGCTAAGCATTTTCCTAAATTCCGCAATTCTAGTCACAGAAGCTCCTTGTAACCTCTAATGTCTCACAGTTTGAAGTTTAAAGTCTAAAACATGATCCAGCCTGTGTTTTTGCTCATTTCCACATCTGTCTCAAGCCTACACATCGCACCCACCACCTCAACACTTGACTGTCTTGCAAAGCACTAACCACGTATCTGCAGATCTCACACAGTCTCCAGTTCTGTCTCTGCTCTGTATACAGTATGCTCCGATATTATTGTTGGTCAATGACTTGACTGATTAGGTTTTGAGTAAGACTATGCAACCATAAAGGCTGTCCATGTAAATAATGAGGACGGTATGGAGAGGTAACACTTTTCACTAAGCTGATTTCTGTGAAACCGATAACTGATGAGGAAGACAAGGCCAGGTTATTTGTTTCTACTTCTTCTGTCTCAGTTTTCACTATGCTACAATCAGGAAACGAGCTTGAAGAATACACAGACCCAACCCAGTTAATCCCAGTGGTCATCTAGCAGGCAAGTGGCAAAGTTGGGAATACATCCAAGTCCTGGGTCCTAGACTTATTTTTTTAGGGTCACTAGTCCCTACTCTAAGCAGAGTGTTTGCCTGGTCGGCACGTTTTGAGCAGCAAGAGATTCCTTTCACTATGGATTGCTGTACAACATACAGGCTGTGGATGGACATGGCCATGCACCAAGTATCCTTCAATGCAAAAAGAACCAGAAAAATGCTCATATTTTTTCTCTATTTATCTTCATTAGATATTTAATTATAACTGGCCTGCAGGGGGAATCTCAGTTTGCTTCTCTGGTAGGATGGCTCCACTGCAGCAGAAGGCTTGACTGCAGACAAGTATAGGCAAACTTGTGTTAGCATTGATAATCAGCTAGACCATGTAATATGAAAAGATGAGAGAGTGGACTTTCATGTGTATCACCTCTCTGAGCCTATCCACAGATCTGCAGCATGTCTGTACTGAAATTCTCACTGTCCTGCCCTCAACTCTGTTAACAGAAATTATATTAACTGTCCTAGGTACTTTACCTATGAAATCATATCTTTGGTATCTATAAAGAGATACCCTAAGCTATGAATTAAATAGAAGACATGCTAGTAATCTTGTCAGATTATTGTTAATATTCCTTCATACCTAATCATCTTCCTATCTTTCCTAGATTCATTTAAAACAACTTTAAAATGTAAATATTATTCTCAATACACAGCACTTTCCAGGACAACTTTGTGTTTCAGTGCTTAGAAAATGACAAAACACAAAAAGCTTTGGTTCTGCAAAACTAATTGTGACCTCTGCCTGATAACATACTCCAGTTCTTAAACTCCCTTTAATTTCACACATTTATAGGGCTTGTCATCTTCATTTCCCAGCGCTGTATTACCGAGCTCCTCCTCAAAAGAAACAAACAATCATAACATATATAATGTGTTATGCTGGTGGCTTATGGTGAAAAAAATTTCTACTGACAAAAAGTCAGCCTCTCTCTAGACCAATCTGTGAGACAACTAATGATTTATTGGACAAATACAAGATTTTTAACATAAAGAACCCTGAAAAGTGCTTGCTGCTTCTCTATTGTAATCGAATTCCAGGCAGTGATTTTGCTCAGAGGCATGTTGTACCGTTAGTGTCAGGAAGACGGATGAAAACCTGAAGTTCATCACAACAGTCAGACAGGACCGGAGAAAAATGTCGCTTTCCTGACATCAAAGAATCAATAACCAGCACTTACGTTTTAAGTTCAGAGTGATAAAAGTAGATAGACAGCATTTTAATGTTTGTTTCCCCTTTTATAGCATATTTCTAATGCTGGGTTGGTTGGTTGGGGGTTTTTTTTGTGCCAGACAAAGCAAGTTGGAGATATTTTCTCACAGCATAAGCTAATGTTCTCAATCTGTTTTTCCTTTCTAGGGTCTGCGTAGACAAATTCCACAGCAACATCTGATGATAAGATCAGACAGTAGTAGCAGAGACATGTTTAAATCATATTTACAATACGTCCCCTCTGGGCCAACCGAAGAGCAATCTTTCTTAGAACAATACATATTGGCAATTTTTTTTGCTCCATTTAGAGATAATTTTAGCTCTTCAGTGTCATGCAAATACGCAGGGCTTTACTCAGATAAAACTGCTATCAAGGCATTGGGAGCTCTGCCAGGAAAAGAGCAAACAAGGCTCCTAAGAGGAGTTCATCTTGAGAAAGGCTTCAGGATTTACTCTACTGGGCATAAACTGGTGGATTTTTAAATGCATGTTTAAAAGACAATGAAAATGTGTATTTAAAAGGAAAAAAGAAGAGGCACCAAAATCATTAGTTTCTGAAGGATAAATGTACTTTAGACCCACCAAAATTTACATACATTTCCATGTAAAATGAAGCATTATTCAGCTCCCCTGCCTGTCAGCCCCACAGGGAGCCCGGGCCCCCAGCCGCCCCCTCCCCACGGCCCAGGGACCTTCCTCCCTCTCCTTCCTCCGGCTCGGGAAGCCAACAGTCCGGCCCAGACGGACCCCGCTTCTTCTAGGTGCTGTAGCCAGGGGGAAAGGACAACTGCCCAAACCTCTACCCTCTCCTTAAAAAGGGGTTTGGTTCATAGGAGGAGGAATCTACGTATGCTTGTTAACCCTCGACCAACAAAATGAAGTACTTCTGGACACCAAACACCAAGCTCTTTGCTGCAAGATACAGCAGATTTAGAGATATTAACGGTATTGCAAAGCAGCAACTGGATATGGGTCTAGACAATGAGACCATCTGCCGCTGTGTTAGATAGGCTTAATGTAATCATGTTATAAATGGTCCTGCTTTCTGGTATGCGCCGCACGACCAGAGTTAGGGAAATCTTCTGCCTCAGAAATACGCTATATCATTGCCAACTGGTGGGTTTCCTTTCCTGTAAGGCAAGCGACACTTTGCACAGAACGGAAGAAGGATATTGGACAAGATGGTCCATAAAGCAAAGAAAGAAACTGGTGCAGCAAAAAGTTCGAAAGGAAGGAGAGGGAAACCATTGCTATGGAAGTAACAAGAAGAATCAGCAACCTGGTCTTGAAACATTTCATACTGCAAATAGACACGCTCCACGCACCGTATCGGAGAAGGTTCTTCACTGACTCTGTTAAACTGTTCCTCAGCTCCCCTCCGAGATCGAACAACTGCCCCGCTCTGCCCAGGACCCACCAGACACAGTGAGCTCTGCATACAACCACCACCACAGGTTCTTAAATATGCTATAGCTTGTGGGGATCCGGGCAGATGAAAGCGATGTAAATATGAGATTATATTATCTAGTATTGTTATTATAATTTTATGGTCCTGTCTGTATACAGCGTCTTAAAACCTTGTAAGCTCTTTTCTGGTTTGGCTTTCATTGCTTTTAAGTGTCATGGTAAATTTATAATCCCTTCTCTTTAGCTTCTTTTTCTATCTCTTTACTTGAAGACCTGGCATGCAATGAATCAAAGAAGGGATATTTATACCCATACTGTGAGAATGTTTACAATGTACAGAAAATTCTGTCTGTGGTTTGGTCTTTGTATATTTTCAGAATAACTGACAGTTTTCCAAACGTACTATATTACTGTTGAGTCCACAGAGTCTGTATTTATGTAACTAAAATGCTTTTATTTAGACCTTTGCAAATGCCAAAATTAAAAATATTTTAATGAATGAATCAAAGTAGCACAGCAAAGAAATCTGTAACGTATTACCATTTCAAAATAAAGATTTCTGTGAAAAGCCTCTTAGATACAAAGAATCTGTTTGGTTTACAAAAAGTAATTTTGTTATTTTTGTGCCCATTGTTTTAATAACAGAACTTTGATCTTGAAAATATTTTAGCATGAAACATGAATATGGTAATAGCCAAAGTTTCCATTTAGCTGCTCCTTCATGTTCCAAGAATATTGGGTTCCATTACATGTAGTATTTAATAATTTACATATGGGCTCCAGGCAACCTCCTTGAGGTCTTGATGCAGACAGCGTTTAAGTTTTTCCAAAATTTTACTCAGGTACGTGGATTTTCAAACTCAAGAATATCAATAGCATCACTAAGGGCCTGAAATTATTTTCCCAATGCCATGATCGGGTTTGAAGAACATGAATGTTACAGGAGAATGTTCCAATCAGTTGTGCAGACATTAAGCACTCCATAACTTCCCCATTTTTTTGTGGTTTCTTAACAGAGCTAAGATATCATTACACTACTCAAGCATCTTGTATTAAATTCAGCCCTCTATAAAGTTTTGGAAACAAAGGAAGCAGCTACTAATACTCCATTTCCTTAATTCCCTTCAAAGGAATTTTCCTTTCTAAAACACTTCAGAAATTATAGCTAAAATCTGTCTTATCCCAATGCATTTGCCTCCTTAGGCTTACTTACAAGTGTAGGTACGTAGGAATGAATGAGACTACATCTCACCTTCCCACCCATAAATGTCACTGGGGAAAAAAAATGGAGGATTTTGTAAGTTTGTCTGGCACTTCCAGATGTCAAGCAGCCCTGTCTGCCCACATATGGATCAACTCTACCATGCACCTGTAATGAGTGCAGTGCCTCTGGGACTGCCAGGCCGTGATGTATGCGTGGGTAAACGGATACTGATGGATTTATCGAGCATGTGCAAATTGTCTCTGTAGCACGCTGTATATCATAAGTCTAACATTTACAGAAGCATCACTTCTGGTATATGTTCACTACCGAAATGAACCAGAGATGTTTCTGGGATTCTGCATCCAGTCCTGGGGTGCAAGCTAGTTAGGCCAGGGAGACGGTGGATCAAGTTTTGAGAAGAGATTCATCACAGAGAAGTTAAAGACATGCTGCTGGCAGCACTGAGGGTATTCTGAGCAGCCTGGTGGCAACCAAATTTGCTTTAAAAGCACTTGTATAAACACAGCTACATCAGGACCAGATAGCATCTGCCTTAGAGGGAGACTAATGTTGGGTAGAATGGTACCCTGGGCTGATATTTGTTCTTCATTAAGCAACATTTCTGATAAGCTGAAGTGTTCACTCCATCCCAAACCAAGTTATGTGTGCATTCCTTGAGCTTGCACACCTTTCCAGGATCCTTAAGGTGAATGAATAAATCTTACAAATGGTTATAAGCCTCTAACGACACCTCTTAAAAGAAAGCTGAACATAATAAATTCTAGTTAATCTTGACAGATGGGTTGGAAGTCAGGCATGCAAGAGATAGCTAGCAAAAGCACAAGTATTAGACATTTCCATTATCATTAAACATGCCACCCTGCCCTTGAAAGCTGATTAATATCAACGCCTCAGAAAAAATACTGGAAAATCTCCAGCATCAGATGCGACCTTGCAGCACAGCAGTCCATGCCAATTGCAGAAGGCAGTGAGTCCTCTGAGCATGAAGATTAAACTTCAGTTATCATATGAGCACCATTAACATTTTAGAGGGCTCCAAAATTAGGAAGCTACTTTCTTCTCTCCCACCCACTGTCAGTACAGAGGACATACACTTGGATTTAACAGGTCTGAGAACAATGGTATATTTATGTCCCAGCAATAAGTGCAGTTTGCCACTAAGGATCAAGAGATCGATACGTGCAGCACACTCTGGCCACTTGGCCCACACTCTGGGCAGAAGCTGCCCATCCATCCTTTGAATTCAGTGATTCCAACGTGGAGATTCTGCACTCGGAGCGATGCTGGCTGAGCATGGCCCAAAGTAAACAATGCGATTATAATCCAGTTACTGATACTGGGGAAGTCTGAATCATCTCTTTTTCATGTTATGTCCAAGTAAGCTTAATCATACTGGCAACATAGGAAAGTTTATATTGCTACTGAATAGAAATAGTCTTCTACAGAGGACAGGACATTTTTTTCTATCAAATATCTGGAATATTTCAGCGCAGCTACTCTTACGTTTAAAATACCGCGTCTGGGGCACACGCTGCAACGTGCTGTCCCCGCACGCCGAAGCACGGCTGCAGCATCGCGCTCCTCCTCCTCCCCACCGGGAAAGCCGGGGTACCGCTGCTTCTCCTGCGTGCTGCCAAAACCCTCGGGGGCTCCGCGCGTAGCCGGCGCTTCGGCTGCAGCGGTCCGGCAGCACGGATACGGGACAAAACCACCTTCCAAGGACCTGGCGTGGGGTCGCAGGTATAAGAGCTGGCGAGCCGTGGCCTGGCTGGGCTGCAGCAGCGCTCCCCGTTCAGGGAGGAAAACCATCTGGATTTCACAGTTCACAACTGGGGCAGGCATTCCAGGGCAGCCAGGCTCCCACTGACTTTCACTTTGTTTTCTTTAAAACAGACTGAGTTGCTGTCAGCTTTCCTATGACTTTCTCCCGCTTTAATTTACGTCCCCTGCAAACTCCGCAAACATTTTCCACTGGAATAAGCCAGGGACAGAGTTCTTCCCCTGCAGCATTTGGGGGAAACTGATGAAGTTATGCAGAGAGGTTTGGATTATTTCTAAGCTCAACTTTTTTATTTTCTGATTTAAAAAAAAAATACTAATAATTTTCAGGTTTTATTTGGGCTAAAACTATTGTCACCAAGCAACAAAGAAGGATAAAATTGGAAGCTTTTTGAAATTACTGCTACATTTTTCAGATCTCAGTTAGGCTTATGGTATTAGACATAGTTCAACAGGAAATTAGCAGAACATATATAATCATTGGCTCATTGGTATATTAAATACCAGGATGCAAACTATCCTGACTATATAGTTTTGCACACATCTGTGTCCACATACATTTGATTTTCTGGTGTGAGGAAAGTCATCTAAGAATTTAGTAAGTTACTTTTGCAGATTCATTCCATTCAGTGTCTTACTATTTTTAAAAGGAATGTCCTTAAATATCCCTGTAATTCTAGCTTTTCTCTGGCATTAGTAGCTTGGGAAATGGGTGACAGATTTCTGTGACATGAGTGGTCACAGCAGTATAGCACACATTTTTGTCTCAGATCAAAAAAGAAAAAAAAAAGCCACAAGAATATTTTAATGCAGTAAAGCGTCACATAACTTCCACACATCATTTGACATTCTTTGCAACTGTACAATCTATCTCAGTATTTACCTATTGCATGGGTTTTTGAAAGGGAAAATTTCTGAGCATAATGACTTCATCCACTTTAATATAACCAGGTTCCACATAACAGAAAATTGATTTTTACTCAAGCATTTAACTGGCTCCTTTTAAGATAAACTGCATGGTGGGATGGATCTGTGCACTATCATGGGCAGTCTTGATCCTGGTATCAGTACTTCTAGCAAGCGATATGCTTTAAAAGCACGATACTTGTGTATATTCCCTCAGTGGATATAGCCTTGCTAGGACTTTATCTAAAGGTAGATTGTGAGACTGAAAAAAATAATACAATTACTTGTTTCTAAATATCCAGAACACACTCACATGCAGACCTCGTCATTACTGAGTCCTTGCAAATGAATTTGACCCTTGTGCCTGTTCCCCTTCTGACACAGCATTGGGTATAAATTGTTTTCTTGGATACCCTGAAGGGAAACCAGAATGTGACCATTCTTTTCTGTGCCACTGCTGTCTAGTGTCACTGTTTCAGTGAAGTAGCCAGAGGCTTCCACCAGCAGACAAGGAACAGAATTCCTCCAGGGAACCCTGAGATGGGCAGGACACTGACTTTTCCATTTCTGGGCTGTTTGACAGTTTCTGGGGTTTCTTCCTACTTACAAATGGAGTTAAATAAAAAAAATCAGTGTTTTTAGAGGGAAAAAAAAAAAAAGAAAATATGTTTTGGTTTCAGATGTTATGTTTCACTTTTTATTTTTAAAAAATCCTGAATTTTCTAAACTGTGAAAAGAATTTCTCATAAGAGCAAGCAATCTGGTCCTCAAATTCCATTTTAAAATATCTAAATATTTTATTCAGAAAATTACATTACTGAAACATTCTTTTTTTCTCCCCCAAACGAAAGTCTATCAACTTGATTTTGGTTGAAACACCATTTCAAATACGGGAGAGGGATGTCTTCTGGAAATAAATCTGCTTTTCAAGTAAGTCAGGTTCACATTAGGGTTTAACCCATAAGCATGAACCTGTGTTATTCCGGACACCTTCAGAGTAACTCTGAGTCCAAAAAAGTTTCAAATGACTGAAAAATACTTGAAAGGACAAAAAAATGTTAGTTCAAGACAGATTTTTAAGCATCAGGCAAGGAATTAAAAAAATGACTGGAAAATCAAATTGATCGTTTATGCTATCTCTAATCATCATGGTCACTAAACACCAGCTCAGAAACTTGTGACCAGACTCCGCTGAAGGCGCTGTTGTTTGAAAGATCAGGCTAGTGTCCAACCACAATTTTCTGTCTTTCTTATAAGTAAATAAAGCAACTTCCACAATATATTTAAAAATAAATCCATGGATCTTCTCTCCACCCCATTTAAAACTCTTTCAAATAAGCTACAGAGAATTTTACAACAAATCAGATTTAAACATTATGAAAACATGGCAAGTAGGACTCCAGGGATTCCTTTAAAATTCTTCAATGAATAAGATACACAATGCGAGATTTTGTAATTCCAAAGTGAAGGTTTATGAGTTCAAATTGCAATGTTTCCAAGAATAGAAGGGAGGCAAGGTCTATAGGATGTAATAATGTTCAGTAGACTAAATGATACAGTAAAAAAATACACAAATGTGGAGCATGTAATTCATTCTTTGTGTCACTGAAGAACCCCTTAAGAATCCCACAAAACCTTTTAAAAAAAATGACTTGAGCACCAGAAAACTTTGTGTTCTTTCTAACTAAATCGGTTTGTCTAATAATAGATGGAAAATTGCTTTGCCTTGGAAGATTTTGCCACTCCAAACAAATCGCTTATTTGGACAATGATACAATATTCAACCCAATTGTAAGTAACTCCTTACCACCCCGCAAACAGTTCCGGAAGGAATACATGTGTATTTACACAAAGCTTGTGTGTGACCACTGGACAAGATAACCCGATTCCATGTGGTTTCTAAGTGTTTTGCAAGTCACAGGATATCTCCGTGAGTGCACTCAGAAGTAGCAATTAGGTGGACTGTTACCTTTGACAAGTGCCAATGCATTTGTTTCCTTTAGCAAAAGGAGGACCTGAACTGCATTACAAACACCTAAGCACAGCTGGTGCATTCATTAGCAACCACAAGCAGGTCCGGTTAAAAATTATTTCTCGGAAAAGTTTTAATGAGAACTTTCTACTGAGTTACTTAAGAGGTGTCTATCATGGCTTGCTATCTAGTTCTATGAACAAAATGGTTTCTGAGTCCAGATCAAAATACTCTGCACTTGTCACATAAAATTCTTATTTGACTAGTATTAAGAACAAGACCTATTGTGCAAAGTCCTGCCCTGCTTAGGCCTTATGTGAAAAGCCCTAGGATTCCACATGGGTAGAACGGTTCCTCCAGTCTTCGGTGGCAAGCATTACACAGGACTAACTACTCGCAGGCTTCTGCGCTGATTCTGAAATAACGTAATTTGTGCACTGTGAACTGTTCTAACTTACTTTTCTTTATCTTCTTATCTGCCTTCCACTTTTCGATCCACTAAAATACATCAGCTAAGGGTAACCTACATCCAACTAATGCTATCGTTTCCTGGCAACCGTATTTTTTTTTCCGTTAAAAAAATCAGTCATACAGATTTTTTCCTTAGGCAAGTCTAGCCAGTTAATTATTAAGTAACTAAATTGCTTAACTAGCTAGAGGAACTCTGACCAGTCCTCCCTCTGTTTCCAATGTATTCACGGTTAACAAGCAGTGAGAAGATACAGCCACCTGCTACCCGCGAGGGCAAGCAGCCCCACGCAGCCCATTTCCGAAGCCCCGGCAGCGGATGGGGCAGTGCTGCAGTGCCCCTCGCCCCGCTCCCGCCGCCTCCGTTAACAAACGGCAGGGTCTGCCATGTTCCGCAGCCTGCTCTCCACCACCCGCAAGGTATTTCCAGATGGGAGTCTGCCTGGGAATAACAGGGACTCCTCTGCCGCTTTTGGAGAAGTCCTGGCACTGAAACCCGTCAGGTGTTGCGGCAGCAGCATAAATGACAGTAAAGTTGTACTGCTGTAGGCAAGGAAAGCAGAGCTATATGGGGAGGCAGGTCCTTCACACGGATGGCTCGGACTTCTGCGGATTTTGTGAGATGCCGGCTGAGGCTGGGATAGAAGCCTATTCTGGGCAAGAAAGGCCTTCTTGTTTACACAAGGATGCCAAACAGTTCCCTAAGGAAGGATTTAAATGTAAACTCATTTACGTGAAATGTGAAAACTAACTGTGAACTCGCAGAGTTGCCATCGCCCTGTGGCAGTACAGAACAGTTTGTCTTCTTATTTAGGCACCCCAATGTCATCTGCAACCTGGATCTTTTTCTCAGCTGTATGTTCACAATGAATAAATTAAAAAGTCAAAACATGCAAACAGCAGACTAAACTGGACTAAATCAACCTTGAACAAGAAATGCACAGCGACTGCCGCAGAATACATTGTGCTTCTTAAAAGCCCAGGGACATTCAAATATTGTCAGTAGCACAAAAAGGTGCTTCTTTCCTTGGCTTGTGCACAGCAGGAGACAAATGAACTTTGACGTCTCATTTCAGCTCATCACAGAACAAAGACAACAAAGGTGCTCCATATGCCGGCACGGGTTATTCATGCAACAACTACTTAGTCTGGCAAGGACAAGGGCACCCCTCTCTATGAACCTTAAGTCTGGTTTATATAAAATCTGATGTTTTCTTTCATGACTGCTGTTTCCAGAGACTAGTTTATTCTTGCTAGGATTAAGTAGATAGCAAGAATAACATGCTACAGTGTATGTCGCCAGCCAATTAAAGGAGAGCGGATCATGGCCTGATACTGATAATAGAGATTCTACAGAATATTATTCAGATTCCCAGACAATAAATCTTAGAAGTAACATCTGGGATATTGTTCCAGTCCAATAGTGTATCTCAAACATTTATACAATGGTATATTTATACAGCTAGTTTTATTTGGAGCAATGGTCTCTCTAGATTGGTTTAAGAAACTCAAAAGTTGAGCCTTGAAGCCTGTCTTATTATGGTTCCTCTCTAATTAAGCAGTACTGAAAACAAATAAGCAAATAATAAAAAAAAAAAAAAGACTGCAAAAACAGAGCACAGCATAAATGGGTACTAGTCATTTTTTTAAGTCAACAGTAATTCTCCTTCATAAAGATTTTGTATGACTCTGCAGATACTACTTACAGCCAGAGATTCCACCCTGACGTATCGTTTTGTTTAAGTACTGCATTAGAGTTACAACAGTTTGTAATTTTTCAGTCTCTGTTTATTAACTGTGTTTTCTTCTGCCTTTCTTCTTGTTTTACAAGCATACACTTTTTATAGTATGAACTTTTCTTATAACTTCTATACGTATACTCTTACTAATACAGAAACATTTCTCTATATTACTGTTACCCAGAATGACCACTCAAGTCCTGTTCTAGAGGTACAGGATGCACCTAAGGTACAAGAGATTAAATCAACCTCCATGTTTACTCATGTGCTACTGTTGTTGAAAATAGTAATGGCAGTTTTTAGAGCCAGTTCCTGAAACCAGGTGTTTCCGAGCATAGGTTGCAGAAGATACCAAGTGCTGTCTACACTACCATCTCTGCCTTTAATGGTTTTTGTCTACTAGGTCTACATTTTCTCAATAAGGTTAGGGATAACACTGATAAATGGCTAAAGCACAAGACTAGACACGAACAATTTGGGGCTTAACTGAGCTGTTCCACTCAACCGCCATACAATTCCAGAAAAGTCATTTCAATCACCTTGCGCAAAATTCTGCTTTCTAGTTAAGAGCTGGGCACTGAAGTTGAAATCTGTGAGGACTGACACCCAAGATCTGCTGCTCAGTTTAGAAATAATAATAATAATGCTATTCTATATTTTTCATTATTTTGAATTTCTTAGAAGAAAATATGAAATATTTTCATATGAAATATGAAACTAATAGTTATATCTTAAAATGTCAGACATCCCTCTGTTATAATTTTGAATAGGCATGTCAGTTGTAGAAGGACCTGTTATAGCTAAAAATGCCTGTGATGACTTGACTTTTTATGTGTTCTGGGCCATTGATGTCTTTTCCAATACAATACTTTTTGACCCTAAAAATGACTTAAGAAAAATCTTACAATTCCAGGTTATAGATAAAAAGGCTGACTTATTTGCCTTGTTTTTTTTATCCAAGCACAAGTGCAATACCATATATGCTGCATAGGCTGAAGCTGACTCATCTTCTAAGCAGACATTTATGCTGTCGAATGAATCAAGCACCTGTTTGTTTGCATTTTGCAAGGGAAAGGTTTTCACAAATTGTGTAAATCTGCTAGTGAAGAGGGTCTTGTTTTCAGGACGGATAAAGCGGACATATTGGTGGCTGGAAGCAAAGTTAAATAACATAGCAAATCAAGCATACTACCTGAACCAGTGACATGACAAACCCAGAGGCAACAATAAAGTCTGCCAAGGAGCTAGATTTTATCAGTGGGTTCCCAGGTAAAAGGAACACTCTAAATGGCCACAAAAGCACTTCTACAATGCATGTCTTAGAGTATGACAAGATTCTTACTAAAACATAATCTGTATTTACAAAATGTCCCATATTCTGGATGTTTTGACTGATAAAGAGGTAGTAGGGTTTTCTCCTCAGAAACAGCTAGCAGACGTTTGGATAAGCAAAAACATCAGTGTATTTATGCCTATAGGACTGAGCCCTAATGTGAACTGAAGTTCACACAATACTCCTCAGAATACCCATAAACATGATAACTTGTTACAGTCAAAAGCAACAGCAGAGGAAGCACAGTGAAAGAGGGTCAAGAGCTGCAGCAGCTTTCCACTAACACCAGTAAGAGTAGCAAGAGTTTTCATTTGCTAAGTCTTGGTCAGAGTCAATAAAATTTCCTTTGTTTATGTCTTCATAATTTAAAAAACTCATGAATCCTAAAATGTGCCTTCTGTATAGCAAGAACATATTACTGTATTTATATGCATTTCCACCAAAAACCTGCAACGAGCATCAACGCATCAGACTTCCGTTTCTCCTCCACCTCAGAATTGTTGAAAATGAGCTAGAAAATAGTTATCTGAAGGGAAACCTCTCATTTTGGTGGTAGATGATTCCTTGAGCACAGCCGTCTGACATTGAGCGCTGCTGTACCCAGGCCTTTGGAAATCATGAATTAATTTCAATTGGGTATGCACAGAGCAACTTCTACTGCACAGTGTGGTGTTGTACTAATACGTATTTACCTAGAAATCCAACACAGAACTTAATAATGTAAGTCTAATGTAGAATTTAGTAGTGGCATAAAATGTTCCTAATAGGCAATACACTGAATACATGAAATATTGTGATGACATTTAACTCTCATAGTTCAACTGTTTTATGAAAAGTGGCCATTCAGCAGATACCAGAGTGCTGAATGCTCTGTCCATAGATGGCTTTATCTAGTTTCACATTTGTGTAGGCCAAATCTAAGCGACATTTTTGAGTGAAGTAGAAGTATTCTAACAGGAAGAGCTCATTATATCCGATAACAGACAGTTCCTTTCAATGTTGCATTAAGACCATATTGAGATTTACCTGGAACATTTTTAGGACATTCACTAGCTCTACAAAAATGGTACAGGTTGATTTCTAACAATCAAATGCACAGAGAAATGGATTTGAAGAACCTGCAATACCTTCCACAACTGTTTGTCCTCAAAGGACAACAAGCTTTGGGTTTTGCCTGCCCTGCTAAAGCAACTATGCATTACTGAGATTTTATCAGTCTAATTAGTGGCCTGATTCCACATAATGATTGTTGTGCTTCCCGAAGACACAGGTTTCAAATAAACAGGTGAAGAATTTCACGACTGCAATGCTACAATTCAAGATCGGACCCATAATGAAACAATTAACATTAAACAAACAGCACAAAACTTGTGCTTATTAGGTCTCGTCAGTCTTTCTTCAGGTCATGTTGTTTAAAAACAGCTTATAGGAAAGAAAAGATAAAATAACTGTTGGTGAAGTGAATACAAACTGTTTCGTGAGACAGGTAAGGTTTGCATGACTGTAAATCCATATAACCTAAATTCCTCACGCTGTAGACAGCTGGCATAGAGATCTCTTCTTTAGCACAGAAGTATATTAAAAAATACTTCAAGTAATCTGTTTAAACGTTATGTAGAATATTAAAAGCCTGATCCGAAGCCTATCAATGCCAGTAGAAAACCAAATTGTCATAGGCTATGTATTTTGAGTAGTCCGAATTGTAATAGTAAAAGTACCTTATTTCCTTTGGAGAAGCCACAGACAACCCCAAAAGACCATAAGAAACCAGATCCTTAAGAAGCACTCTGGAGCAGCAATTTTTGGTGAAGAGGAACACTGAACACTCATTTTCTTCTGAAAAATCAGAGCAGACACTTTATTCATATGTGGAAACATAACCTCCCCACTATGTTTAATGTCACAAAAATGCTAACTGCTCATGGGGGAAATATTAGATCAATGTTAAAAAACAGCTGGGAAAGACCAGGGGAAACATTGCACAAGATCTGCAAGCACTTTGTGGAATATTTAGTTGGCACTTTTCTGGAGTGTTTGTGAGCATTTTCTGATATTTCCGAAGGCATGCTGGGAAAATGTTATGGGAAAATAACAGTCAAGTAGTAGAGCCATATGAAAAAAATCAACAACAAATAATAATGAAAGAAGCTAATTTATCCTGCAGATAAATCAATGCTAAAGCAGAAATACACTGTGTGTAACAGAGCCTTGCACTTTCCTAGCAACAAATAAAGTTGTGTGTTATTTCTATAATCAGTTCCTTTCATTACTACTCCCACCAAGTTGCTAGCTTCCAGCAGCAAGAGAGGCATCAATGTGTCCACGCATTTCAAGAAACCTGCCAGTCTCCTACCTTCCTCCCTCTTGGCCTATCATTAACTTCATTCAGCTTAATTCAGAATTTTCAAGAATGCATGCACTGTTTTAACGAAAACAGCTTGCATTCTGTTGTGAAGAACTGAGTGGCATTTACGCAATATATATTCACTAGAGTTGTAGTTCTCGGTCTTATCACTTGAGATATATTCCTTCCTCACAGATATTTTAAGTAGCATTATACATCCCTCTCCCTTTGTCCTGCCCCATGTGGGACAGTCTTTCCAACCAAAGAGAAGCAGCTTCCCCAACACATGACCTGCCTCCGCTCTTTCCACTTTACTATTTTAAAGTTCTCTCCATAGGTTCATGACTTTTAAAGTAATGTAGATCATATCTTGCAGCCTCCTCTGCTCTACTTTTTTCCAGGTCACTTTGATGTTGCCCTCCTGTGCAGTGTTTGAGAACAGACATAGTCTTTGTCCTCATGACAGACTTGACTCCAGAGACCAAGAACTTCTGCAAAATGCCACCAACAGCGTGCAGACACAGTTTGAGCATTAACATTTACCAGCCAAGGCCCCAGAAGGCTGTATATTCCAGTAAGAAGCCAACCCCTTGAGCAATATGAAAGGCCTGCCAAGGACAGCCAAGTAAAACCAGATGCAGTGGGTTGGAAAGATACAGAATGGTAGTCACACTGGTAGGCAGCGTGAGATGAGAAAATAAGGAGAGGACAAGGAAATGAGTGGAGAAATGAAAGAAGAAACAAAAGAAGAGCAACAGGGACAGAACTGACATGTGCAGTATGAAAAAGCATATGACAAGCAGGCTATATAGGAAAGTAAAGGAAGGCAGGCATCAGCTCAAAAAGGAGAAAAATGGGGTTTACACATATACGCCCAAATTACTGCTAGCTGTAATACTGCTGTCTACATCACAGGTAATTTAGCAGTTGGGATCTGCTAGACAAGAATGGATGGTCTCCAAATGTTTGGAAAATATGAAACTATGAATCACAGCATTTGACTATAGAAAAAAAAAAAAAACAAAAAACAAACCCCAAAAACCAAAAACTATAACCTTACCACTATTACCTACAGTTTTAACCTTACTTTTGCCATTGGCCTGAATGGTGCCGCCCTATTTCAGTCTGTTTGTCTTCAATAATTTCCTGATAATTGCATGTGTGTTAACATTACACAGTAGAGGTCAATACCATACTTTTATAGGATAACTGAGGCAAATACTAAAGGAATGGCAAATGTACAACTTAAATTTTGGCAACTTGAAAGAGCTTTGCATGCTTCCTGAAATAATTCCTAACACCAGTTCAGTACACTAACCTTTGCCTTTAGAATAGCTATAGTCAGATAAATCATTTAACTCTACCATCAAGGCTGTTACCTTTGGCTTTTTCCATTACTTTCTATCTTGTTATTCAATGACTTAAATCAGTCACTAGAGCCCACTTCATCAAGCTTCAATAATCTATAAACCAACTACTTATACCATGATTTTTTCATGATTTTTCACCAGTCAGCCCAGTTTTCTTTATAAACATTACTGAATCTCTCTTTACATTGGGGGTGGGGGTGGGGAGGGAAGTCAACTTGCATAGTGGCTAATGAAAAAAGTATCGAAAGGCATAAAGCTATTGCAGAGTAACAACTACATCTTTAGGTAATACCTGCCTTTGGAACCAAATAAATCAGTCTTCAGAGACTGGGCTAAAGGGACAGGCTTTGGAGCTTGAGTTACTTGGGGCTGTAGCAGCGCATACCCACTCTGACTGCGTATAGCCAGAAACACAATGCAGAGCAACCAGTATCTTATATAAACACATCTCACGGAGACAGAACCAGTTTGCTCTTCCCACAACGTCTCTTAGCTACAGTTCTGATGATCAAACAACAGACTGGGTAGGAAAAGCACCTCCCATCCCCAGTATACAGCTGCTGAAGTAGCAAATATCCAGAAGGTCCCTGCAGCAAATTTTTGAACATGCAGGACGCTGGGTGGAGTCACAGTCATAGTTCGCAAATGGTAAGAAGGTTTTGCATTGGTCTGAAGTAGCACAGGTGAAGTCTCCCTGACTTTATGGCACAAGGTCCTTTACAAAGAGCAGTTATTTTACCTAGAGTATGGAAAAACCATGTTGTAGTCTTTATAAATGCTGTCTAATGGAAAATTAATTAGCAGAACACAAAGAGTAGGTATGGGAGCAATCTCATCATGTCCTCATTGTTATAAAGCAATGTACAAACATACAGTGTAAGCCATTATATTGAAAACAATCATCCTCCTAAAATAGCCTGCAGCAGCAAACAGCTACAGAAAGGGATTTGTTACCAATCATATAACACTCTGTACTATTTACTAGTCAGATCTTCTCCTGACGTTTAGCAGGATTCTCTGCTTTGCAGTTTGGGAGAAAGCCTTGATCCTAAATAAATTGCTAAGCTTTCAGCTTCCTAGTTTAGCTACACAGTGAAAAACATGAGCTACAGTAAAAGAGAAGAGAGAAGAGAAGCAATACCTGTGGAACTGCTATTCAGACCATTTTCAAAATTTTATTGCCATTGCAATGTCAACGGAAATTTGCATAGAGAGGTATAAAACTGGAGCAATTCTGATTAACTGTGGAGCTAGCCACGTCAACACATTTTTTGGAAAAAATAAGGATATGACATTTAAAAAGATTCCTGCCCCTCTCCCAACTCTTTTCCTGGGGGAAGGCTTGGTCCAAAGGAGCCACACAGCGGACCTGGGAGACTGGCATTTTTAGTTCATGGACCATTGCTCTGCTTCTGACGTGTCTGGACGGGCTGTCGATAGCTGTTAGTCATCTTACCCTACTTCAGGCCCTGCACGTGTCTGTACTCCTTTATGTATACACTAGGTTTGGGAACAAAGTGTGTAGGACATTAACTAGTAAAAGTATGAAAAACAAGTGAGAAAGAGCGACCTTAAATAGTGGAGTCTGTGACCTTGCGGCTGTTCCTGAAACCATTTAACCCAGATACAAAAACAGATCTCCGAGGCCACAAACACATCACGGCTCCCACATGGGACCAGCTTTGCTCTCCACTGGAGTCTCCTCAGCTCCTAGAGGATGTCAGCTGCTCCCTCTGGAGCTTCCGTTTGTTTCCTTCTCTTTTCTATATGACACCCACAGCATTTCCTAGGACAGAAATCTCCATCCCCATCTCCATCCCCCTCATTATCAAAGCTGCCAATCCTACTCAACAGACGTATGCCCTGGAGAGGGGAAATTAGCCATATGCTGAATGTGGAGCACAGTCCTCATTTCAAACTTGACTTACTTGGATATCCACGCCAGTCCTCTGCTCCAAACCATCTTCTCTGCTCCAAAATCTGAAGTTTCAGCCTCATTGGTAAGCCCTAAAAACCCAAACAAATAAGAAACAGTCTCCTTCATGCTCCTGGAGACTCACCTGCTATATTACTAGGCCTGATTGCAAATGTTAAGACCATTTTTATATTAATGTCCTCGAAAATTGTCCTTGTTTTGTTTTTAATTAAAATATAGCATTAGCTGTAGTATTATCATCACTTTGCTAATTTTTCAGACAACACATTTTCCTTGCATTTTTATGTGGCATCCTGGTTAACAAAAATTATTTCTTTTTCAAAACTAGTTATTTTGGAAATAAAAAATTTAAGCATCTATTTCAATACAATTTTAAGAAAAAAACTGTACAGAAAATTTACATTTTGCATTTAGAAATTGTAAAAAAAAAACGTGGACAATGTTTCCTCATAATGACCTGTTTCTAACTTTTTACAGTGACAACAAATTTGACATTTCAAGGAGTTTTCAGAAAATTCTGCTTTTATTTTTTCAGTCACATCTAGTATTTATATTAAAAACTGTTTTGCCGAGAGGCTCACATTCTGTCAGTGACAAATGTAGCAGAGACTGCCAAAATAAGAAGATATGACTTTTCTTCATTTTAGAACCTTTGTCAAAGTTCAGAAAAGATCTTAGAAACACCAAGTATACTTTCAAACTAAATGTCTAAAATGTTAATGAAATTTCAGGGCATACTTAATATTGCAAAAACACAAAGGAAAAAAAAGAAAGGAGCTGGAAGCTGCCTAGATCAAAACATTTGAAAAACAAAAATAAGGCTAAAACTGAAACAGTTATGAGAGCTACACAAAATGGTTTTCATTAGTGCAAGATAGCTATGAATATTAATATTTAACAATGTAATTTGAATGGATCTGGCGCAGCATCTTGCGCAGTAGGACTACACTCAAGTTCTATGGTGTTCTGAGCACAAATACAGTTTTTAAAAGCTCCTGACACTCCACATCATTGCACAATTAGAAAGTTACATAAAACAGCCATAGTGGAGAGGCCTTGGGGGTCTCTGTACCCACTCAGCCATGACTCCTGAAGAAATTTAGAGCTCCCAAAGGACTCTGCTCATGCAAAAAGGAAGAGTCTTCATATCTTCAAGTGGGGGGGGGG
This sequence comes from Aviceda cuculoides, assembly GCA_035590195.1. Lineage (NCBI taxonomy): Eukaryota > Metazoa > Chordata > Aves > Accipitriformes > Accipitridae > Aviceda > Aviceda cuculoides. The sequence continues at coordinate 20,319,548 of JAVJGG010000037.1, read as the reverse complement.
GTTTTAAGGAGAAAAAAAACCCCAAACCTCCTCCTGTTTAAGAAATGGTACCTTTTGTCTCTTAACAGCAAAACTGGGTTTGTTTAATAGCTAGGATGTACCTTCTTTTTCTGAATTGAGTGACTGGTCTCCAGAATACACACAACTCCCATCCCTTGCACCATTTTGAATTAAGAGTAAATATTGATGCATATTAATGAGAAAAACAACGGCTTGACCTAGTGTAATCTTCTCAGAATATGACTTACTAATCCACTGACTGTCTAATTCAATGGGGACTAAATTCTTAAGAACTTTGAGCATTAATATTAATCAAAACTTCAACTTGCATCAAGAGGTCTCCACACTGGCTTAACAGTTCCCTGATTCTAGCACTCCCCTGGCAAGAATGTCGCTGATTTAAGGTCCCTGAATTATAAACGTTAGGGGTTTGGGATGAGATCTCTAGCTGCATGCACACTTCAGGTGACAGAGCGGCTTTGGTGGGCTCCTGGCGCCCAGCCAGGGTCAACCCACCACAGATGTTTCCTACCGACGTCTTTAGTTTCTATCACCTGTAGAATCTGTGATCTTTCCAACTCGCTATTTCTCCAAAATGTCACTGTGATGTTATTGCACATCTCTGCATAGGCTGGGACAAACAGTTGCAATACACCAAGCAGAACACTGCTGTAAAATCCTCCTTTATTAAATCTTTGAACACTTGAAGTATACAACTTTTTCGAGCTCTCGTTCAGCTCTCAGAGTTGAATGAAGAGCACACAGACTAAAGAGCAGTTCTCAACCTTTCCTATCAAAGTCCAGACCACAGCAAAACATTTTCAACCTGCATACCCAGTTTGATGCTCATCCTAGCCTGATCATAGTTTATTTTTAAAAGAATTAAATTTACTTTTATTGCAGTATTTAAAATCGCATACATAAATTATTATTATTATTAATTTTCTAAAACTGCACACAACTTTTTTCAAGTGGCACATTCCAGACACTCACCATATTTGCTTCTTTTCAGCAGGCAAATTTTGTCATGTCCCTGCTTTAACTTCACAAAGGCCTGTTACACTTCTCTACCCATGGCTTCACTTTACCCCAACTCCTTTCCTGACAAGAAATAAGGAAATAAACCTTTGAAATCTGTGCTTACTA
>JAVJGG010000037.1:20300552-20312143 GCA_035590195.1 Aviceda cuculoides | reverse complement strand
GGGGCGGACGGCTCCCTCCCCCATGAGCGGCGGGGACAGAGCGGCCGCGGCGGCTTGCCGGCACCGCTGCGGGCTGGGCTTGGGGCCGGAGCTGCTGTTCGGGCGGCGGGGGTAGCGGGCGGGTATTTATTTATTAGTATTTCGTGCCTCGCCCGTCGCGTCTCCGCACTTCGGTCACTTTGGCTGGGCTTCTTTTTATTGTTTTGGTTTTATTTTCCCCCGCCCTTTTTTCGGTTGTTTTTGGCAAAGCGGAAGGAGGATGGGGTTCGAGCTGGATCGCTTCAACGGGGACGTGGATCCCGACTTCAAATGCAATCTGTGCAACAAAGTTTTGGAGGACCCGCTGACCACCCCCTGCGGCCACGTCTTCTGCGCCGGCTGCGTGCTGCCCTGGGTGGTGCAGCAGGGCAGCTGCCCCGTGAACTGCCAGCGCATCTCCACCAAGGAGCTCAACCACGTCCTGCCCCTGAAAAGCCTCATCCTCAAGCTGGACATCAAGTGCGACAACCACGCGCGGGGCTGCGAGGCGGTGGTGCCGCTGCAACACCTGGGCGAGCACGCCGAGACCTGCGACTTCTCCCCGGCCAAGTGCCGCAACCGCGGCTGCCGCCAGGTGCTCAACCTCCGCGACGTGGAGGCTCACATGCGGGAGCGCTGCGAGGCGCGGCCCGCCGGCCTCTGCGAGCAGGGCTGCGGCTTGATGCTCACCCACCGCGAGCGCCGGGCCGGCGGACACGGCTGCCTCCGCGCCCTCCGCGCCCACGGAGCCGCGCTGCAGGCGCGGGCGGCGGCGCTGGAGAAGGCGCTGAAGAAGGAGGCGTTGCGAGCCGGCAAGCGGGAGCAGTCGTTGCTGTCGCGACTGGCGGCGGCGCAGCTGGAGCTGCAGGTGACGGCGCTGCGATACCAGAAGCGCTTCACGCAGTACAGCGCCCGCCTCGACGCCCTGGCCCGCGCCCGCGCCGCCTCACCCGGCAAGGTAAGCGGCCGCGGCGAGCGGCCCGCCGGGGGGAAGCTTCCCCCCTGGCGGGAAGAGGGAGGGAGGGAGCCGGGGTGGTCCCGTCCCCCGCCCTCCTCAGGCGCCCCTCAGCAGCGGCGTCGGGCCGCCCCGAGGGCTCGGCGGGAGAGACGTTCCCGCCCGTCTCTCGGCGGGTTTCTGAGGAAAAGGGGGGGCGGCGGGACACGCACACACATACCCTCGGCCCTGAGGGGGCTCTCCGCGCCCGGCCCCGGGTGCCCGGCCGTGCCTGCCGGGCGGGGGTGGCCGCTGTGGGTGAGCGGGAGTTGTCCCGCGGAGCCCGCCCGGCCCCCAGATCCTTTGAAATTTCTGAGCTGTGGCTTTTAGTAGCCGTCGTGTACCGCTTTCCATAGATGTCTTTTTTTCTCGTGTGACCGTCATTGGTATCTGGACTCCATATGGTAACTCGCACATCAAAATACCAAGGTCACGGCATTACTATTTTTTTTTTTTTTCTTGGTTCGCTCCCCGAAGAAACCTCTAAGCAGCAAAAATTGGAATTTCCAGGGCTGGAAATGGTATTAAACCACCAGAAATCGACTCCCAGGAGTAACACAAAGCGGAGTGAATTGGAAGAGGCTGTAGTGACCCAATGCTTTCCAGACCCTTAGCTCACCTAGCGCCCGAATATGGCTTCTTGCAAAATGCAGGCTTTAGGATTAACTGTTAGGCAACTCGGACACCTTGCCAGCTATTTCATGATCCGAAGCCATTGTCTTTGTAACATCCGTGTCCACATATGAGGTGGCAGCTCTGTACTTGCTTTTTTTTCCCAGAGTCACGCAGGGTTCTTTAAAAGCTCAATTTAGGAGGAGAAAAATTAACTTGACTTCCACCCCTCAAAATCAGACCATTTATAAAATGACCAGAATCAAAAGCCAGAGCTACAACAATCCCTAAGTTTTAATTGGAATGAGGCTCCCCGTTGAGGGAAGCCCTAGAAGCCAATTATCTTTTAAATGAAGACATTCAAAGTCCTCCGGGTGACCTGGAATGTGCTACCACAGACACAGCAGTATTAACTGTTCAAAACTGTCAAACATCTGTATTCACACCTGTGGTAATGTTGAGGCTCTAAAAGCTGTGTAACTTCATGTTAGAGTCTCTCATTTTTTCTTTTTTTTTTTTCCCTTTTTTTTCTTTTTAGAGATCCAGGACAAAAAAACCCACCATATTTTGCTAACTCAAACCAGAATATTTTAATACTAAACGTACTCTTCTAACTTCTGGCACTACTGGGCATGGTGCTAGTTAAAATCTTAGTAAAACTATTAAAATAAATCGGGCGTTCACATTCGTGTCAAGATTCGGGACAGTTCTGTCTCCTCCTTTTCCTACAGCCCCCTGGACTTTGCAGTGGCACGCTGCAGAGCTTTCTGCTCCCGCAGCTTAGCACACAGCTGCCTCTGCTCCCTCTCGCGTTGCTGATGATAGGAAAGCCCTCCATACAGTCCTGCTGTCGGGAATCATCTCGCTCAATCTCGACCTCGTCTCTGATCTCATCCGAACAGCACACCTTTATTCTCACACTGCCCCTCCTTCATTTCTTTGTGGCTAGTGTTGATAATGTTGGTTTTGCATTATTTAGCTCCATAAAGTGTAGTGAGCTGCTATCAGCGTGAAAGGTGCTACTTCAGATAGTTGTAGATGTGCATGGTACGTAGTTTCCAGCAAGACTTTTTATCAAATTTATGGATACAGCTGGCCAAGACGACTGTGCTTGTTTTCAGACGTATTACAAAAGGCTGTTATACAGTTTTCTGAAGCAGCGCCTAATCTGAAGAAAGCTGGAAGGTGTCATGTCACCACAGACTTGTGGTCTAGCGGTCAATCAATTACATGTCTTTCACAGCATTTTGGGCAGCTTTCCAGTACTAACAGCTTTAGTCTGCCCAGCTCCCAAAGAAGTACAATCAGGAAACTTGCATCTTTGTGCACTAGAGAGTTTTTTAAAAGACCCATGGTAATCACCTAGCACAGGGTTTTACCAATTTGGGGCTGTGGCACGCTTCCAAGTTTTTACTCTGGGGTTATTTTCTCAGAGAGGCAAGCAGCGTGCGATGCAGATTGTAACACTCAGCAGGGCATAGACACTTGCCTAAGGATTAGGTCCCTGAAAACATGGATTACGTGTATGATAATGTGGAATAACTGATTTCAATTTCAGAAGCAACTGCATATTCAAAGCATGCAGCGCCTTTGCTATCATTATTTAATTATGATCATTATTCATATTTCATGTATTTAGTTATAAGATGTAATTGTTTGGTCTATGTTAAAACACAAGCAGGCCTAGCACTAACAAACTGGGTTCATAGGTTAGATGTGGTGATTGCAAAACTTACTGTAGGATGTTCTGGCTCCTCAGGAGATGAAGAAAAAGGATCTTCTGACTTCCCTGCTTGATGGTTTCTTGTTGCTACAGATGTAGAACCAATCTGGAATAAATCAGATGATATGCCGTCTAAGTCAACACAGAAGAAATGCCCATGTGCAGTTCTGTTTAAATGCTTAGTTAAAGGGGAAATATGATGTTGAAGGACATTACGCCATTCATGAAAGGCCCAAATTTGTGGCCTTTTGGCTGCTGCAAACTTTTTCAGCAGCTTTGGAGACCCAGGTCTCGGTTTGCCTTAGCATAGACTTTGTTTGTGATACTGGATGAACCACATAGCTTTCCTGTGCTTCCATCTCCCATTTCTGAAGTGAGTTTTATAACACTGCCTTACCTATATTTTATATACACACTCATCTGTAAATATCTCACAGTAAGTCCCTTAAACAGATAGATGTGCCTTAAGTGACTCCAGTTGTGTTTTCCATGTGTATCCTTTGCCACTGAGGGAGCATTTTAGTTTTACTGTGCATTTACTGGATGTCTGATCTGTGCTTATTCCAAAAGACAAATTTGAAGGTTTATTCAGAGAGTGACTATTTATTCCTTGGTGGGAAGAGGTGAGGCTTATTGTGAACGAGCTTGAGGAGGGAGTGGTAGGGAAGGTGGTGTGTCTTACTCAAAATTAGTATTTCCTTTGATCAGACATGTCAATCCTGAAACCTCAAAGTCTAAATAATCAAGAAAAACCTCATACTATTCAAACAATGCTTAATCCTTGCTGAAACATACCACTGTTCACACCTATTGATAAGCTGATCTGGTCGTTCCTTTATGTACACAGCCATCAAAGTCCTCTGGGAAGAAATGAGCAAGGGAGAATCAGAAGCAGTTCATGGTGCTGGCTGCAGCCCACGGTGGAAGCCCTTCTGCAGTCCTGATGACCAAAGGCAGGGACGGACTTTCAGTAAATGTATCAGACACGCAGGAACCAGTTTACGATCTGGTATTTAGGACCTCTGGTTTAATACCTCTGTGGAGGTGGTAACACAAGTTTTAGTGCTATAAAAGCCAGATGAAATCCTTTAAAACAAGATGATATTTTTTCCTCTGACTGTCCCCAAGCAGGATCTGCTGGGCTGGTCCTGGCAGCCCTTGCGCCAGTAAACGAGGAGCTGAAGTGCCTCCTGTAATGAAGACAGACCTTCTTAGCCACAGCACTACCAAAGAAATTAGTCTTCCAATGTCTAAAGGGAAAGGCAGTCTGTTAGCTTCACATTACTCAGCTGGGAAGTACAGTAATTTCAAGAATTATGTTTAAGAGTTCTGTTCAGCTGTGGGAATACAACATGCCAGTAACCATCAGGTCTGCTGCCGAACCAGATGACGGGGCAGGGCTGGATGCTGGCCACCGCATTTCCACAGTTACCTCACTGTTTAATGATTGTTTCGCTGGAACGCGAGACATGTTAGGAGGGAAAAGAAAGGCAGAGCCCTGGGAAAATCATTTGCATTGTGGCTTCCTTATGAAGCAAAGGAGGTTGTTAAAGAAATTGTTAAGACTTGAGACACGAATCTGCAAAAGTAACCAAGCGTTAAAGCGAACGTGCTGCTGCCTCCCTGGTGCCGGGGCAGTTCGGTGCAGATGGTGGGATTAGCACTCTGCAGTGGCATGTGGGTTGTGCTCTGTAACATGACTCTGTTGCTGCGGAGAAGATAGAGGCAGTGTACAATTCCATCAGAACTGGCTGGAAAGTTTCTTTAAAACCCCCATGGACGTTCTTCAGGAGTACCTACAAAAAACTGTATTAGGCGTTTCCCACACACACACAATTTTTGACTCATTCAGACCCACCTGCTTTAATACTTGTTCTGCTAGGTATAAAAGCATCAAATCATAGCCATGTATGGAGGCTTTAATGAAAACATTCTATTTTAATTACTGAAAGTGTCTTGAGAGCAATGTCGTAATTGTTTCTTGGTTGTCCTAATTCATTTGCCTTCTTAAAAAGGCATAATAGGGGAAGTAAACAGTGGCGCTAACATGTCATTTTCTTTCAAATCCTGAACCATCAGTCCGTGAAAGTGGTCTCACAGGACTAGAAATTTGTTCCTTGAAATCCTGTCTGAGATCTGGGTCTGAAGATTTGCAGGGAAATAGCCTTTACTTCATTTTTCAGTCCTCTTCTGGGTACCTGATTCTCACTGATGCTGAGTGTAGGCAAATTCAAATAAAACCAGTCAGAGTTTATTCATGTTTCTCTGTATCAGGTCCAAGTCTATTTATTATTCAGCCTGTAGGAAAGATAATGATCGCAAACTGACGTGAAAATTGTAAACCAAATTTTCAGGTGGAGTGTGTTGGTGCAGCTCCCCTGCGGTGGAGCTCTGAGCATGCGGTCAGTGGAGATCTGCCAGTTTACACTGGCTGGGAATTGGGCTTTGTTATCATCCCCAAATCTGTAGGAGTAATTCAGTAATCCGGGATTACGTTGACATTTTTTATGAGTTTAATAGACATTAATATTTGATTGACAACTTCAAATTGACATGTTAGAAGAAAAATGGACAAACTAAAACCATCTGCAGCGAATTACAATGTAACTGTTGTAATTTTTGTCATTAATTGGTTATGAAAACCAGACTTGTAAGTAACTTCCTCAAACTTTTTTGTGTTCATAACTTTTTCACCCTTTGGATAAAACAAAGAAAGAGATCTTGGAGGTAGCAAGATTCATATATATATATATATATACCTATATATATATATATCTGTAGATGCACAACATACCGATCCTATTCTGATTTCTGAAAAAAACCCATTGTTATTCAGATGGCTTTTTGTAGTGTTCTGCTGTTGTCTGTTGTATAGTTTTATAATGTTGTGCTGTAAATAACAGCCGCTTGATTGAGATTGAAGTTAGTACATTGTGAGGATTTAGTTGTCTTTAACAGCACATGCACTTACTTTTGTTTTCATGAAAGTTAATAGACCTAAGTAGCATCACTGTGTCATAAATGACATTTTGTATGAGTTTGTATCTGTAGTTAGGAACAAGCTGGCTAAGAGGAGAGAATAACAGATAATGTTTAAACAGTCCCCCAAATACTACAGATCCTTCCAGTCTATCTTTGTTATACATTTTTTGTCCAATCGGAGGACTGAACAGAATTTCTGCAGAGGACTGCCGAATTTCTTATTTCAGAGAATTAACATAATGATTTTCAATGATGGAAGACTTGTGTTTTGCTAGTGTTAAAATTCCAAAGAAAAAAATTATTCATGGCAGGCGCTGTGAATAGCATCCTAGGCCTTTTGCAAAATTTGTAGCAGTTCTGTTTAATGCTGTTTTCTGAAACTCACCAGAGAATTTCTGTTGCGTAACACTTCATGTTTGATACTGTTTAAACTAATGTCATGTAGCTAGCACTGGAGAGAAGCAACATAAAAATGCAATACCAAGATTCAGTTACCCTCAAATGTTGGAAAAGTCAAGAATTTGACTACTGGAAACATGGAGTATTTTACATAACACATCACATATGACTAGGTCAAGTAGTTGCAGGAACCAGTATTACATATAAATATCTTCTGTTGCTGTTAAGTGTCTCACTGAAGATCTCAATAAAAAATATGCATAAATCTTAAAGGGTGGGTTTTACAGAGGAGCGCTGCTGGAGAACGGTGGGGTAGCTGGAGTACGGAGCCTGGGAGCTGCTGACTTTGCTCCTGCAAAGTTGTTCTAAACGTTTGTCTCTAAACTACATGGGGGAGGAGAAATAAGAAATCAACCCAACAAACCTGGATAGAAGTATTATCTTATCCTACTTACCAGTGCACACAAATGTTTTGAATATGTTTATCTGTTCTTCATAGGGTGAAGAAACTAAAGCACTGACTCTCATCCTTCATCGTGACTCTGGCTCTCTTGGATTTAATATTATTGGTGGCCGACCATGCGTGGTATGTTAATTGTTAAAATATGTTTGCCCTTTCCAGTTGGGAAAAGCATGTAGGTCAACACTTAGGGGAAAAATGCTGCTGATAAGCATTTGGTTCTCTTGGGATTCTTTCAGAGCAAATCTTATATTCAGATTTGTGTCGGATGTCTATTAACTACACTGTCTTTTCTCTCACAGCGTGTTTATTCATGCACATCATCACAGCTAACACCACTAATATTGGTGCAGTGTCATTGCCAAAATGGTAAAACCCATCTTTCCCAGACCATACTGCTTTGAAGATGTTGCACGAGTTCAGGGCCTACAGCTTTAGGCCCTTTACAGTTCATTAAGAAAATGTTATTTACTCTCCTTTCCAGCAGAGATTAAGCAGCCCTCTGTGCAGGTGAAGGGATGTAACAACCTACTTTTGAATTCTGTGATTTCAGCAGATGTTTCCTGCACCATGCACTCGCTAATGTATTTTTTCTGGATGCTTGTTGGCTGGAGCTGCTGCATATGACTTTAATTAGATCAAGGAGTGGATTATACCTTGTCGTAGTAATTTAGAAAGTATTCAGAACTACTTCTTGGCCGCTTAGAAATCTGACATTAATCATGATTTATTCCTAGTAAATTCACTTGAAAGTTATTCTTTCTTTATAGTTAGAGTTTTTCAATTTTCTGAGACGTTGTTCTGCACTGGTAGAAGCTGGTGACACAATACACAGGAATATGAAAATACCTTGTTAGGTATAAGTTGTTTTTCATGGTTTTATTTTTAAGCCTCCAGAGGAAGAGCTGTGCAACTAAAAATAAAAATGCACTGTTGTCTTATGTTTGATGTGCAAGCAGGCTGCCGTCTCACTGGATTTTACGTGAAGAATAATTGTAATGACAATTACTACTGATCTGGCCTAAGTCAGAGGAAAATTATTATCGTGCAACTAATGTACCTGATGGAATTCCATTCTTGGTTGTTTAATCTTTCAAAATGGGAGTATCGGGTGTTCTCATTAGCACAAAATAATTCCATAATAAGACATAAGAATATTTCTTTCAAATTACATACACAGTTGTGACATGGACAAGTTTTAGCTGAGGGCAAATTAAGAGTTACTTCAAGGTACATTATTTTTTTTTTTTTTCCCCTTAAAGGACAATCAAGATGGTTCATCTAGTGAAGGAATTTTTGTATCAAAAATAGTTGACACAGGGCCTGCTGCTAAGGAAGGAGGGCTGCAAATTCATGACAGGATTATTGAGGTATGTGAATACACTGTCCAGTCTCTTTTAATAGTGTGAGTTCCATCTCAGGTCTTCAGCTGGCATGATGTTTAGTGTGGGTTTAGGAGAAACGTACCGTGGTAAACACTGTCTAGAAGACACGTCTGTTAAAATATGCTTGACTTGATTCAGTGCTGACCTTCATGGCTTTAGGTATAGTTCTTACCTAAATATAGAAACCAGATTATGGATGGTATGTGCGTGTCCTGACTTTCTGAGGAGCTAGCATCTATCTGGTATGCCATAGATATTTCTTTTTAAAGCTATTGGAAACTTTTAAGTTATTTAGTTAAAACCATATGTGAAATATCTGTGGTGTAAACCATGATTTTATTTTTCTTGGTATTTAAGACCAAGTTTTGAACAGTTAGAAAAAATTCCACTCTGCAGTTTTGGTATGGTTTATTATAAACCTGAGTAACTCCCTTAATGTTGTTTGTAAGTTCTTATATTACTCAGATTGCAGTCTGAATTTCTTCTCATTTTGCCAAAGTCTTGACCTCAATAAAAAGTCCTTCCTGTGAAAGAGATGGCTGCTTGAAACATTTCTCGCCATTTGTAGTGAGCAAATTTCTTTTTCAGAGAGAGAAAAGGGTTAGTTTCCATGAAACAAAATGCAGCTGATTGTGAGTCAGTTCCCATTGTTTAGCATTTTACAGTTAAGAAAAAGTATTCTTCAGTGTCTTATTTTTGTAAGCTGGAGAAACTTTGAGAGTCTATTGTTCAAAAAGATAAGTGCGGTGTTTGTTGCCAAGGATATCATGGAACAGCCAGTTTCTCTAAGTAATGGAATTCCATTGCTCTTATGTTTTGCAAATGAGCAATAAACAGCTGTTAAGGATTTTCTGTTGGCGGGGGACAATGTGTATTTGCTGTTTTCTGTACTGTTATGGTAAATTGTATTCACAATTTAGTGAGGATATAAAATATTAATTAAGTTTCTTCATATGGGAAAGAATGGAGCCACAGTAGCAAACTATAAAAAGATAAGAAGCTGAGCTGTGAAATGATCCAGAGTTGCTTAAACTATATATATGATGTAACATAATTGCGAAAAGGTCTGGACAATTTTGTGAGAACTATGCAATTTTGTTTGAACTGAAAATTTTCCCGTAAGCATGTATTTCCCCAAAGCATATTTGAAAAGCTGACATCCGTTTCTGAAGTAGTACATAGTCACATAAACCAAACAACTGTATGAAAACCAAAACTTTGGAAAAATCAAATGCCCCAAAGTTAGGAAATGTCCTAGGCTTTCTGTGCAAGCCCGGTTCAGTCTCCTTGAGTGTAAGCGCTGTAATTCAGTCTGTAATTGCAGTCACACAGCACTTGTCTGTAGAAGTCACCCTTGCTCATGGCACGGGGACAAGGGCAGCTCACCTCCGTGGGCTCTGCGGCGTCTGCTCTCTGTTGCAAGGGACCTCCCTCCTTACTGGTTTGGGGTTGGTTTTTGTTTTGGGGTTTTTTGGGGGGGTGTGTGTCACTTTTGTTTTTTACTCCCTCCTCACTACCCCATTTCTCCACAAGATTAGCATTTGGCAACATTAGCACAGTCCAGGCTTAGCAACTGAATACCGTTATGCTGGACGCGCACTAGGAACCTGAGAAGAACACAGGTGAAGGCAGGCTGGGTGAGCTTTTCTGCTGTACTTCTTGGCTGTGTCTCCTCCCTGAGTGGCATCATGCCTACGTGAGCAGTGTTTGTGCAGGGTCTTTTCAAGTTCTATTTTCACATAAGAGAAAACCCTTGAAGAAAGACACTAGAGCAATTTGTTGTATTTATAACGCACCAAGGGTAGCAGGAACCCATGCGTTGACAAGTCTTTGTTGTGCTGACCACAAACTTATTTGCATATTCGCTCTTCTCACTTCTAAATATATCCAAAATGCTGATGAAAATATAGCACATTGCTTCCCAAGAGTTGACTTTGGGTACCTCCACATCAGCATCTGCATTTGGATTAGGAGTGTCTTGTTGAAGCAAGTCTCTGAATGGTGCCCAGCTAATGCGGTTTGATTCCCATTGCAGAACAGTCTCCAGGTGTACTGACTGCATTTTTTTTTTAGGTAAAATTAATTCATTTAATGCACCCCAGACACTACAGATATCCAGTTCACAGAATGAGACTGAAGTGCTCTGATACAGAGCCCGCAAAATACGTGTGGTGTGGACATCAGTTCCTGAAAGCAACTGTTTCATTCTGTGTTCTCTGCAATTTATATTTAGTGCACTATATCTAACACTAGTCTGGGTTAAGGAAAAAAGGGGATACCTCCCGCAGGGGATACTGCATTAAGGCATCTAAGTGAGCTTTAGCATACTAACATCCAATTATCTTAGACAATTGAAATATCCTGTAAATTATCTAGATGAAAATTAGGTAATGTCCAGTGATAGTGTCCTTCTAGAGGCAAATTTTTTTTATAACCTTCACACTGCCAAAGTTTTGATTTGGCAGTTTGGCTGAAAAATCATTTACAGATTTAGCTGTAACTGGCAGGACACAGCTGGAGGACTCAGATGGAACTTGGCATAGAGAGTAGAGCATCTTAGCAGGTCACATTTGCTTTCAAAAGTATGAAAAATGAAAAACAAACATGGTAACTTAACTATCTAGAACTGAATTTAGCTATCTAGTACTTGACTTGTTCATTCAGTATTAAGGTTTTATGTATCACCAGCATGATTTTAAATAGAGTCTTTCACAAAGAACTCTTATTCTAATATAAGCCCTAAGCATAACATCTCTAGAATTAAGTCACAGAGAATTTACAATGAAGTAAAACTAATTATTTGATTTCCTTTTGGAAAATGTTCTTTTGCTATGGATCTTTTGGTGGATGCGTTCTGGAGCACATAAAATAGGAGTGTCATTTCTCATTTTCAGAACTGTCACAACATTTCTAATTACTGAGCAGGGATTAGACAATGTAAAACATAGACACATACATAGTACTGTTTATAGCTGATAGCACATGCATTGTTATATTGATACTTGCTTGCAAATTCTA
>JAVJGG010000037.1:20269918-20300544 GCA_035590195.1 Aviceda cuculoides | reverse complement strand
CAAATTGATATAGAGATAAACTTTAAATTACCTCAGAGATAATTTGTAAACATATTTTCCTTATGCAATTTGGATTTGGATTTCCTGTTCTGCATCTTTTTAGAAGGTTAAATGCAAAGCAGTTAATCAGGTTTAAAAATAGTCTTGAATATTCTGTAGAAGCAATTTTTTGGCCCTTTGTATATCATTGACATAATTAATGCCACTGTGAAGTACATATTTCTACTGTTAAGTGACATACATCGACATGCATGTTGCATGGTCTGTGCTACTCAGTCTTCAAAGCAGCATGTGACAAATACAGAGAAATACCCTTTTCCCCTTGTATTTTGTTTTATAGAATCTGTTAAATAATGATATTTAGTGCTTACACAGGACTATGAAGATTGTGTTATGGCTATTCACTGCTTAATTATTTCCGCTCACTGTTTAATAATATTATCCTTACTTTGCAAATGGGTAATCTAGGTATACAGGGAAATAACTGTTAGAAGTTCTTGTCAGATTAGGGTTAAAGACTGGGATCTTGGTCTGTTTATAATTGTTCTGTGTAAACCAATGCTTCTTACCTATATCTGTTTTCAGATCTTTCACAATTACTTTAGAAGTGAGGAAGTAATGATACTATGAGATTTCCTCTGGTTTGACTACATGTTTTTCATGCAGTCCTGTACTTATACGTTCAAAGCAAGCAGCTGATTTAATGCAGTACTAGTGATTTACTGAATTATTGTTAAGATGTTCCGTAGCAAACTGCCATGTTAAAAACATGCTGAAACTATTGATTTTTATGCAAAGGAATTACCGTTCTCATAGATTTCATTTTTGTCAGGGTAACAAAATGGTCCTAATTTCCTCTCTTAACAGAAGTTGGTTCAAGTCCCAGCCATGAATGCCTCCTCTACGCAGCTGCTTGGCATTTCTTAAGACAAAATTAGATTTTCAGAGTTTTTATTTTTAAGCACATCAGCTCTGCAAGATTATAAATTAAATATGGCATTCTCTTCTCACTAACTATTAAACTCGAGTTTGTTTAGCTTCAGGACTGCTTAGAAAGAAGGAGGCTTTTGAAATGCTGACTGCTTGCCACCTTAGAAAGTTTTAAGCACAATTAGGGTACTGTTGAGGTAGTATAAACTGTCACAGCTCCACTGAAACCTTGAGGATTTATGCCACCTGGGACTTGCCCAGTGTTTCATGCTGCTCACAGGAAGGATCATTAGTTTAGGAGTTGAGAACACGTCTTAGTGCATTTGATTGATTTTCCCCAAAGCACCCTCATTTGCTACAAATTATAGGCTGCTTTTCCATTACGTGGATTTCTTCACAGATTACATGTAAGAACAATGAAACTTTTTAGCAAATCTTCTATTGTATATGTACAAACAAAAGTTGCAATTTGCTTTCGGTTCCCTGTTCACCCTGTAGTAAGTGCGCTGTTTTGGCAGATCCACTTTCTGTTCACGTGGGGTGGCTAGGTAGCTTTCAACAAAATTAATTTGGTAGCTGTGTTAAAAACATAGCCTCTGAAAAGTCAAATCAGCACAGAGAAAGTACATCAGCCATACAGCAATGGCAAGAAAGAATGCTCTGGCAAGCGCATGGCAAACCTGTCCCTGTCAGTATGTGTCCCTGACACATACGTGCTAAGAAAGATGCTGCTGAGGCAAGGATGGCTTCAAAGTTGAGTGAACGAATAAACGAAGAAACATTTTGTGTGGTCTGCTGGTGTGTGATGGGGTCTAGTTTCTCCACAAGACTGAGTCTCTGGGCTGAGAGGGTTCAGTGTATTGCCAGTCTGGCTTTCTTGTCAGTACGCGGTTGTCTCAACCCTGTGTGCCCTGTTCACTTATCACTGCTCAGAGACAGCTCACAGGAGACTTCCACGAATGATCAGTAAATAAAATTATTAACTGAATGCAGCCTTCAATTTCTCATTTGCTGGTGAGTACTTTTTAAAATTATGCCAGCTTTAGTAGGATAAACATAAGCCTATAGCTACTTGCAGGAAACTTACAGCAAGCACTAGCTGAACTCTGCCAAGCATATAGGTTAAACAGAATTTTTTCATTGTCGTGAATGGAAGAGTTCAGCTCTGCAAGCAAGATACGCTTAGGAATTAATTTTCTAGAAGAAAACATTTTCAGACAGTGACTTAAAATTGGCTGTTCAAGTTCCTGCCAGGACGTGCAAGCACATTAGAATATTTGTGGAGAGCGAACACAACGGGGCAGTGAGTGCAGCTATAGCAGAGTCAGCTTTTTTTTAGAGTTTATACTCCTAGAAAACTTTCCAAGGCCTTTGTCCATATCTGTTAATGGTATCTTACAAAGCAGCATCATGCCAGTGCTAAAACATAGATCCCGCAGCTTGGTCAAAAGGGAATAATAATAACCTTAAGAGGAAAATGTAAATGAAAGCAGGCAGCCTTGGTTATCATTGCATTTTTTCCTCTCATAAATTTATTTGCCTGATTTCATACCAGCGCTACAGTCTAAGCTGTGGCAGGGAGGTGGGGAAGCAGGGGAATGAGCCAGACAACAAAAAGAGAACGAACCAAAGAGATATAACAGGATTTTTACACTAAATACTGTACTATTGTCCTTCCCACAAACAAAAAAAGAAAAATAAGTTGGATGGGATGGAAATAAAAGTGTTGCAAACAAAGGAAGCAGTCTTGTTTCTAGTTTTATGGACCTACAGTCTCTGCCTCTTCACTGCTAAGTAGGCTGCAGAGCTCAAGTTATAAGCACATTCTATGCTGCAACTTTTGAAAAGGTCCTGCATGAGTTCCCCTTAAATTTCTGCACCATCTTATTGTTTCTTCTTTTTAATAGAAGTCTACAGCATGTTGACCCTAAGCATAATGTGGGCATTTTGAATCTGTGGAAGCTTAGAATATTGCTCTCAAGGGCATGCTGAATGAAAAAGAGGTAATTAAATTATCTGAAAAAGCTCTCCAAACTCCGGAATAGATCCCTTATGTGTAACACTTCTTAAATTAATGGGATTATGATTGTGTCCCTTCTCCCCCTGCACACAGCCCTCTACCCTGCACTTCCCTCTGCTCTTGCTTTCCTTGCTAACACAGTCTGCTTGAAAACAACCCGGTATCAGTCTCTAGCTAATGTAAAATCTGTCCTGTAAAACCTTTGGTGCTCTTGAGATGGGGGCCATGGCAACTGTGCACAAATCAGAGAAAATAATTAGCAGTAGTGGAATTCAGAGGAATACCCTTTTTCTTGAAAGGTGCTGCAGTTATATTTGTGAACAAGTTACCTATTACCAGTGGAAATCTTTAGCTCGACCCAGAAGACAAGTGCTGCCGGGGTGCCCGAGGCACACCGGGGGGCACTCGGGGACCCCTCCTGCAGCTCTGCCCTGTTCACACTGAATTTGGGGGGGAGCGGTTTAACTGTAGGATTTTGTCCTTGTTCCTCACATACGTGCAGAATGACTGCAGCCATTCCAGTTTTATACAAACTACTTATAAGTTAATTGGACACAGGATAAGCCTAGAGCCTGCTGTTGGAATTGGTCTCCCTCAGAGGGTCTTCCAGCAGTGGGTCTTCTCCGAGCCCCAGGAGACCACACTGCACCTACCTGCCGGCGGTTCCCAGAGCTGCTCAGCTTTCCCCAATATTTGTTTCACCCACGAATTTGCAGCTGCACTTTGACACTTCCTCACTTCATCACCATTTTCTCCTGACAGCCCCATTCTCCTTTTTCCCCTGGGAATAACCTACAATCCCTATTCCTCTCACGTGCCACTCCCTACAGACAGCTGTACCCCATGGAAACCCTGTGGTGTCCCTGTTAAAGGGAAGTGGCTGCAGAGGGTGAAAGCCTGGGCTGCAGCTGGGGTGAGCTGGGATGTAGCATCCACAGTCCTTGAAGAGAAATTAAATAATGTTGTTCATGTTTGTGTTGGAATTGCATGGTTAAATGGGAAATTGCTCTTGAGAAAAAGGAGAAGTGATTATGAGGTATATACTTTCCAGGTCAGATTCTCTTGCATCAAACTTTTCATGACTATAGGGAGGGAAAAAGTGGGAGAAAAATACTGCTGATAGGATAGCATTTTATAATGCTTTAAAAAACAGTGAAAGTCACATTATATAGCACATGCCCTGCCCCAAAAAGTTTTTTTCTCTTTGATGTGGTTATTAACTTGTTTGGTACCACAAGGAACAGGGCTTGGAACGGAAATGCGAACCGCTTTGATAATTTCCAGGCCTGTCAAATCTCACATTAAGCAAGGGACTCGCTCAGTGGCCACATGTATTGCCTGATCACATAGCTCATGGAATATCTCATCCATTCTCCCTCAGCTGTGTTTACCATTTTCTGGTAAACCAATCCATGCTAATTATTTTGATAGAACAGGTATCGGTCAGCGCCTGGCCTGCCTCTTGGCCGGCTGTTCAGTGCCGAGGCAGAGGGAGGTCGTTGTCTCCTTCGAGCGGCGCGGTGGGAAGGTGGTCCTGCGCTCGAGGACGAGCCCGGCGTGTCACCTCGTGGGCTGCGGGAGCAGTCACGGTGCTGCAGATCAGCCCGTGGCTGTGACGCTTGTGAGGAAGGGAAGATACAAACCACCTGAGAAATCTAGATTTTGGTTTTGTGAATTATTTCTCTTTCAAAGAATTGAAAAATAGCTGTTTCATATTCTCTGTAGCTAATCAGAGAGAGCTGTGTCCAACAAATACTTTTTTTTAAAGGGATGCATATAGAGCATATAACAATGGGACAATTTAATCTTCTTTTCACATGTGGTACAATTCCTTGCATTTTAAATCATCTCCTGTTCAGTTTTCCACATTTGAAGCCAAACCATTATGATTAACTGTTTAGATTTTATTTTTAGATTTTGAATGCACTGTGTCTTTTTAGAGAAAACACGCAGAATGCCCTATCAACTGTTTTCACACATTCCGTGTGTATCATAATAATTGGGCAATCAGGCACAATCATCCTTAATTTAGTACACATGCGGTACATTACCATGTCAGTTGTACTACAAGATATGCATAAAGTAAGTGCAAATTAACTAACAAAAAGAATAAGTTCAGACTATTGCTATTCAAAATGCACTTGAGTAAAATTTGCATAACTTTTCCTTTGGAATTAAAAATGGAATTTGTTCATCAAATGTGAAAAATACTGAATGTGTCAAAGTGACCAGATCTTTCTGGGGGTCCTGAATCCTTATCCTGCAGCTCAAACCTTGTTTATTCTGGTGGTGGGATTTTCCTTCAGAACACGAGCATGGCATGCAGAGACCTGCTTGCCGTGAGTGCCTTACTTCTGCTTTCCTCACAACAGTATGTAACCTTTTTTTTCACACACAAAATATGGAAACTGAAATGAAATCCTGGAACCTGTTCTAGTACGAAGTATAATACAAAGTCACTTCTCATTAGTGGTGTTTGTAGTTTTTAACACAAATAAGGTTTTACTGCTTGACAGTAAACAAAATACATTCCAATATTGGGTATGGGGGTTTTTGCTTGTTTTTTTTTCAAAATTGCCAAATCCTACTTTATGATAAGACATGAAACATTACAAACAGGAAAGCATGGAAAATGAGATTGCTCAGTTAGAAGTTGATCAAATTTACTATATCAAATTGTATAGCAATAAAGGCATTAGATTCATATTCTCTTTCATACATAAGGCTTTTTCCTTTGCCTAATTAATTGATTCTTTACACTATGAAAAATTGGAGGCTGTTCACAATTAACTGCAGTTCTGTGCTTTAAACACTAAGAGGTGACAACTTATCAGCATTGTGAAATTAATTCCAACATTGTTGACTGCTTTACTTTAGGCATGATGTTTTGATAAATTTTAAAACAATATAACTTTACTATTTTATGTTCTACTACAAAGTGCAACTACAGGACTTGTAAAGTTTTTAGACACTCATAAATACAAATGGTACTGGGCTGACAGTAATAGTAGTTGAGAATTTTTTGCTTCAGCACTGGGGCTTTTAAATGAGAACAGTGTTTAAGTTGTTGCTTTTAAGACCTTATTATGCATTTTAGTATCCAAAGTAAATTTGTATTATGTTAGGTTTCATATAACAGCATAACATTTTTAAAGAAGC
This sequence comes from Aviceda cuculoides, assembly GCA_035590195.1. Lineage (NCBI taxonomy): Eukaryota > Metazoa > Chordata > Aves > Accipitriformes > Accipitridae > Aviceda > Aviceda cuculoides. The sequence continues at coordinate 20,294,435 of JAVJGG010000037.1, read as the reverse complement.
TTCTATCTGTAAAGTCTTATATTTGTAAAGGTAATTTACCTCTGAAAGCAGAATTTGCATTTTAAAGACTGGGTGGGAGAATAATAATACATCAAAAAAGGAAAGGATTTGTTACTAGTGGAAGGAAGAGTGGTACAAACAGGCTATACGGGTAGATCACTAGATAGTAGAGACACAAATCCCGTCGCTGTGTACATGACAGGAGACATTTGTTCTGTGAGGGACTAGGTGATTACTATACTCTGGGCCATGGCAATTCCCAAATAGTGCAAACTGTGCAAGCATCTTATCTGCAACTTAAATTATGCATTAGATGTACCTCAGTTGTGTGAAGCAGGTGGGAAAAAAAAAAGAGAGTCAGAATATGAAGACAGTATCTTTTGTTGGTGCAAGCCCCTTTTTAGTAGTCTGCTGAAGCCCGGTGTCAAAATGATCTTTAAAAAACAAAATAATTAATTTATATAGCCTCTATTGTAGGATTTGACCTATGGGTCTCAGGAATAGTGTACCCTACAGCAGGCTCTTCTTATATACCCTTTCACACTGACATGGTTATCATCCCTAACCCCAGTGTAATATCCACAGCTTAATTATATGCTCCACTTAACAGCAGTACAGAATTAATCCTCTTTAAACTGAGATTAGATGACATTTGAAGAGTCGTGACTGGTCTCTTCAGTGTAGTGAATTTTATCTGGAAGTACTTGCCTTTATTCTTCATTTTTTGTCATCATCCACATAACTTTGAGGCACACAAAAGTGTGCAGTGCTGAAAGCAACCACTTCAGTGATCAAGCTCGGCTCAGGATCCAATTTAATTTATGCACAAATTTTCAAAGACATGAGCTGCAGGTGCTCAGTCCTGTAAAATATCACAAGGATATTGGTAGTTTTCAAATCCCATCTTCAAGTTTAATAAATAGAGTAAAACCATTAAATGTTTCGCAGGGTCACCAAATGGCCGAGGGTGGAGAGGACCTCTGGAGATCACCTTTCCAAGCCCCTTGCTCACAGCAGGGTCAACCGGAGCCTGTAGCCCAGGGCCACGTTTCTTCCTTGGGTGAATAAAAGCACAAGCACATGGTGCATGTGAAGAGTCCTTTTGGGCCATGGGGTTGAGCAGGAATTTGAGCTGAAAACTAGTAAATATTATATGTATGTCTGATTGATTGGATGAATATGAGAAAGAAATAGGCAACAGGAAGGGAGAGTGAAAATGTTTCCTGAATCACTGGGGGGCCGGGGGAAGAGAACTCTTCAGTGCTATTTTTTCTTCTCTCTCAGTTCTGCAGGCTTTCCAGCTCAGGAAGATTTAGTTTATTTCTTAAAAGGTCTTGCTTATAAAGCAGACCTTTTTCTGGCTCTGGCCAGCTCTAATAAAAATTAGCAGTAACTTTAGCAGCTGCCATACCACATGACTGCTTGGAATTGCATAACTTCTTTTTCCTCATAAAGAAACACACAAAGAGATCATCTGATCTCCACCCTTGCAACGTTCTCTGAAGTAATTTCTCTCAATTTCCAAACAAATATCATCTTCTTCTTTCTTTTAACAGTTCTCTCCTTTTAAGAACAAAATCTGATCGTAGATAGTAACGGGCTCTAGGTAGGGCTTTCATGAGTTATGTGAATAGGGTGATTATTTTTATTTTTGCTACTTCAAAATGTATTAGTGTTTATCAATGAGAAGCCATGTCATGAACAAAAGATAATATTTAAGATAATCAAAGAAATATTTTGTTGCTGAAATTGTGAGGGGTTTAGGGCTTACAACATTTCTGAGAATAGGCTTTTGGATGGAGATACATTGTGGTTTGACAAGGGGAGAGTTATGGTGAGAAGACTCCTATGGCCATACCACATGTAAACTGAACAGACTGTTGGCTCAGACCAGGTCCCATTTAATTCACTGGAAATCCCAGAGTATCTAACCTGATCTGCAAACACAGAGCAGTTGGAAGTTTATTCTTCCTGTGTGGCATGAGGAGATGCACCATTGTTTTCTGGCTAATTGCTTTTCCCTCTAGCCAAAAAGGAAATTTTTTCTTCCCTAATACTGCTGATGCAGACTAAGTACTACTTTGTGTAAAAAGACAAAGGTGGGATTGATGTGTAAGCAGATGGCACGTTGTTCTACATGAAGGTGCAGTCGAACCTGTTGAATTAAACACGGCTGAGTTCGTGGCTTTAAAGCAGAGCCAGCAGGAACCCTGCGCAGAACAGCCTGTCTGCTGAGGTAGACACACCAGGGCCGTTATGTTGCATTTTTACAATTAATTCCTTTAACCACAGTTCTCACACAAACTTTTAAGCACTTTTAAGAAATGTTTGATGAACTTATAGGTGTGTAAATAAGTACTATGTGTGAAAGTTTATAATAATTTGTGAAACCTAAGAACAAATAACCCCCTTTCTGTCCAGTGCTTTTTTCTGATGCAAATTTATTGCAAAGAAGAAGAAATAATCTTTGTTTAATGAGGAGACCCCACTGACTGCATATTTATTTATGTCTCCCTTGTAGTTCATTCAGAATCAAGGATAACATTCATATATTTTAAGTCTTAAAGAAATCTCACATCTATAGTTAGGAAGAATTCTTAAATTATTCCCTGTTCTTTGAAAAAACTGTGTATCAAACTCTTTAAAGCTTAGTTCATCCCAAATCCGAGCAAACAAAAGCCAGGTAATGACAGTGGCACAGAATACAGGTTGTTGCTAAACTAACAAGCACATTGGCACACAAGAAAGCCCTGGGAGCTGCACTTCTCCAGGGCACAGTCGCTGGCTTGCACCAAGTTAATTCCCTTCCTTACTTGAGTCGAGGCAGTTGTTTTAACCACAGACTTGCAATAAAATTTGTATTTATGTAATTTTCACTTTTGCATTTTCTCATTTTCTCTGCTAATAATACTTTCCTTTTCCTGCTAGTTTGTCAAGAATCCCTAGCTCTCATTTTGGAGTAAAAGTCTTGGCACCTTCTATGCTGTACTGAATAAAAGCTGGTCTCTCACAGCCTGGCTTTAGCAGTAGTAAGCATCAAACAATTTGGAACATAAAGCAGTGAACTGTCTTCAGATGCAGTTACAGTTCCTAAGTGTCCTGCTAGCAACTCTTGTTTTAATTTAAAAGTTCACACAGCCAGCTCTCCGATTCCTTCCTGTATTCGAAGGAGCCAGTACATACCGATGCCTTTTTTTTTTTTTTAATATAACCTTTCATTGTTTTCCCTTCATTTTGGCCTCCCTCTTTCCTCTTAAAAGCTTTGTAGGCAAAGTTTCCTCTGCAGCAGGGGAATTGCTGTTTCTATTACAAACCTTTCTCTAGCAACTAGAACCTTTTCCTTCAGTTGTAACCAGTTTTACCCCCTGCTGCTAATTAAAATGTTCTTTCTCTCCTTCAAAGTTTACCAAAAAGCAATTTTGTTTGCCCTCTTTGTGGATTTCTTATTGCAGAAGGCATTTGCAGACTTGCAGAGTAGCTGACTCAAGCAAATAATATACACAGGAATGAGCAAGGATGTCAAAGAGAGCAATAGATAATATATTAGCCTTTTGCCGGGTCTAGCAAATCTCCAAGCTTTAGAGACTATTAAAGGCTACTTTCACTGGGCTGACACTGTGCGTTTCAGTTAGTTTTCCCAGCTTGCCTTCCCTAGACTCTCTGCTGCGGTTCTTTGTTACACACCCGAACTCATTAGATTAACGAGAAACATTTTAGTAAAGTATCTCAGGCAGAAATAGGGAGGAGTTAGGGGGCTGAGGAGATGCTGTGAAGTTTCTTTTGGGATGAAATTAATTTCATGCATAAGCTAAGGGAAAAGTAGTATGCCTGCCAGTCCTCCAGATTTGAGTGATGCACTGTTGGTCTCTTCCTTAGACTTTATGCTTGCTTTTGAATACTGTGTCATAATTTGAATAGATTTTTGAACAAAGGAACCAAAACCCCACAGTCAGAACTAAGATGATACACTCGTCACTAACTCTGTCCCTTTCATCCCAAATAATAACTTGCCCTCAAAATAATTTGCTTCCCATTGGTTTATTCCATAGCTTGAGGTTCTGTTCAGTATGAACAAGGGTTGCAGAGTCTGGCTCTTACTACTTGTTTGTGTCCAACTGCAACTATTTAATTCCCCTCCTTTAGAAAACCTTTGGAAAAAAACTAAGCCCAAAAGCTTTTAACTGCTTAGAAAGTGTTTTCCTGCAGTTTCAGGAAGAAATGCAATTATCATGGCTTCTTAATTAAAGTGAGTTGTCAATGAAGCGATAAACCATGGTAGAATTTACTTATCCTTGTAGAAGAATGCAAATTAAGGCTATAAATGGAGGTCTTGGGAAAGGTCTTGACCGCTTTTTGCCACCACACTAATAATCACACTAAGTCATTCATATTGTGAGGCAATCAGATGATATACATCTTTTACGGGGAAAAGGGGACTATGGAAATAAGTCAAACATGCTGAAAGAGTAAGTATCTTTGTTTATATCTATCCTTGATGTGTTAGTGAATGAGTTAACTGTAAACCACAACATTTCAAACCATGCAAGCAGCTTCTCAAAGGAAGTTGTCTTTGAGTAAGCAAGTACCCAAGGATAATAGGACAGTATTTTCAAAGCTGCTAAAAATGGAAAGACAAATCCTGACCTGAAGTAATGAGCATAGTGTCCAATTAATTTGATATCTGCTAGGGCAGAAATCTTGTCTAGCTGAAGTCAGCAGTGAAGATTTCATTAAGTGAGTTCATGAGAACTGATGGCCACATTTGTAAAATCTTTTCTAATCTAATGATAAAAAGTAAATTTAGAACTATTTATTGTAACTATTGTTGTAAGTTCCATGCAAGCCTATAGTATGATCTGTAGATGAGTAGGAATCCCTAGGGATAAAATTGCCCCTAATGAAAGTAGTGTTACCATAAGCTGTCTATTACAGGGCAGGGGGAAGGCTGAACATGTAAAACATGTATGGTAATGCTTAAGTAAGTATGGAATTTGTTTTACTAAAGCCAAAGGGACTACTCATCTGCTTAAAGTTAAGTATATGCATTAGAATAAGAAAAACTGGGGTCTTTGGTACTACTCATGAGTGTCAGAGTCTGTAAGCATGTGAAAATAATCCACAAATGGCATATCTACTAACCTACAAAAGACACAAATTCATTTTACATTTCCTTTGAGTATGTAAAACGTTAACTAGTCATTGAAGAATCCAAATTGTGGTATTTGACACCCGAGAAGAATTTTATGGAAAACAATGACAGACTTTTAGTTCAGTCTCCCACTTCATAACAACCCATTTGTGAACTGCTCGACTTTTACTTTCCTCAGTTTGTAACATCCAGATTACTACCTGCTTCTATTCTCCTGACAAACTAAATTTTTGACACGAGATAGCGAACCACTGTATCTTAGGTTCTTGTTACAGATTACTACATATTTTCTTTTTAAGAACATGATATATGGCATTAGCTTTCTGTTTGAAAATGGAAAAATGTTCAGGTTGGTGTTTTTTTCCTTTTCAGAACGTTCACGTTACTTTTGTTACAGTGCACTCATTTTCTAGTCCTTATTTTAAATTTCAGTTTCTACCATTAATTACAGGTTAGATAGAGGCTTGGAACCTGGAATACCGACTTTGCAAGTGAAACGCATTGACTTCTACCACTTCTTGTGATTTAGAGAGACATCATACTTCGCATTATTGTCAAGTGTCCAAGTTACTTACCATTACTTTTCTTCTCTGAATGTAAATTTTTTTGTGTGACATGGCCTAACTAAATTTATTTTATAAAAATATATAAAAACTCAGCTCCAGAGTTAAAGATTTCCTTTTGGTTGGATGTACAAATTCTAGATCAAGGTCAATTCTAAAGCTACAGTTTATTATCATTGTTGTTCTCTCCCAGCCATTACTTTGTCTATCATTTAAATAGCCTTTGGATTAAATTATATACTATATACAAAATATATACAAAGTATATACAAAACATGTAGCATTTTAGGCATTAAGAGCACTAAGCATATCTCTGAATCACAAATGGGCCTGATTTTTGTTTTGCTTTATCCTTTATGTCAGACAGAGGATTTCCTACCGTTGTTTGTGAAAAGAAAGCTGGGGCTGAAGTTAGAAAGGAAAGCATAAAACTGATTGCTTGATGGTTTAATGTTACAGACCACCTACCCTGAGAAGGCTGAGAGTTTGAGTCAAATTGAAATTCTAAAGAAAAAAAGCTATAGACCAGCAACAAACAAATAGGTAAAACTTAGAGGAACAATAAAATATGTTTCCATTTTGTTAGCAGTATGGTACTTGGAATAGCTTTACACGTAAGAAAATATAAAGCAGCAGAAGGAGCCACTTAGGGGAAAGACATTAGACAGACATTTAAAGACTTCCTAGACAGACGTAATATAATTTTATACACTTAAACACCTTGTTATAAAAGCTATGTATGTTCAGATGTTGTTTTACATAATTCCTTTATTGTACAGTTAAAAAGAGAAAATTCAAAGTAGACATAGAAGGAAGGGAAAGAAATAAAAGTGTGCATATCTCCAGAAGAGGCAATTTTAGAAAGGAAAGCACAAGGCAAGATATATATATATATATTTTTTTTTTTTTTTTTTTTTAAGTTCTTTGGGGACCTCAACAAGCAATTTATCTAGAAAGTATTTATTTTGGACAAAATCTGGAAGTTAGTTACAAAGAACAGTTGAATCTTTCACTGTACTGCATACAATTTAAAAAAAAAAAAAATCTATTTCTAGTCCTCCCTGTAAAACTTTTAAATTGAAGATGTGTTTTCAAGTTGGGTGTGCACTAAATAATAGTTATTTATAGGAAGTTCTCTAACAGTATTAAACAAGTATGGAGAGATTAACAGAAATTGAACAAATTAATGCAAAGGGGTAAGAATTGGGATTTTTAAACTGAAGACATCAATGCAAACATGTAATGACATACGCTAATACACATAAAGACAAGTACTGAAAGTCAGTCAGTGGTAAAGTACCTGATATAAATGAATATTTTCACAGGTACTATTGTTAGACAAATAAACGAAAGGCAGCTGATGTGCTGTTGAAAGGAATGAAGTTGAACTGAAAATTCACTTTTGGCTAAAATATTTGTTGAATTTTATTTACAATTGCCCTTAAATAAATCGGTTTACTTTGGGGCATTGTGCAGTACATTATATACATATCTGATTAATTCCTCTGTATGATCATCGTTTGAGTTTAACTTTTTCATTGTCTGTGGGGATTTTGAACAGTAGCAGAGGAATTTTCTCAAAATAGGAGAATTTGACTGCAAAACTACAGATCTTTATGGACTAGTGAACTCAAAGAAGAGAATTACCACTATTAGTTTAGGGCACTTAGTTTAGTGTAAGTGTAAAATTTTAAATCATAAAGAAATTAAAAAGCTGTCAACTGAAGTTTTAAGTTTACTCAGAATATTTTCCAGAGACAACAGCTACACATCACTGCTATTTGCCTGGCTGTTCAGCTTCCATGATGATAACATTGTATAGGAATTTACATAGAGGGGGCTAAAACCTTTTATTCCCAAACACATTTATCTTGGTCTCAATCATTTGGGAATCCAACAGCACAAGAGCATAAGGCCAAGTAGATACATCCTTGTTTGTGTAAAAGCCAGTTCATATGTGCTGCAAGTCAGCAAGAAGTCAAAGTCTTGCTTTGGTAACCCTGAGAGGGATGTAATTTTTGGTTGTGATCTGTTCTTTTGGGGTAAGTCTGAATCGATCTATTGTTTCATGGGAGAACAGCTGCAGGGGACACGAGGGAAGTTTGAAGGAGAAAGGAAAAGCTGATTCTTCAAGGTGGACCTAAAAGTTTTTTTGGTAAACAGATGTTCCTGTAGTGGCCATTTTCTACCGATATAATCAGTTATTAGCCTGTAAAGGCTGATAGGTTCAATGAAGCAAAGTGATGCCTGATACATTTTAACAGGTGTCAGTGCAAGCTTTCTCACTTCACACACTTTAACCAAGTAAGATTTCAGTTATAAATTGAAACAGCCATTCCCCCCCGCCATCAGTAAAGGTAGAATTTTACATTAGCAGCTGCCAGGCTGCTGCAAAGGCAGACACTAACTTTTCTTTCCAGGTGGAGACTGTTATTGTTTCAAATGCCCCTTTTAGAGACCTCTTTCACAGAGCCCTGGGATGTGGAAAGACAATGGAAACTATTTTGAATCCTTGCAACAGGTGGTAAGAGTCAGACTGCAATACATAAAAGTTGTGGTCTTTCCAAGATTTTAATTGTAGCTGCATTAATTATTTCTAATTTAGCTAGATAAGAATTTCACTAAGTTGTGCTCATAATTTTTAAATGCTTTTTATAATAAGCAGTCAGGGCAAGTGTTATTTCTGTTCTTTCTGCTTCAAAATGCATGTGAGCAAACATCTAACCTAATACGCAGTAGCAGCACAATAACCAGTTGTCTTGTTTAAAGCTTTAAAGTATTCAAAGTTCAAGCCCATAGACAAAAGTTCTTTCCACTTTAAAGATGTTCAGCTTGCACTTATGCAGTTAAAGGATTCCTAACAATAGAGCTGGATGAGCCGTCATGTCATACAGCTAGATACAAACTCTATTATCAAGGTCTTACATGAACTTTCTTATACTTGCATTGCAATCAGTATCGATTTCTTTTATGGCCTGATGTGATACTGTATGATTTTCTAACGTTTGCTCCCATGTCTGTTGTCTTTATTATTTCTCTGGATGGGACCAGATTTGAGCCCCAAGACCCAGTAAGAACACAAATATTGCCTAAAAACTGAACTAAGGATGCCTTTCAGCTCTGCGGTATCAGAATGGTCTGAAGCATTTCCATTCCTATTTCTTAAGTATAACAAATAGGCATCAGAAGTTGTCACATGTGAAGGTTTCGTGTCTCTCTTTTGCAGTATCCACTGTCAGTTCTGAAACCCATAGAGCATAAGTCTGAAATACTTATCAAAAAAAAAGAGTTGTACTTATTTATGTAAGTAATAGTTCACATAGCAATGCCTTCAAGGAATATTTTCAGCTCCTACAAATCTTCCCTGCTGCAGTCAGCATGCAGTCATACTGACACTATTTTTTCCAGTGGTAGGAGGTAGAAGGCCTAAGGAAAATGATCAGATACTGGTAATAGCAAGAACCTACTGAAATTAATTTTGTGTTACTACTACCAGTACTAAATGGAGAAGTTAGCCGAGTAGCATAAATGGAACAGAACAGACTTTAGCAACAGAAGGTAAATAACAGTGTTTTACATAAGCATCAAATATTTGACAGTTTTACAACTGGCTTGTTATTTCCAACAACTGTTGCATTAGGATAAAGAGCATTTGCTCTTTCCATTTCTGGCTTTCTCACATCCTCAGAACAGCTCATGCCTGGAGGATGTGCTAAGAAACTGTGGCTTTGTATTAATGCCACTTGGGCATCTGAAGGGTTATTTACTTATTCCGCTATCCCAGTAGAACCCAAAGGTTTATTTAAGCAGCTCACCAGAGCAAAATTAGGCTTCCCAATAAGGTAGGGACTCATATTGGCTTCAGTGGGCTTATTTCACACATCATAATCAGACAGGCCTAATATTTTTTGTGCTCACACTGGAGAGCGTGGGCACTTTCTGCTCTAACTTAACCTCTAACCCACAGCATAGAAGTTACATGAGATCCAAGGCTGTGGGTCTTCTTTTATTATTGTTACTCTAGTAGTGCCTGGGGACCCTTGCAGAAATTGAATCCCTATTGACAATAGTGCCTGTCTCAAAAAATGTGCAGTATAAATATTCAAAAATGTACAGAAGGACAAAGCCAGGAGGGGTTCTATCATCATTGTCATCAGGGAACCAAGGCACAGAAGCTTAATTTACTCAACTTCATGACTAAGCCAGGTGTGGAATCCCGATCTTTTAGTCCATTCAGTTATTTAACCACAAAGTCAACCTGCTTCCCTGGCGGGCTGAATAAACCCAGACTATTAAAATCCTCAGGTCTGGGTTGCTTTAGTGCTACTCCTCACTCTTACATATGGATGGAAATTTGTGGTAGCTTCACAGTGCCTTTGTCTGGACTAAGGTTTAGATAGATAATACTAAAAATTTAATATATGACACATTTGAAAGAGGGGTTGACAAGAGGGACACTGCATATATTGATATATGCTGAACTAGTCAAGAGAAAGATTAGGGAAGCATGACTTTTAACATGACCAACTGAGCCTATATTAAAGCATATACCACGCCTACACTAGATTTTTTTGGTCATGCTAGAACAGACTAGCTAACCAGTTCTAAAAGAGTTGAGGTCAGACTAGCTAACCAGTTCTAAAAGAGTTGAGGTCAGTGGAGTTATGGTGGCAGCAGCATAAAGTGATTGAAAAATGATAAGATAGAAAATGAGGCAAAATATTACTTCATTAATAACAAAATACTGTGTGGGATTTTACCAATCCTTAAAAGGTAAATCAGTTACCTTGAGACTAAATCATGAGAAGTCTAAGACAAAATAGGAACCTTTTCAGAAAAGTCCTGAAAACAAATACTTAAATGTTAAAATGTTTCTTAAGCCATAGCTACAACACCTGCAGTTACATACCCTATAAACAAGCTATACCTATATTTCCATGATGAACAGGATGCATCCATAATAGTGATAACAGCTGCTTAAAATTCCAATTTTAATAAAAATTGTTTTATCCGTGAATTCTGTATTCAACTACAGCTTGCTATATTTGACTATTTCTAACAGCAATTAATAATACTCCTTTTTAAAAAGAGCAAAATGTGAATCAGTTTACAGATAGAGAAGGCATTTATTCTTTGTATACCTAAGACTCCCAGAGGGAGATTCGGGTGTCCAAGGAATGTAGGGTGGGGTAGACTGTGGCTTCCCTTCAGCCCATGATATTAGATTAGACCCGAATTACTGTTTCTGCTGCCATTTTTAGTGATTTGGTATCAGCAGCTACAGACTCTTCTGAGATAAGACAAGGGCATGTAAGCTCTGAAGGGCTCTCATTCTGGTGCAGGACTATATCAGTCTGGCAGCTGTTGCTTTGATTGAAAAGGTATGCTGACAGTTCGGGGCAAGCTTCAACAAATGGCACCAGCTTCTGAAAAATGTACTTCTAAGAGAACTGCCCCCAAAAGACTGTTTATTTAAGGATTTCAGTGTTGTTATGCCTGACATTTGTGTTGAAACCTGAGTTTTTACAGTGTGAAATGAAATAACATGAAAGTGTTTTCAGAAAATGTATTTGGGGATGTGTAATAAACACTAAACCATTACCCAGTAAGGATCTGTTAACATACATAATCTATAGCACTGACACATTATTGCTGGTTTTAACCAAAGATACTACAGTTACCGAGTATGTATTATTTATACTGGAGATGATGGCTTGCAGAAGAGTGAACAGATGATAGCTAAAAATGCAGATGACTCTCAGACCTGAAGATCATAACTAGCCCCCACATTCTGGGACACTAATGCTGGCTCTGGAAAGCAGAAACCAGCTGAGAAATCGAGATCCAGACCAGACACTCATAACAAGTCTGGGAGTCATTAAATCAAAGTGTAACTCTCAGACCATCTCCGTGCTGTACACATAAAAGTGATTTTCAAACTCAGAAGAAACCATTATTTCAGATAAATTTTCCCATGGGCCATATTCTCCATTACCTTGTCCCTTGTGTGGTCATTTTATTTAATGTGAAAAGCATGTAAAACACTATTGTTCTCACTGATAGTGTTTCACACTCACTGTAATCTAAATCTGACTGCACAGGTACAAGGTAGGAGGGAAAGAAATCCAGTGTAGCTAGAATTCTGTGCAAAGAAAAGATGCTCATTGATTTCCTGCTTTCTGCCCCTGGATCCTCTGCTCACTTCACGCTCTTGTCTCCCCCCCAAAACCCCACTATTCACATCCATGCTGTTTTGCAACACAGGAAAAACATCGTTAAACAGCGTTTTGACTTGCGTCACTAACTAGAAAACCTGGGAGCTGACTCAGTACTCCAGTCTGCCTACTCATTATAGCACTGCTGGAGCTAGACATCGTATCTTTAAAGATCTGTATATATAGCAAGTTTAAACTTATAGTTTAGGACTTACTACCATTCCTGCGTGAGAGCAGGAAGCGCCATCCTAATCAGATGCAGATAGCTACGTCTTGCATTTCATTTCATTTTGACTTTTTAAAAATGATACACGTGCTATTTGTGCTTTCTGTTGTACTGGTTACAGGTGGCAATCTTAGAGCCACCTCTAAGCAGGTTTACCTGTTGCATGGCCTGCTGCTGGGAGAGCCCTGGGGCTGGCTCTGCGACAACATTCCAAAATCCCCAAGGGAAAACCCTACGCACGCTCCATCCTTACAGTCCTCTTGGCTGCCCTGCAGGCAGGTCCCAGCCCGCAGCTATGCCCTCTGCCTTTGCAGTACCCCCGCGGGCAGAGAGGGTGACCCAGGACTCTTCCTTACGGGTGACAAAACCATCACCATCAAAGGATGCAGGAGTCCTCTGACACGGGCAGGCTCTGCAGGCCGAGTTCAGGCTGGTTTCAGGGGCAGAAGGGTTGGCTGCTGCAGGGTCGCAGAAGTAACTTGGGTTAGGAGCATTCCCAGCAGCAGTGTTATCAAACAGAGGGTGGGGATCTGGGCAGCAGAGGGTGGGTTTCTCCAAAGCACAAAAGCAATCAGAAATGGGGGTGGAAACTAAACTGAGTGCTGGAATCCCCAGATACTTTCCTTTCTGATTAAAAAAAAAAAATATATATATATATATTTTTCTAAGTATTTTCATTACTATGGTAGTATCATTATATTTAGACCTTTCCAGTTCATTTCACCCAAAACTATTAGGTAGTCATTGAATAGGCAGTTGAGGTAACAAATTCAGATTAAAACTTTGTTTTTTATTTCCCCAGTGTGCTGAAATCATCACTTGCAGGATGATTTTGGCTCAACATACTTCCACATGGTCCTTGGTGAATGCAGAGAGTGCACATGCAGAAAGTAACCATGGCTTTGCTGAGATATGGCTATTTGTTAAGTAACTTACGGTAACATAACTGGTTTTAACTGTATCTCCAGATCCTAACTTTCAGTGAGGAGTTCCACAGTCTGGTGGTGCTAGCCCCACCTTCAGTCCTTCAAGCACAGGCTTTGCAAAGACTGTGCCACTTGGTCTCCTGGCGTGTGAAAAGGGGAAACGGCGCAACCGTTCACAAGCTTGAAATAGCATGTTTCAACTTAGAGAGTTGCCTTTATGCCAGATATAACTTTGTAGAGAATATATGAATTATGAATACTAGGTTAAGACACATGGAAAAGAGATGTCTGTGCTTTATGTTAGGAAGTACTGATTTGCATATAAACAGTTGCACGAGATTTACTTTAAAACTGATGCAATCGTGTGGCTGAGGTAACCTGTTAGTAATTAGGATTTTGAGCAGGATAGGTATAGAAGGAAGCAAAAATGGGACTTGATTAGTACCAGAAAATTCCCAGAGTGTACCACATGTCCTTATATCCAATGATTCATGCTGAAATCCACAGTGCCTGAAGAGAACTGCCTATAGGTACTGCCACTGCAAGGGACAGACACAGACTACCCTATTTGCTCATCACAGGATCATTCCTTCATTCTCTTCACACACACTGTTCCCAAAGTCACTGGGAAGCTAAAAATATCTCACAGCATAGATGTGAGATAGCACAACTGAAGATTTGTTTTCTAGGACAGTGTTTGAAATGCATGGAAGAATCAGTTAAACATTCAGTTTCAGCCAAATATAAATGAATATGAGTTAAGAGTTAGTGTGCCTGAATTAAATGTTGTTTTATATTAAATCTACTGATGAATATTTGTATTCCATTAAATCTTCAAAGAGGGGGGTTTTGGTTGGGCTTGGGTTTTTTTTTTTTCCAAAAAAATTGACATCACAAACTTAGCAGTCTCTGTGATTGAAGCATGGCAAAAAGTCATGAGGTTGACTCAAGATCAGAAATGTTCTAAAAAGAATGCAAGAATTTTTCTTTGAACTTACGTTTCACAGTTTCAAGCCTTTCTCCTCCAAGGGCTAAAAATTTCATGATGAAAGCTCATGTTCCCACTTAAGACCACGATTCCTAGATATAAGGCTTCAAAAGAGAAACAAGAAGTAGAAGGGGGCCGGTCAGTGCGTAAGCCTGGGCAAGTGTCAGAGGGTAAGATTCAGAGTCTGCTTTGGGGAGTGGGAGATGGAGACCACGCACCCGAGGCCTCCGGAGCGATTCAGAAAGTTTAACGAGGGACCACCTGAGCATCAGCTCCCACTGGTGCCTCCAGGGAAGCAGTGTGTAATGTTAGGGAATCCTAGACATGCACATCACATGGATCCTATCGCAGGATACCAGTGACAGGTCCGAAAGAAGAGGAAGGACAAATTCTGCTGCCTGCTAGGTGCATACTCCATGAAAGAGGGGAGTTTCATGGTCTGAATCTGCCCTTCATGTTTCGGTGCCCCAGTTCCCTGAGCTAAGCACATCAGGCAAATCAGTTTGCCTGCGAGACTTGCATGTGTTTGGGGATTACTATAATGTACATCCACATTTGCAGTTTTTACCCATAACATTTATCATGTTATTTAACTGTTACCCATAACATTTATCATGGCCCTAATCTTGGTGAGGTGTCTCAGATGTTAATAAATATAGTGAACTTTTTTACACTCTAAACATACAAACTGTTCTTGAGCCATCACTGTTTTGCTGCCGAGTGTCAATATGAATTGCTAAGCATGAAATATTGCCCACAGCTTGAAGACCTACAGAATATTCTCATGAAACTATCATTTTCAGAGATACAGTGGATAAAAACAAAGCTATATTGCTGATTTTTAAAAAAATATAATCAATTTTCAGTGCAAACATTCAGAGATAATGAAAAGCTGCTGTAACAACAATTCTCCCTGCATAACCGCTGTTACGGGGTTGAATATGCCATTTGTAAGGTTTAAATTGCTTTTGCAGTCAAGTGTTGTAATCCATTAGTGATAAGAAAAGGTATTTGTCTATCGGTTGTGGTTAACTACATTCCTTGTATTAGAAACAATTTAGTCTCTTATGTGAACCCAGTGCAGGAAATTGTTTAGAGAGAGTCTGGCTGCAGAGCTGGAAAAATAGAGTAGTTAGTGCTCCCTTCCCCCAGCAGCAATGTGATGTATAACTGAACACTGACAGCTAACAACTTAACCTTTAAGAGTGTTGCACAGAACAGCACTACATACTTTTACTCAAAGGATTTCAACTGCTTCACTCTAAGTCCTTCTAAGTAAAGCTGTGTAGAAAAAGTCATGCTTTCCAGCTCTTCCTGGGATTTTTCTCTTTAAACAGTGATGTTCCTTCTTTTGTCTGTTATACGATGTTAATTATTTATTTATATATTTTTAGATAATTTCATTACTCTCACAATAAATAAATTCTAAATCTCTGGACAAATGGAAGAAAAATTCCTTTGGTTCTTGTAAGTAGGAACTGCAATTTCTCTGTAAAAGCTATCACATCAGATTTGCTACCAGCCATGTTTCCTGCCTTTGGGTTTTGGAACAGTGCTTGCTAAATATTATCAGCTTTGCATGTTTGGCTAAACATTAGTTGTGAATCAGTAGATTTCCTAGGGTTTCTTTTTCCTCTATAAAGATGCTGACAAATGTTACAACAGACCTCTAATGTATGATCTAACACAGTAAAGCATGATGCGTATTACATATCACAGACTCATCGAAATCAGAGATAGGAAAGACACATCACATGGTAACATCAACCCCCATACTGGCACTGAACTGGTATACTAATAATCTTGGCCACTACATGCTATCTGCCTTAACATCCCATAGCAGAATGCAGAATTAGAAATTATTTTAGGATCCATAATACACTGCACAAGTACAAAGCAAGATTTTTTCTAAATATTTTAATGTAATAATTCAAATGCACTGCAACTGTGAATCTTTCTGATTGTAATTCAGTCATCTCCTTACATATTTATTATTACAACTAAATTTCATTTTGTGAAGGAGTTGATCTCATAGGAAAGCATGGTCAGCAGCCTGTTAAAGACTGGCCCCAACCTATCCTGAAACCCCAAAGCAGCCTTTCTTTGGGATTTAAGAGCTGCAGCTGTTCCAACAAATTCAAGATGTGCCTAGAAGCTTAGCACCTAGACAAAAGCTGCAGTCATTGGACTGGACAACACCTGATGGTATACATAGGATCCCTGTATTCTACTGTTTAAAATAATCCTTGCCGAGTACAAAGTTTTTAGGTTTCCAGAGGCTTGCTGTTTGCTGGCAGTCTCTACTTTGTCCTGTAAAACACCTGAATTCTATTTTTGGCAGGGGAATTGGAACATGAATATTGCAGAAGAGTCAGCTTTCCCACCTAATGTATTTGGCAGGAGGAGCTCTGAACTACAGGGAAGGCCGACTGAATCCCCAGAAAAGGACTGTTTACAGTCTTAGAAAAGCAAGCAGTGGAAGAGGAGACTCAAACTGCATTACCTAGGGTTTACTTGTTTATCAGGAGTGCTGCAGAACTTAAGCTACTGCTTTCTGAGAAAGAATATAGAGTCTGTGCCAGGACCATGTCTTCCTTACAAAGGCTAGGCATCTAGCCACACAGTGATAGCATATTCTTCACAGCAAATAATCACATTAATACCAAATTCTTTCTTGTGGAAAGCATTTGGAAATCATACATAATCATCAATGTGAATATTTCCTGCTATCCTGCTGCCAGGGTGCTTCCAGCAAAGCCTGCAAGAAGGATCTAGGCATTTAGTGATGGTGGTGCTTGCAGCTGAGTGGGAGGGCACTAATGCCACAGCATCTGAGTGGGTCAGATTTCTGTTATGGTTTTAATCTGTGTTCATCTGACAGTGATTCCAACTTGTTTTCATTGAGCATAACCATATGTTCGGTTTTCAACAACACATGAAAAAGTAAGGGCCCTGTTCGCAAGCTGAAATGCCTTAACAGAGAGGGAAAGGATAATGCTGCATCTGCACCACCATTCATTATTTATCTTCAAAGACTGGGTTAGATTTACGGCATCTGTCAATCATCTCCAAGCACTTACTCCATTTTTTCCCCTCTTTGTAAATCACATATCCATCATATCTACTGCTGTCAGGCAGATAGTAAAAGGTATCTCCCCCGTGAAGGGCCTCTCCAGCTGAAAGCAAAACAAGCACCTGATAATCCACTGGAAACCCTGGGGGATATAAATATACCTGCAGTATATCAGGTCAGACTAACCAGAGGGAATCTAAAGGTTGGAACACCAGGGTGCTCTGTCCAGCCAAGTCCAGTTCACATGAGCATCCCTTCTTGTATGTCTCAAGTTGTCCTCAAATGGGAACAGTTTATCCCGTCTCTTAAAACTTAATTTCCCCCCGCCCTCGACATTTGCTTTGCCTTCTTGATTCAGGTAATGCAGTAAAATACTTATCCAGCATCTGCTCTATGTGCAGCTGAGATTTCTGCTCTGGTTTCAGGCAGCCTCTGCCTCCACAGCCATAGGAGAAGGCAACACTGCAATAAACATAGCTTTGTCCGTGCATAGAAGGTCTAAACTCTGTGGGACAATCCTCACCGCCTGCTAAGCCTGATGCAAGTTCACAAGTATTTGACAATTTACATTCTACTTGGGATTACATTTTTTTCTCACATCCTGTTTCACACAGCAAGGGTGACTGGAATTAGATACTTGGCGCTCACCTGACAGATAAATATCCTCCAAGCTGTAAATAGGAAGCCAGTTCTGGTTTTGGCCATAAATAAAGTTGTATGAAGTAGTAACTATAGGAGGGCAGACTTCAGGCTCCATGTTGTAAACATTGTCAGATGCAGAAAATAGTTTCTGGGTTTTATACAAGGTATTAGACTATCAAGATGTGATTACAAGGCATACGTTTTTCTGGAAGCCTATTTATATGCAGCTGAACACTGCTTTTGATTCATGAAGCTCCTTTTTTATATAAAATGCAGTTTGGCAAGTTTTAGCACTTAGTTAACTAATTCCCACCAGAAATACTGAAAGCATGGTTTCCATTTATAGCAAAATGGATTAAGCTCATTTAGAAATACAGTATGTTGACAGTACTGTTTAAAAGCATATGGACAATTTGCTCCTTTCTTCTTCATGACAAAAGTGAGTGGTAACCATCAAATGCTGTGCATCAGAATGCTAGCCTCTACTTTTTGTAAAGATCAGCGTAATCTTTTCCAGTTGTAAAATCAAATCCAAAGTAGCCTGATTTATTGTTCTTTGCCATCCTCAAAAGACATTAAGGCATCTACACAGCCCATTCTAGGCAAATTTAGTGTAAATCGCTGCGTGGAGTTTTACAGAACATGACTTTGATTGGTACAATAGTTCACAACACTAGGTATTATTTAATTGCAAGTATTTGGTGATGATTTTCTATTAATTGCAAAAGTTTATGCTAGTATAACTCCCAAGCTTCAAGAGATCTATGACAATATAAAACAAACAGACTATATATAACAATTATGGGGTTTTTGTTATTAGCACATGTCTTGTTGGAGCCTCTAATTAAATATTCTATTTGTCCTTTATGGAAAGAAATGTTCTTGGAGAATTCTGCAGTAGAATAGAAACAATCTGAGTGCAAAAGATGCATGTGTGTACTTAAATATATGTGTACAAAGACAGTGTGCCCTTAGAGAATGAAATAAAAGTATTCATAATGAATATAGAAAATAGATTTTGTTTTTAAATCAAAGGCATGACTCAAAAAAAAAAAAAGCACAGTATTTCATGACCACCTAGGCCACATTTTCTGCTGTTTTTACTGATGCCAAGCAGTTTCTGACTCCGATTATCCCCACTGACTTTTATTAGGTTGGAAATAGATATATCTACTGAAGGTCAATGATAGAGGATTTGTTAACGATCCTAGGCAATAGCCTAGCCTATGGAAAGTCCTAATCACCCAGCAAGTATATAAAGGTTCTTAGTAGACACTGAAATTGATCTTTTCCTTTGAATACTGGAAGAATCACTGACTGGCATCATCCAGCAAAGTAATGAACCACAGGGTAAAACCACATCACTCTCCCTGGCAAAGATAAGCAGTTATTCCTTGATTCTCCTCCAAGGATATTACAGCAACTCTGTGTAGTTCCAAAGGCAGATTTGTACCCCTGTCTCTGCCAGTGTCACCTGCTAATCCTGCGGGTCAGAGGTGTGTGAGACAAGTGCAGTACACCCCACGCACAGCCCTAGCACCGGTACACTAACACCCAGGAAAAGCTGCCGCTGTCACAGTGGACGGCAGGCGTTTGTTGTGTTCATCCGCTTGGGCTGCCGTCTACCAAGGGACGCAGGTAACAGAGCTCAGGTTTTTCATATAGGCACCAGAAAGAAGGTATCGGAGCAAGAAATGATGCTGCATATCTGCCCCTCGCCTCCCCGAGACATTTAGATTTAACTCAAATACCTGCACAATTTTGTATTCACAGAGCCCAAGAGAAATATGTATAGTGTGGTACAGGAGACTAAAGGGAAGAGGTGGGAAGATCCATGAACAAATCCATGTAGCAAGTCCTGCCCTCAAGTGTAGGGAATTCTTTTGAGACCTGTGTGAACAGTAATATTTCTTATTTACAGTAAGTGCACTGAACTGGAAAATGCAAACCCTCAACAAGCAGGGACTGAAATAATTTTCAGATGAAGTCAGTGAAACTTTGTGTGCCTACACTATCTGATATTCAACTCAACCTGCAGTCACTCTCTTCATCCATTTGCTGACTGCAGTATATTATAGTGAATGAATTACACTGTGATATTTTCTTACAAATATGCTAGACTAATGCCATGAATACTTTTGTTAATGATCCAGAACATTCACAGTCTGTTTTAATTATTTCTTCTCCTTTTTACATCTCAATTATTATTAAAATAAGCAGAGGTTACAAAAAAGTGCTAGGAACAAAGTCGAAGCACAAAAAAGCAATATAATATCACAAAAGATTGTAAACAGCAGCAGCAGTCTGAGCAACTGTTTGCTCTGAGCAACACTGTCCAAAAAAAATTTGGTTCACAACAGTGTACCGATTCATGAAAATCACACTTGCATCTGAAATCTGTATTTGGCTAAGGTAGCGACATGTTGGATCACCAGGCAGGTGGTACCAAGCTGTCAGACTTAACACAGAAGGATCACAGAGCATTTCAGGAAAGTAATGTTTTAAATGGAACAGTCCAATGTGGGTTTTGTTAATCCTTAGGTGTAGAGGATTTTAGAACTGTACTGACCAAAAAATAGATACTTTTTTTATAGCTGCACCTCTGATAAGGAGACCTAAAAATAAGTATTCTTGTGGCAGAAGAAATACAGCACAACAAAGCCCCCAAGTTTCTCTGTTATTATTGTTACATGCTAGAAATTGTGGTAATAATTTAATGAGTATCAAAGCCTGGAAATACTGAATGGTTAAGCCAATAGAGAAAACATGTCAGAAAACAAAATTAACCAAGACAGGATTGTGGCAAAATTATTCAAACCCTCCCTTACTAACAAATGTCAAGTGAAGATAATTTACATTCCTTTTAAGGAAAGCCATCAGATATTTCACTCAGACTGGCCAGTTGGAGAAGTATCCCCAAGACAAAAATACTGTGCACCCAAAATGCCCCATGGAAATATCACCTGCGTAACAATAAGCTTTCTAATGTTTACAGTCCCTGCTTCTCATGGAAGACCATAACATGAGGCAAGTTTAGGTCTATTATTAAAAAGATTAGTCTGGTTACTATCAAGATCCAGAGTCCCTCAAATATTTGAATGACTGTCCCTAGATAAGCCAGCTATTGACCACCAGATATATTACATTAACTTTTAAATATATGCACACATACAGAAAAATACATGTATGTATATACATCTTGAACACAATTTTCAGAACAATGTTTTTATGATTTAGTACTTTCCCAAAATAGATGCATACATCTGCAGACTTGAATACCTTACCCTTAGGAGTTTTAATAAATACATATAATCATGCCACATTTTTGAGAAAAAGTCCTTCCTATTCTGGGATCTTATTGCACTCAACTTTGTTATGGATACATCAGTGTCTCCAGGGCTAAGCGCACCGAAATAATTGTAATCCAATTGTGCTGAAATATTTAAGGGAGTTTGTTGCTGTAAGAACATTCCATTTGACTCAAGACACACAGCTAGAATGTTTTCAGAAGTAAAAGTTATGGCTTTTATCCAACTTCTGTGAAAGTAAATGGCCAGGCTATCATCTCTTTAAGTTGGGCTTGGATTAGACTCCGCATTGCGTTACCTGGTTCATGTAACAATTGTTAGTGTTAAATAACAGGAATTACCTGTTGTAACAGCAATTTACACAAGGTACATGGCTAGATATAATAATAAGTTGTTTTTCTCTGCCAGGTAGATATCCGAGAACAGCAAGGAATACCGTATTTCAGTCTTACCTTTCATTAACTGCCCAACATACTGTGCTTTCAACCGAGCGCTTACCACCCATATAATATTCCATCCCCGTTGGCTAAACATACTCCCACTATATGTGTTAGTATTTATTATTAATTTTGAAACATGTAAGCACAATTTGTAGAATTTTATGCAAGTCATTTCAGAATTTCAAAAATTTGAGATTTGGAGAAATTCTGATTACTTTAACTTTTCTAATATATGAAATTCTCATGTAATGCAAATTGGGACTTCCTCTCATTTTAAGTTATTCATATGCATAGCAAATATATGGCCTAAATCTGAGAAAATAGCTGTGAAGTTTTTAAACATTATTGATGATAATCACTACAACTGTCACTCTTGGGACTTTGAGCATAGAAACCTTTGCAAGATGCTTTTTATAAGACCACTTAGTTACTCATGCCAATACAGAATCATCTAGGGAGCAGGGAGCTGGCTCAGTTGCAGCATACCTGCTTTGTCAGAACAACCTTCAAAACTTAAGTTTGAGGAGTGGGTTTGCTAAATCTCACAGGTAAACACACCAGTTTTAGCACGTGAGATGGTATTTACACTACTGTCAATACTTACTGATCATGGTAGCCTATTAAAGTCCTGATACTTCACACCTTTTGTACCAAGGCATCATTTCATATGTTTAAGTAGTTCCAGAGAGCTTTTAGAAGAACCCAGTTCTGCTGCTTAGTTTATGCAGCCTCGGATTTTAATAGGACCGTTGACATAAAGTTAAGTATGGGCATCAGCATAAACTTTGACTGTCATAAACCATAGTTTGGCCTTGATGAAGTCGCTGTTAGGTGTTGATGTTAACTAACATGCTGGGTGTTTGCATAAAACTAATCTGAACAACACAGACCCCGATTTGTGTTTCTGATGTTTCCCTGTGAACGTTTTTGCTTCCAACATTCAGAAGCCTATAGAAGACTAACCCTTGTGACTCGCACAAGGTCAGAGTCAAGAATGGAGTCCTGTTTTTATACAAAAGCCCTCTCAGTCCATGGCTCAAAAGAATAGGCCACACTTACATCGATACAGCAATGATATACAAGTGTACATTTTCAGCCTTTAACTTGTAATCTCCTGATTTTGGGTTATTTCATTTTACAAAGGGTTTTTTGGTTTCCTTTTGTTTAGTTTTTGGCCTAATGGCAAACTTAGAAAAAGATGTGCAGAAAAAGCACATTTACCCATTGCAACTGTTAAATCTTTCTGCAAAGCCTGCTGGTTGTTTAATCTCATTATTTACACCAGGTGAAGATGTGGCCTGCAATTACAGCCTGGTGAGATCAGTGTATTTTCTTTGGTAACAGCTGATACTTCTGAGGAGTAATCTGTATCAGTGGAAGAATGAATAGGGCAACTACGACTTGATTCATGACTTCATAATAGGAATTAAGAGGGGAAAGGGACCCTATTAGCAGAATTTTATAAAGTTGAAATTGTAAACAAGGAAAAAAATCTACAGCAAAACCACAAGTGAATAAAGAAATGCTAATCCTTTTGTCCTGTGGCAATCAAATATTTTCTAGGTAGGGGTACAAGGCACTTAAGGTGATTTGAACACTTCTACCATAGTTAATATTTGAGAACTGTCCTGAAACTTTTCAGATGAAGCCCTGCTTTCAGTATTCACCTCTGCTAATGGAAATCAAGGGTAAATTGTGACCACATGGTCAATCTTACTCCTGAAGTCAGAGTGAGGAAACATGCTGACGGAAATCAGCTCAGAAATATTCAGTGAAATATTTCCAGATTTTCTAACCCCAGTCTGATGATCCAGTTCCAAGAAAAGATAATGCAAATTTTATAAATGCAAACCAGCTGCTTCCTTTAAATCAGCATAATGTTGTCTTTCAGAAATGGGCCAGAAAGCTGAGCATACTGAAGAATGAATGTGCATTGTTAGTTTTGAAACAACTGTCATTTATCTGTAGCAAACTCGTTATTTAAAAATCATTGCAGCTTAAGGCTTAAATTAAAATCTTTTGAAATTACACTTTTAAAGCTCCATTAAATGGTACTGTGTGCTGTCCTGAATAGCGCATGTGTAGGTGTGTATGTTCTAACAAACCATTAACACTTCCTTGACATGTCAATTATTTTTCTTTCAGTATCTAAACCATGCAAGGTAGGCCTGTTAGAAAATTTAACTGTGATTATTAAGCATAACGTGCTTTGTCAACTTCCTCTTCTCATTTCTGGGGTACAGATTACGTGAGTGCATAATGTGAAGATGCACATTTTCCACTGCTAGTGTATCCCCCATCTCCTGCATTGGTTCCTCTTCCAGATTTTTTGTTTATGTGGCCAGCTTCACAGCCCTAAAGATGCCTTCTAGTCCATCCTCAGACTCCCCAGTAGCAGGGAAGCTTTGAACCACTCTTCTGCTCTGCACAAGTAGAACTCCATGAAGCTTGCCATTCAACTCTTGACTTTTCCACTGCTGGCAGTGGGTGACATTTTCTGATGCAAGATGACTATTTACCTTAAGTCAAATGGTCAAGTTGGCAATTTTTGTGCACTATTTTAGTCAGATTTGTAGGTATGCCCTAGTTCCTTGCATTTCCTTTATGCTAGACACTGTACATGTACTCTAGCCAAACCTCTTCCTGTGTTTGTATTGGCCCATGATAGGAGAAAGGGAGTTATTCTAACCTTCTTTCAAAAGATTTAAAACCAAGATATATAGACTTGTTCAGGGCACTACAAGCAATCTGTGGTAGACTTGGAAAGTAAGCCCAGATCTTCCAAATCCTATCCCAAGATGGCAAGCTTATGAACATAGAGTATTTGCAATGGAGCTTGTTCTGAAAATAGAGTTTTCATTTACATTCCTGTGATTTATGAGAGCTGTCAACTCTCACAACTGTTGTCATGAACAGTTGGCTTGGTCAGTATGAAAGTCCATTGACCACCCTCATGCAGAGGTCGTGAGAAGTATGAACGAGCCCAA